>CM062819.1:952247524-952867428 GCA_031772625.1 Pinus tabuliformis
TAATTAAATTTTTTAAATTTTCTTGTTTTTTCATGTTTTTATTTTTTTTAAGAATTATTATCCTTTTTTTTATTGTTATATATTTCTATATATATAATTTTTTAAAATTAGTATATTTTAGTAACAATTATTTTTTGTGAATTAAAGTATTAATTAACTATATATAAATTTATAAAAAATCTTAACCTCAAAATATTAATGTTATTAATTTATTTTTTGATTTTATTTTTTATTTTTTTATTTTTTCGCAAAATAAGTAAAAATTTCATTATAAAAAAACATTGCTAGAAAAAACAAAAAACACATATTTAGAAATCTCTTAAAACACAAACATCTTAGGATGAAAAACAAGAAGAAGAATAAGATTATTGAATAATTGTTAGATATTCAACATTTAAAAAAAAATTGTGCATACTTAAGACATAGAAAATTTTAAGTGTAAAAAATATGTCTTAAAAAAAAATGATTTTGAAAATTCACAGGACAATCACAAATATTTACAAATAATTATCCACACTCAATACATTAAAAAATTTGAAGTGTAAAAAATAAACTCGCTTAAAAAAGGGGTTGATACTACATCAACACTTTTCAAAATCGGTATGAAAATCACTAACATTTAAAAAAAAATGTTCATACTTGATACATAAAAAAATTTAAGGAGTTAAAAATATGCTCAAAAAAAAAAATTGATGCTACATCAACACTTTTCAAAATCAACATGAAAATCACTAACATTCAAAAAAAATGTTCATAAGAAAATTTAAAGTGCTAAAAATATGCTAAAAAAACGTGTTTTCTGAATCACCATTTTTCAAAATCGGTGATTTTTTGCTACCTCAAAAAAACGGGTACTCGATAATTTTCTCGTTTTATCGGTAACTATGTTCATGTACTCCAGAATCTTATTGACCTACTCTGTCTGTCCATCTATCTATAGATGAACTATATTGAAGGCCAACTTTGTACCCAAACCTGCAACTAACTCCTTCCAAAACCTGTAAGTGAACTTAGCATCTATGTCAGATACAATCTTCTTAGAAATACCATGCAATCTCACTATCTCCCTAGTGAAGACTTAATCTACCTCACTAGCTCAATAAGTATACTTAACTAGAATAAAATGAGCTACCTTAGTCAACCTGTCATCCACAACCATGATAGAATCATGCTGCCTAAATGTCCTTGGAAAATCTGTGACGAAGTCCATGGAAATGACCTCCCATTTCCACTCTGAAATTATAATCGATTGTAGTAAACCACCGAGATGCTTGCACTCTGCCTTTACCCGTTGGCAATCCAAAAACCTTGTGACAAACTCAGCTACCTCTTTCTTTAAATTTGGCCAATAATAGAATTTCTTCACAGCTGTCAAAGTCTTCTAATATCCTAGATGACCTAAATATGACTTAACATGAAATTTCCTCAAGATAAGCTTCTGCTTACTATTGTCCGGCACATAGATCTTGTCCCTAAATCTCACCAAACCATATGCTGTGAGATAGTAATCCACATCCTGATCACCTATACCCTGTTGCAATAACCTATGCTTAAGCTCCCTATACATGTCATCCTGTTGTCCTACCTATAAGATCTGACCCTATAAATCTATCCCATATGAGCTCATAGCTGCTATGTGATCTACTTGCACTCTTCTGCTAAGAGCATCTGTAACCTTGTTATCCTTACCATTAATGTACCTGATCTTGAAGTCAAACTCACTGAGCATGGCCAACCACCTAGCTTTCCTGGCATTCAGATTAGGTTGGTCAAACAAGTATCTCAATCGAATGTGATCACTCATCAACAGAAACCTCCTACTAAGAAGATAGTGTTGCCACATCTTCAATGCATGAATGATCGTTACCAACTCAAGATCATGCGTCACATAATTCTGCTCGTGCTCATTCAGTTTCCTTGACTCGTAGCAAACCACATGTCCCTCTTGCATTAGGACTCCAACAAGTCCTCTCTTGTGAGCATTTGTATACACCACAAACTCGTTATCTAGATCTACAATCCTTAGAACTAAAGCATTTGTAAGCAACTGCTTCAAGTGCTCAAAACTAGTTGCACATTCCTCTGTCCATTACAATTTCTTTCCTTTCCTCTGCAATGATGTAATAGGATAGGAAATCAATGAGAAGTTCCTAAAACCTCTTGTAGTAATCTGCTAACCCCATGAATGATTTAACCTCATCCACATTCCTAGGAGCTTCTAATTCCATGATAGCTCTGATGTTTTTTGGGTCCATTTCTATACCTTCCTTGGAAACATGTCCCAAGTAATGTACCTCTATCTGAAAGAAATTGCATTTACTAAGCTTGTCATACAATTGATGCTCTCTTAGCAATCTCAACATTGTTTCTAAGTGTTCGACATGCTCTTCCTCAATCTTAGAATATATCAATATATCATCAATGAATACTATCACAAACTTGTCCAGATAAGGATGCAACACACTATTCATCAAACACATGAAAGTATTTGGAGCATTAGTCAAACCAAAAGGAACTACAAAAAACTCATAATGCCCATACCTAGTTCGAAAAGCAATCTTGTAGATGTACTCTTCTTTGATGTGTACTTGATGGTATCATGATCTCAAATCAATCTTCGAGAATACTATTGCTCCCTTCAACTGATCAAATAAGTCATCAATCCTCGAAAACGTATACCTATTCTTGATAGATACCTTATTAAGCTTTCTGTAATCAATACACAACTTGAGAGTACCATCCTTGTTCTTCACAAAAAATATGGGTGCACCCCAGGGTGACAAAATTGGCGTAATGTATCCCTTGTCAAGCATTTTCTTCAACTACAACTTGAGTTCCACTAACTTTGGAGTGCTCATCTTGTAAAGTGCCTTTGATGCTAGTGTTGCCCATGGTACCAACTCAATAGAAAATTCTACTTCCCTGTGAGGCGGAAACTCTCAAATCTTTGTTGGAAATACATCCTGAAACTGCTGCAAAATCGGATACCTCTTCAAGACTTTTGTATCCTCAACATCCTTACCTTTATCACTTGAAACATGCACTGTAAACAATACACACCCTTTCCTACAACTACGCTTTGCCTGCATAGTTGTAACCATTCTAATTGATGTCACCTTCTTCTTACCCTGCAAGATTCTCTATTCTCCAATGTCATCCAACCACTTAATGGCCTTTTCAAAACAATCCATCATAGTCCTGTGAAAATCCATGCCTAAAAGCATATTATACGATCCCAATAGAATTTTCATTCAAATGTGCTAATGTAGACATACCATTCAATTGAAATGCATAAGTTCTTACCCAGTGATGAACTATTTTCTTAGTACCTGTAGCCAACTACACCAACCAAGATTCTGCATGCACTTCTTTTCTCAAACCACACTTATCCACCAGGTCAGGGTTAACATAAATATAATTATATCAAGGCCAATCAAAGTAGAAACAACTCGATCACAATCTTACCTTCCATCTCAATGATGGAGGCTTTGTGATCCGCCTACCTATTATCCAATGTTGCATAGATCCGAGGAATACTCTGTCCAACATCCCCAACTGTTTGTGCCTCCTAAGCACTATAGATATGAGGCCTACCACCCTGGGACGACAAATAATCCTTCTTGAGATTCTCTTTGCCACATATCCAACATTGCAACTATCTGTAGAAATTCCTTGTAGATTCAAACTTCTTATGTAGTTTTCTAAAACAAAAGACTTGAATATACTCTACTCATCAATAGAAAGAATTAATCGATCAAGAAATCACAAAGCATACAAGAGAAAGAATTCAATAAACACATTACACAATGATTTCTTGGGGAAAGCCATAGCTAAAAACCCCTACTATTTGTATAAAAAATGTAAACTTTGAAATGGGAACTGATACAATTACCCGTTTCATAGAGGTAGCAAAGAAGTGGCTCGATTTTGAAAAGGGGTGATGCAGAATAAACATAGTTTTTTTAAGCATAGTTTTTGGCACTTTAAATTTTTTGTGCACATTACCTTTTAGAATGTTAGTGATTTTCAAGCTGATTTTAAAACTCCTATTTTCAGGCCCTTTTTTTAAAAGTCCTATTTTTTTACTTTCAATTTTCTAATGTATGAAATGTAAATAATTATTTTCTAAATTTAACAATTTTTGAAGTCGTCTTCTTCTTCATATTTTCTTATTTTTGTTTAATTATTTTTTATTTTTATTTATTTATTTTTTGTAGTGAACATTTTATTGTTTTGCATATTTAAAGAAGAAGGTTGATATTTTAAAGTTTCGATATTCTACATATTTATAAATTGTTAATTAATTTTTCAATGCACATCAAATAATTGTCTCTAAAAAACAATAATTTTTAACAATTGACATAAAAATAACCATTTTCAACATAAATATAACTAAAAAATTCCTCATTTTGATAATTTTTTGCTAGAAATGACATGTCAAAATCACAATATTTATAGGAAAAAATTAACAAAAAATGGTTAAATAATAGTTTTTTAATGAATTTCATGTCAAAAAAAATAATAATCATTGTTTTTTTTCAAAAAATAATGATTAACATAAAAATTAATGTGAAAATCACATAATACAAATATTGAAGACATAACAACACTAATTGAATGCTTATTCTTCTCATAAAATGTCAAAGTCAAAACATTACAAGTATAACTAATTAATAGTTACAAAAAATGATTTTGATTTCCAAACATAACTTAAATTTAATCAACAATATCACGTAATCCAAACTCTTCATCCTCTAGAGTTTCATCATTGTCTTCTTCCACAATATCTTATGCTTCATTTTGCTCATTTTCCTCTTCTAATGGATCTTTGATGTCTGCAAATCTCATAATGTATGTCTTTCCAATCATTCCATGTAATGGTGGTTGAGGTTCCTTTGCCTTTTTTGCCACATGTGATTCACTAAAATCCTCTTTCTTCAACCCAATTTCTTGCATTGCATCTGGAAGAAATTGAAGAGCATTAATTTTTTGTTGAATAAAATTGCACTGTACAGATCTTTTTCAATGGCAATGCAATTTCTTCCTTTTTGAAGGCAACATGCTAGTGTTGTACCTAATTATCAAGCGCAAAATAAATAATGAAATAAATTAGTGCAATGATTTATAAATTAAGAAAGAAGATATTGAAATTCAATTCCATATAATAAATCTTACCTGAGCCAGAAAATAAATCCAGAACCCAATCTCCTTCATTTGAACATATGTCTATAAGATAGTTAATCAGTAACTATGGTTTTTGATAAATGTTAACTATCTTTCCTTTTGATTCTTTGTCTTCATATGTTAGTTTTCTCACAACAGCATCATAAGCCAGTACTTGGCTATGACTCTTTCCATCTACCCGATTAAAAATCACAGACATATAGCTATCATCTTTTGCCCAACTATGAATATGGATGAACTCACACTCATTTATAAATGGTTGATCTTCACGGTTAAGAAGATTTGACTTTTTCCTGTAACATGAAATAGTAAAAATTCAATTAACTTATACATAAATGAATTTTTTAACATTAATCAAATATACATTTACAACATCTTACCATGTAAACTGCATCCTTGAGTTTGTTTTCCCCTTGAAGCTTGACAATAACATTGCCAATTGTGTGTCTGAATGAAATGTCACAAATCTCCATAACAGTGGTGATGTGACTTCTAGAAATCCCGCAACCAATTTACTAAGAGCTTGATAAGTATAAGGGTCACTATCATAGTCAATGTTTGGGATATTGAAACCATGGGGAATATCTACAATAACTAGGGCATAATCCCTTTTAGGTACGAGTTTAGCAATGTCTTCACAGTCACCTTGTATTACTTTATATTGAATAGTGTCAAGCCCATTCCAAAATAAATGAGTAATATTTGGATCAAGTTCAACATTCCTAAGACGTTGCTTCTTCAATGTTTGGATCTTAATTTTTTCAATAAAGGTTCTGAAACTATTTGGTGCTCCATTTGCATCCTTCCTCATCTTTAATAAAATAAACAAATATATGTATAAGTTATAAAATAAAAATAGTATACAGATGAATAAAATGAATGTATAAATCAACATACCTTTTTAAATACAAGATAAAAAAAAATAATGTTGATGTAGAACTTGAATCTGGATAGTTGCGTACAACATCATCCCAACTATCTTCATTCAACAATTTAACCATTTGTTCTTGTATTTTCATGTAAACTTTGTGACTGCATAGATAAAGTAAAAAAAAGGTTAATATAATGATATTTATAACAAATGCTACCAAGAAAAATATGTTAGATTTAAAAGAAAATTATAATCTAGAAATAAGTAAAAATAATTCAACAAACTTACTTTTGAAATTCCTCAGACATTTCTTCCAATGATAATTCCCCTGACCTCACACGAGATAATATTGCTTTGACAAGTTTTTCATTCTTCACTCCTTGCAATCCTCTCCAAGGTGTGACAATCATGTCTTCTCGAAGCTGCTTCATTTCAGGACCTAGTTTACTGTTGCTACATGTTAGTTCCAGTCTTCACAGCCTGTCACCAAGGATCAACATGAGCTCTTACTATGTCTGGTTTTGTTAGATGTTTTGCACAGATTTTCAGCACAAAACATGTCACAAGTGTGTCCATGAGAAGAAAGCTTAGAAAAATCTTTCCAACGGTATATCACACTTCCATAACCGGTTTCTAGATTAGAAGATATGATCGAAATGAATGGGTGATTCTTGGTTATGCATGTTTTGAGGTCAGTTGCTGCATAAAATGACAAGTTTAGTACAAAATCAGTTTCTGAAAGAATGGTAAGGAATGTTTCAAAAGTGAAAGAGGTTTTTGTTCATCACATATCAAATAACAAAAAACTCCTTCAATTTATGCACAGGTGCTACTATGTGGAAGATATACAATGATATTTGGAGCCTGCATTTAAACAAAACAAAATTTTCATATTTTTTACTGTCATTTTAGTGCGGGGCCATTTTACAATAGATGGAAAGTCATTTTGAGAAACCCAAAGAGATTTTTGTTAAGCACGATTCATATAACAAAAATCTCTTTAAATTTATTCACAGGTGTCATGGATTAGGTGACTGGATCTTTATAGCTCATTTTCACAGAATTAAATTTTTAATGATTTTCTATTTTAGAGACGATTTTGTGGAACAGATTGCGAGCAACTGGAAATGCATTTCCTAAATTTGAGAGAGGTTTTTCTCCAACATGACCTTATCTACAAAAATCTCTTTCAGTTTTGTAACAGGTGCTATGGTTTAGGGGATACGAGTTCATCTTCAACACCTATTTTCAGAAATTCGGCCCAAGTTTAATGTAACTAATTCTATTTTGAAGAAAATGGTTGAGCTCAATCCCTTAGTACAAAGATGAGAAATTGTATATATTTTATGAATTTCATAGTGTAAGGGTTGGATTTTGGTAGAAGGTTGGACTTTTGAGAAAGCCTTGAGCTTCATTGTACATTCATATCAGCATTTTGGCTAAGGAATTGAGACCAGGGTTTATAGCACTCTTTGGGATCCATGTGGCAATTTGTCTTAGTACATTGCTTTCTTTTGTAATTGTGAATTTGCTTATGTGTTATGTATGCCATTTTATATCTTGTTTCTTCTTAACTAAACAAACAAGAGTGTAAGTAGAATCCATTGAAATTGCAGTGCTCTACTTGAGGTTTGCTTTAGTTTCTTGATGTTTTCAGCTGTTTGGAGAGGATCCATGGCTTTCCTTGCCCTCTTCAGCTCCTCACCTGTCTAATCCTTCCATCTCACTCAAATTGAAGTGCCAAAAACAATTTCCTACCTTGCCCCATTGAGATCTCTGCAAGACTGAGCCTCAATCCCCACACCCAAAATCTACCTTTCCATCTGAGCCAACAAAAACATCATTTTATTCAATCAAAATTTTGCACACATATACCTAGCCTAAGATCAATATTTTTATCAGTCATCTCAAGCCCTCATCGATTATAATTTGCTGAGATTGACCCGGAGAGATCCCTCTCCCGACCTGGTAGGGCTAGCTACCAGGTTAAGCGTGGTTTGATGTTTGCCTTGGATCCTACCTTCCTCAGCCTGAGGTAAATCTAGGCACTAACATAGTGGTGACCATACTAGCGAAGAAAAGCTTATTTGTTTGTTAGTGTTCTTGTTTTATAGACTACAGACGGAGCCTAAATTTAGCCAGGTAGCCTTCGAAACGCTTTTGCTTTGCATTAGCGAAATTATATAAAAGCTGCTTCAATCAATCTTCGGTGTAGTCATATAAACAGAACATTTGGCTTGCGAATTGCCCCAGTACATGTATCAAGTTAGATCTGATTGTTGATGGTGGACATTAGTCAGACACATATGAAGGCTGAAATCATCTACCTGGCGACTCCATTGTCCGAAGTCTTGAGTTTCAAAGTATTGATGGTGGCTCCACTGGCTAAATGAAGGACTCAGATGTTGCTTCTATTTGTTCAAGGTATTCATGTGTCGATTTTTCTAATATTCCTGGTTTTCCTAATCAATTACCAAAGGATGCATACATTTTGAGTAATGGCCCTAAATTCAATGGGGAAGATCTGACTTTGACTCTAGAACATATAGAAAATTTTAAAACATTTGTGGAAATTCTTAGAGTTAAAAAGGAAGATGTCTTCATCAGATTGTTCTTTGATTCGTTTCAAGGCAAATGTAGAAAATGGATTGAAGGTTTTCCTATCAGATCTATTAAGTCCTTTGCACATTTTTGGCATATCTTTCTTGAAACATGGATGGAGAAAGAGGAATAATTCAAAATAGAGGTGCCCTCTATTCAAGGTTTTAGAGAATGGGAAGATATATGCATGGATGATGAGGTAGATGAGAACTTTGCTTCATATCTTTCTTCTTATATGAAATCCTGTCGATGCAGCCATGAAGTTAAGCTCAATTTTTTGCAAGAGTTTGCCATCAAAATTGAAGGAGATCTAACTAAATTGGAGACCCAAATACAGTCCCAGGATCTGGATTGTCGAGTCCTATTCTTTGGGGACCTTTTTTAGCAAAAGGAACAGAGGGTAAGGCGGCCCGTGGATATTTGCATTGATAGTTTGCAGCTAGAAGCATATATTGAGGAGGGTAGCAAATAGAGTCTGGTTTTTTTGATCCTATTGCAACGTACATGGAATTTTTTTTCAATTTGAATGATAGATCAGATTGCCTTTTACACAACCAAATTCATTATGTGCATGTATGGCTACCAGCCTTTCCAGTTGTGTCCTGGTTCGAGCACTTCCAACCAACATCCTTGCCATAGTTATTTGATTGGTTGATCTGGCATTACAGCGTTACTTGATCTATCAATTTTGCAGAAAGTTAGGTTAGATTTGTACATAAATAAGCTGCGTGAGGCAACATTTCAGTTTTCGGTATTTCTTTATGTATAGGTTGTAGTATGTATATGTTTTTGGATTGGTATGAGTTGTTTTGGGTTTGCAGTTGTTTGACTCCATTGCCCAATGGATGAGGCACTTGGTCTATGGTGTTCTTGACACCTCCAAGGAGCTACCCTCCCCAATGGAGCTGATGTTAGTTCCAGTCTTCGCAGCCTGTCACCAGGGATCAACATGAGCTCTTACTATGTTTGGTTTTGTTAAATGTTTTGCACATGATGTTCAACACAAAACATGTCACAAGTGTGTCCATCAGAAGAAAACTCGGAAAAATATTTCCAATGGTATATCACACTCCCATAACATGTTTCTAGATTAGAAGATATGATCGAAATGAATGAGTGATTCTTGGTTATGCATGTTTTGAGGTCAGTTGCTACACACAATGACAAGTTTAGTACAAAATCAGTTTCTGAAAAAAAGGTAAGGAAATTTTCAAAAGTGAAAGAGGTTTTTGTTCATCACATATCAAATAACAAAAACCTCCTTCATTTTATGCACAAGTGCTACTATGTGTAAGATGTACAATGATATTTGGAGCCTACATTTAAACAAAGCAAAATTTTCATATTTTTTACTGTTTTAGTCATTTTAGTGCAGGGCCATTTTACAATAGATGGAAAGTCATTTTGAGAAACCCTGTTGGGTCTCCATACTACTAGTGATTACCTCATTACTATTGTATTTATACCCCTTATTAATATTGTTGTACCCCTATTTCCCCCATATTGTTATTACTATGCCCCATAGAATCCCTCTATTGTTATTTTTGTGGCTTTATATTATTATTGTTAGGTCGGCTGGATTATATTGTGACTCCTTAGACTCCTATATATAGAAAGGAGGTTTTGTCATTTGAATCATCCAAGAATTTTTCATTTATGTAATGTAAAGGAGGTTTCCCCCTCGAAGAGGCTGAATTCTAAGGCGTTGATCTATCTTTTCTATCTTTTCTTGAGCTGGTTTCATAACATTTGGTATCAAAGCTTTGGATTCTAGGGTTTCGCTGCTCCAAACAGGTCATTGTGGAATTTTCGCTATAAATTTTTTTCTGCGATGTTTCAGAAGTTTAAGAAAAACCCATTTGAGAAAAAATCGCGCTGAACCTTGGTTCTAAATTTCAGAGTTTTTCGCGCTATATTTGCGAAGATATGATATGAGGAAGTTGGTCTTTTTGCAGACTCCTGAATTACATTCCAAACATGTGACCTAGGGAAATCGTCATAACTTTTTTTCTGAGCATCAGATTGAAATTTTGCAAGAAGGTACAGAAAGAGGAAGGACTGTAGTTTTCTTGTATATATTTTTTAGAGTCAAAGGTCGAAATAGTGACACGTGGCACTTCATACAAGTTCGCTCTACTGAACTAGTCTACAATCAGGTCACTGCGGGAGATTGTGCATAACTCTTACTTGGATAATCCAATTTGGATCAGACTAGTGGCATTGGAAAGAGGACACAGAAGGCTAC
Source organism: Pinus tabuliformis (assembly GCA_031772625.1). NCBI lineage: Eukaryota > Viridiplantae > Streptophyta > Pinopsida > Pinales > Pinaceae > Pinus > Pinus tabuliformis. The sequence goes on from CM062819.1 coordinate 952,258,426, forward strand.
TACAGGACATAATTTCAGAACTGGATGATTCAAAATTACAGAGATACATCAGATTCAATATCAGGCTTCTACAAAGTGAAAAAAGGTGTGTAGTTTTTTTTTAAATTTTTGCGTAAGCTTGGTTTGAAGGAATTCAAAGGGAATAGTTATCAGTAATTGATGTCCCGAGGAAAGAAAATGGAAACACCTAGTAAGCAACCTGAAAGCTCTAGCATGACTTATGAAGAAGAGGAAGAAATGCAACATGATATAGCAAAATTACGAGACCAAGTGCAACAAGTGTCACTTGCACAAAAAGGAACAAAATCTAAGATGGATGGTTTGAAGAAAGATGTAGAAGCTAATATGGATGGTTTAAAGAAAGGCGTAGAAGCTAAGATGGACGATTTGAAGATAGATTTGAAGATAGACATGGAAGAATTGAAGAAGTTGCTACAAGAAAGGGTCACTAATGGTGAAAGGGTAGTAAAGGAAACTCATGATGAGAATAAAAGAAATGTTAATCATGATTCCATAGACTCTAATGTTGGATCGAAGACCCACCACATTCCAAAAATCGATATGAGGAATTTTGATGGCAAGGATCCCGCAACATGGATATTACAGCTGGAGCAATTCTTCGATCTCAATAATGTGCAAAACACACAAAAGGTACGCATGACAACTTTATATTTGGAACCAAATCAGTTTGTATGGTATCAATGGCTTTGCTCTCGTAAACAATTTATCACTTGGGAAATTTTTATGGAAGAATTGATAGCACATTATGAGGATACAAAAAGCAACACTTTTTTTAGCCAATTGATAAGTCTCAAACAAAGGGTTCAATAATGGAGCACATTGAGGAGTTCCAAAAATTGAACATAAGGGTAAAAGATATTCTAGAGGAGCATAGGATTGATGTGTTCATAGGGTCTTTAAAGGATAATATCCAACATGATGTTCGCCTTTGGGAACCTGATTCATTAGAGAAGGCATTCAGGTTAGCAAGAAAAATGGAAAGCAAAATTATGGCAACCAGGAAGCATACCACTCACAACTATAAAGACGGAAGTGTTGTTTCCCCTAGTCTTCCACAACCTATAAGGTTGACACCACAACAATTGGAAGAAAAAAGAGAAAAAGGGCTTTGTTACAGTTGTGATAGCAAATACACTAAAGGTCATAAGTGTGCTGAGAAGAAATTATTCTACATAGATTGTGAAGAGGAAGAAGAAAAGGAGCGAGAAAGGTCAAAAGAAGAGGATATACTCCAGGAACAAAGCCTAGATGAAGAACAAATAAATCCAACCATATCTTGTAATGCATTGGCAGGAATTACCACTCCTCAAACCATCAAGATAGAAGGATAAATCAAGAAGAAAAAGGTAATAGTGTTGATTGATTCAGGAAGCACCCACAATTTTATTCATTGTAAGGTAGCAAAAGAATTGAATTGCTTCCTATATCCAGCACCAGAGTGTCAAGTGATGATTGCAAATGGAGGAACAATAAATTTCTCTGGAAAGTGCCATAATATCAAGCTATCCATGGGAGAATATGTATTGACTAGCCCAATGCTTTCCATTCTAATGGGAGGTGCTGATGTTGTACTAGGAGTCCAATGGCTACAATCCTTGGGTACAATAGCTTTTAATTTTCAAGAACTTTTCATCAAATTTTCTACGGAAGGAAAGGAAGTTGAATTAAGGGGTATTGCAAGGAAACTAGGAAAGATAATCAGCTATAATGGTATGACAAAGCTTCTAAAAAAGGAGCAAAGAGGTGTAATTGCAAAATTATGTTCGCTAGATGTTTCCACATCGGAATCATCTATTTCTCTAGATCTCCAAAAAGTCCTGGACAATCATTCCAAGGTATTTGAGACTCCCAAAGGTCTCCCACCTATGCGTGATCATGATCATGCTATTCATCTGATTCCAGGAAGTGTTCCTCCAAACATCAGGCCATACAGATATCCATATGTCCAAAAGAGTGAAATTGAACGTATGGTTGCAGAAATGCTAGAGGTTGGTATAATTCAACCGAGTCAAAGTTCTTTCTTTGCTCCAGTAGTATTTGTGCACAAGAAGGATGGATCAAGGTGCATGTGTCCGGATTATAGGGAGCTCAACAAGCTCACTATTAAAGATAAGTTCCCCATTCCTGTCATTGATGAATTACTGGATGAATTGCATGGATCAATTTACTTCACCAAGTTGGATCTTCGTTCAGGATATCATCAAATCAGAATGAAGATTGAAGACATTCCAAAAACAACATTTAGAACTCATGAGGGTCATTATGAATTTTTGGTCATGCCTTTTGGCCTTACCAATGCACCTTCAACATTTCAAGGTTTGATGAATTCAATTTTCAAACTATTCCTTAGAAAATTTGTGTTAGTATTTTTTGATGATATACTAATCTACAGCAAGTCTTGGAAGGATCATGTTGAACATGTTGACAGGGTGCTACAACTATTGGAGTGTCACATAGAATGAGTCGATCTTGCGGACAAGATAGACCTTCCTAGAATCTAAAGAGACCTAGTGACAAGCAAGCCAATCAAAAACTATCTTTCTCTAAATATGCATTTATAAACAAAGACAAACAAGTGTTTTAGGCCTACCTTGGGTCCAATGCAAGTTTTTGGAAGCCTCGCTCCTTTGATCCAAGTGAGCTCCCTTGTTGCGAATCTGCAAACACAAACAAGCAAACAAATTAAATAGCACCTGAAAAGCCAATATTATAAAACATATTTAACATGAAGGTCAAGGAATTCATGAAACAAATGACATAAGACAATTTGTTGAGAAAAATGAATCTGATTGTATTAATTCAAATCAAAGAAGAACTTTACAACCTGTGCCTTGACGTTGTACAAGATCCTCCTAGGGTCCAACAAGAAGTCTCCTCTACTTTGACAAGTTTCACTCTCTTCCCAATGAAGCCAAAAAGGTATGTGATCTCTCCTCTCAAGCTTAACTAGGAAGTCTCAATTCCACCAACATTTACCCTAAAAAATGTTCAGCTTCTAACCTCCCTAGCAACTGGCCCAATGCCTTAATTTATAGTGCAATGGAGGGAAGTTACTAGGTCCTCCTTCAAAGGGATAAATCCCTCCTTCAAAGGGATAGCTCCTCTCATCAAGGGATTAGCTCCTTCTCTTTTGGGATGCATGAACCACCTAAGAGCGGCCAATCCACGTCAAAATTCCTTCTAGAATCATCTAGAATTAACCCAAAGTGAGTTTTTTAGAATAAACTTGCACCTTTTTTACTTTCACAGGGGTCCGCACCCACTCCTTTAGGGATAGAGCGGGCAGGTCCATAGTTTTTGTAAACAGGAGGTGTGGGACCGTAGGCAACAGTGAGAGAAAGTGCGGAACCAGAGCTTTGTTGATGTTCAATGTCTTTCTCTCATTTTCAAAGTTTGACTTGAAGAGCTGAGGTCTGAGACTTGCTTAGGAGGATAGTACAAGTGATGATAGACCCATACTAATTGCAAATAATCATGGTGACGATATTTTTGTGTAACATGGAGGAGAAACAATTATATACAAAAAGATCCAAATGTTTCTTTGGAGTCTAGGAGGTGGAATATCTGGGTCATATTGTATCTCATGAAGGAGTTAAGGTAGACTCTAGCAAAATTAAAGCCATTAAGGAATGGAAAATCCCCACATCCATAAAGAATCTATGAGGATTTCTTGGGTTGACAGGGTATTATCACAAGTTTGTTAAGAATTATGGGAGAATAGCAGCACCTCTAACAACATTATTGAAGAAACATGCATTTGCATGGACTCTGGAAGCAACAAAGGCCTTTGAACATCTTAAAGAGGCAATGTGCCAAGCACCGGTCTTAGCTACACCGGACTTCACAAAAACCTTTATTGTGGAATGTGATGCTTCAGGAAATGGAATTGGTGCTGTTCTAATGCAAGATGAAAGACCCATTTCTTTTGAAAGTCGTCCAATCAAGGGAAAGTTTTTAAGCAAAGCTATTTATGAGAAGGAAATGTTGGCAATACTCCATGCACTTAAGAAATGGTGACCCTACCTAATGGGAAGACACTTCAAGGTAAAAACGGATCATGATAGCCTTAAATACTTTTTAGAGCAAAGATTATCCTCTGAAGAGCAACAAAAGTGGGTCACAAAGATGTTGGGTTATGACTTTGAAATCATCTACAGAAAAGGGAAGCAAAATGTGGTGGCAGATGAACTCTCAAGAAAGGATGAGGATGTGGAAGCATTGTTGTGCGCCATTTCTATTATCCAACCAGATTGGATAAATGAAGCAAGGGAGGAGTGGAAGAATGACGAAGAAGTGTGGGCACTTATTCGAAAGTTACAACAAGATTCCAGTACGTCTGATACATTTAGCTGGAAAAATGATTCGTTATGGTACAAAGATTGCTTATACCTCTGTAAGAATTCCCAGCTAAAACAAAAGATTCTTATGGAATTGCACACTTGTCCCTTAGGAGGGCACTCAGGATTTTTAAAAACTTACCACAGGGTTAAGAAGGAATTTTTTTGGGATGGCCTTAAATCAGATATTCAAAAGTTTCTGGCGGAATGTTTGGTTTGCCAATAAAATAAAGTTGAAACAATTAAGACACCGGGTCTATTACAACCTTTATCCATTCCAAGCCAACGTTGGGAGGAGGTTTCAATGGATTTTATCACTTGTTTACCCAAGTCTGAGGGAAAGAGTGTCATCATGGTGGTAGTTGACAGACTTACCAAGTATGCACACTTTTGTGCATTATCACATCCATTTAAAGCCAATACAATTTCTACTCCATTTATGGAAACAATTCAAAAGCTACATGGAAACCCAAAGATTATTGTAAGTGACAGAGATCCCATTTTCACTGGAAATTTTTGGATAGAATTATTTTCTTGTCTTGGTACTCAGTTAGCTCATAGCTCATCTTATCATCCTCAATTTGATGGGCAAACTGAGATAGTAAACAAATGTTTGGAAGGATATCTTCGTTGCTTTGTATCTGATAAATGGACACAATGGGTCAAATGGTTGCCTCTGGCTGAATGGTGGTATAACACTTCCTTCCAAACAGCAAAAAAAATGACCCCAATTATGGCACTTTATGGGTATCAACCACCATCCATCACATCATATTTAAGAGAAAATTCTAAGGTTCGGGCGGTGGAACATAACATTGAACATCAACAACAAGTCCTCCAACTCTTAAAGGATAACCTCGTGTTGGCATAGAATAGAATGAAACAATAGGCAGATCAACATCGCAGTGAAAGAAGTTTTGATGTAGGTGATTGGGTATTCCTACAACTACAACCATATAAGCAAATGTCCCTCAAGCAAGCTAAGAAGGATAATAAATTATCACCAAAGTATTATGGTTCGTACAAGGTGTTGCAAAAGATTGGTACTATGGCATACAAATTGGAGCTTCCTGCAGCTTCTCGATTGCACCCAGTTTTCCATGTTTCATGTTTAAAGAAGGTTATAGGCGACAAGATCCCAGTTCAAACAATATTTCCAGAACTTGACGAGGAAGGAAAAATTATATTGGAACTGGAAGCAGTCACAGAAACAAGAACTCGACAGCTACGAAATCGATCAATTTCAAAGTATCTTATCAAGTGGAAGAACTTATCCGCTGAAGATTCGACATGGGAGGATGAGAATTTTATGCAGAAGTATCTAGAACTACTCAAGCGTTGAGGACAACACTTTTTTGAAGGAGAGGGGCATGTTGGGTCCCCATAATACTAGTGATTACCCCATTACTATTGTAGTTATACCCCTTATTAATATTGTTGTGCCCCTATTGCCCCCATATTGTTATTACTGTGCCCCATAGAATCCCTCTATTGTTATTTTTGTGGCTTTATATTATTATTGTTAGGTCGGCTGGATTATATTGTGACTCGTTAGACTCCTATATATAGAAAGGATGTTTTGTCATTTGAATCATCCAAGAATTTTTCATTTATGTAATGGAAAGGAGGTTTCCCCCTCGAAGAGGCTGAATTCTAAGGCGTTGATCTATCTTTTCTATCTTTTCTTGAGCTGGTTTAATAACAAACCCAAGAGGTTTTTGTTAAGAACGAGCCATATAAAAAAACCTCTTTCAATTTATTCACAAGTGTCATGGATTGGGATATGTGATTGGATCTTTACAGCTCATTTTCACAGATTTAAATTTTTAATGATTTTCTATTTTAGAAATGATTTTGTGGAACAGATTGCGAGAAACTGGAAATGAATTTCCAAAATTTGAGAGATGTTTTCTCCAAAATGACCTTATCTACACAAACCTCTTTTAGTTTTGTAACAGGTGCTATGGTTTAGGAGATACGAGTTCATCTTCAACACCTATTTTCATAAATTCGGCCCAAGTTTAATGTAACTGATTCTATTTTGAAGAAAATGGTTGAGCTCAATCCCTTAGTACAAGGATGAGAAAATGTAAATATTTTATTAATTTCATAGTGTAAGGGTTGGATTTTGGTTGAATTTTGGACTTTTGAGAAAGCCTTGAGCTTCATTGTACATTCATATCAGCATTTTGGCTAAGGAATTGAGACTAGGGTTTGCAGCACTCTTTGGGATCCATGTGGCAATTTGTCTTAGTACAGTGCTTTCTTTTGTAATTGTGAATTTTCTTATGTGTTATGTATGCCATTCTCTATCTTGTTTCTTATTAACTAAACAAACAAGAGCGTAAGTAGAATCCATTGAAATTGCAGTGCTCTACTTGAGGTTTGCTTTAGTTTCTTGATGTTTTCAGTTGTTTGGAGAGGATCCATGGCTTTCGTTGCCCTCTTCAGCTCCTCACCTATCTAATCCTTCCATCTCACTCAAATTGAAGTGCCAAAAACAATTGCCTACCTTGCCCCATTGAGATCTCTGCAAGACTGAGCCTCAATCCCCGCACCCAAAATCTACCTTTCTATCTGAGCCAACAAAAACATCATTTTATTCAATCAAACTTTTGCACGCATATACCTAGCTTAAGATCAATATTTCTATTAGTCATCTCAAGCCCTCATCGATTATAATTGGCTGAGATTGACCCAGAGAGAGCCCTCTCCCGACCTGGTAAGTTTAGCTACCAGGTTAAGCATGGTTTGATGTTGGATCTGGATCCTACCTTCCTCAGCCTGAGTTAAATCTAGGCACTAACACTACATATCAATGGTTTAGACCTTTTGGCCTTCTGGTTTTTAATGCCAATGTAAAAATCTCATTAATAAATTCTCATATCTCTCCAGTTCTAAATTCCAACTGGAAATTGTTATCAATACCTCTGAATAAATTAGTATTTACTCTGCCGCCTTTTGAATTGATTTTCTCTTCAATTTGATAGCCTCTTTCCATACAACATTCCTTTCAGAAATCTACAGTAACATTTATATTATCCCCACCACATTTTTCTTCAAATTCACTATGAATAAATCTAACCATTTGGATGAAAGTCATAGACATCCTATATTCATTATTTGAATTATGATCCCATACCATTAAATTTGCTTATGTATCTGATAAACCAGTGTAAATGATACATTTCATTGTTTCCAAACGTGGGTTATTGGGATATTCCTCCATCAATTGTATTTGAGCTTTTACAGAATGGTTCCCCCCAAGCACATAATATTTGTATTCAAAACATTTTGACTTATCAAATGCTTCTTTGTTGGGAACTCTAAGTGGATCAACAAGAAGCACATAATTAACCACATGAGCATCTGGATTGTACCTCATCAATGTCTTCAAGTTGTGAACATGTAGGTGGTGTGGCTTTCTGATTTGATATTTACATTGTCCTTCAATTTCCTTATAGATTTGTGGTGTGGCTTTCTAATTTGATATTTACATTGTCCTTCACTTGCCTTATATATTTTGTTTTAATAATGCCATCCTCTAAATCATCTCTTGGTGTAATGATTTCTCTGCTTTCTTTTGAAGTTTCAGTATGATCTTCACTGTTGGTAATGACTACTTGAGAATGTTCAACTTTACTTTTCTTCCTCATAACATTGTCATCATTAACTAGAACATATTTATTCTTGGGCATTGTTACTTTTGGTCTTTTACGGCTCTTCTCCTTTCTAACATCAGTTCCAATGTCATCCTCAATAACGACAACATATTCTTCAGTGTTAGTTTCAGCTTCCTCATCTTCAAAAGTAACCTGTCTACCTTTGCTAGATTTATCCACTAGAGGCATTTTTTCTGATCCCTTAGATGTAGTTTTGTAGCATCATGAATTACTACCTTTTGCTTATTTTCCATATCTTATTCTGACACTAAGTAGAAACTATTGACAACAATCACAATATCATTCTCTATGAAAGGAATGCCTCCCAACATAATTGAAACACCTTCAACAAAATTCTGTCAAACAAAATATCATATGTCAATAAAAACTAAGTTATAAAAATATAATGAGACAATTATAATAACGCAAAACACAAATATAAATAACAATATTTACGATATTTTGTGTAATCTCATTTACGATTTGTTTACACAACTTTGTAGATACCTCTCTCGTATCATACAATGAATATAATAACTGATATTTAATCCTTTCATGTGACTTGGGCGATTTTGTAGGTATATAAACAACTTCACTGTCTGGTACCAAACACATGTCTATGATCTTTCCAAGCACCCCATAAATTTCACTATCGTTAGGTAAATCAGCATATAGATATATCTGCACATCTCCGCTTTCTCTTTATTTCACATACCATATATTTTATGGAAGTTTCACTTCTTTTGATTTATTCCAGTATGAAATCGTCTTCTTATCGTTTGAGGCACTTGAAAGATTTGTAGCTATCAGCTCAAGTTTGGTTCATTCAATAGGGCTTTTTGACGATCCACCTTTAACAGTGTTTGGTACAGAAAGATTCACATAAATCTTCTTTCATTTTCCTGCAAAAAAAGACACATATAAATCTGTAAATTACAAGAAAATAATAGCTTAAATTAACAAACAAAATGATAAATGTCAATTAATTTGGTAAAACATAACAATTTAAAAAAAAAGAAAAAAAAAACAAGAAATTTAAAAAATACACCCCCTTGCCGCCCCACCCCGGAAATCAGCCCGCTGGAGTGGGCAGAGAGCCGGGCGCCAATCCCCCACCCCACCTTATCGGCCCAACGACCACCCCTCCACCCCAACCCAAGCCACCCCGCCCCACCCCAACGACCGGCCGGGGTGGTGGGTCATTGGGTCACCGGGGTGGGGTGGGGGTGCCGACGCCTATCCCCCTGCCCCACCTCCGTGGCCCAACGGCTTGCCGCCCTGGCCGACCATTGGGCCTCTGGGTTGGGGCAGGGGCAGCGCGAATCGACCAGCCACCCCGGCAGGCCGTTGGGCTGTCTGGGTGGGGCGGGGGGATGATCGCAGTGGGCTGTTGGGCTGCTAGTGTGGGGCAAGGGTTGGCGGTCATCCCGCTACTCCACCCTGGTGGCCCAACGACCCGCCGGGGTGGGGGGCACCCCCCACCCCAACCCGATTGCCCAACGGCCTGCCGGGGTGGGGCGAGGGGGTTGGCGCCTAGCCCCCCGCCCACTCCAACCTCCCAACAGCCCGCTGCCCCGGCCGGCCGCTGGGCCTCTGGGGCGCCAGCCCGGTCGCCCTTTCCCGGCAGCCCAACGACCCGCTACCCAAGCCGACGGTTGGGTCGCAGGGGTGGGGCGGGTGGCTAAGCAGCCAACCCCCTCTCTCCCTCCTCCCCCACCCCTGCCCCACAGGTCCTTTGGGCCGCTAGGAGCATGATCGAGCCCACCACGCCCACTGCGGACGTAGTGGGTAAATCTGTATCATTGAAAATTTAATTTCTAAAATAAATAAAAATGTCATTAAACTTATTTAATTTTAAAATTTGTACACATGAGAAAAAGAAACTAAACTTTCAAATGCGATAATCCTCCGTTGAATATGTTGTTGATAGCAATGTAGCTGCTCCACAAATTCGCTCCAAGTCTTTTAATGAACCTCAAAAAACCTTGATGTGATGTGAGGAATAGTGATAATGAAATTTATTATATAGCGGAAATTACGGAATTGTTTTACCGTACGGTTAATGTGGGACTAATTTGTTTTTATAAAAATTTTAACATGTAAATTTTGTTATGGCGATATAGGGAACTATGATAAAGAGAAAATTACGGAATTATTTTACAACACAGTGGATGTGGGATTAATTTGTTTTAGAAAGTATAATAAAAATAATAATAATAAAAAAACATTTAATTTTCTAGTAAATATTATATAGTTTAAGTAATAAATTAATTTAGGTAAAAGATTTAGTTTACAATTTTAATTTAAAATATTTATTTCATAAAAGAAAATTAGTTAAAAAATTTCAATAAATTGTAGAAGAAAATTATGGAGGGAAATATATGAAACGAAAATTTTGGAGGGAACAATTTTGGCGAATTTTTTTGGAGGGAAATTTTTATTTTTTAAGCTATGTATTATCATTAGGAGAGTCTGCATTTGTATCATTCAACCTCTTTTGTTTGAAAGGCATGGATTCTTCTGATAGTGAAGTTTCTCTTTGTGAAGCATCAACATCTTCGTCGCGTAACAACTCTATGCATATTGATGAATATAATGGGAATTCTTCGACTATGAATAGAGAGTCAAATCTTCCACTTAGTCCTAATCCTAAGGACTATGAGAGCAACATTGATGAAAGATGGGATGAAGAATTTCAAATAAATAAAGAGTCATGGTTTCCACTTAGTCTTAATCCTATGGATTATGAGAGAAATAGTGATGAATAGCATGATGAAGAATTTCAAAAGAATGGAGCATCATGGTGTCCACTTAGTCCTAATCCTATGGACTATGAGAGCAGCAGGGATGAAGAGCATGATGAAGAATTTCAAAAGAATGGAGTGTCACGGTGTCCACTTAGTCCTAATCCTATGGACTATGAGAGCAGTAGTGATGAAGAGCATGATGAAGAATTTAAAAATAATGGAGTGTCATGGTGTCCACTTAGTCCTAATCCTATGGACTATGACAGTAGCAGTGATAAAGAGCATGATGAAGAATTTCAAAAGAATGGAGTGTCATGGTGTGCACTTAATCCTAGTCATATGGACTGAGAGTAACAGTGATGAAGAGCATGATGAATAATTTCAAATGAATAGAGTGTCACAATGTCCACTTAGTCCTAATCCTATGAACTATGAAAGCAGCAGTGATAAAGAGCATGATGATGAATTTCAAAAGAATGAAGTGTCACAGTGTCCACTTAGTCCTAATTCTATGGACTATGAGAGCAACAATGATGAAGAGCATGATGAAGAATTTTAAATGAATAGACGGTCATAGTGTTCACTTAGTCATAATCATATGGACTATGAAAGCATTAGAGATGAAGAATTTCAAATGAATAGAGTGTCACGGTGTCCACTTAGTCCTAATCCTATGGACTATGAGAGAAACAATGATGAAGACCATGATGAATATTTTCAAATAAATAAAGACTCGTAGTTTCCACTTAGTCCTAATCCTAAGGGCTATGAGATCAGTAGTGACGAAGGACAAGATGAAGCACTTAGTCCTAATCCTAAGGACTATGAGAGTAGCAGTGATAAAGGGCAGGATGTAGAATTTCCAGTAAGTAAATAATGACATTTTCAATGTAGTCCTAATCCTATGGACTATGAGAGCAACACTGACAATGCACATGATGAAGAATATCCAATAAACATTGAGTCAAATTTTCCATTTAGTCCTAATTCTAAGGACTATGACAGTAGCATTGAAGAAGGGGAAGATGAAGAATATCCTCCAAGTTAGTATTTCAAAAGCACATATGATCATAGTGAGGATAACATTCCTCAGAATGATGATGAAAATGCTTATACAAATGATGATCCAATGATGGAGATGTTGCCAGGAAATATTGTATCGAGGAGTAGGAGCAGACCTTTTCGTATCAATCCAAGATGTTCTAGTTATACAAGGGGTAGAGCAGAATATCTAATGAGAAGAAGTTCTATCAGCACTCTCATTTCAAGTGAATGTTGTCAAAAATATTGCTTGAAACATATGGATTTCAAGTTTGCATTAGAGAAAAGGAAGAGATATTTGTCAATGAATAAAAGCATGCAAAATTCATATTTAGTGGGGTGCATGCAATCTACATTTTCAGGTTATGATTATCATATTGGGTGTTTATTTATCTGTAGAAAGGATTTCAAAATGTTTCATTCAATGGGTAATTTTTGTCTCTCAAGAATCCAAGCAAATTTGGAAAAAGATTCCACATTTTATTTAGAAGTACGTCATAAATGACAATTTGGGCCATTATCAAATACTGCAATGTCATGGATGAAAATTTTCTTTTCAAAGCATGGAGAGTGTATGCCAAATAGAGAGACAATACATGTTCCAGATAATTTCTCAAGATGAGAAATCTACAACTTATACAAAGAATATGCAAAAGGTGTTGAGGGACATGATCGATTTATTACATATCAATATTTTATGAAGGTATCGAAGAAATAATTCAAAATTGTCTACATTCCTAAGAAGATAAGGATGGGGATTTGCAGTGCATGTGTTTCTCTTAAATAAAAAAGGGATAAATGTGAAGGGCCAGAAAGAGGTAAGCATTCATAACTTTAAATTTTAAAATTGTATAGTCATCAACTATGAAAACATATTTCTCAATGACTTTCTTTTATGTTGTGTAGATTTCATTGTCAAAGAACTTTAGGAGCATCACGAACAACAAACAAGTGAAAGGAAAAAGTTGTACAAGCATTGAAAGAAGTGTTATGATAATTTGAATAAATATTTGGGTTTGATAATTGATGGTATGGACCGGAAGAAAACACTTTTACCACATTTTGTTTGCACACCCAAAAATTTATAGAAGAAAAATTTTATTCAGTATCACTTGGTTGGTTGTATGGTCTTCAATGGGAAAATGTTTCCAAGGGTTTACTTCATAGCTCCAAATATTCATAATGATGCAAATCTGACAATAACCATAATTCATGATGTGCTTTCTCATTGGTCTGGTAATATTCCTGAAGTTTTGTACCTACAATTGGACGACACTTGTCATGAAAACAAAAATCAGATTGTTTTTTAATATCTAAATATGCTTGTTGAATTGATAATTTTTCAGAAGGTAAAGGTTGGTTTCCTTCTTGTTGGGCACACTCATGACCATATTGATCAGATGTTCAGTTATTTTTCAATCACATTGAAGAAGAAGGATGTTGGGAGCTTGCCATCATTAATTGAATGTATTAAGAAATCATACATGCTAGAGCCTACTTTTGATGTGTTGGAAGATACTGTTGACATGCGAAGGTTTATTCTGGGATCGCATGGTGAGGATAAATGCATTGAACAACTTAATGGCATTAGCTTCCAACATCAATTTCGTATCAAAAAAATTGATGGGAAAACACTAATATGGGGCAAGAAGTATTCAACTACTGCATAATGGGCATCGTCATCGGGTTTGGAATTTTTAAAGTTCATTCCAGATCATCCAATTTTTGCATCAAATATATTGCTATTACAATCAGTTGTTGAAGTTCATAATGTACACAAACAGAATAGAGATATAAATTATTTCGATTGCCTAGAAGAAATTAAAAAATGTATTAGATATACATATGAGTACTTTGATATTGTTGTTTCAGTTTGGTGGGAGTACTTTTTCAATAATCAAAGTGATATCATTTCAAGAACAACAAATGAAGATATACCTTTGAAAAATCCATTTATTTGGCCAAAAAATGTGTCAAATGAACATGAGGAAAGAAACATTGTTGAACAACAACAATCTCAAGGTATTATTGATTCTTCACAGGCATAGGAAAGAGAGATGTATATTGATTCCAGAATATCTCGTGCACAACGTGAAGCCATGGAAGACCTTTACAGGGGTTCAGCACAGGATATTAAGGAGGGTTGCATGATCACAATGCTAGCAGATGGAGATCCCAATGGCTATCCATTTGGGGTTCCTAAGGTTATAAAGGTCATTACAGAAAATGAAGATGTTACAAGTGTTGAAGTACATTGGTATACCACAAATACACACCCATTCAATGGTGTGTATAAGCTAGAGATGGTAGTTGATAAAAAAAATTGGCGGAAAGAGAAAAAAGAAAGGGAACAAATACAAATCGTTGCCGCAGAAACCTGTTAAAATTGGAGGATGTTGACATACTTATTTATGAATTCAATTTAACAAAGAGAGGAACTCTTCGCTTCAAGATGATAGAGATTCTGAAAAGGTTGTTACCAGAAGAAACAATGTTGAGATGGGAGTCTGTTGAAACCAGTCGTAGATCCAGAAGAATTTTGAAACTTGAAATAGTGGGCATGCATGTGGACTCAGATGGGGCACTAGTTGATGAAAGAGAATAATATGGAACATCTTCATCTGCATCCAGTCATTCATATAAAGATGTGAATTCTGATGGTGTGCAATAAAATATGAGTGATTTTGAATAATTGTCTAAGACAATTTATATAATTGATGTTTGCATCGTATCTTGAAATAAAATTTTTGATTCACATATGGTGTTAAATCAGAAGTTATGATTCATTTTTATGTTTTTGGATTATATGTTTTAGTTATGATGATTTTTATAGTTTAGAACATCTACAATGCAACAATAACTTAGAGATATAATGTATGTTTCATTCAATCTACAAATAATGACATTTTGATTAATTTAGTCATGTAATTTGTTCATAATGTTTTGGTTTTTTAATTTTATGGTTGAAAATTTTCCAATTTTTTTGTATCTTTAATGTTATGGTTGAAAACAATTAGAATTTTAGTGATCTTTAGAGTCATGATATTATATGCTTAAAAACATGAAAACTAATAAAATTTTAATGTGTTTCAGATTCCATTATTTTATCTCTATCGTCATTACTAAAACATGTTGAAATTATACTTGGGAAAGAAAACTGAACATTATTCTACCAAAAATATTAGTGTTTTTTCACTCAAAAACAACTGTTTTTTTGCACATAAAAATTCGGTTTTACTGACATTTTATAAAAATGTTGAAAATTGACCCTAAAAAAAAACCATCATTCTAGTATTAACATTTTTCGTTTTCAAGGTGGTTTTTGCACAAATTTTGCACAAAAAATTTGTTTTTACTGCCATTTTTAAAACATGTTCAAAATTGACCCTAAAAAAAACAACCATCGTTCTAGTATACACACTTTTCATTTTTAGCATTGTTTTTGATGTTTTTTCGGGGATTTTTTGCCAGAGTTCCCGTTTTGAGTTTATAGTTCCCGTTTCAAAATTAACATTGTTTATATTGCATTATTCAGAAAATATGAGAAGATTACAATGCTTTGCTCAAGCTCGAGCAACCTATGCACTATCTCTATCTGTCTCACTACTTCCTAGACAAGCCTAGGCCAATACTTAACAAAATTTTGGCTTTCCCAAGTCCCTATTTCCTTGCATTGTTTCCTTGGGAATTATTCCCCTATTAATTAGGGAAATTTCTCAATATGAATTGCACAATCCTCATAGGCCTTCCTCTGCCTGCATGCACCACCTATACAATTTGGATGATTATACAATTGATAGTAAACTGCCCTTGGACTCCAATCTCAACTGGGTAACTCTCAGATCTGACATACATGAGTTATTTGTGAGTGAATCATCAATTAACTGGTTGAACACATGAAGCAACACCCCATTGTCTGACCTCCTATTATTTTCTCCATCAGTAGGAACTATTTTAACTCACTTTGTCTCAGTTAAACTGAATTAATTAATTACAAATCAAAATAAACTCAACTAGGGCTCCTATAAAGTAGGAGACACTCTACATGACTCAAGTTAGACCCTCAACTCGAATTAACTGAGTCCACTAAGTCAAATTAACTTAGTTAACTCGTACAAGTTGTCTTGTGACATGGAATTACAATTTATTCATAATTTAATTCAAGGAAAAAATTAAATCAAGATTTTCTTATAGCATTCTCAACATTCCCTCTGAACAAGAAAGGGATTATCAGATACCCCAATCCTGCCTCTATGGAACTCGAATTTTCCTCTTGAAAGTGCCTTAGTCAAGATGTATGCATCATGTTCCTATGTAGGAATGTACTCCAACAACATGATTCTCCTCTGCACACAGTCTCATAAATGGCGATACCAGATGTAGATATGATTGGACCGATCATGAAAAATTGGATTCTCAGATAGTTTGATACAACTCTAATTGTCACTGTAAATCATTGTAGGATCCATCTGTTGCCAAATAACCCAACAAGGATCTTCCTCATCCATATAGCCTCACAAGATGCTTGACTAGAAACCATGTACTCTCCTTCTGCCGAACTGAGTGAAACTGATCTATGCTTCCTGTTGTACCAAGAAACTACTACTGACACAATACTGAAGATTACCCTTGATGTGCTCTTCCTGTCGGATGGACTCCCTGCCCAATCTGCATTTGTGAAGCCTTGTAGCTTCACTCCCTCTATCCATCTATACCAAAGACCAAATTGAGTGGTGCCACTGAGGTATCTCAACACATGTTTATTTTCCTTCTAATAGATTTTGGTTGGCTTAACCATTGCTTGACTAAGTTGGTTAACTACGAGACATCTGTTCGTTCATGTGTTCACCAAATACATAAGTGAACCCACAAGATGTTTGTAAATAGTAGCATCCACTACTTCACCTGAAGTAGCATCTTCCTTCCTCCAATTTCCTGCTAGAGGAGTCTCCATGGGTTTGTTGCTCTCCATGTGGAACTTCTTCAGTATCTTGTTGGCATACTTTCCCTAAGAGACAAATAGTTCCTCATCTCCTTTCCATACTTCCATACTAAGGAAATAATGCATGAGCCCCAGGTCCTTCATCTCGAATTCTCTTGCAAGATCCTCTTTGAAATATTTGACCAGCTTCTCATCATCTGTTAGAATTAAATCATCAACATATAATATTATAATCAATAATTTACCTTCAACTAGAATATGGTAAAGGTTTTCATTTGCTTCACTTTTAGTGAAGCCCAACTTTGTGAAATAGTTGTCAATCTTGGTGTACCGAGCATGGGGTGCTTGTTTCAATCCATAGAACACTTGATTGAGTTTGCACACATGTGAATCTCTATTGAAGGTCTCAAATCCTTTTGGATGCTTAATTTACACCTCTTCCTTAATCACTTCATTGAGGAATGTCGTCTTCATATCCATATGATGCATCTTCCATCCCATCTGATCTATCTTCCATCCCATTTGCGCCAAAAGTGCTATAATAGATATGATTGAAGAGTACCTTGATACTGGAGAAAAAGACTCCTCGTAATCAATTCCCTCCACTTGAGAGAACCCTCTGGCCACAAATATGGCCTTGTGTTTCTCGACACTCCCACCTATTGCTTGCTTTGCCTTGTGTCATGCGGAAAGAGTCGATAGTGCGGACACAACCGACCTCCCTAGAAGCAAAAGCTTTCTAGTGACAAACAAGACAAATAAACACTACCTTTCTCTAAACAGGCATTGAGAATACAAATAATCAGGGGATCTTAACATACCTTTAGTCCAACGCTTTGTAGTAGTCCAGCCTCGCCGATCTGGATGAGCTCCTCCTTCTCTTCGAAACCTGCATTCACTAACAAGCCAAAAGATTAAACAGCACCTGATAAACTCATAAAACAATACATATCCATCATACAGACCAAGGAGTATATGAAACAAACCATGAATAACAATCTGTTGAGAAAAATAAGTTCATTTGTATCAAGAGGTAACAAAAGGAACCATTACAACCTGAGCCTTGGTGTTGTGCAAGTCCCTCCTAGGGTCCAGCAAGAGTTTTCCTTTACTTTGATCAGCTCACCCACTCTCAAATAAGGCTAGGAAAGGATGGGAATCTCTCCTCTCAAGCTTTACAAGGGAGTCCTAATTCCAGCAGCATCTACCCTTAGGAATGTTCAGCTTTCAACCCCGCCTCCCTTTGGCCCAATGCCTGTATTTATAGTGCTCTAGAGGAAGTTATTCAGGTCCACCATCAATGAGATAAGCCCCTCTTTGGATGGGATAGCTCCCCTCTTGATGGGATAAGTTCCTCTTTGGTAGGGATACATGAACCATCTGGAGGCGCTTCATACACGTCAAACAAGCTTCTAGAATGCTCTAGAAATGACCACAAGTAACTTTTTGGGAGTGAAACTTGCGCCTTTTGACCTTTACAGGAGTACGCACCCATTGCTTTATAGACAGAGCGTACAAGTACGCAGGTATTGTGAACTTAGGATGCGTACACGTAGGTAAGGCTAAGAGAAATTGCGTACCCAGAGATATATAGATTTTTAATGACTTTCTCTCTTTCTTGGAGTTTGACATGGAGAGCAGAGGTATGAGGCTTGCCAAGGAGGACAATATGACAGTTGATGAAGCCATACTAACTGCAAATAGTCATGGTGACAAATTTTAGTGTAACAGATTGCCCCCTAAAGTGCGAAGCCTGTAGTAGATAAGGGTTTCATATCATCTAGGAAGGGTGAAGTACTTTATCATTTCAAGGATTGTCTTGTGGAGAGCCCAGTCGGAACCTGCAAGTATTCAACACAAAATACATATATAAGAGCATATCATCGCTGAGGTAGGCATTCCCATACTCAGATTGAAAACTTTAACTAATTGACTATCTACTGCTCTGATACAGGAATGATTCTGTAGTACATCATAATCATAGACTTTTTTAGACACAGTATGGACGCAGCCATCTGTTTATAGTTAGTCTACTGTATAATGAATACAAAACTCCTCGCAGCCTGGATGGTGGAAACTAGATCCAGGGTCTTCATTTCTACTTCCCGAACAGGTACGATTCTATCCATGCGAATAAATGAGTTGATGTCGAACATGGTAGAAACCACTTGATTACCAGTCAATGATGTAAACTGTTAACAAGCGTGAGAGAAACCACCAGTGATGTCAATGGTTCTCAAAGTACCCAGTACAATCCATGAGATGTGAATGAATGAGTTGATGTCGAACATTTCACGGAATCCTTCGATCGAAAGTCAATGATGTAAACTGTCGTCAAAGGTGAGAAACCTGCCATTGATGCATACAGACTTCAAGGTACTGACGATTCCTAGGTCATCTTTCTAGATAATGTGATGATGTCGATAGAAAGCGACCCGTTGCAGGCAAGCCCACAACACGAAATCATAGATCAAGTTGAAGAAATGTAGCTGTAAGGACTGACTCAGGGATGGTCAAAATGGATGACGAGTATTTTGCAGATGAATGTTTATTGCAGAGACCTCTTGAACGCATAACGACACGACAGATGGCTTGGCGACATTTGACCCAAAGTTAATACCCGGCTAAAGACTTTCAATGTGGTTTGATCAACTGTGAGGCAAAGGATTTCCTAACCCAGGTGAATGAAAAGTGTCGTGCTCAAGAGTGGTAATAAGGCTTCTTCTGAGACAAAGGATAACAAATGGGCTCATTTTTCTCTCTTTTCCCCCACCATTTCTGGCAAGTACCTCTTTATTTTTTACAAGCTTGAGGAGGATAACATATGCTTGATTATAAGCTCATCCTTCGGATGAGTCCAACTTAGTTTTGATTCGAACCCTAAGAAGGAGTGGTCCGTTCCTGTTTGTAATCGAACAGGTCCTTTACTGTGAAATTTTAACGAGTCCAGTATAGGAGAAACTCGGCGTTTTTCATTTTTAGAGAGTCTGAAAAAAACTTAAGAAGACTCTAGGTTGAACTTTTTCGTAAAGTTGTGTCTCCCAAGCCCGAAAAAGTATAAAATAATACTTGAGAGAACCGCTTGATCTTGCGACCAAGGAGTACTTTCATGATTAGTGTCTTTGACCTGAAAAGTAAAAAGCGATCAAGGGAACGTCGTTTTATTTCCAGTATCGAGTTTGAAACGACAAAAACCCGACAATCTTTTCCTGTTTTTACGGTCAGAAAAGAGCTATAAGGGGACCGTCTTTTAATTCCATTTTAACGAGTGTAAAAGAAACGCTCGGCAATCTTTTCATGTTTTAGGAGTCAGAAAAGGGCTTAAAATATGACTCTGATGTTTTGGTTCGTGAAAAATGATAATTGTCCTTGAAAGTCCTTTTGTCCTGCACAAAAACGACACATTACTCATACCTGTTTAAGATAAGCAAAAATGCATTGAGAAATATCCTTCCATGGTGAAAAATAAACAAACTTAGCATTCATTTATACAAAAAAACTATAAAAAGACCTTTTACCATGTCATTTTTACCATTTTACTGTTGAGGGAGAGAAAAGGGCTTTTGGCAAGAAACTTCCCGTGGACTTTGCGGAGAATCCGACCGTTGGAATCGAGCGCCGTCTCTTTCAGGTATTTCACAACATCCTCCTCTTTGTTTTCATCCATTTAGAATTTCATTTTAAGCCCTAGTTTGATTTTTTGGGGGCTTTGGGGTTTTAGGATCCGCTTTTCGGGGTACGCAGGTGCCCCATGGGCGACCTGCGTACCCCGACATTTTCGTTAATGGGAAAATGGCAGGAGTACGCAGCCTACCTTCAGAACAGCTGCGTACCCACGCTCTATTTTCTGAACGCGGGGTGCGTACTCCGCGCAAAGTAAATTTAAAACCCCAAATCTCAAAACTAAACCATTAATTTTTGATTTAATGAATTCTAATGAATGTTTTCTGGTGTGTAGATTGCCCACCATGCTTGATTGGCGTGAAAGAGAACACGAAGATGTCGATTTGGCCGCAATAGATCATCAACCCTCCATTGATGCTTTGAAGGCATGCGGTCTCTACAAATACTAGGCCATACCTGGCATGAGGGCCCAGGTGCGATTCTTAGAATGGCTAGTTGAAAGGTGGAACGTTCAGGATCAATGCTTCTACATCGGAGGGCATCAGCTCGAGATAGAGCCCTCAGACATATATTTTCTCACTGGTTTGCCTAATAGGGGCGAGCAACTGACTCTGTCCGGGACTAGGCTGGGTGGCCAATCCCTTGCTAGCCTCCGGCTAGAGTGGTGCAATAATCAGCACCAAGAGAAGGGGATAGAAATCAAATACATATCCCTGCCTGAACTTATGGTAATTGCCTTTACAGTTACCAGACTCTGCGGCGCAGCCGCTTTGCATATTTCCACCGGGTCCCAAATGTGGATGGCGATTGATTGCTACCGAGGCACCATTTTCAACTGGTGTGACGCTGTGTTGGCCAATATGAAGGGCCAATTGACTAGGGCAAAGAACGGGCAATTAAAGACCTTTGGGTATGGGCCTCTAGTTGTGAGCTTTGCCCTAGAGAGGGTTCCGATGTTGATCCCACAGCATCTCAGCGTTGCAGTTGGGCCTCCTCGGGAGCCAAAGTTAATGCGATGGGTTGCGGTGATGGCCCGACATCCTGATGAGGGAGCGAGAGTTGTCCGATTTCCTGCGGGTTACTTTCACTGGTTGGAGGACCAGGTCTTTACGATCCAGGATTTTCCTTATGCCGGAGTAGATTTTCGCGGTGATCCGGACATGGTTCTTCCACAGGGAGAACAATGGGACGACAGAGGTATTTCATTTTTCACAAGTTTTTAAATTATTTACTTTTTTTTGTTTTTTATATCGCCTCAAAACTGACAGTGACAATTTTCAAAATGCAGATGTAGGTCCACAGCGTCCGGCCAATCTCCGGCCATTCGAGAGAAGAGTATCAGTTGCACCAGCACCGGCCCCACAGGATGCGGCCGCAGAGACCTTAGCCGAGTTGGAACAGGACCTAGAGCGTCTCACGGCGGACATACCAGAGACGACTATAGACGATATTCCTATCCGACTTCAGCGCTATGTGGTCGCAGTCCCAGGACCTTTCAGGAGGTTCCTGTGTAGGGTAGCGCGGGCAGTGGTCTCGTATAGAGAGCACCACCAGTGATTGGCTAGTCACTTTTTGTAGACACATGTGACATTTTGGTTTTTTGTACTTATCATTTTTGCCGATCATAAGGTGTTTTTCAACCTATGATCGAAGACGATGTATATTTTTTGACACACTCCTATCTATATATATATCATTATTACTGGCTTATCTTGTTAAACATGTATGATGAAATGTTTTTAAATTTACATTTATGATTATCGCAAATGTCTGTCTAACATTCGAGAAGCAATTGCATCTGCTAATGTATTTAATGACCTTGGAATATGCTGATATTCAATGTAATCAAATTCACGTTCCAAGAGGCGCACTCTCAAAAATAACCTTAATAACACTGGATTTCTAATGGCATAAACTCTATTAAGCTGTAATACAACGAGTTCAGAATCTAACCTCACTATCAAACTCTGAATCCCAAACGAAATGGATTCAGATAATAACTCAATCACTGCACTGTATTCTGCAATGTTGTTTGTTGTTTGACTGAGGCTCACACCATGCATAGAAACTAACTCATCAGAGGGCGAATAGATAACCCAAGCTACGGAAGAGATATTCCTTGTACTACGACAAGCACCATCAGCAAATCCAATGTACGTTTGGAGAGGCGTCGACATCTGCAATATCAAGAGTAAAACCAAGATAAGCCAGAATAACGACAAAAAACACACTCTCTAAGCTAAGCACACTGTCTATACTAACAAACACACCAGCTAGAAAGAAAAACTAACCTAACTAAATCTCCATACCCATCATTTAAGCATAATACCTCTTTAGGTAAAGTCCATTTCTGGGCTTACCCAAAGAGTCCCCATCAAAATCTACCAGCTCATAGGCCCCTTTTTCTAGCTTTCGCTTGACAATGTAGGGCCCATGCCACATAGGAACGAATTTGCCAGCACCTAATTTATCGTTAGCTTGATCATATAATAGCACTAGGTCTCATTCCGAAAAATTACGAGGGGTCACGTTGCGATCATACTGAGCTTTCATCCTTTTTGCCTGAGTCTCGATTGCCAGTGCAGTGTCACGTCGAGTCTCATCTAATTTAGCTAAGTATAATAGACGCTTCTCCTCTTCAGAAGTAGCTGGAAGTAATTCGACAGCCATTTGAAGTGATGGGATTTCGCATTCAATGGGCAACACTGCTTCCAAACCATAAACTAGTTGGAAAGGAGTGAACCCTGTTGATGTTTTTACTGAGGTTTGGTACGCCCAAAGCACTGAAAATAACATGTTGTGCCAATTCAACCGATGAATACCAATGATTCGTCGGATCATGATAACTAGAACTTTGTTGATGGACTCAACCAAACCGTTTGCTTGGGGATAGTAAGGAGTAGAACTATCATGACGTAAACCAAGCTGGCCTGTAAGTTCTGTCATCATAATGTTTCAAAAATGGCGCCCATGGTCAGTGATTATTGCTTGTGGGACACCAAACCTAGCAATAATATGATTGAATACGAAAATCGCAGCTGTCTTGCCGTCTGCCTCGAATGTAGGCATCGTCTCGGCCCACTTAGTAAAATAATCAACCGCAAGGATGATATACACATGCCCCCCGGCCGAGTGAGGGTTACATGTAATAAAATCGATACCCCATTTAGCAAAAGGACCAACGGCAATTATAGGGTGGAGAGGAGCAGGTGGTGCGCGCATCTTGTGATCAAACACTTGACAGTTGTGGCATTTTCGGACCGCAATGATACAATCTTTAAACATGGACGGCCAGAAGTAGCCAGCATGCAACACCTTCTGGGCTGTGGCATACCCAGACATATGACCGCCACACGCTCCAGAATGACAGTCATTCATAACCCTTTCTGCCTCTACATGAGTTAAGAAACGACGAAAAACCAAATCTGCCCCACGACGATAAAGAGTATCTCCAATAATTTTATACTGTTGGGACTGGAATCGAATTTTTCGGCGTTCCGACTTTGAAGCTTCGGGCCGAAAGGATTGGGTTTGGAGATAGACAATTATATCCCCATACCATGGATCTAAAGTGATGATGAGAAACAGAGATTCGTCCGCAATGGGTTCCTCTGCCACAGTTTCCTTGTCAGCACGCGGGAAGTCACACATCAACTCTGCAAAAACTAAAGATTTTTTAGACTTAGATTTTTCAAACTCCAAGTCGAAATCTTGAAAGATAACAATCCATTTAGAGTACTTGCCCCCTAGCAATTGTTTAGTCAAAATGTAAATCATAGGGTTGCAATCCGAAATGACTGTAGTTTTACGGAGAAGAATGTAATGACGAAAACGTTGGACAGCTTGAACAGCTACCAAGGCCAATTTCTCCACGTGTGAATATTTGAGCTCAGTGGGATTTAACGTCCTACTAAAATAAAATATCACATGTTCCGTTTCGAATTCATCTTCCTGTACTAAGACCATTCCAATGGTGGAATGAGTGGTGGCGAGGTACAAAAAGTAATCCTGGTTGTAGTTGGGAGGATGCAGCAACGGTGCATGGGTCAACGCGTGCTTTAGCGCATCAAAAGATTTTGAGCTATCTCATCCCAAGAAAATTGAGTATTTTGTTTCAACAACCGGGTAAAACTCTTGGTAATATCGGCGTAGTTAGGAATGAATCGGCGTAAAAAGTTTGCTTTCCCTTGCAAACTTTGGAGTTGGCGCAGACTCGAAGGAGGAGGCAATTTGATGATAGATTCGACCTTCGAGGGATCGACGCGAATGCCGGCTTTTGAAACTACAAATCCCAGCAATCGTCCCACTTCTATGCAGAAGACACATTTGTGTGGGTTCAACCGTATACGATAATGCCTACACCTCATAAAAATTTCTCGTAAATGGACAAGGTGATCAGCTCGATGTAAGGAGTGAGCGGGCAAATCATCGAGATACGGTTGCACAATGTGCTTGATGTCATGAAACGCATAAGACATTGCCCTTTGAAAAGTGTCTCCGGCATTCTTAAGCCCAAAAGGTAATTTGCAATAAGCAAATGTCCCCCATGGACAAATGAAAGCCGTTTTTGGTTGATCGGTAGGTAGAATATTGATTTGGTTGTAACCGGAAAAACCGTCCATAAAGGAAAATATTTCACTGCCGGCACGATCATCAATTATTTGATCGATATAGGGCGTTGGATAGTTGTCCTTGGGACAAGCACGATTGATATCCCTATAGTCGATACATATTCTTATTGTTCCCTGCTTTTTGTTAACCGGAACAATATTCGATACCCAATCCGTTAACGGGATCGGATAAATGAAACCTGATTTCAACAGCTTCTCAACTTCTGCTTTAATTGCAGCCGCTTTCCGAGGGTGTATCTGACGCAGACGTTGCCGAACGGGTTTAGCGTCCGGGTAAGTCTTGATCTCATGAATAACAATGGAGGGATCAATTCCTGGCATTTCCTCATAGGACCAGGCAAACACGTCGCGGAATTCTTTAAATAGGGCCTTGTATGTTTGAATTTAGTCATCTGAACACGAGGCACCTATATGAATGTGTTCAACAATTCCAGGCTTCACTGAAATGTCAATGGGAATAGTGCGAGAAACGTTTCCCAAATTCAGCTCTGAATCAGGATGTTTCATTGGACTCTGAGCGTCTTTGATATATTCAGCTGTAAAGATTGATGAGAAATCGTTTTCAAAACGATCATCCTCAGGTAAAAACGAAGATCTATGATGGAGATCTTCCCATGGTAAATCGTCTACACACAGGACTTCACAAAGTTGTTCGTCAGATGACACAACTTCGGGAAACGTTATTAACTCCGAGGTTGACGCGAAAAGGGATTCCTCACGGACCACATTCATTTGGTCGATTTGGGTTGAACTTGGGTCGGAAAAAGACTGCACGGCTTCATAGGCAATTTCATATGGACTCAAAGGCATTGCATCACCGAATGAGTCTATCTCAGATTCAGATGGGATAATCCAAGGATCATCGTAAATAATAGTATCTGACGTAATCATATGAATGAATGCGAATGAAGGGTCTGCGTTGATTGGAGGAAAAGGAAAAGTTCCCAGTAAACCGGAATCTTTAACTAATCCTACGCCAACATCCTTATAAGGGATAGTCATTTTACCGACATGCTGGATACTTTCTGAAGAGGCTGGGTCGGATGAAAAATAAGCCAGCTGGTCTATTGTCACGATCTTGCCATTATGTGGAAACTTTATAACTCTGAAGACCGATGAAACGACCGCTGTCATAGCGTAAGACCAACTTCGACCCAAAAGAAGGTTGTAGTCCAGAGGGGCATCAACCACCTCCACATCCAGACTAACGGTTTTTCCTTCAACCCCTATAGGCAAATCCTGTAAAATGCCAAACGGATGGAACCCACGGCCATCAAAGGCCTTAAGAATTGTCGGGGATTGGTTCAGCGAAGGAGAACCAAGCGATCTCCAACACTGAATCGACATAATACACGTGGAAGCTCCTTCATCAATTACAGTCCGATGAATAGGCCTGTTTTTGACTATCACTGGAATCTGGAAAGCCATCTGATGAGGGAGACGCGGTGTACTATTTTCTAGATCAAAGATTATCAGGTTCGGGTCCTGAACATCAATAGCTCCTATAGCCGACAAAAGTAATTTTCGTTGTGCTGGGCATGATTGCAGCACTTCTAAAGCCGACATTGCTGAGGGTGAAACAGCTAAATCCTCAACAATGTTGTAATTCTGGGCCGCTCTCGCATGTGGATTGAAAGCAAACCTTCGAAGTACACCCTTGGTGGGCGATTTTATTACTAAGTCAGGGTTAGGTTTCTTGATCTGTAGTGGATCGGAACCGGGAGCTGAGGTTGATGGATTTGAATGAGAAGATCCTGCTTCTTTCGATCCATCAACAGGACTTTTACTACCATAATCGTGTGATCGAGTCGCAATCCTTACATGAGACATCATCAATATGGGTTCTTCAGTGGCACTCGAGGAAGAACCTATCATCTTACTCTCCTGCTTTGGAAATGGATCTTTCAAAACAGCAGGAGTTGAAGAACTTTTGACGATTTTCACAACTTCGGCCCAATGGGGGCAATCTCTTGTAAAATGATCCTCTTCACAAATTAGACAAGGATATCGAGGTTTGTGCTTTTCGTCATTGGTTTCCGACTTTTCTGTTTTCTCCTTTGGAGTCTTGTCTGCTTTACCCTTCTTCTTCCCACCGTTTTTTGATTTAGCCGTAGATGACTCTACAGCGTGAATATCGGCGGAAATTTCAGGAGAAGACTCTCCTGTCGGGGAATCTGGTAAGGTTATAATGGGCGAAGAATTCTTTGAACATTTCTTCTTGATTTTAGTATTTACCGAACCAATCATGCCATCAGCAGCATGAGATCCCGAAGGAGCAACAGCGATTTGATTTGACTTTGGAAGATCTGGGATCTTTTCATGTAACGTACCTAACTGAGTGTAAACTAAGTCAAGGTACTGCGCTTGAGCAATTACTTGCTCCTCAGTAACTACTCCGGCCTTAGCTACATCTTCAGTAATCTTCGGTAATAATGATTTAACAAACCATTCAGCTAAGATTTGGTCCGGGATAAAAATTTTCACTAATCGCCGTCGACGTCTCCATTCATGTATATGATCAGAAATATAAGTGGACGTTGACTGTTTTAGTGAAGTTAGTAGCTCCGTGCCATTATCATATCTGACCGGCAACTGAAAATGAGTTAGGAACGAGGTAGCTAACTGACTAAAATTGTAAAAAGAGGCCCGTGGTAACTCAATGTACCACTTGGCCACGAGACCAATGATACGCTGGAAAAGATGTAAGCGGATCGAATCATCCAAGATGGAATTTGAAGCACACCAGAGGTGGTAAGTCATCACATGATTGGACGGATCCTCTCCAGACTTACCTTCGAACTTGGGTATATCGCTGGGCAACTTATTTGGCATTGGCGGCCATAACGGAAGATAATTTATTGGATCATTCGTTAGGCGGGACAAGTCTGGTAAATCCAAAGTTGTGATAAACAGTAACTGCCGATTAGGATCCCTAAAACTCTGGGTCACAAGACCAGTCCCAGGAGGAGGATATCCAGGATAACTTGGAATAGGAATCGCATTCGGGATATTATATCCTCCTGGAAAACCAGGATTAACTGGACCGTACTGGGGTTGCTGAGGTTGTTGATAAGTGTACCCAGGATACGGTTGATATTGGTAAACCGGCTGTTGGACAGCAGGCTCGTATTGGTACTGTCCCTGGTACGGTTGATAAGTGAATTGTGGTTGACTAGTGACAACCGTACTTAAACCAGGTTGTCCTACAGGCATCTAAATCGTAGTTTGAATCGTAGATCCAGACAATGGTAAAGATGTCTGAGGAGTAGTTGCAGAGACAGTAGAAACCGGAGCTGTCGATACTCCGGAAGCAAGTGTGGTGGAAGGAGTAGATGTTGCGGTAGTTGCAGCAGCCGTTTGAGATGGAGTACTAGGTGCAATTGGCGGCTGAGTAACTACCGAAGGTACAAAAGTTTGAACATTAGACTGGACCGGTTGCTGGGATGGACCAGCAACTAAGGGTTGTCCAGCTTGAGATGACAACTGTACACTTGGCTGCAATACCTATTGAACTTGCGATGGATCCCACACTATGTTCATTCCGGGGTATTGATCCATGACAGGTTGAGGATATTGAGATCCATAACCAGATTGAGGATAGGATTGATAACTGAAAGGCACAGTTCCTGTACCTTGAACATATGATTGACCTTGAGGTGGCTGATAACTTTGACTTGAGTATTGACTTTGAGGTTGATAACCTTGAGGTAAATACTGATACTGGGGTTGACCTTGACCTTGAGGTTGATACCCTTGAGGTAAATACTGATACTGAGGTTGACCCTGGGGTACATATTGAGGTTGGGGTTGACCTTGAGGAATGTATTGTACTATGGGTACATACTGTCCTTGCCCCCCAGACGCAATTTGTGTACCTTGAGGTTGCTCCCCAGGCGTTAATTGACCACCTTGAGGTTGAGAACCGGGAACTGAACCTGACATCATGTAAATGTCTCCTACACCCAACGGTTTATTACCATTGTTTCCAGCTAATAACCCATGTTCAATGGGTTGAGGAGATGCTCCTGCAAAAGTACCAGAAAGTGACTGATACCCGGAGGGAACAGAAGGACCGCCGTACAAGAAAGATTCAGGAGATTGAGTGAACACGGACGACTGACCAGACATATTTACAGGAGTATAAATACCTCCAGGTGGAAAAGGAGTACGAGGTGGAGAAAAACTTATCCCTGAGTTGTCTAAATAATTGGTTAACGAAAGGTACCAAGTAGTACTTCTATGAGGACTGTAGAAGATAGATTCACGCTCCCTTAGATCAATCGTAGGTTGATCTTCAAGGATAGATACGCCAAATTCTTCCTCTGGAGCAAGTTCTTCAATAGCTATCAAACCAGCAGGAAGATTTTCGGTGATGACTCTTTCTACCCTAGGTGAATCAGGTGCACTAGAAGTTGGAGTAACAGGTTCAGATATTTCAGGTTCTTCGCCTATATCACTAGTAGATGAAAAACTACCAGCAAGCTCAGAAACTACAACAGCTTCAGGATTATAACCTGTTTCTAGACCTTGGTAATCTGGATGGACTACCAATGACGATTCTCCTTCTTCAGGTGAACCTACTTTACTGCCACTAGGAGTTACAAGGACCTTCAAACCTTCGTAATGACTCGGGACCTCTTCAGGAGGTTCGCCCCGCAATCTACGGGACTTCCTCAACAAATCGGCCACGGTAACAATCTCAGGAGACTTGCCCCGAAGTCTACGGGACTGTCTCAGTAATTCAGCCACAGTTAAAAACTTTCAACTACTGCACACGCAAACAAAGTAAAATCTCAAAGCAAACCACCTAAAGTCTCTAAAGAACCAAACAAATTTGAATCACACGCCTAAAGAATCTAGGGCGTCAAACCATACACAAACAGTAGCCTTCCGGACCAAAAACACTAGTTAGAGATGAAACCCAACATCGCCGAATTTAGTACAAAAGTGGTGGGCGGAACAGTTACCCCGGCAACCTGCTTAATGAATAGACTGGCACAAGTTCCTCCAATTTAACCGTCTCGAGTGAAGTGAACCCCTCGGAAAATCCAAGTGAGTCTAGCCGACGTCTGCTCCAGGGACAGTGGGATCTTCCCTCCACCGTCACCTCGGTAGAATCCTAAAGATAATGGTCACTACGGTTACCAACAACAACAAATGCACCTGGGGGAACAGTCTACGCTCCGACAGCACGCAAGGGCAGAGTATTAAGCTCAATCCCCTTGCCGGCTCCTTGACAATGATCCAAGGTTTACCGACAAGTGACCCCTGGCTCCTCGACAATGGTTAATCCGAGGTTTACCGTTTGTAATACGTGCGTGTCTGGCGTCGTTCCCAACGAGGGAGGAT
The DNA here is from genome assembly GCA_031772625.1 of Pinus tabuliformis. Taxonomy (NCBI): domain Eukaryota; kingdom Viridiplantae; phylum Streptophyta; class Pinopsida; order Pinales; family Pinaceae; genus Pinus; species Pinus tabuliformis. The sequence goes on from CM062819.1 coordinate 952,288,780, forward strand.
TGATCCCCTCACTGGTTCGGACACGAGCTCGTGCTTCTCCTTTAAGAGGAGCTTTCCCAGAGTACAAATGAAACAGTTGGATTTATCCTACCACAAGATGAGCTACTTGTTTGGTTTTGCTGTCTTGGAGAGTTAATTACTCTCCTACTCCAAGACACTAGCCTGATCTATATTGGTGTTTCAGAGCCCTAGTAAATAAAAAGTTACTAAATTGATTTTACTTTAAGCGTTAATTTTATGGCTTTCTTTAAGACAAAAGGTAGTGGAGATGAAACTGATGGTGTGTATACTCGACCGAAATCCACTAAAAAGATGCACTTATGATGATTTATACTAATTTTTCCTTTTTCAATGAATTCCCTAGCTAAGAGAGTTGGAGAATGCAAACTTGATATAAAGACAACTTTCTTGGCAATGAAAACCAAAGAAACAAACTCTTTATCTTTTCAAAACACACAACACATGACCACTAATCACTTCACGAAAGTTCCTTTTTCTTTCAAAGACTCAAATGCTACCAAAGCAAACCTTCCTTCAAAAGATATTTTTGTATTTTTTCCTAATTAATAAAGCATGTAAAACTTACTTTAACAAAACTCAAAGTTAAAAAAAAACTATGGCAATCAAATCAACTCAATTTCACTCAAAAGCAAATCTAAGAGAAAAGCACCTAAAAGTAAATCTAACGAGTCAAAAGCTTACTAAAGATGATTCCTGGATGTTTTACTCAGTCAAAATGTAACTAAGGACTAGTTAATGCAGAACCAAAAACCAGTCAAAAACAAAAATCAAAATCTTTTGTTCTTTTTCTTAAGAATAAAATTCAAAGTCCAAACAACAAACTTTTTCGAGATTCGCAAAGAGAAGACGCAAAGGTAGGTCTTTCACAAGGGTGAATTCTATGACAGGCCCGACTCCTAAGAGGACTGAACAAAACCAAGGAGATCCAAAGTTTGACAACCTCTAACGCCAAAGTCACTATAGGACCAGTTAAAAATCAAACCCTAAGGCAAAACCTCTGTGAATTTTACTAAAACTCTCGACACTGATGAAATAAGCTTAGGTGAAGATTTATGGCAGAAAACCAGTGGATCTGGGCAGAAAAAACAAATTAAAAACAAAATCTAAAAGGAAAAAAGAAGAAAATTGAAATTTTCTTAATTTTGACAGGGTACGCAGGCGACCTGTTTGCACAGGTGCGGGTACGCTCTGTGCACAAAGCAACAGTGCGTACAAGTACGCATTGTGCTCAATGCAAAGGCTGCGTACTTCTAGCAAAATAAAGAAAAACTAGAATCTAATTTAACCCTAAGCTAGCCCACCCAAATACACAGTTAGACAGCGAAAAACCAGAAAACAAACGACTTTTCTCAGATCAAAGTTCGATACAAAGGAAAAAACATTCACATCAATGGATTCCCCAGTGGAGTCGCCATTTTGTCATGCGGAAAGAGTCGATAGTGCGGACACAACCGACCTCCCTAGAAGAAAAAGCTTTCTAGTGACAAACAAGACAAATAAACACTACCTTTCTCTAAACATGCATTGAGAATACAAATAATCAGGGGATCTTAACATACCTTTAGTCCAACGCTTTGTAGTAGTCCAGCCTCGCCGATCCGAATGAGCTCCTCCTTCTCTTCGAAACCTGCATTCACTAACAAGCCAAAAGATTAAATAGCATCTGATAAACTCATAAAACAATACATATCCATCATACAGACCAAGGAGTATATGAAACAAACCATGAATAACAATCTGTTGAGAAAAATAAGTTCATTTGTATTAATAGGTAACAAAAGGAACCATTACAACCTGAGCCTTGGTGTTGTGCAAGTCCCTCCTAGGGTCCAGCAAGAGTTTTCCTTTACTTTGATCAGCTCACCCACTCTCAAATAAGGCTAGGAAAGGATGGGAATCTCTCCTCTCAAGCTTTACAAGGGAGTCCTAATTCCGGCAGCATCTACCCTTAGGAATGTTCAGCTTTCAAACCCGTCTCCCTTTGGCCCAATGCCTGTATTTATAGTGCTCTAGAGGAAGTTATTCAGGTCCACCATCAATGGGATAAGCCCCTCTTTGGATGGGATAGCTCCCCTCTTGATGGGATAACTTCCTCTTTGCTAGGGATACATGAACCATCTGGAGGCGCTTCATACACGTCAAACAAGCTTCTAGAATGCTCTAGAAATGACCACAAGTAACTTTTTGGGAGTGAAACTTGCGCCTTTTGACCTTTACAGGAGTACGCACCCATTGCTTTATAGACAGAGCGTACAAGTACGCAGGTATTGTGAACTTAGGATGCGTACACGCAGGTAAGGCTAAGAGAAACTACGTACCCAGAGATATATAGATTTTTAATGACTTTCTCTCTTTCTTGGAGTTTGACATGGAGAGCAGAGGTATGAGGCTTGCCAAGGAGGACAGTATGACAGTTGATGAAGCCATACTAACTGCAAATAGTCATGGTGACAAATTTTAGTGTAACACCTTGTAAATCCATTTGGAACTCACAATTGACTTTTATACTGGTCTTGGGACCACTTCTTAAACATTATTTCTGATAATGGAGCCATAATTCTCTACCATGGAATTAGCCCATATTGGTTGTTGCACTGCTCCCTCAAATGAGGATGGCTCAATCTCTACACTCTCGCTCATCAAAGCCATGTAGCTAGTGTACCAATCTGGTGACTTCCTCTGCCTGCATTAGGATGTGGGTGCTCCCACATCCTCTCTAGCATCATGCATCAATCTGTCAGATTCTCTGGTGCACTTCCTTCCATCTCTGGAAGTCTTCACATGAGTGGATGCTTCCACTCTCTACTCCTCTGCATGTGGCTACTACACATCATCCTAAGGTTCTTCCTTTGGAGCTAAAATATCCTCATATACATGTAACTGAAGCTCCCTCTCAAGGGAACATCTCATGGCCTTCTCTTCATCGAACTTCACATCTCTACGAACCACTGTCATCCTATGAGATGGAAGGTACACCCAATAGTTGTGAGGTGTATCAGTGTACCCCACAAATATGCCCAACTCAGTTGTTGGTTCTATATTTTTCCTTGCATCCTTGGTAACATGACAGTAAACTAATGAACCAAAGATTCTGAGGTGTGCCACCTCTGGTTTCTTACCTAAAAGAACTTCTTTTGGTGTACTCATCCCAAGAATCTGATGAGGACTCCCATTCTGCACATATACAATTGTGTTGCACGCTTCAGCCCACAAGTGCAATGGTATGCCTTGATCATGTAACATCATCCGTGCAGCTCCCACAATACTTATGTTCTTCCTTTCATCCACCCCATTCTTTTGTGGGTTATGGGGTTCTATTAACTCCCATCAAATGCCTTCTGATTTGCATAATTTATTGAATTCATTAGACACGTATTATCCACCGTTATTGCTCCTGAGATCCTTCAATTTCCTGCTAGTGTATTTCTCAACAAGTGCTTTAAATTCACAAAATTTAGAGAATATCTTATATTTATTACGCATGAAGAAAATCTAGCACTTACATGAGAAATCATCTACAAATATTACATAAAACCTTTTCTTGGTCGTGGAGGCTGTCGAGAACAGTGCACACACATCTAACTGAACTGTTTCAAGGATTTCTTGCGCTTGACTGTCCTTATCATGAAAGGTGGCTTTGGTGTACTTCCCCAATGTACACTATTTTCATGTATTTCTCTACTCCAGTGCACCCTTGGGAAGTCTTGTAGAAATCTGATGCATGATCTTCAAAGCTCCATGGTGAAGATGGCCCAATATTCTATGCCATAATTCATCGATGTCTCGGATCTACACCTTCTCTACTTTTGCACTCAATGCTGAAAAATCTTCTACATCCAATTTGTAGAGGTTTTTCACTCGAAGCCTGATCTGCTTCACTTGTATTGAGGCTATTTGATAAAAGAAAGCCTTTCCTTTGCTAAAATATCACATCGTAGCCATAGTCCTCAAACATAGCAACTGAAGCTAAATTATTCTTCAGACATGGAACATACATGACATCTTTTAATGTGAGAGGAGAAATAGACTCCCTCTAAAAAGTAACAGTATTGATGTTGGCCGTGCTATACCTTCCATCATCTCCCATCTCAATGTGCATCTGGAGGTCCTTCTCCTCTAAGTCACTGAAAAATTCTTTATTGCCCGTCATATGGAATGAGGCTCCACTATCTATATACCACACACTACCCATCACCAATGTCACAATGTAAGCAATGAGGGTGAAATCCAACTCAAATTGTGAAGCGAGAGCTTCACCTGCCACTCCTCTTGAGGGATTCTTTCTAGCCTTCTTGTGTGGACACTTCATGGAATAATGTTATGCGACCAACCCACAAAATAGAAGAAAAGATAGATCAACGACTTCAAAATCAACCTCTTCGAGGGGGAAACCTCCTTTACATTACACAAATGAACAATTGTACACGTGGAGTTATTCACCCATGATGCATACAGAGAGTCATATTCAGAGGATGAGAACTTCAAGGAGGTGTTTTAGTATTTGCACAGCTAAAGTCATGTGAATGATGGTAACAACATAGTTGACTACCATCTCTATGATGGGTTACTCAATAGGCTGGATAAGTTATGTGTTATTAAAGGTGGTTTATTGTAGTTAATTAGAGAGGTTCACACCTCCAAGGTTGCAAGGCACTTGGGTGTAGGGAATACATTGGCCAAATTGTAGAGGTATGCATATTGGCCTAAGATGCAAGAATATATAGCTAGGTTCATAAGAGGATGCATGCTTTGTTGTACTAGCAAGCTTAGTAATACGAGATGGGGTCTATATCATCCCTTACATGTACCCACTCGTCCTTGGGAAATCATTTCCATGGAATTTGTGGGAGGTTTACCAACAGCCAAGAAGGGACATGACTACCTATTCATGGTAGTTTGCAGGTTAAACAAGATGTGTGTTTTGATGCACTTTAGAAAGACCATTAATGAGAAAGAAGCAACAAACTTGTTCTTTGGATAGGTCTGGGTACACTTTGGGATATCGAGGAACATAATTTCAAATTAAGACAAAATATTTGTTAGTGCATTCTGGAATACCTTGTGGGAGAAGATGGACATGAATTTGAAGAGGCCTATAACATTCCATCCTTAGATAGATGAGAAAACATAAATAGTCAATAGAAATTTGGTGCAGGATTTGAGGGGTTATAATCAGAAACATTTGAAGATGTGAGATGAAAATATGGTATATAAAACACTCTTATAACAGAGAAACCCACACTTCTTGTTATGAAACTAGCTCTTAAAATATAAGAAAAGATAGATCAATGACTTAAAAATTATTCTCTTCAAGAGGGAAACCTCCTTTACATTACATAAATGAACAATTCTTGGATGATACAAATGACAAGACCTCCTTTGTATATATAGGAGTCTAAGAGGTCACAATATAATCAGAGCCTACATAACAATAATAATGTAAGGGCATGTTGTGGTAAAAACACAACCCCCCATTTTTGACTTGTTCACTTCAAATAATGGGGACCCTTTCTATAAAAATTTTGGCTAAACACCTTTTTGGATTTTTATTTAGTTGATTGCCTTACGCTTTTGTTAATTTTACATTTTCTTTGGATTCTTGTTTTGATTGCTTTGTTAGAATCGATTTTTTATAAGCTTCCCATTGACGCTTGTTTCGCCTCATTTGGTCAACTGGTTTGAAAATGACACTCCTTTGAAGTCTCATCATTTATCTAGCATGGGTTAAAATTGCATAAAATGTACAATATTGCATTTTGTAAATAAATTAGTTCAATAAGGCATTCATTTTAAATATTAATCTGTAGCGAGTTTTTACTAACATTTTTCATTTTTAGTTATGCGACCAAATCATTAAGTATCGAGATTTAAGAAATTTACTCCAATTTCTAAATCAATTATTAATCTCGAAAACCCAAAATTTTTGAAGTGGCTGTAGTTTATTTTTATTTTCACTTTTATTAAAAGTGGCTGTAGTTTATAAAATAACCCTCGTAAAATAAAATCAAAATCAAAATTGATTTTTAATATTAAATCTCAGATTAATTAAATTAATTATTATTTAAAATATAATTAATTTAATTAAACTAAAATTAATATATATAAAAAGTATATCGGATCGGAAGTTTTATGAAACATATTCTAAAAACCCCGATACACACTGTACCTCTGATCCCCAATCGCTGAAAAGCTTGAGACAAAAGAGAATGAGCATTTATTTGAATATCGCATCGGGAGTTTCATATGTGGCAAGTTTAAAAACCCCCGATACATACCATGCCCCGATGCCCCGATGCGATATCGGATCGGGGAATTTAACTTGACACATTTTAAAAACCCCGTTAGCCATCCCCCGATGCGATTTGCCGATAAGCGTAAGGTGAAATGGGGCATTAACTTATATTGTAAAGTTTGTAATTTATTTGTTTTTCTTAATTTCTTAACTTCCACTCATACGTATGAGTAAAGAAGTAGAAGTCAAGTGGAGTAGTTATGAAGTGGTAGGTTGGTATATTAGTTTAGTTTAAAATATTTAATATTTAATTAATAAATTTTAAATTAATCAGATTAATTAATTTATAACATTTAATTAATTTGATTAAATTAAAATTTAAACATCATTTAGATTAATATTAATTAGTTTTTTAATTAGATTAAATTTGTTTATAAATAATTAATTACATATTAGTTAGATTAATATTAATTAATAATTAGTTTAGTTTGCAGTTAATAATTAAATTAGAATTAATTAGAAACTAATTTACGATTAGTTTTTAATTACAATCTTTTTAGCCCAGCAACAGAATTTCTAGATTCATGCCAGATTTGATCCATCAATTTTGGAGGTTCATAGATTGAGTTATACTTGGCCAAATGAGGCTCAGGACGACTCGTTGGAAAGAGAAAATCAAGGAGAACATTTTTGGAAGAGGTTTCACTAACAGATTTAATCATTTATTGGGTCAAAAATCAAGCAGAAGATCAAGCTCCGATTCTTGAAAACAAAATCAATTTTCTGAGTTATTTTCTTCATTTTCATTTGTCCAAAACCTCTTCTAATTGCAGATCCATTGGTTAATCATATCTCTGGCCAATTAAACCATCCCAGGCATCAAGAGAAAGTTTATATTTTATTTTCAAGTATTTATTTAAATAGAATTTGATTGGATTTGATTTAAATGCCAGCAATGCCATGTTGATTTTATTGTTGCATTTTAATTTATTTTGATTTCTTTTTGCAGGAAAACAGTGGAAGAAATATGGAGAAAAAGATCTCAATCAATGAGAATGCTCCAGCAATTGAAGATCAGAATTTTGAGCAAGTAAAATTGGATTTAGCAGATTTCTCTTCAACAAACTCTTCTCTCAAGAATTCCTTCACAAATAGTATAAGTAATAGATTGCAAAATGGAATAAAGGCTACTCTCCTCTGCAATGCTAGACTTCTAAAAGCACTACTGTAATAGGAATTTAGAGTTGTAGGAGAGAGGAGAGAAAATCTCAGATCTGGGGATTATTGAGGATTTTTCCTTTGTATCTTGAATTATGTATGAGGGGCAGAGTTTTCACTATTGTGGCTTTAGCTTTGAAGGCAGAAGTTCAAGCAATGTAAAGGACTGTTGGAGACCAAGATCAGAGAAATGGATGCAATAAATTGGTATTTTTAATACTACTGTTTCAAATATCAGTTTCATTTTTATGGTAACAGGAATGTCTCATTTTATTCATGTTTGTGCACTATTGTCAATATGGGTAATTTGTCTCAATCTTGTTATTAGGTATCTTTGTTCTTATGAATTAAAATCTGACTTCTGAGTAACTATTTACTCAGAAATCTATCTTATAAAACTGATTTATTGAATGGTAATGTGTTGTGAACTATTTCCACATATCATTATTCAATTATTGGATTTACTGATATGATAATCAATATCATTTTTGTGAACTAATTCCGGGAATGTTGTTGGCTTATTATTTCAGTTGATAGGTCTCAATAGGATGTGTTTTGGTAACCATAATATCAGTTAATTGAACTACTTCATTAACTTGATATTCATTATAAACGAGACATATTTAAATCCCAATACTTTTATTATCTTGCTCTTAGTTTGGTTAGATCTATATCTACCTAATTAAGATAGAATTTAGATTAGTTTCTTTTGCTTGCATCATAGAATAAGCTTGCATTTAGAGTAAATTCTACATTCTTTTAAGTCCTCTCCTTAAAGAGGCAAAACTTTAGTTGTGGCTTGGCTGAACCCAAATCAGCGTAAGGGTCATTCTCTTGCCTGATCAACAAGAAGAAGTGATCTGATATCCCTGTCTATTGTTTTGTAAAGATACATCATAAACCAATAGCAATAGGGAGAAGGTAACTGGACCTAGTTAAACCAGTCGGAGCCACCACACCAAACGGAAAAGGAGCTGCTTTAAGGTCCGGACCGGGTGGTTATCCCCTAATGTTGTTGCAGCGATTTTCGAGGCATCAACATTTTTGGCGCTAGAAGGAGGGCCTGATATTTTTTGTCTATTGGAGTCTTTTCAATTTTAATATTTTATTTATTGCGATGGCTCCTCTCAAACTTCCAATTTGGAGTTGTATCCATGGACGTGCATCCTCTAATACTCCACCCGAAGTGGTAAGACTCTTGTCTCAGGAAAAGTTTAATGGTAAGAGAAATTCTTTTGCTTTTAATCATGTCTTTCAATTTATTCAAAATGTTTCAAATTATGATTTTCAAGGGATTGATGAAGACATTTTATGCAGAATTTTTACTCTCACATTTGCAGCAAAAGCCAGAAGTTGGTGTAGAACTCTTCCAGTTGGTTCAATCCACAACTGGGATCAATTTGTTACAATTTTCATTTGTAAATTTGACGGCTATGATTATGAACAGTTATGTGAAGAAATTGAATATCTACGAAGGTTTGAAAATGACTCTGTTAATGATTTTAATATTCGATTTCACTTGAATTGTTTAAGATTTAAAGACGAAGATAAACCTACGGAAGAAGAATCATTAGATTGGTTTGAATATATTTGTTCTCTTCCACCCATTCCCAATCCATATGAAATTAATTCAAGCTTTGTTCCATCCCTTTCCAATATAAATGAGAGTCCCAATTTGGATGTGCAAATAAATGGTGATGAAGTGGTTTCACAAAGCTTGGAAAATATTTCCATTCAAATGCAAGAAGACAACAACAACAATTTTGGAGAAAAATCCGCCTTGAAATCTGAAAGCTACTTTGAAGTAAATTCGGAAAATCAAATCTCAAATCAGCAAGTACAACCAGCAATCAAAATGCAAAATGTTGTACAAATTTATGAATTTCTCCATGATGAGAAAATGCCGAAATCAGAGCAGCAAAGCAGCCTCCTTCAAGAAAGCATGAGCACGCAAAGGAATGATTTAGAATCTGAAATTTACAATGAGCATAACGCACAAGAGTTCTCGAACAGAGACAGTTTTAATTGCATTGTTTCAGGTTCACATTTTTCCCTTTATCCCGATATTTTTAATGATGGTAATTTTTCCCCTCTTGGTATTAATGATATTTCAGAAATTAAAGAGGATGATTTAAATGAATTACCAATATATTTTTATCAAGATAAAGAAACAATTGTTGATCATTCTTTTACCGTTAATGAACATGAAATTCTTGTTCCTCCTTGTTTTGATATATTGGATAAGATCGAAGGGAATTCGAGAGAATCTTGTGAGGTCATTTATGATAATTACTCTGATGTTGAGGATGTTGATTTCAATTTTTCTGAAGAGAATCCTCATGATAAAATTCAAATAACATCTGAGGATAAAGAACGTTTCAATTTAGGAATTATCTCAACTAATCCTCATTTTAGAGCAGCAAATTATCTTCATGATTTCACCATTCAAGAAATCATTCCAATTTATGATTCATATGAGGAGCAAACTCCCATTCCTATTCATAATCATAATTCGTTTTCTATTTCACAAGTTGGAATTCAAAATTACCCAAATTTCATAATTCTAGCCAATCCTTGTGAAAGAGAAATTATTTCAAAACAATCCCAATTGTGCTGTAACATTAGTTGTACAAATAGTGATTTCATTTTAGTTTTTCTTTCACAGTTATTTTGTTTAAATTTAGATTTATTTTCTGATTCTATTTTGCAAAATCTTCACACTTTTTGCTGGCATATTGAACACCTTACTATCAAACACTCAATTGATGCATTCCCTGATTGGGAAATTGAAGTTTCATATTATAATCATGAGCATCAAAAGATATCAATATTTCAATTTCAATCAATGCTAATGTTTCATCAAAAGCTTCTATTTTTTCAAAGGCAATGTTAACAAGAGAATGTATTTTTGCAGTCTGGCCAACAATTCAATTCAATTAATAATTTTTCATTTCATTTGAAAGATTTCCATCAATTTTTCATTAATTCATTTGAAAAATATTTGGAAATTTTTCTCTCAAAGGAAATTGTTAATAGCTTAACATTTGTACATAACACTAACAATTTTTTCTAGGCCTTTGAATTTGAAAACTCATATCCACAATTCGGCCTGTCATCTCCTCTTTTGAACGTTTCCCAATCATTAATGGAAATCCATCCAGTTTTTTGTGATCCAATTGGTATTGAATTGGAAAGTAAATTTCAAGAGAAGGAGATTTTAATCAACTTGCTAACACTAACTGTGCATTCTGATTTCATATTTAATTTTCTTAGTTTAATTAGATTTGTATTTTTATTACTAGCATTTGAACTGTACATATATGCAGGAATAAAAATGAGAGAATGGTTACATTGGAAATATGACTATACCTAGTCATTTTCATGTATATGGTTAGAATAGGAGTAGAATTAATTTAGTTAGTTTGTTTTGTATAGATAACTTATTTTTAACAGTTCTGTAGATTAAAAAAAAAAAACAAAGCAATCTGCCATTCTCATACATGTTCAGTGAAAACATTTTTCTCCTTATCAGAAAGTTTTAATTGTTGCTTTCCTTTAAAAAAAAAAAAAATTGCAGCAATTCCTCTACTCTGCTTATTTTGAATAATGTCTTGATTAAATTCAATTAAGTTGCACTTGGCATCAATTGCCTCAAAGCCACTTTTCTTCATTTTGGGATTTCCTTCTAAGATTTTCTTTTGAAATTTATATGGTAAGGATTTGAGGATAAAAAAGCTTCATGACCCCATTATCCCATGAAATGTATGACTGTCTATGATAAGCTTAATTCTAATTCCATCATTATTAGTCAGTCCAACCTTTCACGGTAATCATATGAAGTTCATATTATCTTCCTCGGAATTTGCTAAAAGCTGACCTTAAAGATGTCCATTTTGCCAAGTGCACACATTCAAATCTGTTTTGATATTTTTCCACAATTAGTGGCTTAATCTCATTCTAATCTTTAGTTTATTATTTGACGCTGCAATACGCATCATATTCATTCACTAAAGACATTATTGAACAGTCGCTATAACAATACGCATTCTTCTCAAGTTATTCAGAATAAGCAGAGGTAATAAATTGTTGTTTCAATTCGAAAGGGAAGTTTATTTTTATATTTATTTCTGGTAAATTTTCTGTTTTATGAACATGAATAATTGATTTCATTCAGGCTGATTGCACACTTAGATTTAGAATAAATAATGAGATGATTTTAATCAAAGGAAGAATTTGAAGATTCATAAGGTAAAATTTGCAGACAATTTCCTTTCAAGTATGCATTTGCAAGCTCGTTCTCATCTCTTATTGGTTTCTCTTTTCCTTAGTTTATTTTTTTATTTTATTTTTTATGTTCTGTTTTATTTACAGATTTTCATTTTGTTTTCAAAACTTGAAGTAAGCAGAAAACCCATTTCAGATTTGCAACAGGTTCAGGGAAAATTTATTTTGTGATTCATTAGAATTTGAACATTTTTAACTTTGCTTTCAACCATCAGTAAACCCAATTGAAATTTCAAGGAATATCATAAGACTACTCGCATCATAAGATTTCATCGGAAGTAGTTCTTAGCATTTATTTTGATAACAAATCGTTCATAAAATACCTCCGATGTATTATCTTACTCCTATGCCATATCTCATTTTGCATATCGGAGCTTTGCAGTTCAAGTATACTTCCATTATCGTGAATCGCCAATCTCCGATAGTCGACTTTACCAATATTGCGACCACCACATAATTATGGACCCGATATGAAATTCGAATCAAGTTTATAAAAACTATCGCATCCACTCAATCGCAATAATGGTAGGAGCATAACTTTAAAGCGGTCGATGTTTTGAATCCGATACATTATTAAATTTTTATCATAAAGTTATCGGGTCCACTCTTCATCGCATATCGGCGTATCGAGAATTGTTACATCATGTGCTTAAGATTGCCGATTGCGCCGATTGCCGATCGTCGATTAGCCACGTCATTCATCACATATCAGCATCGCAAGAATCATATTGTGTTACATCGGGTACCAAAAGTCTGCTCATCGCCGATTAGCAGTCGCCGATATCGCAATCGTCTCATCGCATTTTTATTTATGCTCATATCATATCTCCAAATTTGCGATGTGCGATGTGGGAAGCACAATGTAAATATGCCCTGACCCTCGACATAATATTTCTTTAATGATGCGATCGATCCATCTCATAGCACAACTTCTCATCGCATATTTTCATATCGACGATTCGCCATTACAACCTTTGATGCGAGAACTTCCAATGCATGCCTCTAAGCCGTTAACATTTAATCAATATATGGCATAGCAATAAAAGTGAAGTTTTGCAAATTAAAATTCAAGCATGGTGAAGAAACATGTTGTGTGGATCATCTGATGATGCGATGTGTTAAAGCAAGCTTGGGTAACCACTATGGGAAAAAGGCAATTGATGACAAATTTGCAGCATACAAAAATCATTTCAATTTCTCATACATTTTAGTTTTAAATATATAATTCCATAATTAAAAATGGAATTCAAGACCTCTATCTTCATATTTAAATTTTATTATCTTGGATTTGGTCTTGATTCTGGACAATTTATCAAATCATGGAGTTTAAATGGAACTTATAATATTCTGAAGAATAGTCATTACTGCAAATTCTCATTCTCATCTCTGATGCATTTCTTTTAATTTCAATTTCCTTGAACACTAAGCATTCCATTTTTACATTTTACTGCTTGCTTTAGTTTAAATAAAATAAATAATGATCTTGGGTTATAGGATTTTGGTTAGTTTGACTTCTTCATGTTTTTAATGTTAATTAAAATAAGAAGTTAGCTAGTTTGGAGAAACTGATACCTTTCAGGTAAGATCAAAAGAAACTATCCAATGGTAAGATTCATGTACCCACTTTCATTAATTCCATTTCATTACTTTAGTTTCAGTTTTGTTTTTGCTGATATTAAAAATCTGTTTTGCAGTTCTCCATTTAAAGCTTTCAATCCTTTGCCAGATCATATTTTCGAAGTCTATACTCTTCTCCTGGCTTAATTTCATGAAGCAGCGATAATCTTTGTTGAAACAACTACACCAGGAAGTTTCTGAACCTTTAGTTTGTTTCTTTAAGCATTCCTTTCATTAGAAAACAATTAAGATGATGCTTTGAAACAAGAAAATTAATATCAGACATAAAGTTTTCATGGTGGCTGAATTTTATCGTCACTGCTATCCAAAAGGCCTAAAACACTTACAACCCTGCAAGGTATGATTTTGCTAAATCTCGACATCAGAAGGAATGATTACATGGTTATTTTCCTTTTCTTCATATTGTTGAGACATTGGTATAAACATTCTTGTTTGAGTTTATCTTTCGAAACTTGGATTTTCTTTTCCACTTTTAAAATTTCATCATTTTTATTTTTGTTTGTTGATTTCTTTCTCATTTTAGCATAAGAATTCTTTTCCTTTGGTTTTCAGTTTTGATTTTGGTGACTTTGCCATGATTTATATGGAAGGCCTACTTGTTACCTAACAATGGTCAACATACATGGAGAAAAATTGTTAATAGTCACCTATTAGCTTTTTCTTAAATCTCTTAGTAAAGTTTGATTTTCTTATTATAAAAGTAGACATACTTAAGGAAGAGATTACCAATCAAGAGAAGTTGGCAAAGTATCATAAAATCTGGAGAGATTCTTTTTCATCGAAATTGTAATTATTTTGAGATTTCAATATTTTATTAAGATTTTTCAAAGTTCTATTATCAGTCAAGAAAAATTATTTATAACCAAGTAAAAACACTTTACAACAAAGCATTTTTAACTCGGAAATTGTCATTCTTAACTCTTAAGGAGTCAATGATTCTCCCTATCCCAAAAAGTCTTATTTTTCTAGAGTATAATCCAGAAATATATTTAAACTTAAAAGATAAGAGGTCTCATCGTGAGCCTGCTTACCATGATCATAGGGGAAAAATAGGCTGACATTACCAACATTGCTAAACAAACCAGGGTAATGGCTTATGATTGCAAACAATTATAAGACAAGGGGTCTCATCACGAGCCAACTTGTTCAGTCCGATTATAACCAGTGAATGGAATTGTCAACTATCTGGCCACCAAACCAGGACAATGGTTTTTAAGATTTATTTAAAAAATAAATAAAAAGTAATACATATATAAATGGATTTATCTCTAGATCAATAATTCTTAAACAGATGGGATTCTGAATCATTGATGATTAAAAGGTAACCCTGTCGAAACTATAAATGTTCGCTAGCAGCAGTGGCTCTACCTATGACAAAGGAGTATATTTTAAAAAGCTAAGTTGTAAAGTGACCCCTGCTTTATTTCTACAACTAATTAAGGACTGATGAAGAGTTTTGAAATATTTTAATGTATGAGGAATTTTAAGAAAAATTACAATCAGATGATTCTTGCTTTTATTCAGACTAATAAACTTAGTCAAGCATTTCATGCAAAATTTTCTCTTCTTTAATTATTTTTACTTTAATTTTAGGAAAATCTCATTCATAACAAAGAGATATAACTGGTTCTTCTCTCGTGTGTTGCCATTGTTGTGGTAAAAACACAACCCCCCATTTTTTACTTGTTCACTTCAAATAATGGGGACCCTTTCTATAAAAATTTTGGCTAAACACTTTTTTGGATTTTTATTTAGTTGATTGCCTTACGCTTTTGTTAATTTTACATTTTCTTTGGATTCTTGTTTTGATTGCTTTGTTAGAATCGATTTTTTATAAGCTTCCCATTGACGCTTGTTTCGCCTCATTTGGTCAACTGGTTTGAAAATGGCACTCCTTTGAAGTCTCATAATTTATATAGCATGGGTTAAAATTGCATAAAATATACAATATTGCATTTTGTAAATAAATTAGTTCAATAAGGCATTCATTTTAAATATTAACCTATAGCGAGTTTTTACTAACATTTTTCATTTTTAGTTATGCGACCAAATCATTAAGTATCGAGATTTAAGAAATTTACTCCAATTTCTAAATCAATTATTAATCTCGAAAACCCAAAATTTTCGAAGTGGCTGTAGTTTATTTTTATTTTTACTTTTATTAAGAGTGGCTGTAGTTTATAAAATAACCCTCATAAAATAAAATCAAAATCAAAATTGATTTTTAATATTAAATCTCAGATTAATTAAATTAATTATTATTTAAAATATAATTAATTTAATTAAACTAAAATTTAATATATAAAAAAAATAAATCGGATCGGAAGTTTTATGAGACATATTCTAAAAACCCCGATACACACTATATCTCTGATCCCCGATTGCCGAAAAGCTTGAGACAAAAGAGAATGAGCATTTATTTGAATATCGCATCGGGAGTTTCATATGTGGCAAGTTTAAAAACCCCCGATACATACCATGCCCCGATGCCCCGATGCGATATCGGATCGGGGAATTTGACTTGACACATTTTAAAAACCCCATTAGCCATCCCCGATGTGATTTGCCGATAAGCATAAGGTGAAATGGGGCATTAACTTATATTGTAAAGTTTGTAATTTATTTGTTTTTCTTAATTTCTTAACTTCCACTCATACGTATGAGTAAAGAAGTAGAAGTCAAGTGGGGTAGTTATGAAGTGGGAGGATGGTATATTTTAGTTTAGTTTAAAATATTTAATATTTAATTAATAAATTTTAAATTAATCAGATTAATTAATTTATAACATTTAATTAATTTGATTAAATTAAAATTTAAACATCATTTAGATTAATATTAATTAGTTTTTTAATTAGATTAAATTTGTTTATAAATAATTAATTACATATTAGTTAGATTAATATTAATTAATAATTAGTTTAGTTTGCAGTTAATAATTAAATTAGAATTAGTTAGAAACTAATTTATCATTAGTTTTTAATTACAATATTTTTAGCCCAGCAACAGAATTTCTAGATTCATGCCAGATTTGATCCATCAATTTTGGAGGTTCATAGATTGAGTTATACTTGGCCAAATGAGGCCCAGGACGGCTCGTTGGAAAGAGAAAATCAAGGAGAACATTTTTGGAAGAGGTTTCACTAATAGATTTAATCATTTATTGGTTCAAAAATCAAACAGAAGATCAAGCTCCGAATCTTGAAAACAAAATCAATTTTCTGAGTTATTTTCTTCATTTTCATTTGTCCAAAACCTCTTCTAATTGAAGATCCATTGGTTAATCATATCTCTGGCCAATTAAACCATCCCAGGCATCAAGAGAAAGTTTATATTTTATTTTCAAGTATTTATTTAAATAGAATTTGATTGGATTTGATTTAAATGCCAGCAATGCCATGTTGATTTTATTGTTGCATTTTAATTTATTTTGATTTCTTTTTGCAGAAAAACAGTGGAAGAAATATGGAGAAAAAGATCTCAATCAATGAGAATGCTCCAGCAATTGAAGATCAGAATTTTGAGCAAGTAAAATTGGATTTAGCAGATTTCTCTTCAACAAACTCTTTTCTCAAGAATTCCTTCACAAATAGTATAAGTAATAGATTGCAAAATGGAATAAGGGCTGCTCTCCTCTG
The DNA here is from genome assembly GCA_031772625.1 of Pinus tabuliformis. Classification (NCBI taxonomy): domain Eukaryota; kingdom Viridiplantae; phylum Streptophyta; class Pinopsida; order Pinales; family Pinaceae; genus Pinus; species Pinus tabuliformis. Next base: position 952,305,808 of record CM062819.1, read on the forward strand.
CAATGCTAGACTTCTAAAAGCACTACTGGAATAGGAATTTAGAGTTGTAGGAGAGAGGAGAGAAAATCTCAGATCTGGGGATTATTGAGGATTTTTCCTTTGTATCTTGAATTATGTATGAGGAGCAGAGTTTTCACTATTATGGCTTTAGCTTTGAAGGCAGAAGTTCAAGCAATGTAAAGGACTGTTGGAGACCAAGATCAGAGAAATGGATGCAATAAATTTGTATTTTTAATACTAGTGTTTCAAATATCAGTTTCATTTTTATGGTAACAGGAATGTCTCATTTTATTCATGTTTGTGCACTATTGTCAATATGGGTAATTTGTCTCAATCTTGTTATTAGGTATCTCTGTTCTTATGACTTAAAATCTGATTTCTGAGTAACTATTTACTCAGAAATCTGTCTTATAAAACTAATTTATTGAATGGTAATGTGTTGTGAACTATTTCCACATATCATTATTCAATTATTGGATTTACTGATATGATAATCAATATCATTTTTGTGAACTACTTCCGGGAATGTTGTTGGCTTATTATTTCAGTTGATAGATCTCAATAGGATGTGTTTTGGTAACCATAATATCAGTTAATTGAACTACTCCATTAACTTGATATTCATTATAAACGAGACAAACTTAAATCCCAATACTTTTATTATCTTGCTCTTAGTTGGGTTAGATTTATATCTACCTAATTAAGATAGGATTTAGATTAGTTTCTTTTGCTTGCATCATAGAATAAGCTTGCATTTAGAGTAAATTCTACATTCTTTTAAGTCCTCTCCTTAAAGAGGCAAAACTTTAGTTGTGGCTTGGCTGAACCCAAATCAGCTTAAGGGTCATTCTCTTGCTTGATCAACAAGAAGAAGTGATCTGATATCCCTGTCTATTGGTATGTAAAGATACATCATAAACCAATAGCAATAGGGAGAAGGTAACTAGACCTAGTTAAACCAGTCGGAGCCACCACACCAAACGGAAAAGGAGCTGCTTTAAGGTCCAGACCGGGTGGTTATCCCCTAATGTTGTTGCAGTGATTTTCGAGGCATCAACAGGGCACAACAATAACAATAGTGGGCTTCTATGGGGCACAACAATAAAAATATGGGGGATACATGGGCACAACAATAACAATAAGGGGGATACACTAAAAATAAAAATAAGGGGGGCTACACTACTATTATAGGGACCTAACATGCCCCTCTCCTTCAAAAAGGTGTTGTCCTCAATGCTTGAGTAGTTTTGGATGCTTTTGTATAAAAATCTCATCCTCCCATGTGGAATCTTTAGCGGGTAGGTTCTTCAACTTAATGATATACTCTGAAATTGATCGATTATGTAGCTATCGGGTTCTTGTTTCCATGAATACTTCAAGCTCCAATATGATTTTTCATTCCTCGTCAAGTTCTAGAAATATTGTCTGAACTGGGATCTTGTCACTGATAACCTTCTTTAAGCATGAAACATGGAAAATTAGGTGTACTAGAGAAAATGCAGGAAGTTCCAATTTGTATGCCATAGTACCAATATTTTGCAACACCTTGTAAGGACCATAGGTCTTGGATGATAATTTATTATCCTTCATAGCTTGTTTGAGGTGAATTTGTTTATATGGCTATAGCCGTAAAAATACCCAGTCACCTACATCAAAACTTATTTTACTGTGATGTTGATTTTCTTGTTGTTTCATTTGATTATGCGCTAAAGTGAGGTTATCCTTTAAGAGTTGGAGAACTTGTTGTTGATGCTCAATGTGATCTTCCACTGCTTGAACCTTAGAATTTTCTCTTAAATATGATGTAATGGATGGTGGATGATATCCATAAAGTGCCATAAATGGGGTCATTTTTGCTACAATATGGAAGGAAGTGTTATACCACCATTCAACCAGAGGTAACCACTTGACCCATTGTGTTTGTTTACTAGATTAAAAGCAACAAATACATCCTTATAAACATTTTTCACTATCTTATTTTTTCCTTCAGATTGAGGATGATAAGATGATCTATGAGCTATTGAGTACCAAGACAAGAAAATAATTTGGTCCAAAAGTTTCCAATGAAAATTGGATCTCTATCACTTACAATAACCTTTGGGTTTCCATGTAGATTTTGAATTGTTTCTATAAATGTATTAGCAATTGAACTAGATTTAAAAGGATGAGATAATGCATAAAAGTGTGCATATTTGATATTTCTATCAATTACCACCATGATGACACTATTTCCTTCAGACTCGGGTAAACCTATGATCAAATCCATTGAGACCTCCTCCTAACGCTGACTAGGAATGGCTAAAGGTTGTAACAGACCCAACGTCTTAATTATCTCAAATTTTATTTTGTTGGAAAACCAAACATTCTTCCACAAACTTCTGAATATCGGATTTAAGGCCATCCCAAAAAAAATTCTTCTTGACCCTGTCGTAAGTTTTTAAAAATTCGGAATGCCCTCCTTAGGGGCAGATGTGCAATTCCAAAATAATCTTTTGTTTGAGTTGGGACTTCGTTGTAAGGTTCCAAACTAGAATAAAGAGTGATATGCAAAGAAAAAACGATTTACAACACATAAATTCTAAAGAATCAGTAAATGCTCATTAAAACTCCAAAAATAAGAACTAGTTGAGCCATTTTATTAATCAATGGAGAAAGTACAATATTATAGAGGAATGCACCTGGGCTTGCCTCAATGGAAAGCATGATAGAACCCAGGTGATAATATAATAATCTCAAATGTTGGAAATGATTGCTCCTTTAATGCTTTGCGCTACCCAGAAAACTGCACTGCTGGCTAGAAAGGGGCAGCAAGAAAATCCACCTTCGGTGGTCAGAAAATGCTACAAAATTGACCCTAAGCTCCTTGACCAAAACTGACAAAAACCCAGAAAGGGTTTTGTCTAAATCCAACCTCCCAAAATCGACCTCGAAGAGGCCCTATGCCCTCCAAGACTGCTCAAGAATAAAACTTGCAAAGATACCAACAAAATCCTCCTCCAAGGCTCCAGAAAAGTAGTAATCTCCTCTACAAGTGTTTCCTCCCACTCTCCTGTCAAAGACAAGCCTAAAAAACTGAAGCTTCACCTCCCACGTGTGCATAATACTCTGCCTTTGCACAGGCCTAGGAAATGCGAAAGTCACACTGAAATGATTGCTCCTTTAATGCTTTGTGCTACCCAGAAAACTGCACTGCTGGCTAGAAAGGGGCAGCAAGAAAATCCACCTTCGGTGGTCAGAAAATGCTACAAAATTGACCCTAAGCTCCTTGACCAAAACTGACAAAAACCTAGAAAGGGTTTGGTCTAAATCCAACCTCCCAAAATCGACCTCCAAGAGGCCCTATGCCCTCCAAGACTACTCAAGAATACAACTTGCAAAGATACCAACAAAATCCTCCTCCAAGGCTCCAGAAAAGCAGTAATCTCCTCTACAAATGTTTCCTCCAACTCTCCTGTCAAAGACAAGCCTAAAAAACTGAAGCTTCACCTCCCACGTGTGCATAATACTTTGCCTTTACACAGGCCTAGGAAATGCAAAAGTCACACGGAATGAGAGCTTTCTCCTCTAGCTCCAAGACTCGCCAAGATGGCAGCCTAACACCTATTCCTCCCTTCTGGAATTTCTCCTGTCCAAACTTCCTCAAAAAGATGCCACAATCACAACTCAGCCTCCCTTCACTGCGTCCTCCATAAATATGCACCACCTGGAGCAGATGGATGCAACTACTGGAAATTGCAACAAAAACCTCCTCCAAAAGACTGAATATTAACCTCTCTAGGGTGACACTTGGAGTCCCTCGAAGAAAGGGTGAGCTCTCCACTTGAATAACTCTTACTAAACAACAAGTGACTCGGCTAAGAAGCTCGAGCAACCAAAGAGAAATTCAATATGCCTAAAGATGATGAAATGAGGAGAGTTTCCTTATATATACTTCATGGAGCACTTTTCCCTCAATTTTCCTTCCATCATGGATCCCTAGACCCTCACTTAACCAGTGACTTCCCCGCCATGCAAATCAAACTAGGGATTGTGTATTCTCCTAGTGTGGGTGGTCCCCACATATAACTTAACCACATCAACTTAGATCTAAGACTTTTTGATCCATAATGTAGATAAATGTCTTTCAGATTAATCACATCATTAGGATTTTGTCAACATTTCAAACCAACTAATGTGGTTCATCCTTAGGACAAGGTGAAAAAATCAATCGATATTCAAGAATAAATAACATGGATGCATCATTTCCCCGAGTTAGTTGTTGAAAACTAGCCATTATTAAATTAGTTAATAAGTTAAATAAAATAATAATCTAAGATTGCTTGTTATGAGTTATTTATTAAAATATTATATATTTAACTTAATCACATAAAAATATCTTATACTAAGTCTAACCTCCTAATAAAATCGAATGGGCCCCATCACCTCCAAAATTGGCCCCAAAATGTAATAATTAATCTTGTTCCAAATTAATTTAGGAAGGGACATGACAGTCCTCCCCTCCCAAATGTTTCTTGTCCCCAAGCAACTTCAATGCTAGATGCTCAAGTATGTGTTCACCCTCCCAAGTAGCATCCTCATCTGGAAAGCTCTTCCAACGCACCAAGTATTCTCTTATGATACTGCTCCTGAGCTTCCTTTCCCTAGTCTCCAAGATGGCCTCTGGCTCTAAAATCAGGTGCCCCTCATCATCAAGTGGAGGAAACTCCACAGATGCTGTAACATGTTTCCCCAACACCCTCTTGAGGCATGAAACATGAAAAATATTATGGATCCTGCTCCTTGGTGGTAGTTCCAACTGGTAAGCCACCTTTCCAACTCTCTTGGTCACCCTGTAAGGCTCAAAAAATCTCGGTTGCAGCTTCTCAGCCCTGTTCTACTTTAGTGTGGACTACCTGTATGGCTGCAATCAAAGGTACACCAAGTCCCCTTCCTCGAAATGCCTCTCCACTCAATGCCTTTCATCATACATCTTCTGTTAATTCTGAGTTTTCTGCAAGTTATCCTTAAGATCCTTGAGGATATCTTGGCTCTCTAGGATCCAATCTTTGGCCTTTGGGGCCCTGCTGTCTCCAAAAAAATGTCAACAAAAGACAAAGCATCATACCCATATAAAGCACAGAAAGGAATCATACCAATGGACATGTGATGTGTCGTGTTGTAACAATACTCTCCCAACTGCAACCATCAAATCCAAGCCCTCTGCTACCCCGTCACATAGTTCCTTAGATATACCTCTAATCACTGGTTCACCCTCTCTATCTAGTCGTCATTCTGTGGATGATAACTGATGCTTGGGGTGAGCTCGATGCCAACTAGTCTAAAAATCTCTTGCCAAAATACCCCCATGAAACAGCTATCTCGATCACTCACTATACTCTTAGGGAGTCCGTGCAGGTGAAAGACCTCCCTAAAGATCAATTCTGCCACCTGTGAAGTTGAATATCATGTCGGAATGGAAAATAAATGTTCAAACTTGGTCGATCGGTCAACCACCACAAAATACAATCCTTCCCTTAGGCCTGTGATGAAGTCCATAGAGATACTCTCCCATTTTCCCTCAGGGATGAGAAGAGGCTACAATAGTCATACTGGATGGGTCAACTCTCCTTTTCTCCTATAAGAAGCCTTGCACTCCTGCACATGCCTCAACATGTCCTCTTTGAGGCCAGTCGAGGTGAAGCACTCTCTCACTGCCATATAAGTCTTCCTAAACCCCTAGTTTCCAGGCAAGGGAGAGTCATGAGTTGCACAAAGGACGGGTTCCCTCAACTGGGACCATGGAACCAAGAATATGTGCCCTTTGTAATATATAACCTCATCCATCACCTTGTAGTGCTCATTTGCGTAGCTTCCCTCCAAGATCTCGCATGTCCGACGATCCTTGGAGTACTCTACTTATAGTTGTGCCTTCCAATTATGGCAAATGCTCATGAGTGAAAGTCTTGCAGGTCTCCTAGATAGTGCATCCGCCACCATGTTGTGCTTCCCCCACACATAATCAATACCAAAATCATAGGCCTACACCTTGCTAATCCATCTCTATTTCCTATCATTGAGGCCCTGCTGCCCCATGAAGTGGTGAAGACTGTTGTGATTTGTCTTCACCCGAAATCGGTTCCCCACCAAGTATTATCTAAACTTGGCCAATGCATGAATTATGGCAAACATATCCTTGTCGTATATGGAATATGAAAAGTCATGTGGTAGGAGCTTCTGGCTCTCAAAAGAAATGGGGTGCCCTCCTTGGGACAAGACTACTCATATCCCCACACCCAATGCATCACTCTACAATGTAAAAGGTTGTGTAAAATTTGAAAGTGATAATACTAGGCAATAACTCATCACCTCTTTGACGTAATCAAATTCTCCCCGAGCTCCATTTTTCCATGCAAAAACCCCCTTCTTAGTAAGATCAGTAAGGGGTGCTGCCAACTGTGAGAAGCCCTTCATGAACTCCTGATAATAAGTACAGATGCCCAAAAATCCTCTCAGCATTGTCACATCTTGAGACTCTGTCCAACCATGAATGGCTTGAATCTCCTCCTCATGCACCCTGACCCCATCTGTTCCTATGATGTGCCCAAAGTATAGCATATTTGTCAGCCCAAACTTGCACTTGGACATCTTGGCGTAGAACTAGGTGCTACAGGTGCTCCTCCCACATCCTGCTGTAGATCAAGATGTCATCAAAGAATACTAGTACAAACCTTCTCAATTGTCCTTTGATCACATGGTTCATGCATGACTGGAAAGTAACCAGTGCACTGGTCAACCCAAAAGGCATGACCAAGAACTCGAAATACCCATAATGACATCTAAAGGTCGTCTTCAGGATGTCCTACTCCCTCACCTAAATCTGATGATACACAGACCACAAATATATCTTAGAGAATTACTTGGCTCTTCTAAGTGTGTCCATCATCTGATCAATACTTTGAATGGGATACCTGTTCTTCAGTGCCTTCTTCTTGAGGGCCCTATAGTCAATACACATGCGGAGAGTCCCATCCTTCTTCTTCACTAGCACAACCAAATAAGCGAATGGACTAGAGCTCGGTCTGATGTGTTCCAATGCCAATAGCTCCCTGATGTCTCTCTCAATATCATCCTTATAGGCTTTAGGATGCCTATAGGGTGTAGTAATGACTACTTGCACACTAGGCTCCAACTCTATAGTGTGCTCAAACCCCCTGTGAGGTGGTTGTCCCGATGGTATGTCTCCAAGACTACTAGATATCTATCTAATGTTGCCTGTATATTTGGATGTGGTGGCTTAGCCTTCCCCCCAACCTCTGAAATACTCATCTCTATTTCCCATGATATGTCTCCATGCCTCAAATCGGCCTCCATTCTATGGGATGAAACTGTCTGTGGAGGGTACAAATGCATGCCCTGAAGAATCACCTACTTGCCATCTGAACCAGTAAAATCCATCACTAGCTGATTCCAATAGGTGGTAACTCAAGGGAATAAAACCATTGCACACCCATCACCACATTGGTGTCTGGTACATCCACCACGAAAAATTGGTATATCATCAAATAGTTCCCCATGGTCACTATCAGAGTGGGAACATATCAAGTGCACTACATAGTCCTGTCTCCTGGTACTAGGAACAAAAACCTCTCAAACTCTATAGTGGTGATGCCCCTCCTCTGGACCATCTAAGAATCAATAAAATTATGGGTGGCCCCATTTTCTACTAAAACTAAGACACACTACCCCTGCACTATACCTCTGATCCTCATGGTAAAAATTTGGGAATCCCACACAAAGAAGCTAGGACTCCCCCAACTGGTGCAAAAGATGCTCCCCCATGTGGTGGTGGTGGTGGTGGTCCCCTCTCCGTTGAATCCTCACTGTCTCCCCCACCAACCTCCAACTCCTCGTTATCTGAGAATACCTTAATGTAATGAGCCTTGCTCGATGTGCACTGATGGCCTGGTGCCCATAGCTCCCGACATGTAAAACATAACTTCCTCCTCCTGAGGACCCTCCTGGTCTCATCATCCAATTTTCCCCACCCTTGGGCTTATCTCTATGCTGTGGGCACTCTAGTGCCACCTCCCTTCTAAAGGGTAGGGACTGCATGGAGGAAAAGGTGCCTGGGTCTTGGGGATGCCCCCCTGCAAATATCTCATACAAGTCACTGCCTCCAGAAGAGTAGATGGTCTACGTGACTTCATGAATCCCCATAGTGGTTCTATCAATCCCTCCAAAAATGTGTATACTCTCCTAGCATCTGACAGATCTGGCACCATGACTGAGACTCTTAGGAACTCTAAAATATAATGCTCCAGATGTCCTGTCTACCTGAGCTTGGTCAACTCCTTGAAGTGGGCCTCTAGATCCCTCCGATAAAAATTCTCCACTACTCTCCATGTGAAGTCCTCATAGGAGGTCACGCTGGGATGCCCCATAGTGGACAAGCCATGAAATCACCAATCATGTGCCTCCCCCACCAAATGAAATGTGGCCATCTTGATGGATTCTACCTCCGTCATCCTATTGAGCTAGAAGTATGTGTCTAGCTTTTCCACCCAAGCACATGTTGTGCACTTGGTAGTGCCATCATAGGTGGGAAAATACATCTTCCCAATGCTGCAGCGGAGCTCATAATTCTACGTACCATGGATTCCATAGCCCTTCCCCTTCTCATTCCTTTTGATTTGGAAATAATCTCTGAAAGATATAGCCTCTCTAAAATTTTCTCCCATGGACTGCCACTCCCTGACATTCTCTCCCATCAATGATGGATCCTCTCCTCCACCTGTTTCTCCCTGTGCCAAAATAAGAAAGGAAGGTAAGGTGTCTCGAGTTGGCTCACTCGAGGATGGTCACTACATAGTAGGTGAAAGATGATTGAGTTGTTGAGAGGTCCTTGAAGTCTCTCCAAATATGAACCCCTGGTGATTGCTCTGCTACCAATTTTGCATATTGATCTCGTCCAACATCTCTTTCTGCCGCTTTTCCAAATCACTCAAGGCTTTCAAGAGACTGTCGAAGGAAATTTCTTCCCTGCTCTTGGGCTCCCCCATATATTCTACTACCACTACCTTCCCACGATCTTATGTGTCTGGAGTCATCTCCAACTCTCTCTCCTTACTCCAGTACCTTTTCCTCCCGTAAGTAATATTTTGTTGATCCTTCTCACTCATAGGAAATTTCCCCCACAGGTGAGACAAAATCTGAGCTCTAATACCACAGTAATGTTCTAAACTAGAATAAACAGTGATATGCAAAGAAAAAATAATTTACAACATAGAAATTATAAACAATCAGAAAATGCTCATTAAAACTCCAGAAATAAGAACTAGCTGAGCCATTTTATTAATCAATAGAGAAAGTACAATAGTTTGGAGGAATGCAACTGGGCTTGCCTCAATGCAAGCGTGACAGAACCCAAGTGATAATATAATGATCTCAAATGCTGGAAATGGCTACTCCTCTAATGCTATGCACTGCCCAGAAAACTACACTGCTGGTTGGAAAGGAGCTACAAGAAACTCCACCTTCGGTGCTAAGAAAATGCTACAAAATTAACCCCAAACTCCTTGAAAAAACCCCAAAAAAGGGTTGATTTTAATCCAAATCCAAAAATCGACCTCCAAGAGGCCCTATGACATCCAAGATTGATCGAGAATACATCTTGCAAAGATACCAACAAAATCCTCATCCAAGGCTATGGAAAAGTATCAATCTCCTCTACAAGTGTTTCCCCCAACTCTCTCAACAGAGACAAGCTTCAACAACTGAAGCTTCACCTCCCACATGTGCACAATACTATGCCTCTGCACTGACCCAGGAAATGTGAAAGTCACACTGAATGGGAGCTTTCTTCTCTAGCTCCAAGGCTCACCAAGATCGCAACCTAACACCTATCGCTTCCTTCCAGAATTTCTCCCGACGAAACCTCCTCAGAAATAAGCCACAATCACAACTCGGCCTCCCATCACTACGTCCTCCAAAATTACACACCACCTGGAGAATATGGATGCAACTGCTAGAAATCACCACTAAAACCTCCTCCGAAAGGCTGAAGATGAACCTCTCTATGATGGCACTCGAACTCCCCCGAAGAAAGGGTGAGCTCTCCGCTTGAAGAACTCTTTCTAAACAAGTGATTCAGCTAAGCATCTTGAGCAACCAAAGAGAAATTTTATATGCCAAAAGATGATGAAATGAGGAGAGGTGCATTCCTTATATAGATTTCGTGGAGCACTTTTCCCTCCATTTTCCTTCCATCGTGGGTCCCTCACTTAACCAATGACTTTCCCTCCACGCAGATCGAACTAGGGAATGTGTATTCTCCTAGTGTGGGTGGCCCCCACATATAACGTAACCACATCAACTTAATCACATAAAAATAACTTATACTAAGTCTGACCTCCTAATAAAATCGAATGGGCCCCATCACCTCCAAAATTGGCCCCACAATGTAATAATTAACCTTGTTCCAAATTAATTTAGGAAGGGACATGAGAGTCCTCCCCTCCCAGATTTTGCTTATCTCCTGTTAGGTTCCTATACCAATAGGAGTCATAATGTTGAATGACTAAGGTTAAGCCTTGTAATATTGTACATACCTTTTCTTTCTGCAAATGTTTTCCATATTAAAAATTTAAAAAATGTAAAGAGGGTATGTCCTAAAAGAATAATCAAAGGACAAAAAGAATAAGAAAAGGTCAAAAAATGAAAATATATGAACCCCAAAAAAACAAAAAGAGACCATGAAAGTGAACAAGTCAAAATGCCACTACTATTTACTCTTATGCATAATAATTATTGTGTGCAACTTGTTACTCATGCCACAATTCATGATAGTCAAATTGTTTAAAATTGGCTATTTCATGCTTTGAATTTTATGTTTATAGCTAGAGAATAAAATCTGACCAACCAGTTTAATCTTGGTAGATCATTAGATAAGTAGAGTAAATAAAAGGAGCTCATCAGTTTAATCTAAGCCCTTGGATGATATAAGGTCAAAATTAGATAGTTTACCTTTTAAAGCAAAAGAAAAATATTGATAAGGGCTTGCTAGCCTAAATTCACCCAAATAAAATGAAGAAAAAATGGTAGGATGAGTAAATGGGTAAGTAGTGGAAAGGTTGCAAAAATATCATGTGATTACACAAAAGCACTTATGTCATTGTTTTAAATTCATCTTTCAGATATGCATAAGCAGTAAACAAAGCAAAGACAATGGTTCACAATATGGTTTCTTTAACATCCCCTCATTCATTTGACCCCTTTAATTTACTAATTTCCCATAAATAAGCTCCAATAGTTAAATCCTACAAGTCAAAGAGGCTTCGAGCATTTCTCTGACTTTTGGAGGGAACAAACCCTTGACTTGATGACTTATGGATAGCAAGTACTAAAACCCCTTCATGAAAACACATCCCCCCTTCATAAAATCCGTTTCCCCTCATTACCCTAAGAAAATCCCTTTTCCTAAGGTTTAAACATCATTTACCTAGGAAAAATAATACCCCCCCCCGGTATAAAACCCTTTTGTACAAAAACTGATAATTTTTTTTTTCCTAAGTATAAAGCTAAGGACGCGAGTGTTTTACTTTACCCTTGTACTAAGGAAAAACCCACACTGCCATCGCATTTTCATATTAATCGCTAACTTTATTATATAAATTCCTTGAAATCCCCATCATCTCGTATTAAATTAATTCCCTTACGTAAATACCCCAACCTTTGGTTTTAATAAAAACTAATAGAAATTACCCATACCCTGATATAACCTTACTTAGTTTACCTAATCCCGATAAATTTAAGTTAATCTCGTTATTAACCTCACCTGACTCCCTAATCCCTCATTAAGCCCGGCCTGATCATTTTAAACCTGTGATTTATCCCTAAAATAATCCCAAACCACCGTGATTAAACCCCTGGGAACCCCCATCAACACCTGTTCATTTCCCCCTGCACAGATCTTCCGCCTGATTACCGTTTTATCATCGCCCCCCCTCATCTGATGATGCATAACGATATCGGCCATGCTTGAGGATTGAACGTTAACCACCCGATAAAGTGGTTTTCCCTGACCCCCCATTTGCTATGTGTCACGCTCTAAGATACATCGGGTGACCCCTCCCAAAAACTGCCCATGCCACAAAAGCGGTGTGATGGCCCTCCAAAACCACTTCCCCCACTTAACCGAAAAACCGTCAACTATTCATCCAAAAGTGAACCCGCCAAAACTAATCATTTTCTCTATAAAAGGCCATGAAGCCCTCTTTTTCCTTTTTTCCACACATTCTCTTTGTAAACTCTATAAACCATTGCAATCCCTGCAAACACCGAATTTACCAAATAGACTTCCAAGTCTGCTCCAAAAGACACTGCAGACAACCCAGCTAACCTTTTAGTCCGTACCAGGACTACGCCAACCACTGCAACTGCCGTGAACCATCATTTTTAGAGCCAATTCACCCAATTCCAAGTATTTCACCATGAATTACCTCTTACCCCTGCAAATTTCGAAACCTTTAGCCTGTGCAGTGTTTTAATTTAAAAAATTGATTAAAGAATACTGCCAATTTAAGAGCTGCTTGCCTAAACCCTCTGAAAGTCCCAAAACCTTTGATAAAACCCCCAGAGCCTAATTCAAATCCACAAGAACTAAATTATGGCTGCCCCTATCGCCATGGACATTAGACCCATTACCACTCCACACTTGGACATGGACCACCTTCCTCTGGTTGACAGGGATTTCCAAATCAAAGATACAACTTGAACAAAGCTCCTGCTCAAAATTCATTGCTTAAGCAAAGACATATACCTCAACCATACAGAAGAAATTGGCCTTTGGGAGTCTAATTTACCCAAATACCAATTCTCCCAAGTTCATATCTTTCCAAAGGTTGTTCATATGTGCTATGCATGCAACTCCCCAACCATATAGCCATAATGTCTCATGACCAGAAGGTTCTATTCACTATCACAGCTGAGTCCCTTAATGAAATGTTGCAGTTCCAACTAGGGCCAAACCTAACCCCACTCTCAATTGGAGACCTGTTGGACCAGTATCCCAAGCTAAGCCAATCAATATTGGCCCAGTTGTTCCAAACCTTCATTAGAGAGGAAAAACACATCCCTAAGGACCCCCCTCCATATGTATCAGCTATTTTCTCTAAATAGGGCTAGTACATTGTAACCATGATATTATGTGTTTTGGGTTACACTACAAGTGAATACATTGATGAACTTATTCTTTCCTTCATGTCCATTTATACCCCAGGGCAACCTCTTGCAACCACATATGACTTTGCCAAATTCATAGCTTATAGAATGCATGAGAAGTTCACAAGAATGGGCAATGATAGAGTATTCAAATACTCCTCTGTATTGTACCATCTATTTTTAAATTATCAGTTGGATAAGTTTCCTTTTACCCTCCAGAAGATTGACACCAAGGGCCAGCCCAGATCTGTGATTTTTTGGACCCCACTTTTCCATGAGTTTGGATCACCGTATACATACTCAGACTTCATAGATTCTTTTGTGTATCCAATCATGACTATGCTCACTGGAAATCCTCCACCTAGGATAAGTCTAGAGATAAAAAGAGTCCTCCAACTTTCCAAGAAAACCAAAGTGGGAGATTGGTACCTTTACCAAAACCACACAGAAATCAGAATATATGGTTGCCTTCTTGCACCATATAAGTTGCCAAGATACCTCCCTATGAGGTTGTTTGCCTTAGAATATTACAAACAGATCATCAATGCAGATGAAGTCAACTTTGTCACTGCCAAGAAGAAGGCCTATTTCAAAATCAAAGACCAGTTAGGTCCCTTCATATGCAATTCCAGAGAGGCAGGGAAAGAGGCAGACCTAATCCTGCAAAGCATGAAATTCCAAAGGAGTTTTGTATGGAGATATGACCCTTTAGAATTCATTACCAAGAAAAGGAAAAAGGTCAAGCTAGGACCTTTTATCCACCACCCCATACCAGAGATAGAGGCATATGCCAATCAGATAGATTGGGTGGAAAATACCTTAGTAGACAGAGACAACACAAGGGTAGATGTAGAAAATGCTTTGATTGATTTGGAAAAGTAGCTTGATGAGAGCTATTTTCTGCAGGTACCGTAAGAGAAAGAAAGATCCATGAGCACCCCTCCAGTCATGCAGACTCCTCAGAATGAGGAGAAAAATACAAAAAGAAATAGAGAGGGAGCTTCCACTTCAGGAATGGACACCTCTAATCTGCAACAGGAAACAAGTCACAGCAAGAGGCAAAGGCTCAATCCGGCCTCTGAACAGGAACATACAAAAGGATCAGCATAGGTAACCAACACAGAGGTAGACAAATGTAGGCCCACAACTCCATCTAAAGACATACAAGAGCCTTCCACATCACAGAATCAGATGTTGGAAAAGTAGCTTAGTGTGGAAGTGTCTTCCTTTAGTAGGCCTGTTGACAAAGACTAAGACATAAAGGACAGGTATAAAGAAATTAAAATGAGGAATGAGAAACTCAAAGCTTAGACTTATGCATAATATCTGAAAATTACTCCCACAAATCAAACAAGACTAATGTCAACTTTTGACATCAACGAAGGAAAACTTCAAATGTCCTTCATCAAACCTACAACACAGCAGTCCAAGACATCTTCAGATTTCAAGAGGGTTGACTTTGAAGTGTTGGCAAGGGATATCCATCCCATAGACCAGATATAACTACATAAATAGGTTGGAGAGATGATATACTCCACCCTGACAGGGAAAGCCATAACTTCCCATCAGTTACAAAACTCATTGAACAACATCTCGGCACAGTTTTAGTTGGATAAGGCCTCCTCATAGGCCAAGGATACAAGGATTAAGTCACTGGAAGACTCGGTTATTGACTTTGGACATGATCCCAAAGATATAAAAGCTACTGAGAAGCTTATAAAGAAGAAGAACGATGATATTGTTGCACTGAAGAAGCAATTGAAGATACCTCAGCTGCAACATCCACAAACACTTGAAGTCTTAGAGGGCCAAACCAGACATGAAGAGTTGATGGACTTGGTCCTAAAACTTAATGATCAACTAAGAGAGATAGAGAAAGAATTGGATAGCTTGATCCAATTAAAACAAACTGACATTACCACAACTTCTACAAATGTCATCCCTACAGTATCTACAACAGTCCCTTCTACACTGGCAGCTTCACTAGCACCTACAGCTCCACCTGCCACAACACTGCCAGTTACATAAGAGTCTACAATAGTAGGTGAATCAGGAGAAGAAAAAACAGAATTAGTTAGAGCCATGGAAGAGATGTCAATTCAGGCTACAGAAATGAAGAGACTAAAGGAAAAGGTGGCAAGTTTAGAAATTGATTACAAACTTGCCCAGATTATGCAAAAAGAAGAAACTCAGAATGCTAACATGATGAGTGAAAGGGTCAAAGCCTTGGAAAAGGATCTAACATTGGAGAAACCCCTTGGGCAAGCCAAGGAACTGTTATGGGCCAATATCATTGACTCCGTCAAGGATATTTGGCCATCTATTCAAGTTATTTTTGAGCAGATAGAATTGATAAAGATAGCTACAGTAGCTATTCAGAAAGTCAAGGAGGAATTGGGTGACATGCCTGAGGATGCCAATAGACTCATCCACTTCCTTAACAACAAAAACATATATGAGCTTCAGGAGCTAAATATAGAAGACAAGACTGAAACCATTTTGGAAATAAGGAAGGTCCTTTCCAAAAGAAACCTAATGCTAAACTTAAAAGAAAAGTGCCACAACATGCAGGTGGCCATTGATAGATTCATGGCCAAATTCCAAATTTTGAGGGAGAAAGGATTGCCCAGTCCATTGGTCATTAATGACAAACTTATGACACAACTGGACTATGATAATAGACTCAGGCAGTTGGCTAAAGAACAAGCTAGCACTTCATCTATAAAAACACTGCCAATAAACAAAGTTTTGTATAACACCTTTGAGAACTTGTTTTTTCTCTAGCATGAGATTAACAATTGTTCATCACTAAGCCTAATTTTTCCAAGTATACCTAAGCTGATGAGATATACAGGTGGATTATGAATGTCAAATTACCTGATGCAGAATGGTGGGAAACGATGACTGATTTACTGTGAGAAATTTACAATAAAAAGTTACTGCATAGTAAAAGTAGAACAACCAGGTAAACAGATGAAAACAGGACAACATGGTTAAAGAGTATCAGGTGAAAGATAAAATTTGAAGAAGATTCCATCGTAATAGTAGAACAACCAGGTAAATAGATGAAAACAGGATAGCATGGTTAAAGAGTGTCAGGGTCAAAGAGTAGCAGGTGAAAGATAAAAGTTGAAGAAGATTCCAACGTAAAAGACCACAACTGCAAGCCAACATGAAGGGCTACAAATCCAACCATAAAAGCGAGCAGTACCACATAAAAAGGGACAACATGAAACAGTTCAATAGCTATCTCTATCTTCTTGCAAGAAGATATTTGTATTTCCTAGATTAAATCTCAAGTTAGTTTGAGATATTTTGTAATAATTTTTGTATAAATACTTCACAATTCGAAGTATGTAGGGTGGATTCTTAGACATTTCTATAGACCTTTTTGATCAAAATACTATAAGCTATTGTATCACTATTTGGACCAGCAAGCTGGATTAATGAATAAAGACAAGACATTTCACAGGATTCATGTGTAGAGCGAAGTGCGGAAAAGTATTTTCTCTTGTGTTGTTATATTTATTTAAAATCTTTTCCACAATCTTTACTGTATCTGAAATCTGAATGCTATAATATGGAAGGATATCTTAGAATTTTCTTCATTGCACTATGTTTTAACTATTATGCATTTTAATGTTTTATGTTAATTATCTAAGTTAAGGAATTCTTGATTGCTCCTTAGTTTAGGTAGTCTCCCTGTAATATATAGCAAAGGATTCTTAATTTCCCTTTGTTCATGATTATACTTAGTTCCTCATTTAATCTTGGTTTGAGAATTCTTAAGTGCTCTCTCACCCTGGTTAAGATCATTTCACCCATCCAGCCCAAAGACCTACACTTTACTCTGCTAGCTTGCCCTTTGAACACTCCCTTTAGTGAGTTAATTCCAGTTCTACTGCCCTTCTTTGACTCCATAGCCCAATGGTCCAAAGACATCTTTCTATCCATTTGTTTTAAGGATTCCACCATCCAACCTTCAATACAAATCAAAACTCCTTGAACCTTCAAAACTAGCTTAAAATCCCAACAAACAAAGATAAATCATATAGAGATAGCCCTCTCTGAGCCATAGGTTGGCTAGAGCCTATGCTTAAAAGTTAGTTTGTGGTTACCTCGGTCCTTTCCTTCTTCTGAAAACTTCTAGGGAAAAGCTCTGAGTGATAACATAGTGGCGACCATACTGGGGATATTGAACCATCAGTCTTAATAAAGCTTTAAGAAAATCCTAAATTTTTATTTTAAGCCTCTTAAAGTCATTTGTTAGAAGTTTTCTTGAAAAATCTCACAAAAACAATTAAAAAGTTTGAAATTTTGGCTTCCAAGAAGACTCATTTTACTAGGGCTAATCCAGACCCAAATCCTACCACAATAGTTGATAATCCCAACCTAATTTCAAGAAAACCCAAAAAAGAAGAAAGTTCAGTTAGCCAAACACCTTTAGTTAAAGATAATTCATGTCCTGATGAGTGGTTATTTCTAGAAGAACTTCCCTTTGATGAGTCATTTGATATTTCATTATTTAGAACAAAATCTAAAAGTGCACTCAGTGAAACTGTTCTAGATCTTGACTTTATTGCAGACCTTGAAGTTCAACAGGCCAACAAATCCATTGATGAGTATATTCTGAAATCTCCACAATCATTTGTTAATACTTCCACAACCCCTGAGCTTTATGAACAATCCTCCATTACTTTGAGTTCACCATTGTTTCATTCAACTTCATCAATAATACTTTCTGAAGTCCATTCTTCACCACCATTTGTACCTACTCTTCCTCACCAACCTATCATCTCCCATTCATCACCTACTAGTCCTGGTTCTTCATCCACCTACTAGTCCTGGTTCTTCATCCACTCTTCATCCACATATTAACCCCTCCCAGCCTACAGCCATGGCAAATAGATATGCTCCTCTTGTTTTACTTGCCCAACTTTGTGTTATGCCAGCAGACTACCAAAGTAAAATTGTTCAATTTGATGACACGGGACATTACACTGCACAACAACATGTCAACAAGATAACAAATTACTTTGAGTTGCACGAAATTGACATAGATAATGTTCAAATGAGACTCTTTTCCCAGACTTTAGCTGGTGATGTTAGGAAATGGTTTAGAGCATTGCCTGTTAATAATATTGATAGCTTAGAAGCATTCCATCAGCAATTTTTGAATAGATGGGAAAAGAAAAAGAACCCCCTACAAATCCTTTCAGAATATGAAAATATTAGAAGGGGACCTAATGAAACTGTTCAAGATTACTGCACCAGATTCAATAGTATATATAACGCCATCCTAGTTAATCTTAGACCCCCACCTGACTTAGCATTAATAAAGTTCCCCTTACAAATCCTTTCAGAATATGAAAATATTAGAAGGGGACCTAATGAAAATGTTCAAGATTACTGCACTAGATACAACAGTATATATAACGCCATCCCAGTTAATCTTAGACCCCCACCTGACTTAGCATTAATAAAGTTCAATATTAATGCACCATATTCAACAGTATATATAATGCCATCCCAGTTAATCTTAGACCCCCACCTGATTTTACTAGGGCTAATCCAAATCCAAATCCTACCCCAGTAGTTGATAATCCCAACCTAATTTCAAGAAAACCCAAAAAAAGAAGAAATTTCA
The DNA here is from genome assembly GCA_031772625.1 of Pinus tabuliformis. NCBI lineage: Eukaryota > Viridiplantae > Streptophyta > Pinopsida > Pinales > Pinaceae > Pinus > Pinus tabuliformis. The sequence continues at coordinate 952,324,652 of CM062819.1, forward strand.
CTTAGCCAGACACCTTTAGTTAAAGCTAATTCATGTCCTGATGAGTGGTTATTTATAGAAGAACTTCCCTTTGATGAGTCATTTGATATTTCGTTATTTGGAACAAAATCAGAAAGTGCACTCAATGACATTGTTCTAGATCCTGACTTTATTGCATACCTTGAAGTTCAATAGGCCAACAAATCCATTGATGAGTACATTCTGAAATCTCCACAATCATCTGTTAATACTTCCACAACCCTTGAGCTTTCTGAACAATCCTCCATTACTTTGAGTTCACCATTGTTCCTTCAATTTCATCAATAATACTTTTTGAAGTCCATTCTTCACCACCATTTGTACCTACTCTTCCTCACCAACCTATCATCTCCCATTCATCACCTACTAGTCCTGGTTCTTCATCCACTCTTCATCCACATCGTAACCCCTCCCAACTGTTACAGATCCATTTGGGCACATCAACCCCAACCTGCAGATCAGTACTATTAGGGCCCATCAAACCCTAATTCAGTTGTTACATGCCTTAAAAATGTCAACCATCAGAATGCCTAGCTTCCCAAGAAGTTTCATGACCAAAATCATCCAGAAACTACCTCTAAGAATATCAACGTAGGTAGGCCTTCATTAGGGTGCACTGCAATTCAAACAATACACTGATAGGGTGCTATGCAGCACACTTGGTCCCTCTTTGGCCTGCGCTGGGCGAATTTGAGCGAATTTCCATGAGGGTTTGAAAGATTCCTTATCCATTGGATGCCTATAGAAGTTTCTCAAGGCTATCTACTCCTTTGAGCTTGTATTTGGATGAGGAAGGGAGTTAAAGAACATCAATCCCTTATCCCTTCCTCCATGGAACTAAATTCTAATTTTGGGAGGGCATTCATTATCACCATTTATGGCATAACTTCCTTCATTCACCTATAAAAAGACCACTCATCTAAGTGATCAAGGGGCTGGAAATTATTGAATTATAGGGAGATGCTGTTAGTATCAGACTTGAGTTGATTTCAAGTATTGTAATGATGTCAAAATTTCTTGCTTTTTATGAGGAGAGGATGGGATTGAACTGGAGGAGTGATGTTGAATCGAGCAATGGGTTGTAACTCTTCCTTTTACTAATAAAGTGTTCAAAGATTTTTCCATATGCTTGTGTTATTCATTTATGCTTTCATATGTGTATCATGTAGTTGATTCCATGCTATATTTAATCAATAGATCATTATCATATGCTCTGATTGGTTTTGTCTTCTGTCTGTGTGCAGGTACTCTTCAAGTAGATTAAGTACGGAGAGGAGCGACGGAATTGATCAAGGGAGATAAGGAGTAAGCAAAAGCTACAGGTAGGCTTCTTTACCTCTTATTTAATTTGTTGAATATAGAAAAAGTAGAGAATTCTTTGCACTGTTGTTCTAGACTTAGCTATTAGTCTAGGGGTTTAAGCGTTTATCCGTAGACACTAAAACTTCCCAAAACAAATTGGAGACTCCACTGGGGAGAGATCAGCTTTCCTAGTAGCTTATCCACCTCCTTGGACACCTTTACATACTTTACTTGTTGTAATTCAGCCTTTTGCATTGAATTTTGGTCCAAATTTGAGGTTAGATGACTCTTGAGTGGCCTCGTAGGAATCAATACAAGTTAGCCTTAGAGACAGTGCTCTGTAGCACAGTTAGGCCTTCTTTGACCTGCGCTAATTAACCTTGAAATATTTCAATCAGTGTAGTTGGGCCCTCTTTGACATGCGATGATCAGTGCAGATAGGTCCTCTTTGACCTGCGCTGATGAATCTTGAAGTCATTGAAATCAGCGCAGGCTTTAGTGAGAGACAGTGCTCTGCAGCGCAGTTAGCCCCTCTTTGACCTGTGCTGATCAACCTTAGGTAAAATTCCCACCTTTGGATTGAGTTTTTGCCAAAATTATTCTGATTGCTTTCTTGCTGAATGTCAATGATGTCATGTATCAGAAAATAGGTTTTCATCTCCTTAACTAGCCCTACTTTGATTGGATTGATTAATGTTTCTTTAGTGTTTTATTTGTCATTATCAGTCTATAGTCAAAGTTAGTTTTTGGTCGATTGATCTTTGTCAAAAGAAAGTGTCGTAAAGTCGTCTTTTCCTTCGAAAATTGAATTGTCATAAATTCTTCATTCATAAAAGATTGATTGACTGATGTGTGCATATGATTAATCTTTGTTCGAAAGAAAGTGTCATAAAGTTGTCTTTTCCTTCGAAAACTGAATTGTCATAAAGTCTTCATTCATAAAAGATCAATTGATTTATATGTGCATATGGTTTTTCTTTTCTTTGAAAGTGTTGTAATTCCTCATTTCTTTGTAATCGAAAGTGTCGTAAATTCTTCCTTTCGTTGAAAAGAAATTGTCGCAAAATCATCATTTTTATGAAAAGAGATTTTTGATCAATTGTGCATATTTCCTTTTTGTTCATCATAAAATTAAGGGATTTTAAAAGAAAAACTTACATTGTTCATATTGTAGTTTGTGAATGCTTGAAAGGAATATCTAGGGAAATTGCATTAATTGTGCTCTTTGCTCTTTGTCAAAGACCTGATTGCTCTATCCCTACTAGCTAAGTATTTTCATTGTTAAATTGAATGGAAAGAATGCTTATCATATTAGTTTCATTTTAGGAATTGTAAACATACATCACGTGATGAACCTTGAAAGGAAAATTCTAAAGAAGATCAACTTAAAATTTATTTGAATTTACCTAATGGAGCATTGTCACTTAACGAAAAACATTTAGAAGTCTAGGCTAGAGACATGTTCTAGCGTTACAAAACAAAGCAGCTATTGCTAACTTGTCTGCAATACATCCCGAGTGTGATACCTCATTCCACATACGTGAGTATATCGTAGCTCATCCATGTACCTTCGGGTATATAGGGCAATGTTATAGTACGTAAAGTATGTGGGAATGCTTTCACTGTGTGGTTTTGCATTAGACATCGCTTATACGGATTGGGCCTCCATGTACTTTCGAGTATATATGGGAGGACGAAATTAGGTTGCTATCCATCCTTAGGTAATTGAGTCGACCACCTTGTACACTGTGATACACCGAACACAACATTCGGGGAAATTTCCTGCCTATACTTCTTGGTTCGCCAAAGAGGTATTTTGCAGTTCACAGTTGCTTGGTAAACCTTTTTTCCTAGATTATCCCTATTTTGTTTTGTTATGTTACTTTGATTAAAATAAAATTAATTGACCGTGGATAACATCCTTGTTGCTCGCTCCTTAGTTGATCTTAGGTTGAAACATATGGCGACAAATCCGGAGTCCACCAATCAAGGAATTCCTTTTGATGGGAATCCTAGTCCTTTTCATTCTTTCGAAAGTATTGATGCTCCTTACATGGCTACATTATCCCTATCGGGATTCACCATTGGCTTGCCAATATGGTTGTTTTCAACCTCCTTGGTTCAAAATGTCGTGATTTCTCTGCAATCGAGTACCACTCCAACTGGACAAAATCAACCTCCAGTTGATCCTAAATTTGACCTTTTGCCTTCTTCCTCGGTTGTTTCTTCCTCCCCTTCTTCCTCTTCAGTTGGTGGTACTAGTAACCAGGTGGCTAAGAAGAAGAAGAAAGGGAAGAAGGAGAAGAAGAAGAAGCAAATTCAACAAAGGGGCAACCAAGCAACCATTGCTTTGAATGTAACATCTGATGAGAAATCGTCCATCAAGCCTCACAAAGTTCGATATCCATGCAAAATTTGTGCAGGAGGCAATCTTCTTCGAAATTGTCCTGATATTCCTTAGATCTTAGAAGAACAGTCTTCCCATTCACATCATCCTGTGTCATCAACCTCTGGAGATCATGTTGGTGACACACCATCAACTAGTGGTAAAAAAGTTAATGGAAAAAAGGGTAAAGTCAAGTTTCCCTGTAGGTTATGTGAAGGGAATCACCCCATTCACCTTTGTCCCTATCTGGATGAAGCCAAAAGAGTGTTGGATAACTGTCTTGCTTCACTGCAACGACTTCCATCTGGTTACAAGAAACTCTCCGTAAATCCTTTACTAGTTGATGAATTGACTGACCAAAATCAACCGTCGGTCAAACCCACTCTCTTTGAAAGTGAATCCTATGAGTCTATACCTGACCCAAATCAACAGGTCTAGGTAAAAATTGACGCAATTTCACCTTCAGCTAATCGTACCTTTCTCGAAGAGAGTGAATATGATACCACTCAAGTTCTTTTTGTTTCTTCAGATTCTAATGAGCTTGGGGGTAGTCCTCCTGTTCCATCAAGACAGGAGGAAAATCCTCCAGTTCTCATAACTTAAGGGGTTAATTCTCCTATTTCTACGGTACCCCCTTCCAACTGGTCTAGTCACTTCCTTAGATTGGAATCGACTGGCAGGATTTTGTCTTCCTTCTTATGTTCCTTTCCAGATCATAGTATAGGTGTGTAATATGATTGTATCTGGCACTATTATAGATGAAGGTACATCTATGAGTATCCTTTCCTCAACTGCTTGGCAAGCACTAAATTCACTGCCACTTGTACCAGTTACCCAGAATCTATTGTCTTTTAATAGAGGAACCAATTGACCATTAGGGATCCTTCCTCAGTTGCCTATTACTTTGGGAGGAAAAATCGTTTATCTGAATGTGAGTAGTCCCAAGCCATTTATATTACAATTTACTTCTTGGGAGCGGCTATGTTTTTGCCCTCGAGCTATTGTTTCAACACTCTTTTGAGTGATTTGTTTCCCACATGAAGGCAGAATTGTCTCCGTTGACCAGCTTTCATTTCATGATCCAAATATGGCTCCCAGTCAACCATCTTCCCTAAATGGTCCTTTTGTACCAATGGTATCATCCCCGCCATAGGTTAATTATGTGGAAACCTGTTCCATACCTACATCAACTGATGATCAATTAAGTGATGTTGTACATCATGTACTAGGGGCATTGGAACCAGATCTCTCCTTCATGACTTCGTATGGGTCATGGAACCAAGGAATATGAGGATAGTTCTTTTTCTATGTCAACCTCATTAAAAAAATGAAACATGTCAATGAGGATAGTTCTTTTGCTATGTCAACCTCATTAAAAAATGAAATAGGTCAATGAGGATAGTTATTTTACTATGTCAACCTCGTTAAAAAATGAAACAGGTCCACGAGGATAGTTCTTTCACTGTATCAACCTCATTAAAAAATGAAACAGGTTCATGAGGATACTTATTTTACTGTGTCACCCTCATTAAAAAATAAAACAGACCCCACGAGGATGGTTCCTTGTCTTGTGTCAACCTTGTTAAAAAATGAAACAAGGAATATGAGGATAGTTCTTTTACTATGTCAACCTCATTAAAAAATTAACAACCCGTACGAGGATAATTTCTTGTCTTGTGTCAACCTCATTAAAAAATCAAACAAGGAGTATGAGCATAGTTCCTTGTCTTGTTTCAAGCTCGTTAAAAAATGAAACAAGGAATATGAGTAGAGTTCCTTGTCTTGTGTCAAGCTCATTAAAAAATGAAACAAGGACCCCTAGAGAAAAGTTCCAATTCGAGTCTTTGATTAGATCTCGTAAAATCCCAGTGGAGTATTTCACTTGATCTCGTAAATGAGCCTTCATTCCATCCACCTGATAGCCACGAGTAGTTTACTTAGGTGAATGTAATGAAGCTTGGGGGCATGCACCACAAGGTAAAGTTAAGTTTCCCTGTAAGTTATGTGAAGGGAATCACCCCATTCACCTTTGTCCCTATCTGGACGAAGCCAAAAAGGTGTTGGATAATCGTCCTGCTTCACTGCAGTGACTTCCACCTGGTTACAGGAGACTCTCCCTTTCATTATGCTGGGGGCATGTAAACCAATCTCAAGCATAGTTCTTTGTTTCAATCTTGTGTAAAAACGAAACTAAATTCAAGCATAGTTTTTCATTTTAGCTTGTGTAAACATGAAAATTAACCCAAGCATAGTTCCCTATGGTCCAAGATTGTGTAAAAATGAACCCATTTCCTTTTTTTAACCCTCATGATTGCCATTTTATCAGCCTCTTCCATCAGATGAGCCTTGGTTTTTTCATTCCATCATTGCTGATCATACGCTTTCACTTGGATGTTTTACCCTTTTTGAGGAGCAGTTGCAATGAGTGGTCTTATTAGCCAGCCTGTTCACATAAATCAACATGTTTTGAGAAGTTCCAACATCACCAGAACCAGTTGCTATCTTAGACACCACTCGTTCCTCAAAATGGAGTCATCTTTAAGCTCTTTTTAGACTCTCTAAACATGAAAATATGGTCGAGCACTTGTCCTTTCCAGCTCGTTAAAGGATAGGAAACGATATCTCTCTTGTATTATTTTACGCTTTTTCAGACTTGAGAGATTAACTTAAGAAAAAGAACTTGTGGAGTTTCCTTGTCATCCCTTTTCAAACTCCCTAAACATGAAAAGGACCGAGTTATCTTTGCCGTTAAACTCGTTAAAAACATCAAATAGCGACAAACTTGTCCATCTAGACAAGACCAGAGTTTCACCTTCGCTAGACTCGTTAAAGCATCAAATAGCAATAGATTCACCCGAAGGGTGAAATTATACAACAATCATATGTTATCCTCCTCAAGCTTGATAAAAAATAAAGAGGTATTGGTCAGCAATGATTGGGGAAATGGGAAAAAGCCGAGAAAACTTTATGGTAGCAAGTCGCTCTTGAACATAACACTTTCACCTCATCACTGTGACTATGTGGGTTGAGTCATTCAGCTTGATGGTTATCACGTCGTTGGTCTATCATACCATCCATTACTTTGTTTTGGGTCAATGCTACCAATTCATCTTAGCGTTGCTGACATGTTCAAGAGAAGTCATTCAGTTCAAACTTCATCCTTTGCAATACCATAAACCTTCATTTTCATGGCTGCCATTCCTGAACCTTGTGTTGTTAGTCAATTTTTCATCTCCAAAATAATTTACCTCGTTTCGTGTCATTGATGTGGGATACATCAAGGCCCTCCTGTGACGAGTCGCTTCTTGTCGACATCAGCACATCATCCAAGAAGTTGACTTAAAAACACCCCTTCAGTACCTTGAGGCTTGCATACATCAATGGCAGGTTTCTCGCTTCTAGCGATAGGTTGACATCACTGGCCTTCGACCGAAAGACTTTGTATGGTGTTCGATATCAAATCATTTATTCACACCATGTGAAACGTGTTGTAGTACCTTGAGGGTTATTATCATTATCAGTGATTCCTCTCACGTCTGTTAACGGCTTACACAATTGGCTGGTAATCAGACGATGTCTTTCCATGTTCAACTTCAGAACATCTATTCACATGGTTAGACTTGTACTTGAGTGAAATATTGAACGAGATTGAAGACCCCGGATCTAGTTTCATCCATCCGGGCTGTGATATTTTCAACAGTACTAAATCAAATGTACAATGGCCTTACATTCATGGTCATCCATTCATGGGTCCATATCTGTAAACAACTATATTTTTACATGTAATGACAGTTTATACATTGAGCATGGGTATGCCTTCCCTCAACAAGCTCATGAGAAAAATCAAATTATCATGATATATGTATTGTAATTGATGCAGGTCACCTTCCACTTTGAAACTCCTCTCCACATGATAAAGCATTTCACTCGACATACATATTTACGACTTCATTCTTTAGGGGGAAATTGTTACAGATCCATTTGGGCACATCAACCCCAACCTACAAATCAGTACTATTAGGGCCCATCAAACCCTAATTCAGTTGTTACATGCCCTAAAGAAGTCAACCATCAGAATGCCTAGCTTCCCAAGAAGTTTCATGACCAAAATCATCCAGAAACTGCCTCTAAGAAGATCAGCATAGGTAGGCCTTCATTAGGGTGTGCTGCAATGCAAACCATACACTGATAGGGTGCTATGCAGCACACTTGGTCCCTCTTTGGCCTACGCTGGGCGAATTTGAGTGAATTTCCATGAGGGTTTGAAAGATTCGTTATCCATTGGATGCCTCTAGTATTTTCTCAAGGCTATCTACTCCTTTGAGCTCATATTTGAATGAGGAAGGGAGTTAAGGAACATCAGTCCCTTATCCCTTCCTCCATGGAACTAAATTCTAAGTTTGGGAGGGCATTCATTATCACCATTTATGGCATAACTTCCTTCATTCACCTATAAAATGACCACTCATCTAAGTGATCAGGGGGCTGGAATCTATTGAATTATAGGGAGATGCTATTAGTATGAGACTTGAGTTGATTTCAAGTATTGTAATGATGTCAAAATGTCTTGCTTTTTATGAGGAGAGGATGGGATTGAACTGGAGGAGTGATGCTAAATTGAGCAATGGGTTGTAACTCTTCCTTTTACTACTAAAGTGTTCAAAGTTTTTTCCATATGCTTGTGTTATTCATTTATGTTTTCATATGTGTATCATGTACTTGATTCCATGCTATGTTTAATCAATAGATTATTATCATATGCTTTGATTGGTTTTTGTCTTCTGTCTGTGTGCATGTACACTTCAAGTGGATTAAGTACGAAGAGGAGTGATGGAATTGATCAAGGGATATAAGGAGTAAGCAAAAGCTATAGGTAGGCTTCTTTCCCTCTTATTTAATCTGTTGATCATAGAAAAAGTAGAGAATGCTTTGCACTGTTGTTCTAGACTTAGCTACCAGTCTAGGGGTTTAAGCGTTTATCCGTAGACACTAAAACTTCCCTAAATACTAGCCTACAGCCATGGCAAATAGATATGCTCTTCTTATTTTACCTGCCCAACTTGGTGCTATGCCAGTAGAATACAAAGTAAAATTGTTCAATTTGATGGCACATGACATTACACTACACAACAACATGTCAACAAGATAAGATATTGCTTTGAGTTGCACGAAATTGACATAGATAATGTTCAAATGAGACCCTTTACCCAGACTTTAGCTGGTGATGTTAGGAAATGGTTTAGAGCATTTACTGTTAATAATATTGATAGCTTAGAAGCATTCCATCAGCGATTTTTGAACAGATGGGAAAAGAAAAATAACCCCCTACAAATCCTTTCAGAATATGAAAATATTAGAAGGGGACCTAATGAAACTGTTCAAGATTACTGCACCAGATTCAATAGTATATACAACGCCATCCTAGTTAATCTTAGACCCCCACCTGACTTAGAATTAATAAAGTTCCCTGATGGTTTTGACACAGATATGGCCTACCAACTAAGGGGAATAAACCCCCCAACATTAGAAGAAATTCAAAGTGTAGTTGTTAGTGTTGAAGCTAATTTGTTAGCTAAAAGGGCCAGAGTTAGAAATGAAAAAAGAGGAATTGTTAAAGTTGAAACTTCATCCTCTAACATAAAAATAGATAGTTTAGACAAAAGTATGGAAAGACTAATGGATAGAATAGATAACATAGAAAGGAAACCCCAATGGGATAACCAACAAGCACCTCCAATTAGAAACCTGAATTTTAGAAAAACCAAAATCAAAACATTGGGAAAAATGTACCGGACTAGAACATTAGGCCTCCTTTTCAAGAAAATTATGCAGAAACATCCCATCCTAAAGACCGAGAAAAAGACACAAATAAATTTAATGGGATTAGATGATGAGGATACTGTTTTTCTAAACCAAGGTGAGCGGGAACTACATATGCTACAGCAATTGCAAATCTAGTCCGGAGAGTCATTTTATTATAAACAAGGATATGATTCTGCCATCTTTGAAGCACCTAAATAATATAACCTAAGAAGTAAAAAGAACACTGATGCCCCTGACCAAACCAAGAAAATAGTGAAAAATCAACCCAAGAAAATCAAAGAAGCCCCTGTTTAAAAAATCCTCCAGATTCTCCCAAGACAAAACTAGAATCCTTCTGGCCCCACCATTGTAGATATAACCCCTAATCAACCTTTTGATGATCAACCATCCACTTCAATTCCCCCTAAGGAACCAGTGGAAAAAGATCAAAACACTAGATTTGAAAGTCCACATAAGGAGGTCCCCAATAAAGGAAAAGAACACAAGTCTACTCAGATCCCTGCTTCAAAAACCAAAATCTTCAAACAGAAAATGTTTCTTCACCATTCAATTTGGGAGAAAAGATAGCAAAGCTTAAGATTTCAGTCCCTTTAACAGAACTAATCAAGAATGAAACTTACAAATCACAGATAAGCTAGACCTTAAACATTGCTGAAAATGAGGATTCTGTTAACTTTTTTGATGACCAACTAGAACTCATATTTGGTCCAGATGTTAACGGAAAACCATTGGAAGGAGGAGTTCGACCTTTTTACATCAGCCTTAGTATCCATGATAAAATTATACACATTGAAACATTGTATTATGGGGCCTCTCACAACTTAATGCCCAAATCATTGATGGAGAAATTAAACCTAGACATTACAAGGCCTTACAAGGACTTATGCCCATTTGACTCAAGTCAAGTAAAGTGTCTAGGATTGATTAAAGATATGTGTGTTACTTGAGTCCAATATCTTCCCAAAAGCATCCTTATGGATATTGTAGTTGCCGACGTCCCACCAAAGTATGGCATGTTGTTATCTAGATCATGGGGAGCCAAACTTCAGGGATCTTTACAACTAGATATTTCATATGCAACAATCTCTGTTTTTGGACAACCTAAGAAACTATACCGAGAAACCTTAATGAAATATATGGTAAGTAGCCAGGATCGACCTCAAAACTTTCCCATCTACTCCATACACTCAGACATTAATTCTTTTATCCTGTATAATGTTGATCAAACACCAAAAGAAATTTCATATAGTATTAATACAGAACTAAAAGAAATTGCAATTTCTACACAAAATGAAACTAACCAAACTTCAGAATTTTTCAATGAACAATATGGGAAAACTATTGTAAGTGATGAAAATTTTGTTGCACCAAATAATGAAAATTATGAGCATGAGATATTATGGCATCTTGAATTTTATGGGTCAGTCAATAAGTTTGGAACAGGAGCAAGAGTGTGGATATATAATTTGGAGAATAATCACTCAAAAGGCCATGCATATAAATTGAATTTTAAATGTACTAATAATATGGCCAAGTATGAAGCATTAATTTTAGGTCTTAAGTTAGTTACGAATCTAGGAGCTAAAAGGGTTTCTGTCATGGGAGACTCTGAACTGATTATAAAATAGATTGATGTTGTATATATGACAAAGTACCCTAGATTAAGTTGTTATAGAGGAACTATTGTAGAAATACTTAATACTTTCCTAGAAACAAAGCTTGTAGTAATCCCCATAAAACATAATATGCAAGCCCATAGTTTAGCAATGTTTTCCAACATTTGAAAATTACCCTTCCAACCTAACCATCAATACACTGTTGAAGTTAGGCATAGACCTGCAATTCCAGATAATTTGAAGAATTGGCAAGTATTTTCTAATGATAAACAGATAAATAACTTTTTAATTTCAGAAGAAGAGTTTGTAAATAACAATATAGATACTGATACATCCATAGATCCTAACTCTAAGGATGAGTTAGAAATAAATGAGATAGAAGGTGATGAACTAGATAGATTTAACCCAACCAAATTTACAAAATCAGATATAGATAACTTAGATCAAATTGAAATTGATGAAATAATAAGTGAAGAAACTGAAGTAATTAAAATCAAGGATAACTTCTTACCAAAGGGATTAACCCCTCTGGAAGATTTATTTGATTCAAATGATGTTCCTAGGAAACCTAAAATGGAACAAGTAAGGTATGATAAAGAGGAATGTATTATAGGCACCAGTGAAAATCCTAAACTAATCAAACTTTCAAAATAATTACCTCCCACTGGAAAGGTAAAATACATTGAATTGTTGAAAGAATTTCAGGATGTTTTTTATTGGAGTTATGAGGACCTCAAATCCTATGACACTAACATCATCCAACACACAATCCTTATTAAAGAAAATCAAAAGCCTTTCAGACAAAAACTTAGGAGGATCAATTCGGTCTTATTACCTTCAATTGAAAAAGAAATTCAGAGGATGTATGATGCCAAAATAATTGCACCAATCAGGTTTTCTGATTAGGTCTCAAACTTGGTGCCAACTAGGAAGAAAATTGGTGAGATCAGACTCTGTGTGGATCTCAAAAACCTCAACAAAGTGTCACTAAAAGAAAATTACCCTCTCCCCAAAATGGATCACATTTTAAAAAGTGTAGTTGGATCAACCAGAATATCATTGTTGGATGGGTTTTCTAGTTACAATCAAATTTTGGTTCATCTAGATGACCAACCCAAGCCTGCCTTCACTACTCCTTGGGGCACATTTATGTATGTGAAAATGCCTTTTGGGCTAATGAATGCAGGAGATACTTTCCAGAGGGCTATGGATATAGCCTTTGCAAAAGAAATTCATGATTTCCTTGTCATATATCTATATGATATTATTGTTTTTCAAAACCTAATAATCAACATTTGGATCATCTGAGACAAGTTTTTATTAAATGCAGGAAATTTGGAATCTCCTTAAACCCCAAGAAGTATTTGTTTGGTTTAGAGGAAGGAAAGTTGTTAGGTCACATAATTTCAAAAGATGGTATAAGGATAGTCCCTGCGAGAATAGAATCCATCTTGCAGATACAACACCCAAGGAACATTAGAGAGTTACAAGCTTTTTTAGGAAAAGTTAACTTTCTTAGAAGATTTATATCTAATCTAGCAGAATTAATTAGATCACTCAATAATATGTTGAAAAAAGATTTGATCATAAAATGGACGGTTGAGGCTAAACAATCCTTTGAAGACATTAAATTGGCCTTAACTAAAACACCTATGTTAATTAGTCCTAAATTTGAAGAGATTTCATCTTTTTTTCCTTTGCTTCTGAGCATAGAATTGCTGCAGTTCTATTGCAAAAAAATGACTAGGACTATGAGAAACCTATTGCTTTCTTTAGCAAAACCCTGAGAGATGCCACCTTGGAATACAATATAATGGAAAAACAAGCATTGGCATTAGTCAAACCCATTAAGGACTTCAAGGTATACATCTTATATTCTCATATAGTAGCATATGTTCTAAATTCAGTAGTCAAAGACATACTAACTCAGGAAGGTCCTGATGGCAAGAGGGGAAAGTGGATTGCTACTATTTTAGAGTATGATATAGAAATCAAACCTACTAAGTTAATCAAGGGCCAAGGTTTAGCCAAGCTCATGGCTGAATCGAATTTTCAGTCCTTGGATATAAACTTTATTGCAGCAATAGATGATGGAGAGGGGATGGCGACTCCACTGATCAGCCAGCCTTTATTGAATCACCCTAGTATGCTGATATTATTTATGTTTCACAGAACTTACAAGCTCCTCCCAAATTATCTAGGACTAAGAGCAGGTTTTTAAAGATGAAATCCTTGAAATTTTGTATATTAGACAATGCTTTGTTTTGGAAAGACCATGAAGGTATTCTTCTTAATTGCTTGTTAAAAGATGAATATGACAGAGTTTTACAAGAGTTTCATGCAGGTGACTGAGGAGGACACCTTTATTGGAATACCACTGTAAATAAAATCCTTAGAGCTGATTTCTATTGGCCGACCTTGTTTTCTGATGTCAAGAAATATGTGACCTCTTGTCACAAATGTCAAATTTTTGAGGGAAAGAAAAAGCTTTTACCTTTACCCCTCAAGCCAATCTCTGCTGAAATACCTTTTCAAAAATGGGGTTTAGACTTCATTAGCAAAATTCACCCACCCTCCTCTACCCAACAATAATGGATCCTCACAACCACAGACTACTTCACAAAATGGATAGAGGCCATACCTTCAAGGCAAGCCACAGACATTGTTAACATAACCTTCCTTGAAACTAATATTCTATCAAGATTTGGATGTCCAACTAAGCTCATTACTGATAATGAAGTAGCCTTTAAATCCAAAAGAATGGTATATTTCTACAACAAGTATCATATCACCTTGGGTCATTCTACAACCTATTACCCTCAAGGAAATGCACTGGCAGAATCCTAAAACAAAATCTTGGTAAAAATCATCAAGAAGTTACTAGAGGACAATAAGAAAACATGGAACAAAAATCTAGTCAATGCCTTATGGGTAGATAGACTAACCACTAAGAAATAAATTGGTACTTCTCCCTATCAACTAGTATATGGGATGGAAGTTGTTTTTCCATCTTCCTTGGGAACACCATTCATGAAGTTGCTTCAAGAATTTTAGGTTGAACCTAATAGTATCCAAAGAAGAATCAACAAAAAAATTCATCTTCAACAAACCAGGGAAGAGGTCTATATCGGGTCTCAAGTTGTGCAGGAAAGGGTTAAAAAGATTTTTGATAAAAGAACCAAGGCTGAAGATTTCTACCTTGGTGACAAGGTACTCAAATGGGATTCAAGAAGGGAAGGCAAAGGTAAACATGGGAAATTTGATTTCCTATGGAAAGGCCCATACGTCATCTATGCTTACAGAGGAAATAATGCTTTCTTCCTAAGAGAAATGGATGGTATAGAAGTAGAAGGTGGGCCAGTGAATAGTCGAATGCTAAAACATTACTTTGAACCTAGTTACTAATTGTCACTTCCCATTTGTACATATTCTATTTTCAAAAGCTTAGTTTGGATTGGATGGTTATTTTTGAAGTTGAAGCCCGAAGGGAAGGCCCTAAGCTTTGAAAAATTCACTGTCATAAATATTAATAATGCAGAGGCATAGAGGAACATTTTGCAAGGTAACATCAACAACAATTTAGGGGCTACTGACCTAGAAAGTTTTTGACATTTCACTAGAAAATGCCATCCCCAAGTGGAGTCACTGTTAGGTTCCTATACCAATAGGAGTCATAATTTTGAATGAGTAAGGTTAAGCCTTGTAATATTGTACACACCTTTTTTTTCTGCAAATGTTTTCCATATTAAAAGTTTAAAAAATGTAAAGAGGGTATGTCCTAAAAGAATAATCAAAGGACAGAAAGAATAAGAAAAGGTCAAAAAATGAAAATATATGAACCCCAAAAAAAACAAAAAGAGACCATGAAAGTGAGCAAGTCAAAATGCCACTACTATTTACTTTTATGCATAATAATGATTGTGTGCAACTTACTCATGCCACGATCCATGATAGTCAAATTGTTTAAACTTGGCTATTTCATGCTTTGAATTTTATGTTTATAGCTAGAGAATAAAATCTGACCAAACAGTTTAATCTTGGCAGATCATTAGATAGGTAGAGTAAATAAAAGTAGGTCATCAGTTTTATCTAAGCCCTTGGATGATATAAGGTCAGAATTAGATAGTTTACTTTGTAAAGGAAAAGGAAAATATTGACAATGGTTTGCTAGCCTAAATGCACCCAAATAAAATGAAGAAAAAATGGTAGGATGAGTAAATGGGTAAGTAGTAGAAAGGTTGCAAAAATATCATGTGATTACACAAAAGCACTTATGTCATTATTTTAAATGCATCTTTCAAATATGCATAAGCAGTAAACAAAGAAAAGACAATGGTTCACAATATGGTTTATTTAACATCCCCTCATTCATTTCACCCCTTTACTTTACTAATTTCCCATAAATAAGCTCCAGTACTTAATCCTACAAGTCAAAGAGGCTCAAAGCATTTCTCTGACTTTTGGAGGGACCGTACCCTCGGCTTGATGACTTATTGACAACAAGTACTAGAACCCCCTTCATGAAAACACATTCCCCCTTCATAAAATCTGTTTCCCCTCATTACCATAAGAAAATCCCTTTTCCTAAGGTTTAAACACCATTTACCGAGGAAAGATAATACCCCCCCCGTATAAAACCCTTTTGTACAAAAAACCCATAAAAAAGCCTTTTTCCTAAGTATAAAGCTAAAGGCACGAATGTTTTACTTTACCCTTGTACTAAGGAAAAACCCACCCCACCATCGCATTTTCATATTAATCGCTAACTTTATTATATAAATTCCCTGAAATCCCCATTATCATGTATTAAATTAATTCCCCTACGTAAATACCCCAACCTTTGGTTTTAATAAAATCTAATAGAAACTACCCATACCCCGATATAACCTTACTTAGTTTACCTAATCTCAGTAAACTTAAGTTAATCCTGTTATTAACGTCACCCGACTCCCTAATCCCTCATTAAGCCTGACTCGATCATTTTAAACCAATGATTTATCCCTAAACTAATCCCAAATTGCTATGATTAAACCCCTGGGCCCGCCATCAACTCTCGTTCATTACCACCCGCGCAGCTCTTCTGCCCTACTACCATTTGATCAATGCCTGCCCTCATCCGATGGCACAAAACCATATTGTCCATGCCCGAGGACTGAACGTTAACCACCCAATAAAGTGGTTTTCCCCGACCCCCCATTTGCTACGTGTCATGCTCTAAGATACATCGGGCGACCCCTCTTAAAAACCGCCTGCGCCACAAAAGCAGTGCGATGGCCCTCCAAAACCACTTCCCCCACTAAACTGAAAAACAATCAATTGTTCATCCAATAGTGAACCCACCAAAACTAATCATTTTCTCCATAAAAGGCCGCGAAGCTCTCTTTTGCCCTTTTTCCACGCATTCTCTTTGTAGGCTTTGTAAACCATTGCAATCCCTGCAAACACCAAATTTACCAAATAGACTTCCAAGTCTGCTCCAGAAGATGCTGCAGACAACGCAGCTGACCTTTCAATCTATACCAGGAGTATGCCAACCACTGCAGCTATTGTGAACCATCATTTTTAGAGCCAATTCGCTCAATTCCAAGTATTTCACCATGAATTACATCTTACCCCTGCAAATTTCAAAACCTTTAGCCTGTGCAGTTTTTAAATTTAAAGTTTTGATTAAAGGATACCGCCAATTTAAGATCTTCTTGCCTAAACCCTTTGAAAGTCCCAAAAACTTTGATAAAACCCCCAGAGCCTAATTCAAATATACAAGAAATTATAGCTTCCCCTATCGCCATGGACCTTAGACCCATTACCACTCCACACTTGGACCTGGACCACCTTCCCCTAGCTGACAGGGATTTCCAAATCAAAGATACAACTTCAACAAATCTCCTACTCAAAATTCATTGCTTAAGCAAAGACAAACACCTCAACCATATAGATGACATTGGCCTCTGGGAGTCCAATTTACCCAGATACCAGTTCCCCCAAGTTCATATCTTTCCAGAAGTTGTTCATCTGTGCTATGCATGCTACGTCCCCAACTATAGAGCCATAATGTCTGATGACCATAAGGTTCTATTCACTATCACAGTTGAGTCCATTAATGAAATGCTATAGTTCCAACCAGGGCCAAATCTAACCCCACTCTCAATTGGAGACCTGTTGTACCAGTATCCTAGGCTAAGCCCATCAAGATTGGCCCAGTTGTTCCAAACCTTCATTAGAGAGGAAAAACACATCCCTAAGGACCCCCCTCCATATGTATCATCTATTTTCTCTAAATGGGGCCAGTACATTGTAACCATGATATCATGTGTTTTGGATTACACTAAAAGTGAATACATTGATGAACTTATTATTTCCTTCATGTCCATTTAAACCCTAGGGTAGCCTCCTACAACCACATATGACTTTGCCAAATTCATTGCTGATAGAATGCATGAGAAATTCACAAGAATGGGCAATGAGAGTGTATTCAAATAATCCTTTGTATTGTACCATCTATTTTTTATTATTAGTCGGATAAGTTTCCTTTTACCCTCCAGAAGCTTGACACCAAGGGCCAGCCCAGATCTGTCATTTTTTGGACCCCACTTTTCCATGAGTTTGGACCACCATATACATACTCAAACTTCATAGATTCTTTTGTGTATCCAATCATGACTATGCTTACTGGAAATCCTCCACCTAGGATAAATCCAGAGATAAAAAGAGTCCCCCAACTTTCCAAGCAAACCAAAGTGGAAGATTGGTAACTTTACCAAAACCACACAGAAATCAGAATATATGGTTGCCTGCTTGCACCATATAAGTTGTCAAGATACCTCCCTATGAGGTTGTTTTCCTTAGAATATTATAGACAGATCATCAATGCAGATGAAGTCAACTTTGTCACTGCCAAGAAGAAGGCCTATTTCAAAAACAAAGACCATTTAGGTCCCTTCATATGCAATTCCAGAGAGGCAGGGAAAGAGGTAGACCTGATCCAAAACACCTCTAAAACAGTGGCAGTTGGAAGCCAACGTGGAATGACAAGGACCTCGGTCAAAGCGTGCTGACCAAGGCCCATGGAGACTACATGAGAGGTGAAATTAGCCCCTGGGAGGCCCAGATTGGGAAATGGAGGGAGTTTTTGATGCGCTATTAGCGCTTTGCTGGGAAAAACCCCTCAAAATGGAGAAGCCCCTAGCACTTGGTCACATGGAGAGCCGGAGAACCAAAGGACAAAAGGCAAAAAGGCTAAAAGCTAAAAGGCAAGACCCGCTCCAAAACCAACAATATTGATAGAGGGATCCTTGAGCGGTAAGCAGTTTTGGTGAAATCAGAGTGATTCCACTCAGCGGCCGATGCGTGGCAAGTAGAGGAGAGAGAAAACTGCCGCTCATCGCGTGCTAACGGTCGAGCAAGTAAACCGCACGAAATGAGAAAATGGTGTTGGATATGGGGGATACAGATCAGATGGTTAACATCGCGCCTGATGGCAAGATCGAATTTAATGAGGGAATAAGCCATGATTCAGAAGAATTTAAGGTCCGCTTTGACCACCACGGTGGAGGAAGACTCATTCCACGACATAACCGAATAATTGGACCGATGAAGCAGGCTGGCGCAGTTTACAGGAGGACATGTGGCCACTCCCTGTGAGCCTGATGATGACGCCAAACAGGGGACTCCAAGCGCAACTGCAGAAGGCGATCTGACAGAGGTGGAAGAGGAATCAAACCACCCTGAGCTCGAATGGCTTTAAAGCCATGAACAGAGAACAAAAGACACACAAAACCGAAGACAGAAGATAGAGAAGCAAAGAAGACAGTGAAGCAAAGAAAAGTATAAAGAAGATAGAGGGCCGAGCTGACCAAAGGTAGCGTCGAGCACCAGAGAGCTTGAGAGATTCAAGCCATCCCTAAGAGGATCTGTCAGACCAGAGAGGTCAAAGAGCTGGTAGGCAAAAGAGTCTGTGCACTCCAGTGGCTTAGGGAATCTAAGAACCACCCTGCCAAGCAAATCTGTTTTAGGAGACTCATATTTAGCTCCTGCATTGTACTTCTCTGCTTCAGACACAATAAAATAAGGCCACCACTGAGAGCTAGAATAGAGATGTAGCCCTGGAGGATAGGGTGAACTCCTTATTAATTTCTTGTGTTATTGTATTTGCTTACTGTATTTCTCTACTGTCTTTCCATTTCAAGTGTCTGTGTATTTGGAATCTGATCGATCCATTGCTTAACATAGACACACTGTAGGAATTTATAGGGTAAGTTCCTCATATAGAACACCAAAGGACACCGCTCACAAATAGATCACAGATCAATACACTAGTATTTTGACGTGGTTAAAACCTTCAAAGAGGGAAACAGTCCACGGCCTGAGCCAACGCGGCCACTTCAGGCAATTTTTTAATAAAAGAATGAAAATTTACATATGCTTCTCTCATAGACGGATTACCCTACAAATGATCCTCCATGCGCTTTAAATAGAAATCATGGACCAATCGGGTGTTAAGCCACGGATCAAGTGTCGGTAATACCGAGGAGAGAATGAACCGTCGGATCACTACATATCGTGACAGTCGGATTGTAAGTTACAAAATGTACATAGTAAAGAAACACACTTTACCTAACTCTATACTAGACCAAGTTGTACTTAACTATTTCCTATGTGTCGGAATATCCTAACATCCCCCCTTAAGAACAACTTGGGATAGGATTGAAGGATTTACAAATATGACACAATAGGAGAAGGAAGGAGGCACTAGAGCCTATCCCCCCTTAGTGACAACTTCCTGAACTCCAACCATAAATCGAAGTTTAGTGAACTTCACCTCTGTGAGAGCCTTTGTAAAGATGTCTGCAACTTGATCATCTGTTGAACAATATTGCACTTCAAGAACATGGTCGTGAATGAGATTTCTAATGAAGTGCATGTGCAGTTCAATGTGTTTGCTGCGCTGATGTTGGACTGGATCTTTGCATAGCTAAATGGCACTTTGATTATCACACCAAAGTGTAGTCGGATGCTGCTGCTGAAAGCCAAACTCTGACAGGATCTGACGAAGCCACAAGGCTTCCTTACTAGCTTCTATGGCACCACGATATTCTGCTTTTGCTGAAGAAAGAGAAATGGCACCTTGTTTCTTGCAAGCCCATGTAATAGGTCCTAAACCAAGAGTGAACACATAACCTGCAGTAGACTTCCGATCATCAGGGTCACCAGCCCAATCAGAATCAGTGAAACCAACCAATAGAGGAGATGCTTCGACACTGTAATGAATCCCAAATTGAACTGTACCTCGAACATAAAGAAATATTCTTTTAGCTGCTTTCCAATGACTTTCACGTGGGTTTTGCATAAACCGAGCAATAAGGCCAACAGCAAAGGAAAGGTCAGGACGAGTATGGGTTAGATCAAAAGCTTTCCTACAAGTTGACGGTATAAGGTAGCATCAACTTCAGGAGAAGTACAAGTGACTGAAATTTTGACTCCAGACTGAAAGGGAGAATGGGCTGGCTTACAATCTTCCATGTGAAAATGGCATAGAATATCACAGGCATACTTGGACTGAGAAAGGGAAATACCTTCCTTGGATTGCAAGACTTGAAGACCGAGAAAATAATGTAAGTGTCCTAAGTCTGTCATTTCAAACTTCATTTTAAGGCTAGACTTCACATGGTTTATAAGGTTGGGATCACTACCAGTAAGGATAAGATCATCAAAATAAAGAACAAGAATGATAAGATACTTGCCCACTTTCTTGGTGTAGACAGTATTGTCAGAATGACACCTAGAAAAGCCATTTTCTAAAAGAAATTTATCTATTTTGGCATACCAAGCTCGAGGAGCTTGCTTGAGACCATAAAGGGATTTCTTAAGCCGACATACAAGGCTGGAGTCTGTTTGTATAAAGCCAATAGGTTGTTCCATATAGATTTCTTCATGCAAGTCCCCATGCAAGAAGGCGGATTTAACATCCATCTGATAGACTTCCCATTTGAAAGAAGCAGCAAGGGAAAGAACACGGCGGATAGAGTTAATTTTGGCAATAGGGGAGAAGGTTTCAGTATAGTCAATGCCTTCAACTTGTGAAAAACCCTTGGCAACAAGACGAGCTTTATGTTTATCAACTTTCCCATCTGGTCCATACTTGGTTCTGTAAACCCATTTGCATCTAACAAGTTTTTGTCCCTTTGGTAGAGGAACAAGATCCCATGTATCATTTGCCAATAATGAATGATATTCTTCATTCATAGCTGCTTCCTAATCTGGATGGCCTGAAGCTTCTGCAAAGGTGTCAGGATCATAATTCACTGAAGCTTGAGCCAGTAAAGAAGAGGCTCTCTCGAACTGAGAACGTGTACGTCGCTGATCTGTAGGATCACCGGCAAGATCACCTACTGCATCCCGAGTAGCATGGACCCATTTTGGAAGCTGAGGAGCTGAAGGAGGATCCTGAGAAGGTGGGGGAGGATTTTCATCCTCGCTTTCATCATCTGAAGAAGAAATATTTTCAAAAGTAGAAGAGATAGGGAGAGGTGGCAGATCCGCCGAACTAGGCTCGCAAGCCGATATATTTTCATCAAACTTTACATCTCTTCTAATGATAACATTTTTGGACTTAAGTGGAATAAGTTTATATCCTTTGACATCTTCAGAATATCCAAAAAAATACGTTTTTCACTCTTTGGTTCTAAAGCTTTATGTTTGTCATTTGGAATATGGGCCCATGCTTCACTTCCAAAAACACGAAAGTGACTTACATCTGGTTTGTTTGAGCTCCATGCTTCTTCTGGAGTGATATTCTTTAAAACCTTAGTAGGAGTGCGATTTATTATGTAATTTGCACAGTTAATTGCTTCTGCCCAATAATTAAGACTAAGTCCTTTAGATTCAAGCATACAATTAGCCATTTCCTTTAAGGTGTGATTCTTCCTTTTAGCTACACCATTTTGTTGTGGAGTATATGGAACAGTATGTTGCATTTGAATTCCATTCTCAGTGCAAAAGTTGACGAATGTGTTTTTAACATATTCTCCGCCATTATCAAATCTTAGCTTAAGAATTTGATGTCTAGATTGTTTTTCAACAAAGGCCTTAAAGGCCAAGAACATGTTAAATACTTCACTCTTGAGTTTTAAGAAGTATACCCAAGTGCGTCTGGAGAAATCATCAATGAAAGTTAAGAAATACTTGTAGCCAGAGAATGAAGCAACTGGAAGTGGACCACATAAATCACTATGCACGAGCTGTAAAGGGGCTGAGGCGTGCCAAGAGGCACGTTTTTCAAACTGTCCTGATGATGTTTTCCGAGTACACATCCGGAACAAACACCATCTCTGCAAGATACCATTGGAAGACCTGTCACCATATTTTCTTTACATAGATTCTGAAGAGAGCGATAGTTTAAGTGACCAAATCACTCATGCCAAAGTTTGCTCACTTCATCATTATGAGCAACAAATACTGAGGGAAGATTTGATGACCCAAAGTTGTGAAACTTATACAACCTTGTAGAATCATCAGCAATGCCAGTAGCTAAAATCTATCTAGGATGTCTTAGGTCCTTAATTACAACATCGTGAGGTGAAAATTCAACGATTTTACCTTCACCTGAATGGGTTATCTGATATACAGATAGAAGGTTGCAGGATAAGGTTGGAACACATAATACATCATTAAACTGACCATTGTCTAGATGAACAGTTCCAGTCCCTACAACACTAAGAGATCTATCATCACCAACATATATATTTTTGGTGTTACAATCATTTAAAGAAGAAAACATGTTTTTGTTTTTGGCCATGTGATAAGAAGCTCCATAATCAATGAGCCACTCATAAGAATGAGAAGAAGAAGATACATTTAGTGCATAGCCAGACCGAGATGCTTGACAACAACATGCAGAAAGTGCCATTCTTGAAGATGAAGTTGAAATTGAAGATTGCTCCAAATGGATGTTATGCTTCTTCATTGTTGCTTCCAAGGCTTCCATCTTCTTAAAGCATTTGGATTCTAAGTGGCCATCTCAATTACAAAAGTTGCAATGTCTATCAGTCTTCTTCCCTTTGTTTTTATTTGTCTTATCATTTTGTTGAAATGATTTTTCATTTTGAGGCTGAAATTGCTCAGGACCCTTGTTTGGTTTAGGACCATTCTTTTTAGGATACAACTTCTTAGGATTCTTTAGATTTGGTTGTTGCTGGGCAACTAACGCTTTCTTAGAAGAGTTTCCAAGATGAAGAAGACCAAGGTGTAAGAGTTTTTCTTATTCTCTTATTAAAGAATCACAAAAGGAATCAAAGGAAGGGGAATTGTAGGTTTGTCCTTGAGAAATGAAGGCTTCTCTTGTAGAATGGAAGGTGGAAACAAACACAGAATAGGCTGGTCCCAACTTAGTAAGAATGGAGTAGATAAGGCTACTATCTTCTTTCTTAACCTTAACACCTTCCAAGAGAAGTCTAAGGGTCTTGAACTTGGAAAAAAAATCTTCAATGCAAGAAAAATTATTGGGGTCCAATGTAAGCAATTCATTTTCAAGTTGATGGGCTTTAAGTTCATTTTTAATTCCAAAGACTTTACTAATTTGTTGCAGTGCTTCATCAGGAGTATCAAGTTCTGCAATATGTAATCTAAGATCTAGAGAAATAGACATCCCTATCAACCCACGTGCTTGGTCTTGCCTATTTTCCCATTTAGCTGCCTTATCTTCATCTTTTGGTTTGGTCTCTTGGCCTGTGGTTATTCTGTAAAGACCTTTACTTCTAAGTAAATCCACAATGTAGGACCACCATTGGAAGTAGTTAGTGCTATCAAGAATGACTTGGCATGGACTTTCCATTTTTAACAGAAACTGAATCTATAGATGTTGAAACTAAGTGTACCAATCGAAAGATCTCGAAAAATTAGGCCGTTTAAAAAAAAACGGTTCTGAAAATGGCTTCCGGATGAAGAAGTTATGGTTTTTTGAAAAAAATTGACAAAGTCGTCGACGAAGTGCGGGAATGTGCGGAAATGAAAAAATCCGCCCCCACAAAATGGAGACTTGAACCCAAGACCTATACTCTCATAAATTAGCTTTGCACCAAGTGAGCTATACAAAAAGTTTGAGAGAGAGAGAGAGAGGGGGGGGGGGGGGTTGATGCTTTGGGTTGCGTGCTTGCTTTGAGAAAGCTCTTTTTCCCTACAAAACAAAAAACACAAAACCCAACACGCACATACAAAAAAAATGAACCTTACGGCTCGAAGTTAGCTTTAGCCGGAAAATATTTTCCTCAATGTTTCTGATTTTCCGAGATCACACTAAGGCGCAGCGGAAAAGAGCATACGCATGAGAAAAATCCTTCCTTTCTGTTTCTGATTTGCCCAGATTGCACAGAGTCGTAGGGCAAAGAGCATATGCAGAAATGAAAGGTATAGATCCGGTAATAAAAAAAAGCTAAATAAACCGAAACCGAAATAAACAGAGAGAAAATAACTGTAAACTGTAAATAAACACTGTATACCCCCAGATCTTAAAAATGACGCAGCTAGGGCTACTGGAAACCTTTTCGCGTGAAACGAAAGGGGTTCCTCACTGGAACAGATGCTCCCAACACAACAGAGTAGTCCTCTTGGCCCGAAAGTAGTCAGAAATAGTAGATCTAGGAAATGGCAGTCGGATGCAGTTCTACTGGCTTCAGATTTGGATCACCAATGGACGCGGCCCTCAAATTGCTCTGATACCATGTAGGAATTTACAGGGTAAGTTCCTAAGATAGAACACCAAAGGACACCACTCACAAACAGATCACAGATCAATACACCAGTATTTTTACGTGGTTAAAACCCTCAAAAAGGGAAACAGTCCACGGCTTGAGCCAACGCGGCCACTTCAGGCAATTTATTAATAAAAGAATGAAAATTTACATATGCTTCTCTCATAGACGGATTACCCTACAAATGACTCTCCATGCGCTTTAAATAGAAATCATGGACCAATTGGGTGTTAAACCACGGATCAAGTGTTAGTAATACCGAGGAGAGAATGAACCGTCGAATCACTAGATATCGTGACCGTCGGATTGTAAGTTACAAAATGTACATAGTAAAGAAACACACTTTACCTAACTCTATACTAGACCAAGTTGTACTTAACTATTTCCTATGTGTCGGAATATCCTAACACACACACACTAGCACATGATTCTGTAATACCTTTATTCAATAAATATTTAACTGAGGTCATTCAAAGGGTGATTATCAGATCAAGTGGTATCAGCGCTTTAGGCTGTAAGGTTAGACAATCTTGTGTTGGTTTAGTTGTTGAATGCTCACTAGATCAAAGATCAAATTAGGAGAAGGAGAGTTGGTCGAAACTAATCCTGAAGTTGGAAGAGTCTATCCTCGCAAGACAATGTCAGAGGAAGGTTCTGTGGG
Organism: Pinus tabuliformis; assembly: GCA_031772625.1. Taxonomy (NCBI): domain Eukaryota; kingdom Viridiplantae; phylum Streptophyta; class Pinopsida; order Pinales; family Pinaceae; genus Pinus; species Pinus tabuliformis. The sequence continues at coordinate 952,350,203 of CM062819.1, forward strand.
GTTAGACCCTCAATTCGTAGAAAGTTTCCTAGCTATAAAGGCTATGGTAGAAGAAATGTATATGGACTTTAGAAAACATAAGGTTGAAGATTCATCGGGTTCTAAACAAGATAAAGAAGAAGATGAGTCTCATTCCCATGACCACTCAAAAGGAAAAGGTAAAAAGGAAAGCTTTCTCCCACCTCCTAATAGCCCTGCGCATAACAAGAAAGCATCTTTGATCAAGCTAGATGTTAAGTTTGACTTGCCTATATATGATGGAGAGCTAAATGCTGAAAAGTTGGACAATGGGATTAGAAAAGTTGATGTGTATTGCAGAGTACAGAACATAGAATCAGACAAGAGCAAGATTTAGCTAGCAGGCCTATGCCTAGGAGGCACTACCTTGGTTTGGTGGGAAGGCAGGACCCAAGCTAATATGAAAATATATGGTAAGACTATCTCTGCCTGGAGTGACTTCATTTTTGCAATCAAGAAGCAATTCTATCCATTGGCCTACATGCAACAAGCCATGATGAGTTGGCAAACTCTTCGATGGTTGAAAGGGCAAAGTGTGCAAGGGTACACTCAAGAATTTAGAAAGAGAGCATTGATTCTAGGGATCTCATTAGACTCATCACAGACTTTTTTGAAGTACATTGGTAGTCTACATAGCTACATGAGGCATACCATCCTCATGTTCAATCCCACTAGTATAGATGAGGTATTTGTACAAGCTATTCATCTAGAAGCTAGAGGAAAGAATGGAAATCTAGAAGTTGGGGGACCATCCCAACCCACTGCAAGCAAGAGCAAGGAGAAAAGAAAGCAGAAGTGGAAAGAAAGGAAGGCTAACACTGCACAGAAAAGCAAAGCTTCATGCACTCACTGTAAAAAGGATGGGCATGATGATGAGCATTGTTGGATTCTGCATCTAGAGCTGAGACCTAAGAATTCCGAGGGCAAGAAGAAGAAGACTGTTGTAGCTATTCAGAAAGATTTGGGGTCAGACTCAGGAGATGAAACAACTATTGCAACCACAGGTATAAAAGGTAAGAATTCTGAAGCATCTACTAGTAATTCTGCTCAATCTATTATTGATGAAGAAAATGAGAGAAAAAGACATGAGCTTTTCCATATTTGAGTTACTTCCAAATATCAAAAGATTGATACTATGTTTGATAGTGGCTCACAAGTAAATTTAATTTCTGAAGAAATTGGGATTAGCAACCACACCTCATAAGAAACCATACCCATTAGGATGGTTGAATGATAAAGCAAAACTACAAGTGACTAGACAATGCAAACTCAAGTTTTCTTTTGGGTCAGCATTTGTAGATGAGGTGGAGTTAGACATAATTCCTTTGGATATATGTGGAATTGTTTTAGGAAACCCTTACTTGTATGATACAAAGGCTATTTTCAATAGAGCTGAGAACAAGTATCTACTTGTTAAAGATGGAATCAAATACTTTGTAAGAGCTCACAAGCTCAAGAATAACTTAACTCTCATAAACTCAGGGTAGATGAAAAGAATGATAAATTCATGCAAACAATTCTTACTGATGGTTGTAAAGGAAAATAAACCTGATAAAACCAATGTATTTGAGGGCTGTAATGCTGAACAACAAGCTGATATAGAAAAGGTTGTTTCAGAGTATGATGTCTTATTTCAAGAGCCTAAAGGTTTGCCACCCAAAAACGGAATAGTACATGATATCGTTTTGCAGCAAGATGTTCCATTGCCTAACATTGGAATGTATAGGTTGTCTGCTTTAGAGAATGCTGAAATCAAGAAGCAGGTGCAAGAGTTGCTCGAGAAGGGATTCATCAGGCCTAGCACATCACCATGTGGGTCACCAATCGTTTTGGTGAGAAAGAAGGATGGTTCGTGGAGAATTGCATTGACTACCAAGCATTGAATAAGATAACAATAAAAAATCGTTATCCCCTTCCTTACATAGATGATTTTTTAGATCAATTGAAGGAAGCTGTTTATTTCACCAAGATAGACTTGCACAATGGATACCATCAGGTCAGGGTTGCAGAGCAAGATGCATGGAAGACTGCTTTTAAAAAAAATCAGGAATTATATGAATGGTTGGTTATGCCTTTTGGCTTAACTAATGCTCCTGCTACTTTCATGAGATTAATGAATGATGTACTCAGACCTTTTCTTGATGATTTTGTTATTGTGTACTTGGATGACATTCTGATTTTTAGTAAAACGTGGGAAGAACATTTAAAGCATGTTAAGTAGACGCTAGATGTTTTGAAAAGAGAAAAAATTTATGTTAAACTCTCAAAATGTGAATTTGGTAAGACATCTCTAAACTACTTGGGTCATATAGAAGGGGTTGGTGAATTGAAAATAGATCCCTCTAAAGTGGTAGTCATTGTAAACTGGCCTAAACCCAAGTCTACTATAGAAGTGAGAAGCTTCTTAGGAGTGGCACAATATTGGAGGAAGTTCATTTCTAACTTTTCCTCAATTGCAGCTCCCTTACATGCTTTAACAAGATTGAACAAGGTGTTTCAGTGGGGAGGCAAACATCAGAAAGCCTTCAACACATTGAAAGAAAATATTAGTACAACACCTATACTAGCACTGCGAGATCTACAAAGACCATTTGAGATCCAAACTGATGCTAGTGACTATGCCATGGGAGTAGTGTTGACACAGCATAGTAAACCCATATGTTATCATTCTGAGACATTTAATCCCGCAGTAGTTAACTATCCTACATATGATAAAGAATTGTATGCATTAGTTCAGAGTGTGAAAAGGTGGAAGCATTACTTAATGGGAAAAGAGACAGTAATACATACTGATCATCAACCACTTCAATATATACACTCCCAAACTAAGTTGTAGCAATCAAGACATTACATATGGATGGGTTTTCTACAACAGTTTCATTTATCATCAGATATAAAAAGGGCATACATAACAAAGTTGCAGACATGTTATCTAGACCCATTATAAATGCATCTACCATACTTAAGCATAATTTTGTACTACATGAGAGCTACATTGAACAATATGCCCAGGATGTGGACTTTAAAGATGTATATGCAACTTTGATTCAAGGCAAAAGAGTAGAGGAATTGGATTATTATGTAAAATACCGACTCTTATATCATTGTGGGAAACTCTACATTCCACAAACTGAGAGAATAAAGATAATTAGGGAAGCACACACTTCTCTGATATCGGGTCACTTTGGGGTAAGTAAAATAGTTGCACAGCTGCAAAGGTTTTGTTATTGGCCGAAAATGAATGAGACAATTTCTAGATATGTAAGAGGGTGTTCTATGTGTGCTAAAAGCAAGCCCAACAACAAAAAACTAGGCTTGTACACTCCATTTCCAGTTCCTTCTCACCCTTGGGAAAGTGTTCCCATGGATTTCGTTGGAGGACTGCCTAAATCTAGGAAAGGTCATGATTATTTATATGTTGTTGTGGATAGGTTCAGAAAAATGTGTATTTTGATACCTTGTAATAAATAGATTATAGCTGAACAGACTGTAAAATTGTTCTTTGAACATGTATGGGTTCATTTTGGATTACCCACTTCTATTGTATCTGATTGAGACACCCGATTTGTGGGGAAGTTTTGGTCTAGTCTGTGGGAAATGATGGACACCAAACTGAAGAAAAGCACAACTTTTCATCCACAAACTGATGGCCAGACATAAGTAGTTAACAAGACAGTGATCAAGTTACTAAGAGGATATTGCAGCAAACATCCTAAGCTTTGGGATGAACATTTGTGTTATGTGCAGCATGCTTACAACAGAGCAAAGAATTCTTCTACACAGAGATCTCCTTTTGAGACCTGTTTGGTTTTCACACCAAGGTCTCCTTTGGATTTTGTCTTTGGTAAAGATACCATGGTTGATGGACACAATGATGTGGACCGGGCAACTAGGTTCATTGAAAAGATCCAAGAGATCGACCAGGTAGTACAAGAACAGTTGGAAAAGAGCCCAGCCAAGTATAAGGCTAGGCATGATAAGCATCCGATGGAGCATAGTTTTCAAGTTGGTGACCAAGTATGGCTATATATCAGTAAGGACAAGATGTAAGGTGAAGGTAAAAGGCTAAAGCCTATCAGGTATGGACCCTTCAAGATACTTGAGAATATTGGTGACAATTCTTTTCGCCTTGATCTACTAGCTTACATGCACATCTACTCAGTCGTAAATGCAGAATGCTTGAGATTGTTTGAACCTTCAATGATTGAGGACCTTGAAGGGCAAAGTCAGTTTCCTTCTATAGATGACCTGCTACCTGAATATCTTAATGAATTGTAGGAAGACACAACGCTAGATAGGAAGGTGAGGACAATGCACAGGGGAGATGTTGAGTACCTTAGAGTTGGGCTCAAAGGTTCAAATCTAAGCAGTGCAAAGTGGATTGAGATTGGGCAAGTGAGAAAGCAATGCCATCACTTAGTCGATGCTTGAAAACCAACTTTTGTGGTCCAAAATATTTTCAGTGGGAAGCCCGTGATCTGAATTGGATCCATGAAGAATAATCAAAAGAACCATGGCTGTATCAGGTCGGGACAGACATCAAAGAATTCAAAACAACAATAAAAAATACCTCTAAGCCAGTGGCAGCTTGCAGCCAACATGGAACGACGAGGACCTCGGTCAAAACACACTGACCTAGGCCCATGGAGACTGCGCGGGAGGCGAAATTAGCCCTGGGAGGCCCAGATTGGGAAATGGAGGGAGTTTTTGATATGCAATTAGCACTTAGTGCTAATCGTGCATCGCTGGCCGAAAACCCTCAAAATGGAGAAGCCCTGAGCGCTTGGGCACATGGAGAGCTAGAGAACCGAAGGACAAAAGGTGAAAAGGATAAAAGCTAAAAGGTGAGACCCGCTCCGAAACTGGTGGTATTGATCGGGGGCTCCTTGGGCGGTGAGCCGTTTTGGTGAAATTAGAGCGATTCCACTCAGTGACCAATGCATGGCAAGTGGAGGAGAGAGAAAACCACTGCTCATCGCGCGCTAATGGTTAAGAAAGTCAACCACCTGAAATGAGCGGATGGCGTTGGATCTGGGGGTTCTAGATTGGACGGTTGACATCATGCCCAATGTCAAGACTAGATTTAATGAGGGAATAAGCCACGACTCAGAAGAATTTGAGGTCCATTTTGACCGCCATGTTGGAGGAAGTCTCATTCCATGCCATAACCAAAGAATTGGACCAACGAAGCAGGCTGGCGCAGTTTACAGGAGGACATGTGGCCACTCCCTATGAGCCTGATGATGACGCTGAACAGGGGACTCCAAGTGTAGCTGTAGAAGGCGATTCAACGAAGGTGGAAGAGGAACCGAACCGCCCTGAGCTCGAATGGCTTTAAAGCCATAAACGGAGAACAAAAGACACACATAACCGAAGACAAAAGACAGAGAAGCAAAGAAGACAGTGAAGAAAAGAAAAGTAGAAAGAAGACAGAGGGTCGAGTTGACCAAAGGTAGCGTTGAGCACCAAAGAGCTTGAGCGATTCAAGCCATCCCTGAGAGGATCTGTCATACCAAAGAGGTCAAAGAGATGGTAGGAAAAATATTTTGTGCACTCCAGTGGCTTGGGGAATCCAAGAACCACCCTGCCAAGCAAATCTATTTCAGGAGACTCATATTTAGCTCTTGCATTGTAATTCTCTGCTTAAGACACAATAAAATAAGGCCACCACTGAGAGCTGGACCGGAGATGTAGCCCTGGAGGATAGGGTGAACTCCTTATTAATTTCTTGTGTTCTTGTATTTGCTTACTGTATTTCTCTGCTGTCTTTCCATTTCAAGTGTCTGTGTATTTGCAATCTGATTGATCCGTTGCTTAAATAACATAGACACACACACCAGCACATGAGTCTGTAATACCTTTATTCAATAAATCTTTAACCGAGGTCATTCAAAGGGTGATTATAAGATCAAATATCTACCCATGGTCCATGGACCATGGGATTGTATAAATAGAGCGAAGCTCTAAGTAGTTAAGGGAGCTAAGCAGATCACAATATGGAAAAGATATGATGTATGTGAGATAGTTCTGAAGTGTAAAGTCTAGTTTTGGGTCGTAGCATAGGAAGAGGCTTTGAATTTGAGTGCACAAAGGCCTAGTAGTCCGCACTTGAGTGCGCGGATCCCTGCAGCTGAGTGCACAGGGCGAGTCGAGTCTATAAACAGTGGAAGTATTAATAAAGAGAAGTTTCTATCAATTTTGCGTCTTTATTTCCTATTTTATGCATCTGTTATATTGGGTATGAATTTCACTTTTAATGCTTATATGATGTGCAAGTGTGTATAATTGTATTGGCTAAGTGAATGCAAGAAAGAATATTTGTTTACATGAAGGTAATCAAGACCTGTTAATAGGATAAGTAAGATACTTGGCGTAGTTTATGAGATATCGCAGTTCACTACCTTAGTAGCACGAAAGGACTTTAGCCCCTAGTGATGGCTCTACGAAAGTCGATTATAAAAAATGGAGAAGGTACTAAAGGGTAAAAAAGTGCGTGAAGCAACCTACGCGAAGGTAGGTTTAGTTGGATTAAACTGACATCACATCCATCTCAAGGGTGCAGAAACTTGGTTCCAGCATCCCCCCATACTGCTTTGGGTGAAACTTCAGTCCACACTCCGTGGGCTGATGTCGAAAGGGCTAGTAGTGTAGGGATTTGTTTGGCTAAATAACTCTGAACCTGGGTCAAGCCCACATAATCCAACAAATGGTTCCGTTGCCGAGATCAAAATCTGCATGAGAGATGTGCGATGTCGTATCATTGGAATCCAACTAAGAAAGAAATCGAAGGTTGGTTGGACTAAAGAATTCAGGAGTTCGCAGCGTAGGAGACTAGAAACCCGTGACTATCAAAAGAAGAGTGGCTAGACAGCTACCTGTATATAGAGATCCACAAAATATTTTTCGTGTCCTTCCCTACTGAGCTATACGAGTGGATAGAAAAGCTAGCAAATAGCCAAGGAAGGTAGAAACATGATATTCCTATTGTGTGGACCCCAGACCTGGTGCAGAGATTGGAAGCATCAGAGGATAAGATCACACGCATTGTCGATCATTGGCTTGATTGTATTATAGGAGGATTCCTTACTGAGTTCACGGTTGACATCTCGGTGAGCACTAGTATTACAGCAATAATGTTGCAACTCTTAGGCTACCTACTTTACTATTATCAACCCGATAGTTCGTAACAAACTTGGAAGCGTCGGTGTTGTATGCACAATTACTAGTTCTCACTACAGGTTGTCACTTGGTCAGCCGGCACAAGATCACTAGGAGCTCAAGCCAACTTCTATAGATTCCAGAAGAAGCTCTATATGTGATGAAAGAAAAGAATGATTACACTACAGATGCTATTCTAACTACAGAAAGGAGAAATACTGAAATGTAAAGCAAACCTAGTAAACCCTAATTAACCAACTAATTATAATTTTGCAAAAATCACTATGAAAACCATGAAAGGAATGCCATTACCTACTCAAGGAAGTAAACAACATCTAAATATGCTATTTCTATAAGTAAATAAGCAAAAAACGTATTTTTGGATTATTATGTATTTTTATGTGAATTTGACATGCATGTAATATATTGTGTGTGAATGTGGTAGAAAATAGGTGGCGTTGAAAGGTGTTTTTGGGACTTGAAAGGATGTAGGATGGTGTGGATGGGTCCTATGAGGTCTCAGGTGGCCTTCTAGAGGCTTTTCCCACACTCAGCCTTCAAAAGAAAGCCTACAGGAAAGTCTACAGGAGGACACAGGAAATTTACAGGAGGAAAACAAGGAAAATACAAGAGGCCTACAGGAGGAGGCTGAGAGCAGTTTTCACTATTTTGAGGGTGTGAGAGTGGGTGAAAAAGGTGGATGAAGGTTGAAATGAGGTGTTAGGGTGCCTAATTTCTACCATGAATCACCAGGAGAGTGAAATATGATTGGTTTTTCTCAAGGAGAGTGGAAGAAGTTCTATGGAAAAATGCAGGAAACTAGGGCAGAATGGAGGTGAGATTTAGGAGACCTATAGGGCATAGATCGGATGGAGGATGTGATTGCTGATAAGCTGGCCCACTGTTGGAAGAGATCTGCTGCATAGAAACTGACAGTCAACCAAGGAAATCAAGAAACAAGTGAAATGAATGCATTTAGGAAAAACAAAGTTTTTCATAAAAATGGTCTAAACTATGATCTATGAATGGAAATGCTAAGAAATGTTGTATGAAGGGAAAGAATGAAAGAAGAATATTGAAAATCAAGAAGTGAGCATGATGAGGAAGATCTAAAGCAAAGAAAAGCAAAACTGGACTATTAACCTACTAAAAAGCTACAAACACTAGAAGTAATATGAAGCAGGAAAATCTATGTTTTTGGGGCAGCAAGAGAATCTTTGCCTCAAATCATGGTCCTAGAGGGAGGAAGAGAGGCCAAGGCACTATTTCTAGCATTTTTAATCTTTGTTGGTCACTGCTTAACGTGCTACAGAAAGCACAAATGGAAGCAAACTACTAAATCATCAAAAGCAACCTATTCTTAACCATTAGAGAAATACATCTAACAACAAACTAATCTACAAACTGAAACAAAGCATACAAATACAAGTAAAGAGGAGCTTGGCTGCTTGGATTGGGCCCTAACCCAAGAGATTCAACCCTCTAAGGTAGCTCAATGCTAGCTCAAAAAGGATTCCATCTTTATTTTCAAAACAATAGCAAGATTACATGAAAATGTCACAAAATAATAAGCTTTAAATTTGAGCAGAGTTTACATGAGCAAAAATCCAACCCTAGTGAGGCCCTAGGCCTCTCTACTTATACAAATGAAGCTACCAAAAAATTCCTTAAAATTAGGAAGGCTTGGCTCCCAAAACTTGAGATAATCATTAGTCATCCTCCACTTGCTCGACTTCCTTCTAGTGCATGATTCAGTTGCTTGTACTCCAAGCTGAATGAAGGGGAATTCAAAGTGAGGAGTAATAAATGAGGGGGATTCCCTCCTATAAGTCCTCTCCTCTATCCACTTAGAGTTATAACTTATTGCTTCCATTTGTCCACTAGATCCTTGACTTTAACCTCGAAATCTATCAATAATATGCATTAAATACATGTTAGACCACATGGCACAATAACTAACTCAACTCACTCTATAAGCATAAATATAATCAGAAAATCATACAATAAGCTAAGAGAATGGTTGATTTGACTAGGTTAGGAGGTAAAATGAGCCCATATAATTACCCATTTATGAGGCTCTTCATCACCCCCCTACTGAAGGTGTTGCTCATCCTTTGAGAAACCTAGTCAATCTCCTCATCTTTTATGGCCCTGGTGGCCTCCCTAACATCCCAGGCTTCTGATGTGGTCTGCTCTTCTTTGCCATAGAATCTTGCCTTCCTATCTATGTCCTTCCACTGCTCCTCTTCTTATCTTCTACCTTCCAGCATGCCTAGCAGCAGTGGGGGACTCAGTTTGATGCCAATCTAGTTGACCTTCAGCCTCTACATGTAGCACTTGTACATTAGCACTCTTTTCAATGCCTCCCTTAGCCTCATGGGGGAATGATATTCCATGATTTGCAAATTGTGTGGTAAGGTGTTCCATCTCCTCATGCATGCATGCACACAGTCGTCCCCAAGAAGCCTTTTCATATCCTCAAAGTGTGCAATAGCTTGTGCCTGATTGGTGAGATATCTAGGGGCAATCTGAGGGTCATTGGAAAGCAGGTTGTGTGTGCTGATGAGTGCCATAGGATCTGATGGCTCAAATCTTATCATTAATGGCTCATTCTACTCCTTTATCATCAATCTTTTTATTTCTGTTGCCCTCAATTCTTCATGGTTCATCCATGAGGCCATGGCCATTATTTGCAAGTCCCCTAGCTTGGCATTGGGATCCCACACATTTATGTCTATGAGGGCCATGTTGTGTAAGTAGAATTATACCATCTTCGTTTTATCCTCTGATGTGCTTTGGTCACACAAATACATGAACTTCCTGTAGCCTTGGAAAGGCATTGTTCATCTTTGTGCCAAAGTCTTTATTTGGAATTGTAACCATTGGTCCTCTAGATAGAGGCCATAGGATTTGGTTGGTGTTCTACATTGCAATGCCTCCATGGATAAGCTGGCTATGCATGCCAACTGGGTCTCTTTCTCTTGCAGTTGCCTCCTTAGTAATTCATTTTCAGTTTCAAGGTGGCTTCTTGTAATTGCTTCCTTGTCTCTGAGAGCTCTCAACTCTCTGCCCATTTCCCTGAGTTTGTTTTCCACATGGCCAACATCCTCAACTCCTTTGGATTTGGCTATCTGCATCAACCTATGTGTTCTCACTCTTTCTTTCTCCAATTCAAAAAATAGTGGAATCACAAATTTCTATGGGATTATCCTTCCTCCCTCAAGTAGATTATAATAAGAGGCAAGACTAGGCTGGGGATCAGGTTCTTGTATCTCTTGTGCTTCCTCCTTCACCTATGGCTGTTCTTCTATCCTTTTCTCAAGCTTTTGGGTCTCCTGTAGTTTTGACAGTGTCTCCTATAGAACTGTCTGAGCCTCCTATAGGACTGTTTTTGGGTCCTATAGTACTACCTTTTCCTTCCATGTGGAAGATCTAGGAGTCCCCCTTTCATATGTTATAGGTGTCTTGGAAGGAGATTCTTTCCCTTTGGCAGAGGGTGAATCTTCAATGGTAATTGGCACTTTTGAAGAGGGCTAAGGTTTGCCTGTTTTAATTCTTGTGCTCTTCCTAGCCCTGAAATACATGGAGGTCTGTCTTTTCCTCTTTTTCTTTGGCTTGATTGGTGTACTAAGGGCAGTGAGGGTAGCTGCTGCCTCCCTTTCCAAAGTCTCAGGGGACTCTTCTTCCTTCTTTGCCTCTTTTTCTCCTTCTTCTATCTCTTTTTTTGTCTCTTCCTGCTCTGTTTCTTCAGCTCTCTTCTCCTCTATTTCAGTTCCTTCCTCCTTCCTTTCTTGTTCTGCTATGTCACCCCTGGCTCCACCTTCTCCCCCTTGTTATTCTTCCTCCTCACTGCCAGTAGGGCTGACATCATAGGTTAAGGCCTTTATGTCATCCTCAACTATCATGTTTCAGAAAACTTTCCATGCTATAGGGGGTGTAAAGGTATGGATGGCTTCCTCTACTAGGATTTTGATTAAGCCATGGTGAGCTAGCTACTCTAAATTTCCTGCTTGTACCTTGGTGTTGGAGTCAATGAGGGACTGCAGGAGGAAGTAAGGGATACTAAGCTTCTGAGGTGCTAGAGTGTCCATGCCATACCTTAATTCTTGGAGGATTCTAAAGTGATAACCATAAACAATGATGTACCACCCCTCACAGGAAATGTATTTGATTATTTGATATCTAACCTCATCCTAGGGATATGGTATGCTAGCCCTTCTAATGCCATTTTTATCTTCAACAGGGGTTTCATTATTTTGGAAAAAGTTCTTCTTGGCAGCCTGGCCAATTGGTTTCTCATCTTTACTCCAAGGCAGCCCAAGAGGAAGGGTAGTGACCCTACTGATAAATTTAGGGGTTATCTCCATGGAAAGACCTCTAATGGTGATAGTGGCATGAGTTCTTGTGTGAGGGACTAGAGAGAGAGCAAACTCTTGGGCAATTTCCTCATCAAACCCTTGAAATTTCTCAAAGAAATTCATCCAGTTTTCCCTTGTGAAGATGTCCACCACTTGAGGATGTGCATGGAGCCTAGTGGAGTTAGTGGGCTCCTTCCTCATAAACCCTCCTATCATATTGTCTATACTCTTTTGGAAAACCAAATATGGAGGTGGAGACAAAGAATTTTGAGAAAAACAGAGAAACAGAGGAGACTGTGTTTTTTTTTTTAAATAAGCAGAAATTTTTTATGTTTTTTTCTCTCCTAAAGACTTATTTCCTCCTCAAATTGAGACCACTTCTTTCATATATTGATATTCAACAAGGGGTATGCATGAATCCTACCTCTTCAGACTGAAAATTGTGCTAAAAATTGTGTTTTCTCCCTTCAAAATGACTCACTGCCCCTCCTGTAGAAGCCTGTTGTCCCTCCTGTAGATTTCTTGTAGGTGCTCTTGTAGAAAACCTGTAGGTGCTCCTGTAGAAAATGCTAAGAGCAAGAATATGGGAGAGATCGATGGAGGATGGTGGTTACGAGGCTGTGGGGGCACAAGGAGACTGTTGTAGCTGAGTTACGAGGAGAGAATGAAGGAAAAGGTGGTGAGAATGCTCGGGGAGGAGTACTTATTACCCTTTATGGATATTTTTGGTGATGAGTGCTGAGCTAGCAAGGTATACATTGGCCATATTCAGATGTTGGTCCCCACCTGCTTGGTCATCATGGCCCCTCCTCGTAATCATCCCTCATTATTGCATCAGAGTTCACACTTCCTCCACTACCTGTCCTTGGCATCTTGTGCTGGAGTTGACTGTGCGCACGTGTGGGTGACATCTCGGATGAGTGGAGTCAACTAGATGAAGGTGGCCAAGTTAACTGGCCACCTTTCCCTCATTCAACCTCAACCATCTCATTGCTTTTGCATGACTTCTAATTACACAAATGCAAACAGAGGAGTGACTTAGTTACTTACCTGTGATCCGAGTGTATTTGTTGTGAGGTGTTGTGGCTTTCTCTGCTGCATGCCTTTATTTCCCTTTTTGCATGTTGTCTCTACTTGCTGATGTGTGGTTGTGTGATTGTGCAGATTCTTCCCTAGCTGGATCTAGGCTTCAGGTGCCTTTTCAACCTTCATGTTTGCACTCTCTTGTTGTTGGTGCTGGATTTCTATGGGATCAGCTGCTACAGGAATTCCTACAGGAGCTCATGTAGCTGCTTCTCCCCTTGAAACTTCAGCTTCTTCCTATGCTTGGAGCTCGAGGATGATGCTAGAGGTGTAGATAAATATGGAGAGGTAGTAGGTAGGGTTCAGGTGAGGTTTATGGTTCTTTTTCATCTCATTTTTTTGTTTTTTTTCTTTCTTTTTTCAAAAAAATGAAAAATTGTTTTTCTGTGTTTTTCTTGGACAAGAAGAAAAATGATGCTTGGGGTGTGATGCAGGTTTGGAAATGATGGCAAGGATGTTTGAAGAGTGTATGAGGGATTATAGGTTCTTCATGAAGCTTCTTTGTTCCTCAAACTGCCTTCTGTAGCCACTTCTGGCTCTCTGTAATTCCTACAGGAGACTCTTGTAGAAAACACAGAACCTCCTGTAGAAAACACAGAACCTCCTGTAGAAAACACAATTTTTGAAAAAGAGGTACAATGGGGTGAAAGGAATGCCAAAATGATGGAGGAAGGTGTGGAGAAGATGAGATGGGTGCTGTTATGAATGTCAGGGTCCCCTTGGCACCTTCTTCTGCTCCCTGTAGTCCTCCTGCAAACCTGCAATGCAACAAAAAAATTCATTTTCTTTCTCCTTTTTCTCTTTTTTTTTTTTTTTGAAAACAACTAGGGCACCTCAGAGAGGTTTTCACCCTAATTGCCTGCCCTGGGTGCCTCCAAGGGAGGTTTTCACCCAGGGATCTTATTATTTTTTCCTCTTTTTTCTAACATCATTGGGCCACCTCAGAAGAGGTTTTCAACCCAATGATGGGATTCAAGCGCCTCGTGGAGGTTTTCACTTGAGTCCTTATTTTTTCTTTTTTCTTTTCTTCAGTGAGTGGGTGATGTGGAAGCTAAGACATGCTCCACTACCATCACCATTTTATTCAAATCTTCGATGAACTCTCACTTGGAGAGGGGTTTCTTTTAGACCTTCAACCGATGTCCATTGACAAGCATGGGAATGGCTTCATCATCGATGGTTCTGATCGGAACTGAACCATTTTCATTGCATTTCTCCACAGTGTAGGGTCCCAGCCATCTTGTCCTCAGATTGCCTTTGAAATCCTTATATCTTGAATCATAGAGTAGTGCCCAATCTCCCTCTTGGAATTACTTCTCCTTGATATTTTTGTCATGCCATATCTTTCTCTTAATCTGAACTACCTTTGTATGGAGAAGGGCTTGCAATCTATATTCATCCAATCCATTGAGCTGAAGTAATCTCTCCTTTTGTGCATGGCTGAGGTCTAGGTACAACTGAGCTGCCATTCTTAGTGTATTGAACTCAAATTCTATTGACAACAAAGCCTTCTTCCCATAGACCAGTTCATAGGGTGTAAACTCGGTGGTGGTCTTTCATGTGGTGTTGTAGGCCCAAGTGGCCTAAACTAATTTGTCCGCCTAGTCTTTTCTACTGCTGCTCACTACCTTGGTTAGGATCCCTTCCAATGCTCTATTAGTGACCTCCACTTGCCCATTGGCTTGTGGATGGTAAGGGGTGGAAGTCCTATGCTTGATCTTATGATGTGTGAGCAGGTCTTCAATCAGGTTGGAAGTGAACTAATTGCCTTGATCTGTGACCAACTCTCTCGGATACCCGAACTTGTAGAATATGTTTTCTCTCAAAAACTCAGCTACTTTTTCCTCTGTCGCTGCTTTGATTTCTTTTGTCTCTGCCCACTTTGTCAGGTAGTCGGTACACACGATGATGTATTGTTTCTGCTTTGAAGGAGGGTTGATAGGCCCCAAAAAGTCCATGCCCCACTTCTCAAATGGCTCAAAGGTCACTTGAGGTTGCATGGGTATCTCATCCTTTGGAGTAGGTTTCCCCATCCTCTGACACTGATCACATTGGCTTGTATATCTCCTCACATCCTGATGAAGAGTGGGCCAGTAGTAGCCCACTTGCAGTATTTTGAAGGCAATTCTTTTTGCTGCAAAATGACCTCCACAAGGCATGTCATGACATGTCAGGAGGATGTCAAAGACTTCCTCCTCCCTGACACATCTTCTCAAGATCTGATTTGGGCCAAGTTTGAAGATATTTCCCCCAATCCAGGTGAAAGGGGTGCTTTTCCTTACTATCTTGCTCTTCTCTTTTGAGGATATGTGTGGTGGGAACTGTGTTGAAACGAAGTAGTTTGCTATATCAGCAAACAATGGAGAAAGTATTGATATAGCAAACAAATGTTCATCTGGCATTTGGTCATCCACCATTTCTTCTTCACTTGCAGGCAAATTTATTCTAGACAAAAAGTTAGCAACACCATTTTCTTTACCAAGCTTATCAATAATGGTAAGATCAAATTGTTGCAGTAAAAGCAACCATCTAATAATGCGAGCATTTACATCTGGTTTGTTCATTAAATATCTAATTGCAGCATGATCAGTGTGCACAAAGGTTTGATAGCTTATGATATAATGTCTGAATTTGTTTAAGGAATGCATGACAGCTAGGAGTTCCTTCTCAGTCATTGTATAGTTTAACTCTGCCTTTGACAAGTTTTTGCTTATAAAGTATATGGCATAAGGTAAATTTTCATCAATTTGTTCGAAGGCTGCTCCTATTGCTTTTTTCGAGGCATCTGTGTGAATGTGGAAAGGTAGGGCCTAGTTTGGGCCTCTGAGAATTGGGGCAGTCACTAACTTGCTCTTCAAGGTATCTATGGCTTCTTGACAGTTTTCTGACCATATGAACTCAACATCCTTGCCTAAGAGACCAAACAAAGGAGAGGCTAGCTTGCTGAAATATTTGATGAATCTCCTGTAATGTCCAACTAAGCCTAGGAAACTTTTGACATCTCCCACATTTTGATGAGGTGGGACCCTTTGGATGATGGCAATTTTTTTGGGGTCCACCTACAGTCCTTGCTGAGATATTGCATGACCTAATACGGTCCCTTCAGTCATCAAAAATTCACATTTTTCCGGACTGAGGGATAGGTTCATCTTAATACCCTTGTCTAGAATTTTTCCTAGGTTAGATAAAGCTTCCTGAAAGTCGGAACCATAAGGAGTAAAATCATCCATGTATATTTCTACTGTATCATGAACTAGTTCAGAAAATATACTCAATACCGCTCTTTGGAAAGTGGCTAGAGTGTTACACGAACCAAAAGGAAGGACCCGGTATGCAAAAGTACCCCAAGGACAAGTGAAAGTGGTCTTATCTTGGTCTTCCGAGCTGATTTGAATTTGATTGTACCCGCTAAACCCATCTAGGAAGGAGAAATGTTTTTTCCCTACCAGACCATCTAACACTTGATTTATGAAAGGTAAAGGAAAATGGTCCTTTTTAGTGGCTTTGTTCAATTCCTGATAGTCGACATAGATTCTCCATTTACAATTTTTCTTTGGCACTAGCACCAAAGGAGAGACCCATTCAAACGAGAGACCCATTCACTGTCAGAGATGGGATAGATGAATCCTGCATCAAGCAATTTCTATAGCCCTTCCTTAACAATATCTTTAAGTGGTGGATTCATCCTCCTTTGAGGTTGCCTGACTGGTTTGCAATCTTCTGTTGTGGCCAAAAACAACCCCCCTTTTTATTTAGCATTAGTAATAAAACTAAATAAATTGGGACCCTTTTCTAAAAATAATAAAAAACTAGCACTTATATTTCCCTTTGAATAAAACATACTATCATAAGCTTAGGAAAACACTCACAAAACCCAAAAAACTTAAGTTTTATGATAAGTTTCGAATAAAATCGTTCTCTTAACAATAAAACATCACATCGCAAAGGGTAATGGAAGACATCATATAAACAAGCTTTCGAAATTGCGAAAATGCGATGCGAGATCACACACCTCAAAGACTTATCGCACATCGCGATTTTCATATGCCACAAGTATCACCTAAGATAAAATATCCTGATCCGGAGATATGCGATAAGGCATCTCACAAATCGCATCTCACAGGCGCATAAGGTACTAAATGATTGTCAACAAAAGGATTAGCAATATTGCGATTTGTGATATTGCGATCTACAATATTGCGAAGCAAATCGCAAAATCACTTTATCGTAGATCGACAGGGCTCATTGTTCAATAAAGTATTTCTCGTAATTTGATACCAAGTCATGGGCATTAATGTCAATTTAGTGGTAAGTTGATGGTCATTTATGAGATAATATTTAGATCTGATCAAAAGGTTGTTTCACGTAGGGTGGTATATTTGATATGATTTCGGAATTAAGAGCTTTTCCGTCACCTTATCTATTATCATTATTCTTTCTCTACAAAAAACTTGCAGGAGTGGCAAGAAGAATAATATACACAGCAGTGTGCAAAATGTAATGGGAAAGAAGGGAAAAGCTCAAGTTGCTGAGGACAAAGAGATGACGCCCTTATTCACAAACACCACCTGTACCAGAGATGCCAGAATAACCACTTGGGAAGGCATTTATAGTCTGCTCGAAGAAGAAAACCCCAGAGTTATGAAAATTAAAGAAACAACAGACTCACGAGGGTCATCTGAGGCATCAATTATTGAACTTGCATGTTCATTCCTCCATTGAATAGCGGCAAGGCCTAAAATACTTCCATACACAGACACGGTCAAGTGGGTACTAGACAGTGCTGATATAATAGACAGACAATTCAAGTCTTAGAACCAAGACCTCACTGGGTCATTCAACCCACAAGATTTAAGGCTTATGTATCATCTACCAAAGATGCAGGCAAGCTACAACAAGCAGTTCATGGAGAAGTTTGCCAAAGAAAATGAAGATCTGGTGGAGTGCACCAGGAACTGGTCGGCAAGGGAAGAGCCACTGAAAAAGGACAAACATGGTATGTACAGCACTGGTTCCCTCTCCTCCCCATATTGTTTTTCTACTGCTATGCTATGTAGGCTATTTGGAAGGCCCGACATCACCAAATTTTCATCCAAGTGGCTACCCCTATTAGATGCAGCCACTAACGCCACTATTATGGATTGGGCTCAGATATTGTCTGATAATTTAGCTTCAGCTATTTGGAACTACCGGTCTAAAAGAACTACCTCTCAGAGGATTTATCCTCCTTTATTTTTAGCTGCCTATGTTATGGATGCAATCTGTTCTGTTTCTAGATTTCCTATAATGGGTTGGAAGTGGACTATACAAAATCCCTTGCCCATTCACATTTATCATAAGGAATTGTGGGATTCCAAGTTCATCCCGTATTTTTATAGAATTTGTCATGGAATGATGTTACCTCTTCACAGAATGTTGTATAATAGGGATGCCCCAAGATTTTCCCCCGAAGCGGAAGTTGATATTCTCCCTTTCAGAATATGGTTTGGGGAAGAATTTTTCACCTATGTCAGAGTATTTGGAAGCATCGCTTCCCCTCATGTGCTACCCTTGTATGTTCCTGATAAGTTATTGGCTTGAGAAATTGCCTACCAGACCTACGGGGTGGGAGGAATGAGCAAAGAGTTGAAAGACAAGAAGAAGGCCATCTGACCACAATTTCCTGTGGCCTGTGGGGCCTTTTCACTGTATGATTTAGGTCATGCATTCAAAGAAGTAGATAATATGCTAAGTCTACGACTGTTCAAGTTTCCAAGGAGACAATTTGACCCCTTTGATGTCATTAGAATTTTACTATTACTGTCAAGATAAAAGTATTTTCTAAAGAAGATGATCTTTTTGATGATAACTTCCAACAGAAAAGCACACTGAAAGAATTTTTGCATATGGCTCAAATTCAATTTCCCCCAGCGGAATTCCAAGAATTTAAATTGTATAGAGAAAGGAGACTAGCAAACATCCCCTTGGATAAGTTGTGCTTAGAACCAATAAGGGAGCCAACTCCCAGTATCAGTTTAAGTGGAAGTTCAGGTATAGACAAGTCCAAGCCTACGTCTGGGAAAGAATCACCAGAATGCTCAAAGCGGTCCAAGAGCGACCATAATAAAAGTGAAGGGTAAGTTGGAGATACTGCCCAATCTAAAGAGCACCCAAAGCAACAGGTCTTGACTACACCACAGGTAAAGGTTCCCCCTCCCCTCATACAGCCACCAAAGCCAGTGAGAATTGAGTTGGACAAAGAGTGGGAAACATTCAATGAATTGATTAATACTGAGGAGCAGAACACGAAGACACCTGAGAGTATAGTGCAGACAATGACAGATATGATCATTGGAATAGTCAGCAACGCTCCAAAAATGGAGCATATTCCCATTACCCCATCATTTGAAATCATGCTCAAGATAGAGGAGATTCCTCCTTTAGACATATTTTATATTCCACAACACAAGGCAGTGGTGAGAAGACAAAGAAAGAAAAGGAAATTGGACAATGTGCTCTCACCTAAGGCAGAGCAGCTAGATGTCCTTTGGCGAGACCCTACCACTGACCCTACTGAAAATCTGACTAAGTTATCCCAGATCGCAGGAGCCTATGCTTTTTCTACCATTGATAAAGCATTTGAGGTACATCAATTACTTAAAGATAGAGAGGAATAAATCCAAGTTTTTCAGCAACAGCTACAGCAGGCCAGTGCCAACCGTGAAGCAGAGGAGAAGTTAGAAAAATTACAACAAGATTTTCAACAAATGTAGCTAAGGTATCAAAACAATTTGGCTGAAAAAGAAAATTAGTTACAAACTATGATAGAATTGCATAGAGATGACCCCAAAATTATAGATTTTGTCTTTAAACGACCAATTCTTGCAATAGCAAGAGGCATTATGCCAAAAAATATTGCAATGGAGTCCCTATTGCGAGATGAGCGATAAAATTACAAATCAAGTTGTGGATTTGTGACTCAATTATGATTTAATTGATAAAAGAATTTCTGATTATTTGATATGGCAGGAATCAGAGGAATGGAAGAAAGTAGGCTTGCTCAAAATCAATGAATGCCACAAAGAAATGCTTTTCCATAAATGGGACACACAGATTAAAAAGGTAGAACAGGCAGCAGAGGAAGCAGCGACAGCGGCGAACAACGTCATTGACTGTGTCAATGAAAATATTCATAGAGCAAACCTGATATCAGAAACTGCTCTAGGATTTCTACCAAAGGCACAACAACTACAGATAGGCTGGAGACAGAAAGCTGAGGAAAAGACAAAGTCCATCAAGAAGTTAACCAAGTTGAATTGGGATACTTACTAGCAGTACTTGGTTAAACTGCACAGTCAATGCATGACTCTCAAATGCCTTACAAACTCTGCCAAGAAGTTAGCGCCAGCACTTGCCAATTTTGTTTTCGTAGGACAACTAAAATTGGAGGTCGGCCAACTGATGCTCCTCAAGCCGATGTTAAATGCTTGCAATCTTAGAGAACAGATACATAGATAGTTGATTTCCAGATACAGTTTTAGTTTTATTTTTTATTTATTTTTGCCTTAGATCAGGATGGTCATTTAAACCTCCTCCTATTTTTTTGTAATAAACTATTTTTAGTATTTGGGTAGTATTATTCTGAACCCTCTCATGCATTTAGAGAGTGGTCCTGAAATTTATCAAAAACCCTTCCTCAGAACATGCACTTCTGCACCCTTGGAGGAGGTTTTGATGAATGAATGGAATGAGATTTATTGATATCTGTGTTTGATGCCTGCTACTGAAATGCATTTATGTACTCTTCGTAGATATTGAATTAGGAAGAGATAAATCTATATTGTTGAAGCTCATGAGTAGAACTTGTTATCAATGGTACTTTTATATCTTAATAATTTTTTCTTATGTGTCAAAGTAATATTTTATGTTCATTTATTTATATATGAAGGCTTGAATGTTTGAGCTATCATTTGGCACTTTTGTACGATGATGACTATTATATTTATGCTTAATGTATGAATGACTTATTATGCAATATGCTTCTCATAATTGTTTCGACTAATTTCTTATATGAAACAATTCATTTTTAACAAATTCTTTTCTCGTAGCGATTGAATGATCTTTATTATCAATTGCTGTTAAAAACCATTTTAGATTGCATAAGCAAAAAGTTAAATCCCGGGTTAGTTTTAGAGTTAGATATTTATGTTCATTAGAATATAAATGCATGTTTTAAATTAGACTTAGATTAAAATCATTTTATTCAGAAATCTTTAGAAAGGGAATATCAACTCTTATCACACACACACAAATTGGGAAACTAGTCCCATTATCCCCAGTCGGACCCACCATCCTAAACGGAAAAGGAGCTTCTTTCAAGGTCCAGACCGGGTGGGTATCCCCCTTACTGTAGACCCGATTTTTTCGGGCTTCAACATATTTGGTGCTAGAAGGAGGGCACCAAACTGTGAATGGCTAGTAAATCTAAATCTAAATACCATTCTGAGAGTAAATCGCCCTCAACATCTGCCTCAACTTCTCCATCACACTTCGAATCTTTAAATCTTGAGCGAGAAGTTGAGAAAATAACAACCATTGCCACAAACCCAAAAATTTCAGAGAAATTTATTGTCTAACCTCTTGAAGTTGAGTCTCTGATTCATAAATTTCAATGATTTTCCATATCACCGCAAAAGTTTGAAATATCTCAAGGTAGTGTGACTTCGCAATACAATCCTTCTCATCCTCTTACCAAATTGCAGAGTGAAAAGTTTGGTATCGAACCAACTGAATTACCTCTACCTAAAAGGAAAAGAGCAAGGAAGTCACCTAAAGGGTCTGATAGTGAGACTCTTTCATCATCATCATCCATTTCAACTTCTCCACTATGGAGTCAACCATCGACCCCTCCACTTCAAGTTGTTGTCCATCAGAGTACTAGAACTTCAACATCTATTTCTCAATCATCTGGAATTGTAATATCCACTCCTTCCCGACCACAAGGAGCTTCGTCTGCACTTTCCTCTGTTAGTAGTTCAGCGATAGCTCAAAGCCCATGGAATAGTCCAGGGGTAGTCTAAATGCCTACACCCTTGAGTCAATTACCGACCCATCCTGAAAAATGGTTGCCCAAGTTTAATCCTGAAGCAGGCATGCTAGCAGAAGAACAAATAAACAACTTTACATTATCGATAAATTTAAATGGAGTTACTAATGAAGATTCCGTTGTTAGACTTTTTCCTTATACTTTGCAAGCAACAGCTGGATCCTAGTATTTTTCATTACCATCAGGGTCCATGACTAGTTGGGACATTTTCCAAGAGCAATTCCTGACTAAGTTCGACAATGATAGATCTATGGCAATGCTAAGAAATGATCTATCTAATCTTAAGACTGAATCAAGAGAGCCTATCAAAGATTTTAACTCTCATTTCAACAAGCTTTTGAATAAAATTCCGACTACTTCCAAGCCTAGCGAAGAAGTTCGAAGTGAATGGTACATATCTTCTTTACCCTCAAACAAGGCAATCTTTGTTGACAGGGCTGCTAAGACAACATTGGCCAAAAACATGAAGGAAGCAGTAGTAGTGGAAAAACGTATCTTTGCTTTAGAAAAGAAAAATGCTATTGATGAGAGAAAATATAAGAAGGTTACTTTTAGAGATGATCCTAAGAAAAAGCAAGCAAAAGACCCATTTGATTTAGAAGGATTGTAGAAAGTCTTAAAAACCATGTCTAACAAAATGGGTGACATTAAGAGACAAGTAGCAAAAAATTCTTCTAAGAAACCCTACAAGCCTTCTAGAAAAAATCCCTCAACTGATTCAAAGCCTCCCAATGCTATAACAAATGTCGAATCTAAAGGAGAAGAAGAGGAAGTTTCTAATGAGCAACCTATTGATGAAGATGAAGTCGTTGAGTTACAAGGAATGTGGGACTTCATTCTTCCAGATGAAGAGGATCAAGAGGCATCACCGGTCAGTACCAAAAGTAGAAATCAACTTGATCCTCCACAACCTAGTTCAAAACAGAAGAGCGCAAGCTCGACATTTAAAGATAAAGTCGCAGGTAAGAAATCATCACCTAAAGCGACTCAAACAAGCCCAATCCAATCCGATTCACCAACTCCTTCTAAAACACTGATTGTTTCTGACGAGATGGAATATAATATCATTGAAGATATGAAGAAGACTAGGGCTAACATTACTTTTCATGAATTGAGCAAATTGAAACATCAACAGAAGCTACTTTTGAAAGAGTTACATGCAATACCCACTGCACCTCTTCTTGTTGCTATAATCTCGCAAGCTTCTCATGAGATGGGAAGACCTCCAACTAACATGGCAAATAAATTTGATTTGAATGATATTGTTTTAATTGGAGGTAGGTCAAAATCCCATACTCCTCCATTCCTTCTTACTTATGAAATTTTCAATAAAAAATTGCATAATTGTTTGGTAGATTCAAGAGCTTCATCTAATATTTTGCCTAAAACAATATGAACAAAGATAAACATCCAACCTCAAAAATCTGCAGTACGCATAGTTCAGCTCGACCGATCGCAGGTTGAAGTAATTGGTGAACTAAATCATGTTACCATAAGGCTGTCA
This sequence comes from Pinus tabuliformis, assembly GCA_031772625.1. Taxonomy (NCBI): domain Eukaryota; kingdom Viridiplantae; phylum Streptophyta; class Pinopsida; order Pinales; family Pinaceae; genus Pinus; species Pinus tabuliformis. The sequence continues at coordinate 952,373,409 of CM062819.1, forward strand.
TCTAATCCAATTGTATGTCAAGTAATTGATATTCTAGTTGCAGACATTCCCGAATTTTATGGTTTAATTCTTAGTAGGGATTGGTCTGAAAAGCTTCATGGGTACTTTGCGACTGACTGGTCACATATGTAGCTTCCTTATAATGGAAAACAGAATTAGATAAAGGTTGAGCGAGAAAGACACCAAAAATACATAGTGACGGAATTGGAAGGAGAAAATGAACCTATAGCATACAGCAACAATATAATTGGCAACTATTCTATTGACTCTTTCTTAGGAAATTTTAATGCTCATACTTTGCCTTACTTAGAACATTCTGTTTTGTCTCGAGTAGAAAACTTTTCTCAAATAGATAGTTCTAAATGCGTTAATTTCATAGATAGTCCTGTAAATATTTCTTTATTTTGGAAATTATTTTTTTGATGATTCTAAGTCTAATGATGGAGTAGGAGCAGGATGCGTATTAGTTAGTCCAGAGGGGAATAAAACTATGCTAACATGTAGACTCGAGTTTGATTGCACAAACGACACTGCAGAATACGAAGCTCTGGTACAAGGTCTCTACAAGGCAATCAGACTAGACATCAAGTATCTACAAGTCTTCAGAGACTTTGAGATTGTTATTAAACAGGTACGAAATACTATAAATTGTTTATTAGGTCATTTAAAGCATTACCAATATTTAGTACAAGTTCTGACTGAACATTTTATAGCATTCAATATTTCATCCATTCCTAGACTCCAAAATGTTAGTGCTGACCTCCTGGCTAATGTAGCTTCCAAGCTCATTCCCTCAAAAGACTATAGCCCAGGCAAATTCTCAATCGGATTGATCTTTAGGCCCTCCATCCCTGATAGTGTTACCAACTGGAGTATTTTTAATGATGACCTTGATATTGTAAGTTTCCTGACATCAGAAGGATCTTACACTAATCAGATAATTGATGAGGACCAACATGACAAGCAGTTACAACAAGAAAGCACCAATAATGCCATACCAAAATCTGTAGTCAAGTTGGAAGACTTATACAATTTGAAAGAAAGATTTAAAAGGTCTACTAATTCAAAACTTCAGAGTTTAACGCTTAACTATGAATTAGTAAACCTAGGAACGGATACCAAGCCACAGAATATCAACCTAGGTCTTGGCCTAGCCCCTAAAGAAAAATTAGCCTTTGTTCATCTCCTGAAATAGTATAAAAGTGTCTTTGCTTGGAATTATGATGACCTAAAGACTTACGACACTTCAATCATTCAGCATACTATCCTGATGATAGCTGATGAAAAGCCTGTCCAGAAAAAGCTGAGGAAGATCCATCCTAATCTGGAAAGTCAGATTAAATCTGAGCTCAATAAATTATTGAAAGCCAAAATTATTTTTCCTGTTCAACATTCAAGATGGGTTTCCAACTTGGTTCCAGTTAGAAAGAAAAACATAGACATTAGAATTTGTATTAACTTTCAAAATCTTAACAAAGCCTGCCAAAAGGATAATTTTCCCCTACCTCCTATGGAAGAAATATTACAAGCGGTTGCAAGATCAGAATTAATCTCCTTTTTAGATGGTTTCTTCGGCTACAACCAAGTTTTGGTTCATCCTAACGATCAGCGAAAAACCACGTTCAGAACCAAATGGGGTACTTATGCATATCAAAATATGCCTTTTGGTTTGATTAACGCTGGCGCCACTTTTCAAAGGGCCATGGATTTTGCATTTAAGGGATTAGTAAACAAATCAATGGTGATTTACTTGGATGATATAATAGTATATTCTTAAAAATGTGGTAATCACCTCAGAGACTTAAAGCAGATCTTCCAACGTTACCAAAGGTATGGAATTTCACTTAATCCAAAAAAGTCCTTTTTTGCATTAAGTGAAGGAAAACTCCTTGGATTTATAGTGTCAAAATCTAAAAGCCATATTGATCCCGAGATAATTAAGGAGATTTCTGAAATATCCTTACCACATAATAAGAAAGCCATGCAATCCTTCCTTGGCCAGATTAATTTTGTTAAAATATTTGTTCCTGACTTCTCAAGGATTGTGTCACCATTACAAGCAATGATAAAAAATAATTCACTCTTCAAATGGGTCCAAGAAGAATATGAAGCATTTAAACTGATAGAGCAAGCGATTGTTAATGCCCCATCTTTAGCAACTCCAAATTTTTCCGATCCTTTTATTTTGTATACATTTTCCTCTGATAAATCATATGCTGCGATACTCACTCAAGCCAACCAAGAAAAGGTGGAAGCCCCAATTTCCTTCTTTAGTTCAAATTTGCAAGGGGCTGAATTAAATTATTCTGATGTTGAGAAACAAGCTTATGCTATTTTCAAAGCGATCAAACATTTTAGGCTCTTTCTTCTTAAAACCCATACAAAAATCATAGTACTGTTTCTAGCAATAAGAAATCTCTTAGTACAGAAAGATGTGGGTGAAAAGAGAGCAAATTGGGTCACTACACTACAAGAATACGATGCTGAGATCAAGTCAAGAAATATTGTAAAAGGTCAAGGTTTTTGCAAAATGTTGGCTGGAGCATCGCTTATTTCTGAAATACCATCTCCAAATCAAGAAGTAAAAATGTATGAGGTAAGCCTAAACGATATTGAATCGAGATATGTTGATATCATATTTTATCTAAAGAATAGATATGCTTCTTCAAATCTGAATTATACAAAGAAAAGAGCCCTAAGATTGAAGGGTAAGCAGTATCAACTCGTAAACGATATATTTTTTAGAATGAATTATGATTTCGTTCTCCTTCGATGTCTTGAGAAATATGAAGCTGAAAAGGTGTTGCAGGAACCCCATGATGGACCAGCAGGTGGAAATTATGTGGGAGATGCTACAGCACATAAAAATTTTCACGCAGGATACTATTGGCCTACTATACTATTTAAAGATGCGCATAGCTATGTAAGGAAATTTCAAGTTTGTCAAACTGCTGCTGGAAGATAGAAGAAACCATCACTGTCATTGCAACCAGTTAATATCGATCAACCCTTTGATCAATGGGGATTGGATATAATAGGTGATATCGTTCCTCACTCTTCTAAACAGCATAGGTATATCCTTATAGCTACAAATTATTTTACTAAATGGGTAGAAGCAGTTCCTCTCAAGACAACTAATGCTGAAGATATCATCAATTTCATAGATCAGTTCATAATTACCAAGTTCGATTTACCCTCTTCTTTAATGTTTGACAATGCATCATATTTTTCTGGTAATGCTATGACTAAATTTTCACTTAAAAGAGGTTTTAAGCTTAAATATTCTGCCAATTATTACCCACAAGGGAACGGGTTGGCCGAATCAACAAATAAAAAATTAATCAGAATCATTAAGCGAACCATTGATCAGAATCATAAAAACTGGCACAAATATTTGATGAATGCTCTTTGGGCAGACTAAATAATGCAGAAAGCATCCATTGGCGCTTCTCCCTTTAATTTAGTTTATGGGAAAGAAGTAGTTCTCCCAACTCATCTAGTAATTCCTTCTTTGGCCTTAGTTCAATTTATTGACGAAACACCAACTTCATCTTTACAACTAAGACAAATGCAGATCCTTAAGCCAGAAGAGCAACGAGAACAGGCTAAAATTACACATGCTCATCATCAAGCATTAGTAAAGGCTTCCTTCGATTCAAACATGGTATCTAGGAAGGATTTTCAAATTGGAGATTTAGTATTGAAATGGGATAAGGCTCAAGAAGAAAAAGGAAAACATTCAAAATTCCAATGAATATGGCTTGGACCATTCCAAACTATAGAAATTATAGGTCCATCGACTTTCATGTTGTAAGATTTAGCAGCGAAAAAAGAATCTTTACCTGTTAATGGGTAGATCCTTAAAAAATACTTTCCATAGAATATGAACTCTTCTATTTTTGTAAATTATTGTTTATAGCTTTATTTTGATAATAATATAGGTTGTAAATGGTTACCTTTGGAATTCACGAAAAGGATTAGTGTTTCTTTTATATTTTGTTTTTCGCTTGTTTAAATAGAGCTGATTTGGAAAATCGATCGTTATTATTGAAAAATACAGTCAAATGCTATAAGCCTGGAAATGTTACTAGCTTCAACCTTATGAATTTTGATAAAAATCAACCTTTAGTGAGAATTTGTTTTATATCAGTCATGAAAAGCATCAATAACAAAATAAAGGTTCTTTGTGGAAAAGTTGTTTCCAAAAAACTCTATAATTGTTGTCCAGAGCTATTCTTAAGGAACCAATGAATTCCTCCCCAAGTAGGTAATTACGAGTTTCAAAGAGTAATCCAATGATGCACTATAGACTTAAAGAATAAGAGGTCTCATCATGAGCCGACTTATCAAGATCATAGATATTATCACTCGCTGAAATTGCCAAAACTGCATACGAAAACAGGGCAATGACTCAAGATTATTGCAATCAAAAGACAAGGGGTCTCATCACGAGCCAGCTTGTTCAGAAAATTTATAAATCAATTGAATGGCACTGTCATAATTTGGCTACCAAACCAAGACATATATTCTCCATTTACCATTTTTCTTTGGCACTAGCACCAAAGGAGAGACCCATTCGCTGTCAGAGATGGGATAGATGAATCCTGCATCAAGCAATTTCTGTAGCTCTTCCTTAACAATATCTTTAAGTGTTGGATTCATCCTCCTTTGAGGCTGCTTAACTGGTTTGCAATCTTCTGTTGTGGCTAGCAACAACCCCCCTTTTTATTTAGCATTAGTAATAAAACTAAATAAATGGGGACCCTTTTCTAAAAATAATAAAAAAACTAGCACTTATATTTCCCTTTGAATAAAACATACTATCATAAGCTTAGGAAAACACCCGCAAAACCCAAAAAACTTAAATTTTATGTTAAGTTTCAAATAAAATCATTCTCTTAACAATAAAACATCGCATCGCAAAGGGTAATGGAAAACATCATACAAACAAGCTTTCGAAATTGTGAAAACGCGATGTGAGATCGCATGCCTCAAAGACTTATCGCACATCGCGATTTTCATATGCCGCAAGTATCACCTAAGATAAAATATCCCAATCCGGTGATATGTGATAAGGCATCTCGCAAATCGCATCTCACAGGCGCATAAGGTAATAAATAATTGTCAACAAAAGGATTAGCGATATTGCGATTTGCGATATTGCGATCTGCGATATTGCAAAGCAAATCGCAAAATCGCTTTATCGCATATCGACAAGGCTCATTGTTCAATAAAGTATTTTTTGTAATCCAATACCAAGTCATGGGCATTAATGTCAATTTAGTGGTAAGTTGATGGTCATTTATGAGATAAGATTTAGAACTGACCGAAAGGTTTTTTCACGTAGGGTGATATATTTGATATGATTTCGGAATTAAGAGATTTCCCGTCGCCTTATCACTTACCATTATTGTTTCTTTACTTCAAAAAACTTGCAGGATCGGCAAGAAGAATAATATACGCAGTAGTGTGCAGAACGTAATGGGAAAGAAGGGAAAAGCTCCGGTTGCTGAGGACAAAGAGATGACGCCCTTATTCACAGACACCACTTGTACCAGAGATGCTGGCATAACCACTTAGGAAGGCATGTATAGTCTACTCGAAGAAGAAAACCCCAGAGTTATGGAAGTTAAAGCAACAATAGACTCATGCGGGTCATCTGAGGCATCAATTACTAAACTTGCATGTTCATTCCTCCATCGAATAGCGGCAAGACCTAAAATACTTCCATACAGAAACATGGTCAAGTGGGTACTGGATAGTGCTGATATAACAGACAGAGAATTCAAGTCTCGGAGCCAAGACCTCATTGGGTCGTTCACTCCACAAGCTTTAAGACTTATGTATCATCTACCAGAATTGCAGGCAAGCTACAACAAGCAGTTTGTGGAGAAGTTCGCCAAAGAAAACAAAAATTTGGCAGAGTGCACCAAGAACTGGTTGATAAGGGAAGAGCCATTGAAAAAGGAAAAACACGGTATGTATAGCACTGGTTCCCTCTCCTCCTCGTATTGTTTTGCTACTACTATGCTATGTAGGCTATTTGGAAGGCCCGACATCACCAAATTTCCATCCGAGTGGCTACCCATATTAGATGCAGCCACTAATGCCACTATTATGGATTGGGCTCAGATATTGTATGATAATTTTGGCTTCAGCTATTTGGAACTACCGGTCTAAAAGAACTACCTCTTAGAGGATTTATCCTCCTTTATTTTAAGCTGCCTATGTTATGGATGCAGTCTGTTCTGTTTCTAGATTTCCCATAATGGGTTGGAAGTGGACTATACAGAATCCCTTGCCCATTCACATTTATCATAAGGAATTGTGGGATTCCATGTCCATCCCGTATTTTTACAGAATTTATCATGGAACGATGTTACCTCTTCACAGAATGTTTTATAATAGGGATGCCCCAAGATTTTCCCCCGAAGCAGAAGTTGATATTCTCCCTGTCGGAGTATGGTTTGGGGAAGAATTTTTCACCTATGTCAGAGTATTTGGAAGCATCACTTCCCCTCATGTGCTACCCTTGTATGTTCCTGATAAGTTATTGGCTTGAGAAATTTCCTACCAGACCTGCGGGGTGGGAGGAATGAGCAGAGAGTTGAAAGACAAGAAGAAGGCCATCTAGCCACAATTTCCTATGGCCTATGGGGCCTTTTCACTGTTTGATTTAGGTCATGCATTCAAAGAAGTAGACAATATGCTGAGTCTACAACTGTTCAAGTTTCCAAGGAGACAATTCGACCCCTTTGATGTCATTAAGAATTTTACTACTGCTGTCAAGATAAAAGTATTTTCTAAAGAAGATGATCTTTTTGATGATATCTTCCAACAAAAAAGCACACTGAAAGAAGTTTTGCATATGGCTCAAATTCAATTTCCCCCAGCGGAATTCCAAGAATTCAAATTGTACAGAGAAAGGAGACTAGCAAACATCCCCTTGGATAAGTTGCGCTTAGAACCAATAAGGGAGCCAACTCCCAGTATCAGTTTAAGTGGAAGTTTGGGTATAGACAAGTCCAGGTCTAAGTCTGGGAAAGAATCACCAGAATGCTCTAAGCGGTCTGAGAGCGACCATAATAAAAGTGAAGGGTCAGTTAGAGATACTGCCCAATCTAAAGAGCACCCAGAGTAACAGGTCTTGACTACACCACAGGTAAAGGTTCCCCCTCCCCTCATACAGCCACCAAAGCCAATGAGAACTGAGTTGTACAAAGAGTGGGAAACATTCAATGAATTGATTAATACTGAGGAGCAGAACACGAAGACACCTGACAGTACAGTGCAGACAATGACAGATATGATCATTGGAACAGTCAGCAATGCTCCAAAAATGGAGCATATTCCCATTACCCCATCATCTGAAATCATGCTCAAGATAGAGGAGATTCCTCCTTTAGACGTATTTTATAGTCCGCAGCACAAGGCAGTGGTGAGAAGAAAAAGAAAGAAAAGGAAATTGGATAATGTGCTCTCACATGAGGCAGGGCAGCTAGATGTCCTTTGGCGAGACCCTACCACTAACCCTACTGAAAATATAACTAAGTTATCCCAGATCGCAGGAGCCTATGCTTTTGCTACCATTGATAAAGCACTTGAGGTACAACAATTACTTAAAGATAGAGAGGAACAAATCCAAGTTTTGCAGCAATAGCTACAGCAAGCCAGTGTCAACCGTGAAGCAGAGGATAAGTTAGAAAAATTACAACAAGATTTTCAACAAATGCAGTTGGGGTATCAGAACAATTGGGCTAAAAAAGAAAATCAGTTACAGACTATGCTAGAATTGCATAGAGATGACCCCAAAATTACAAATTTTGTCTCAGAATCCCTTGCCTTAAATGGCCAACTCTTGCAACAGCGAGAGGCATTATGCCAAAGAATATCACAATGGAGTCCCCATTGCGAGATGAATGATAAAATTACAAATCAAGTCATGGATTTTCGACTCGATTATGATTTTATTGATAAAAGAATTTCTGATTATTTGATATGCAAGAATCAGAGCAAGGGAAGAAGGCAGGCTTGCTCAGAATCAATGAAGCCCATAAAGAAATGCTTTTCCATAAGTGGGACACATAAATTAAAAAGGCAGAACAGGAAGTGGAGGAAGCAGCGATAGTGGCGAACAATGTCATTGACTGTGTCAATGAAAATCTTCATAGAGAAAAAATGATATTAGAAACCACTCCAGGATTTCTACCAAAGGCACAACAACTATAGACAAGCTGGATACAAAAAGCTAAGGAAAAGAGAAAGTCCATCAAGAAGTTAACCAAGTTGAATTGGGATACTCACTGGCAGTACTTGGTTAAACCGCACAGTCAATGCATGACTCTCAAATGCCTTACAAACTCTGTCGAGAAGTTAGCGCGAGCACTTGCCGATTCTATTTTCACAAGACAACTAAAATCAAAGGTTGGCCAACCTCAAGTCGATGCTGAATGCTTGCGATCTCAGAGAACAGATACATAGATAGTTGATTTCCATATACAGTTTTAGTTTTATTTTTGATTTATTTTTGCCTTAGATGAGGATGGTCATTTAAACCTCCTCCTATATTTTTGTAATAAGCTAATTTTAGTATTTAGGTAGTAGTATTTTAACCCCTCTCATGCATTTAGAGAGGGGTCCTGAAATTTATCAAAAACGTTTCCTCAGATCATGCACTTCTGCACCCTCGGAGGAGGTTTTGATGAATGAATGGAACGAGATTTATTGATATCCGTGTTTGATGTCTGCTACTGAAATGCATTTATGTACTCTTAGCAGATATTGAATTAGGAAGAGATAAATCTATATTGTTGAATCTCATGAGTAGAACTTGTTATCAATGGTACTTTTATCTCTTAATAATTTCTTTTTATGTGTCAAAGTAATATTTTATGTTCAGTTATTTAGATATGAAGGCTTGAATGTTTGAGTTATCATTTGGCACTTTTGTACGGTGATGACTATTTTGTTTATGCTTAATGTATGAATGACTTATTATGCGATAAGCTTCTCATAATTGTTTCGGCTAATTTCTTATAAGAAACAATTCATTTTTAACAAATTCTTTTCTCGTAGCGATTGAATGATCTTTATTATCAATTGTTGTTAGAAACCATTTTAGATCGCATAAGAAAAAAAGTTAAATACCTGGTTAGTTTTAGAGTTAGATATTTCTGTTCATTAGAATATAATTGCATGCTTTAAATTAGAATTAGATTAAAATAATTTTATTTAGAAATATTTAGAAAGGGAAATATCAACTCTTATCACACACACACACAAATTGGGAAACTAGTCCCGTTATCCCCAGTCGGACCCACCATCCCAAACGGAAAAGGAGCTTCTTTTAAGGTCCGGACCGGGTGGGTATCCCCGTTATTGTAGACCCAATTTTCGGGACTTCAACATCTTCCTTGATGTATATATGATGAGTACATATTGAAGGGTGCACTCCCTTCATCTCCTTATAACTCCAGGCGAAGGCATCTAGATGTTTTCTCAGTAGGTTGCACAGTTCCTTCTCCTGGGAAGTGGATAAGGATGGATTGATTTTCAATGTTCTTTCTAGGCTGAACTCTATATTCTTAAAATGGAGAGAAGTGGAGTCAGCCGCACAGAGATCAGTTGATGGATTGTTTTGGGTTTCTCTTACTATGTCCTCTAATGGTGACACATTGGGAGGTGGATTCTGAATCAAATTTTCAATCATATCATCCTCATCTTGTTGTTTTCCCCCCATGGCAATTTCTAATGCGCAAAGTGATGCAGAATAAACTTCATCCTCATCTTCCTCCTCCAACCAGAGAGGTAGATCATTTTCTAGCAAGGGTTGGGTAGGAGGATATACGATTAACTGCTTGGACATGTGCCCATTCTTTATGGTCATGTTCCCAGCTCGACAACTGATGTAGGCATCAGCTGTAGCCAACCAAGGTCTTCCCAGAATGAGAGAATACCCAGTGAGCTTTATCTTTGGTTGGAGAACTAAGAAATCAACAAGGTACTCCCAAGAATCAATGGAGATCATCACATCTTCCACAATCCCCTCAAGGGTCACTATGGAGCAGTCTACTAGCTGTAGCACTGTCTTGGTCTTCCTCAATAAGCCGTAGAGGTTAAGTTTGAGCATTGTGTCCTTTGTCATCACATTAATGGCAGCACCCAGATCAATCAAGTTATGTGGGATCATTGTGCCATTGATGTGGACATCAACTACGGGGCTTCCAGGGTCCAGATATTTTGGACAGATTATCTACCCCAACATCAGGTCGGATAGTTGTCTTATGACATTGATGGTTGGGACATCTCTCTTGTGCCTTCCTGGATGACTAAAGCACTTCTCTTTGATCAACCTATTGTAGATACGCACATCTTTTATAGCTTGGAGAAGTGGTATATTTACACATAAATGTTTCAATTCTCCCAAGAGTTTAGTCTCTACTGGGGTAGGCTGGACTATCACGGATAGTCTCTCAGGAAAGGGTGGATTTTCTTTAGGTTTTCTTTCCTCTTTATCTTCCTCAACCTTCCTGGGTTGAGGCTGGCTATCTGGGAGGACTTTCCCAGATCTCAAGTTAATTTCTTGAATCTCCACAGCATAAGTTGGGCATGATGGTTCCCCACTATACACTTGTTGAGCCTGTCTGTTGTTCGGGTTCGAATTTGGCTGGGCAGGCATTTGGGGTTGCTTTGGTGGAGTAGAAGGTAACAGTTGTGGTTGGGCAGGTGGTGGAGGAAAAAGAGCGGGAAGAGGGTTGTATTGAGGCCTCCACCCCTAATGAGATGCATTCCACTGAGGTTGTGGTTGAGCATAGGATTGAAATGAATGGGTGGTTGGTTGGGCATGATATTGAGATGTGAAGGACCAAGGAGGAGGCATGGACCAGGAAGGATGAGCAAGAGGGCCCCAAGAAGGTATGGAGGTGACTTGGTTGGGGTTGTAGTATGCCTAAGATGTCCCTTGCATCCCCTGCTGGTATGGTCTAGGTCCATGCAACCTTCTTTGGTTTATGTAATAGAGTTGTTCATTGACTCCCTCAGCCCCTTGATATACAACTTTAAGTCCGGACAAGGAAGGACACTTATCTGTAGAATGATTTTCTTCACAGACGGAACAAACCTCTATAGAGTTCAATGGGAATTCATTTCTAGGATGCCTCCTGGTGCATCTAGGGCAAAAAATTGCCAGAGCCCTCTCTGCTTCCTCTTGTTTTTTTTTTATATGTAAGGTATCCATTTGCATGGCAAGAGTCTACATCATATCACTCTTGAAGTCTTCCAGCATGTTTCCAATTTCTCCTTTAGTGGATGAGTTGGAGGAAGAGGTACTAGCTATGGGTTGACTCCCCCTACCTCTCTTTCTGGCTGCTCTAGAATGGTTTCTAAAAACAGTCTTTATGTCCTCATAGGATAGTTGGTAGATGTCCCCCTCAGCTAGTAGATGGAGGGTGTCTAAAAGATCTTCCCAAATTTCCTTGAGCAGGACCAACGTCAGAGACTCAGGGTCAAGTGCACACCCGACCCTTTTGTAACTGAGCTGGAACCTCTCTTCATAGTCTTCCAGGGACTTATCACTTCCTATGGTCATTCGGAAGATTTCTTCTTTGGTATCTTTTGACCTACAATAGTCTCGATACTTGTTGTTAAAGGCTTGCTACATCTAAGCCCAAGTTGTGATGCTATTGCCAGGTAATCCCATGAACCAATGCAGTGCTGCATCCTTGAGAGTAGAAGGGAACAGTTTCAACTTTTTCTCGTCTTCTCCATAGTCATAAGTTCAAAAGATGCCAACAAACTCGAATAAGAAGATGTCAGGATCTTCTGTAGTCAGACCATGGAAAAGAGGTAGGGTAGAAGGGCTCATATTCTTCATTTTGGTGTCCCCATTGGTCTCCCGAATGGGAAAGGTACCCTCTATTCTCTCTCCATTCCCCCTAGAATTTCTGTTTTTATCCATTGGCTCTAAAGGAATGTTTTCTTCTTCTTCTTCCCCTATAGGTTCTTCAAATATGTCTAGTTGTTCACCTAAGGGTTCTTCTTGATCGCAGCCATCGAAGAACAGATAAGGTTGGCTGTGTGAAGTAGTGGGGGTGTTGGGCAAAAATTTTCTTGAGTTATCTCTATTCCTACGAGGCATGAAAGGAAATCTTTTTGGTTGGTTTTTGTTTCTTTTTCCCCACACTGACGATACCTGCAGAAACTAAAATTGATTGAACAAAACAAATTGCAACTAACTGAAATGAACTTGCTGAAATAAAATTTGCAGAATTGAAAAGGAAAGCAAGGAAATGCGGAACTGAAGGAGAAGGAATGACTAGTCTAGTTTTGTTGAAATAAACTATTAGAATAATGTTGCAATAAGAAATATAAGAAAGCAATAATCACAGAATACTTTGATGCTTCCCTGAAAATGGCACCAAAAAGTGGTGAGCACCAGTATTGCAGCAATAATGCTGCAACTCTTGGGCTGCCTACTTTACTCTTATCAACCAAGTAGTTTGTAACAAACTTGGAAGTGTCAGTGCTGTATGCACAAGTACTAGTTCTCACTATAGGTTGCCACTTGGTCAGCTGGCACAAGATCACTAGGAGCTCAAGCCAACTTCTATGGATTCCAAAAGAATCTCTATATGTGATGAAAGAAAAGAAAGATTATTCTACAGATGTTATTCTAACTGTAGAAAGGAGAAAGACTGAAATGTAAAGCAAACCTTGTAAACCCTAATTAACCAACTAATTATACTTTTGCAGAAAGCATTATGAAAACCATGAAAGGAATGCCATTACCTACTCAAGGAAGTAAACAACATCTAACTATGCTATTTCTGGAAGTAAATAAGCAAAAAACATATCTTTGGACTTTTATGTATTTTTATGTGAATTTGACATGCATATAATTTATTGTGTGTGAATGTGGTAGAAAATAGGTGGTGTTGAAGGGCGGTTTTGGGACTTGAGAGGATGTAGGATGGTGTGGATGGGTCCTAGGAGGTCTCAGGTGGCCTTTTGGAGGTTTTTCCCACACTCGGCCTTCAAATGAAAGCCTACAAGAAAGTCTACAAGAGGACACAGGAAATCTATAGGAGGAAAACATGGAAACTACAGGAGGCCTACAGGAGGAGGCTGAGAGCAGTTTTCACTGTTTTGAGGGTGTGAGAGTGGGTGAGAAAGGTGGATGAAGGTTTGAATGAGGTTTTAGGGCACCTAAGGTCTACCATGAGTCACCAGGAGATGGAAAGATGATTGGGTTTGCTCAAGGAGAAAGGAAGAAGTTCTATGGAAAAATGCAGGAAACTAGGGCAGAATGGAGGTGAGATTTGGGAGACCTATAGGGCATAGATCAGATCGAGGGTGTGATTGCGGATAAGCTAGCCCACTGCTAGAAGAGATCTGATGCATAGAAACTAACAGTCAACCAAGGAAATCAAGCAACAAGTGAAATGAATGCATTTAGGAAAAACAGAGTTTTGCATAAAAATGGTCTAAACTATGATCTATGAAAGGAAATGCTGAGAAATGTTGTAGGAAAGGAAAGCATGAAAGAAGACTATTGCAAATCAGGAAGTGAGCATGATGAAGAAGATCTAAAGCAAAGAAAAAATGGACTATTAACCTACTAAAAAGCTGCAAACACTAGAAGTCCTATGAAGGAGGAAATCTATGTTTTTGGGGCAGCAATAGAGTCTTTGCCTCAAATCATGGTCCCAGAAGGTCCAAAATATAGCTCCTTGATTTCACCTCCATGAGGAGATGAGGAAGATCTCAAAAAAATCTCTCCATGAAGTGCTATTCATCTGATAAGACAAATAATTCCGTGACTACCACCTCCACCCACACCACCACCAGCTTCACTGCCATCATCTCCATCTTCACCCGCACCAAATCCACCACCACCGCGATTCAATATGGCAAGCACAGTGAAGTTTCTTGTGTTCAAAGGTTTGGGAAATGAGGATCTAGACCAATTCTGGTTTGTTGTAAGGGCTGTATGGGAAGCGCAAGGTGTTACAAATGACCATATAAAGAAGACAACACTGGTTAGCACCCTCCAAGATCGTGCGCTAAACTGGTATATTAAGTACTCCAACGATAACCCGAATGCGAGAGTCACGGATATCCAAGCAGTGCTAAATAGAAAATTTAGTATGCCTAAATTTGAAGCGCAGTCGATTGTGGGATTTAAAGAGATCACGATGCTACTAGGAGAGACTCCTTGGGAGCTAGATCAGAGGCTGAAATGTATGCTTCACGAAGCAAATATGAATCTGACAGATTGAAAACATCGTGAGTGGTTTGTAGCTTCGCTACTACCACATTTAAGAAGTGCGCTATCGTAGCAGAAGATAACAACTCAGGCAGAGGCCTTAGAGATTGTTATGAAGCTACCTGAGACCTTGATGCAGGATCCTAATTTGGGAGTTCAGTAGATCCACAAGCAACTGAAGAGTCTGTGCCTTGAGATGCAGAGTTTGAAACAGGATAGGACGGTTCGACCAAAAGTGCGCAAAGAAGTGTGGTGCGTAAAATGCAAGAGCTAGGGTCATGACAAAGACCACTGCCCAGTTTTTACAAATCAGCTCGCAGGAGGAGGACCGATGCCTCTAAGGTCGGAAGCTCAAGCAGGACCTAGTGCGGCATCTGCTTTGTGGTGCACGATCTATCAAATCACTGGAAAACATGCCATGGACATTTGTCACTTGTTACAGAAGTATATGCAAAATTCGCAACAATTGTTTCGCAACTTTTGTAGGTCGGTGGGACATGACAAGCGTACCTACAGAAGTTATGAGTTGGTGATGGATAGAACCCCCACCTACAGGGTTCAAGCTAAAACACGGCACCTTGACCAAAATGTAGGAATGGCACAAACAGGATTTCAGGGGTGCGGATGAGGCCGAGGTGAAGGAGGACTTGGTAAAGGTCACAGATAGTTGATTTTCTACAATTGCGGAGGGCCAGGACACTATGCTCATGATTGCACCAATATAATGCGCCCGTCGTGCAAGTATTGCACACTGTTCGATCATGAGACAAAATATTGTCCTGCGCTGATAGCTAGGATATGCGACAAAGGAGCGCTACTGCCTTGCCCAACTCAGAACCTGTAGATGATGAGGTATGAGCTGCGCGAGGAAGACCTGATTATAAAAATTGTGCTCCAAAGTGGAATTGCGATGAGAGATGACAAGGGAAAATAGCCAGAAGATAGTACTTGGGCTCACAAAGCTCCGATGAAGGAAGCAGAGTTTGATTTGGAGCACGCGCGGGAAACCTTCATGGAAGCCAAGAAGAACTTCACTGATGCCTCCACTTCAGGAAGCAAAGATAAACCGGAGCTGGAAATGGACCCATCCATGCTGACAACTTTCCTTGAAACATGTATGAAGTTACTATGCAATAGTAAGGCTATGAAAGGGCTACAGTAACTTCTCAATAGATATGTTAGGACCACGCCAGGAGAACCGCACGTAGTCTAGAAGATTGAAAGCATAAGACAAGGACAGGCCGTGAAATGAGACTCATTGTGCAGATCGGAGAATATGAGATGGATCAAGTCATTCGAGATTTGGGATCATATGTAAATGTTCTATCGAAGCAGACATGGGAGTGAATGGGAAAACCTGTGCTGCAATGGTTTCTGATTTAGCTGAGAATGGTGAATCAATAGAAAATAATACCCATGGGGTGATTGCAGGGAATAACTATGGATATTGAGGGAGCGAGCGCACTGGCAGATTTCGAAGTAATAGAGATTGTTGATGACAACAATCCCTACCCTGCACTCCTAGGAATTGACTGGGCCACTGACATGAATGGGGTAATTAATCTGAAGAAGCAAAAAATGATCTTTGAAAAGAAGTCATTGCACGTAATTATACCCCTGAACCCTGTTGAAGGATCACGCTATCTGGATTGCATCTACAGGATAACAATGCGAGACCAAGACTGGGTGAATCCCACCTCGGATGGGTGGATTACATGGGAGCGCAAGAGTTCCTCCACTTCAGATTCCATCGAAGAAGTAGAATGATGGCAGAATCGATACACGAAGTAACTACGTTGAACTGCAATATGATGACAAGGTCATTGCACTGCGTATCGACAGAAGTAAGAGATCTACCTACTTATGATGGTATAAATGAGGTAGATACCTTCTTGGATGCATTTGAAAGGGAGGTGCCAGAAAAGCAACGCTTCAAGGCCTTGGACTAGGTACTGCGCACTAAGCTCGCGAGATGGTGGGGTACGCACAAAGGAAGCTTTGATGATTGGCGCGAATGTAGGAGAATGATGAACACACAATTTGGGAAGCCTAAGGTGTGACTAACATATAAGTATGATGAACAAGATGATCTGCATGCACATTTGGCCAAGTGGAGGGAGGAATATGGAGAAGAGCAACCTTCTGTGTAGATGCACACAAACTCCGTGCTAAAATACATGGTCAATAAGCATGTATTGGGGTTTGACCTTGCAAATGGCTCTTAATGTTAAGAAGACATTATGTAGGAAGATAAATCACGTAGAAGCGTTGAACAAGGAATGCAACGCGCTAACTGTTTGGTCAATTTAGTGATGTCTAAATTGCAACTTTTAAATGTCAACCCGGGGCTCGTAAGCTGATGAAGTGAGGTGTACTATATGTACTTAGATAACCTTTTCTAAGTCTTTTGTCGTTTTTATCTTTTTAGTTTTTTTTTTATTGTATCTTTCCTAATGTGATGTGATGGAGATGTAATAAAGTGAGTGAGTGTGGGTGATTGTGATGACTTCTAAGTGATTTCTTGAAACTTAAAGAGTATTCTAAAAGAAAACTTGAACAATAACTGAAATAAAATCAAAGCTTAAAATCAAATAAAAGACTAATGGCACCGGCCCAGTATCTCTGCTGCTAATGAAAATGAAAATGAAATCTATATTAACTAAATGAAAAGCAAGAACAACTACTTTACACTACTTTACACTATTTTAACTCTTCATTAAAATCTAATCAATGTGAAATCTAAGTGAGACAAATCACACTATTTTAACCTTTTCTTAATCATGTGAGAACAATTATGAACAGGTCAGCAATGTGAGTCTTAAAGCAAAATAAACCAAGCTGCACTAAGTGATATTTTGGCTCCAATAAAGTTAGTTGATTATAGAAAAAGAACCATCAATAAATGAACAACTTGATAACTACTAAGCAGAAAGTAAAGTGCAAGTTAAAGAAATGATACTAATGAAAATCAAACTGCAGAAAAATAAAGGTCAGCAGCCTAGACAAGATGATCACACATGCCACTAGTTGTACAAAGGAAAGAAAGAAAACTGTCCCGGGCACGCCTAAGAAACCTGCATAACACACTGATCAGTCATGAACAAAAGTGCAGAAATGTAAATCAGCAGAAATCAAAGTTTATGTACAGCTATTATACATGTTGAAAACGCAGCAATTAAAAGACATCTGTACAACTATTATACATGAAGTCAGAAAAAGAAATGTTGGAAATTAAAAGTAAAACTACTGTACAGTGGCTGTAGCAAACAGGGGCCCTCTGCCCACTTCAGCCAATCCAAAGATCAGTTACACGCTTAGAAACAGAATAGTCTTCTCATAGATTAAACATCAAAATGTCAAGTACAGTGGGGAGCTCAAAATTACAAAACGATTACAGCAATGACTAACTATCCAGCGTTCAAAGACGCTTTATTTATAACAGAGGAAAGAAAACTAACTTAACGAAAACTAAGCTATTCAAGCAGCTGTGTAAAAACACGTAATCTTGCTACGTCCTCGGATTTAGGCAACGGTCGTTGTGGGCATTCAATCTGCTGTTGGATTCATGTTTCCCACTATCTTCGTGGCTGAGGAAGATGCCACCTGTTCTTCACGTGCTCCAAAACAGAACACGCAGAGCTGTGCCACCGCCAATGACTTCTGTTGACCGTATTTGCCTCCTCGTTGACCACGGGTTTTTATGACCGGTTTGGGTGAGTTGGAAGGACACACACCATGTCCTTGGTTCCACGAACTTGCCCATGTGGCTCTTCTTCCCGGAGGACACCTGGAACATATCATTTAATAAAACAGCTGCGGAATCCGGGGTTGGCTGCGGAAACCGGGATCAGCTGCGGAAACCCTGTGTGAGCTGCGGAAACACAGCACTTTGAACCAAAATTCTAAACCAACAACAGTCATTAGCATAATTAGCAAATCATGTAAAAAGTCCTACAATACAATGATTTGAGCAATTTGATGGAGGGAATGAGTGGTAAAAGAAGGAAATGAATAGGAAAAGGAGGCTGAGAGGATGTGTAAAGAAGTGCAGGTTTGAGGCTCAACACTAACCAAGGTATGCAATGCACAACAAAGTGATTGGGACCTATGCATACCTGCAGTGTTATGGGCTTATCAGACGACATGCAAGAAACTGATGGGACAAACACCTTTTAAGCTTGTTTACGGAGTGGAAGCCATAATGACTATGGAATACATCGTGCCTAGTTTGCGCATAGTAGTGCTCACAGGTATGACGGATCGCGAAGCCCTAGAGGAGAGGCTCCCGCAACTAGAAGAGATCGAAGAAGAACAATTTTTGGCTGGATTCCACCAGAAGGTCCAAAAGCAATGCGAAAAGGCTTGGCACGATCGACATATTCAGTTGCGCACATTCAAGGTAAGCGATATGGTGTTATTGTATGATAGTAAGTTTGATAAATTTCCAGGTAAATTCAGAATGCATTGGTTAGGGTTGTATGTTATTAAGGAGATTACAGATGGAGGCACGGTACAGTTGGTCCAGTTAAATGGAGAGCCCTTCCTAAGAAAAGTGAATGGCAATTGTTTGAAGTTGTACAAAGGTGGCCCGGCCACCTGACTAGCTGATCGAAGCATAGTCTTAGCACTCCAGGCATTTGAAAGGAGGTGCAGGACTATAAACTACTCGGCCCAGGGACTACGTGATGTCAGTACTACGCGCATTAGCAAAGTGTCATAAGGTCCACAACAACACGAGGGTAGTTGCGCTGGCACGCAAATCGGTCAGAAAGTGACCGTTAAAGTCACTATTCACGATGTGATGCTTGGTTTGAGACCAAATGTAGTAGGCGGCAGGCATTTAAGGTGAACTTTATGGGCTAGATTCTTGAAAATCTATCACCAATCTAGCATTAATGGATTGAATGTGGGGGGAACAGTCGAATTCAAATTCAAAAGGCACTATAAATTACAAAGGATTGTCCAACAAACAACACTTGGAAATTTAAGAACTGAGTTGTTGCGCGCTTAGATATTCATGAACCGAGACTTGTTGGATATTCTGAAGGAAAATTCGTTACTTGAGTAATTACCAGAGACGTTGAGAGAACTGTGGAATCTCAGTATGGCAACACCCGAAGAAGTAATGGATACCAGAGCAATGACCACCGAGGAAATCGTGTAGGAAATTATAGAAGTGGAAGCCCCCGAGAGCATCGGGATAGTCACTAAGATCCCTAAATCACCGCGCACGCCAAGACCTAAGAAGGATAAGAAAGCCATGATACCGGTGTGTGTCTCACCTAGAAATCTGCTGAGGGCCAAGCTCATAATGGAGGAAAAGGAGAAGGCCATTAATTTGGAGGCCGATGAGGAGGAAGAGTTTGAAGAAATCCTGGTTGAGGAGGAGGATGTAGAGATGGAAGTCGAACCCCAGGGTGTAGACCCTCCCACCAGGTTACCTGCATTTGTTCCTCAATGGAAGGGTAAAGCCAAGGTGCCCAAGGATATAGATGAGAGCAAGAGCTCTCTATAAACTTTGTTGCTCCCTAACACATTATTTTTGAAGGAGCGCGCTTGGGACGGGTGCCCGTAATAAAATTTGAAGATTGGGACCTCGTAGACCACGAAAAGTTCCCGCATTTAGAAACCACGTAGCTAATGCACCAGAAGATCGATGCATTGGCTGGAATGATAGAGTTGGAGCCGCACAAATGGCTCAGAGGTGTTGAGAAAGCAGGATTGCTAAACCTACTCTGGGTGCCACACTACCACCGCACCCCAGTGACCATTTTTGTCATCAGGCAGCTGCTCTGCTTGGTGCATGATGGGTGCTTGTGGCTGGAGGAGCTCATCCCCATCACAGACCATCTGATTCACAAGACTACATGGCTCCCTTGTGTAGGGGAGGACCCGATGAACATTTCAGAAGGAAAGAGTAATGATTTGGCCATTGCGAAGGCCATGAAAAAGAAATTTGAGTTGGAGAAGAATAAGTGAGGGTACGTCATCTCCAGCATCAACAACCCTGCAGTTAAGGTCATGACACAGATATTGGCAGGAAAGGTGATGTGGGAGTGCCTTGTGGATGAGGTGCCCGTGCTGGTGGTTGCACTAGCAGCGCAATGCGTAGAAGGGTCTCGTTCAATTGGGAAAACTATCTATGTAGTGAGTTCCTTGAGAACTTCCACAAGGCACAGGAGCAGGGTAAAGCATTCCATTATGCATGGCTCTTGTTGTCGATAGTACTAGTGCCATGGGAGTTGCCTGAAGATAGCCAGTTCTCGTCGATCGCACAGGACCTTCTAGAGGCAGTGAAGTATGCTTCACTGTGGGCAACCAGGGATGCACAGAGGATAAGGGAGAGCAAGATCTTTTGGGTTCTCATGGAGATGAACATCAAAATGGGGATTAATCATAAGCCGCGGTTATCACCCATGGTCTACAACAGTTTGCAGAGCTTCGCGGAGTTCAAAGCAGACTTCCACCATGTCTTCATCGGGGAACGAAAGGACCCTATGAAGACGTGGCATGAGCTACCCTACTTAGCGACCAATAATGTAATTTTCACAGTCCTTGAGTCTTGGATGCCAGAGTGGCGCACTCCAGCTAGCTCCGTGGTGGAAGTAGAGAAGTCCATTGCACAGCAAAAGAAGGAAGAAACAAAACTGCAGATGGTGCAGTTGGCAAAAAAATGTAGGAAGGAAGAAGCAATGACTAAGGCTTAGGCGGCACGCAACGCTACGAAGTTGGATGAGGAACAAAAGAAGACAATAGAAGAAGAGCGCGAAGGACAGAATTCAATTTCACTTGAGCTAGAAAAAGACGCAAAACAAGGTGGCACGGACCTACAGACAACATCCACCCAGCTAAAATGTCTACACCCAAGAGAGCAGGTAGGGCCACGAAAGAAGACAAAGGCCTCAAAGACATCTTTTGACCCTATCACCTTTATTGAAGGAGACTTGCATGATATTGGCGAAATGGTGATGGACGTTACTATGGAGGCCCTCCAGCAGTTTGAGGAGCAGCACTAGATGGTATTGGGGGCTCTCTAGATGCAAATACAGGAGTTGCAGGTGTGCACTCCTCAGGCTAGCACAGTGTTAACTAGCCTTGCAGTTGGCACATCCGTAGCCGAGGAAATGCTGTGCATCAATATGACCAACACAATAGTGCTACCAGATGGAGCACTTGTTAAATGAAATGAGGCCGACAGGCCTATGGTTAGCAGCTTGAAAGGCATTGGGTTAAACATGGCTCCACTCCCTCAGGAGACGCTCTATATTTTGAAGGATGGAGTCACTACAGAACTATGAGCCAGGGAGAGTCATGCGCTACAGGTAATGAGCAAGAAGTGCATCAACATTGAACAATTGAGCCTGCAGCACAACGAGGCAGTGGCATAGAACAAACAGATAGTGCAGGTGGTGGAGGAAGCTTCCAGATGGTTGTAGAGTTAGCCATCCAAGCAGAGGAACCGGTGGAGGCATGTGCCCAAAAGTTAGCAACAGGGGTACGCGACGCTAGAACCTTCAGATAGCAGAACTACAGTTGAAGGCGCAGCCTTCAACTCCATCAGAGTTTAAGGAACAACACACCACTGCGATCACAACAACAATGGCAACGGTTAACAATGTAGTGACAGACTGCATGAAGATGTTCGAGCAGTCGTTCGAGGTCCTCACCACCATACAGGAGGATCCAAACATAGAGCGCCTAGAGACAAAGGTGTGCAAGCTGCAGCAGAGATAATATGAGGTAAAATGGAACATGCAGATGGTTTCCCTTACATAAAGGCTTGCAAGGATGCAACAAGTAAAGGCGCTCAAGGAGTAGGTGAATGTTGCTCAGCATAAGGAAGTTATTTTTGAAAGTGCGCCTATAGCTGTGGATTGATGAGGCGTATACCATTACAGCCTCCATTGAAGCAAAGCTCACACAACTGCAAGAAACTCAAGAAAGGATTCAGGGCAACAGTTCGATGATAGTGGTCACAGAACAACGCATAGAGGAAGTTCAATAGGAAGCCGCTCAGTGCGCTGCCGAACTTGCAACGATCCAATCCGAGTTGGGAGGTCTTCGCGCAAAGATCTCCACACCTACAGAGAGACTCGAGGGCGAGTCACGATGTTTGTGTTGGGGGCTTGTTGGGTGTGGGATCCCCCAAGGAAATTTTTGGGGCTTAGAGCTGAGATTTTGGTTAGTTTTGTGATTCCAATGTAAAGACTCTGCATTTTGTGGGCACGGAGCGCGTAGTTTGTTAAAGATTCATAGGGTTGTCTGCCCTTAATTTTGATAATGTAATGTCAGCTGTAGAAGATCTACCCATGGTCCGCAAACCATGAGATTATATAAATAGAGCAAAGCTCTAATTAGTTAAGGGAGACGAGCAGATCACAATATGGAAAAGATATGATGTATGCGAGATAGTTCTGAAGTGTAAAGTCTAGTTTTGGGTCGTAGCGTAGGAAGAGGCTCTACAGCTGAGTGCGCAGAGGCCTAGTAGTCTACAGCTGAGTACACAGACCCCTGCAGTTGAGTGTGTAGGGCGAGTCGAGTCTGTAAACAGTGGAAGCATTAATAAAGACAAGTTTCTATCAATTCTGCATCTTTATTTCTTGTTTTATGCATCTTTTATATTGGGTATGAATTTCACTTTTAATGCTTATATGATGTGCGAATGTGTATAATTGTATTGGCTAAGTGAACACAAGATAGAATATCTGTTTATGTAAAGAAAATCAAGACTTTTTAATAATATAAGTAAGATACTTGGCATAGTTTAGGAGATATTGCAGTTCGTTGCCTTAGCAGCACGAAAGGACTTCAGCCCCTGGTGAGGGTTGTGTGAAAGTTTATTATAACAAACCGCAAAGGTACTGAAGGGTAGAATAGTGTGCGAAGCGACCTACACGAAGGTAGGTTTAGCTGGACTAAACTAACATCACATCCATCTCAAGGGTGTGGAAACTTGGTTCCAACATCCCCCCATACTGCTTCGGGTGAGACTTCAGTCTGCAGTCCATGGGCTAATGTCGAAAGGGCCAGTAGTGTAGGGATTTGTTTGGCTAAATAACTCTGAACATGGGTCAGGCCCCCATAAGCCAACACAAAGGTACACCAAGTCCCCTTCCTCGAAATTCCTCTCCACTCGATGCCTTTCAGCATACATCTTCCATTGATTTTGATTTGTCTGCAAGTTTTCCTTAAGATCCTTGAGGATAGCTTGGCACTCTAGGATCCAATATTTGGCCTTTGGGGCTCTGCTGTCTCCAAAAGAAATGTCAGCCAAATACAAATCATAATACTCATATAAAGCATGGATAGGAGTCATACCAATGGACATGTGATGTGCCGTGTTGTAACAATACTCTCTGTTGCGAACAAGTCCCTTGGGGGTCAATTTTGGGGTTACAAACCCAAGTTTTGAGGTAGAAGGGCCGAATTTTGTATGAAGAATGTAAAGTCTCTGCATTTTGTGGTCGCGGAGTGCAAACATACCTAGATTCAAAAAGGGTTTTCGCCCTTAGTTTAGGTAGGTTGTGCCAGTTTTGGAGATTCACCCTTGGTCCGCGAACCATGGGATTGTATAAAAAGGAGAGTCTTAGAGAGTCTAAGGGAGTTAAGTAGTGATGATTCATTGGTGTAATAGGTTGGGGAGAGCTAAGAGAGAGAGTCTTAGTGGAGAAAGAGGCTCTGCAGTTGAGTGCGCAAAGGCCTAGGGTAGAATTCCATAGCTAAGTGCGCGGACCCCTGCAGCTGTGTGCGCAGAGCGGTTAGAGTCTGTATTGAAAATTTGAGTCATCAATAAAGAGAAGTGTTATGAAATAACTGTGAACTTTCCATCTATTTAGCGTTATTTTACTGTTATTATGAATGTTGTGATTATGCTATGTTGAATGTTAAGTTTTATATATAATGTTAAGTTGATGCGTGAAATTATATGTTTCCATCTATTGCATGAATGCAAGTAATAATATATGTTTATGCAAGGATAATATTACTTGTATGGTAAAGTTGGCTAATACCTAAGACAATTTAGGGACTACATCAGTAGCCTAGTTCTAGAGGTGCGTAAATGCCTGAATCATCATCTAAGGTTGCATGAAGGGAATTCAGGTACCTTCGCGGAGGTTCTGAAAGATGGAAAAGGAAGTACAGGCTTATCGATCTATGCGAAGACAGGAGTGAGGATATAAAATCGACATCACGACTATCTCAGAGTGTAAAAACTTGGTGCATCCCCCCATACTGCTTCGGGTGATATTTCAATCCACACTCCACAGATTAATGCCGAAAGGGCTAGTAGTGTAGGGATTTTCTTGGTTTCTTAACGTTGAACCTGGGTCAGCGCCCATTAAGCCAACAAATATTTCTGTTGCTGTGACCGGGATCTGCATAATGAGATGCTTGATGTTGTATCATTGGAATCTAACTAAGAAAGAGATCAAAAACTAGTTGGATAGAAATATCCACGAATTCATGGCGCAAGAAAATAGGAATCCGTGATTGACAAAAGAATAGTGGTTGGACAGATACCTGTACACATAAATACATGAAATCTTCTTCTATTCCTTCTCGGTTGAGTTATAAAAGAGGATCATGAAGTTGGCCAATGGCCAAGGAAGGTGGAGGCTTGAAACTCTGATTGTTTGGACACCGAAGTTAGTAAGGAGATTGGAAGTGTCTGAAGATAAGATCGCGCATGTTGTCGATGATTGGCTCGACCACATCATAGGATGATTTGTGACAGAGTTTGCGATCGATACCTCTATCAGTTACAGCGATGCCAAACGCTGCTTCTTTAAAGGACCGCGAGGTAAGTATTTAAAGTCACAAAATACTTGGATTAATATGCTCTTGTGTGAACAACAGGTCATGCAACTACGTTGATGTTTGGAGTTACGCAAAGTGGAAATTCTTTCAGGGACAGAGGAAGAAAGGGTCCTGAGTATAGCCCACTAATCCAACCTCCTTTGAGTGATGACGAAGGAGCAATGCAGTCTTCACCACTAAGTGTTGTTTAGCTAATAAGATAAGGGTTCCCGAAAATACCTACACCACCTCCATCCTCATCGTATCCATCCACACCACCTCCATCCTCACCCCCACCTCTCACCCCATTGCCTACACCACCCCCACCTCCACTGTTGTTCAACATGGCGAACTCCGTAAAGCTTCTTGTATTCAAGGGTGTAGGAAATGAAGATCTGGACCAGTTTTGGTTTGTCGCAAAGGTTGTATGGGAAGCTCAGGGTATCACAGATGACCAAATGAAGAAATCCACACTGGTCAATGCATTTCATGACCTCGCACTAATGTGGTACATTAAGTACAATACTATTAACCCAAAGTCTACATTGGTAGATATCCAGGCCGTGCTAAATAGAGAATTCAGTAGACCTAAGTCTCAAGTGTAGTCGATTGTGAGATTCAAGGAGATCATGATGAAGTCGGGGGATACACCCTAGGATTTGGATCAAAGATTGAAGTGTATGATCCGTGAAGCCAACATGAACCTAAATGATGGGCAGCACCGCGAATGGTTCGTGGCCTCGCTCCTACCCCACCTAAGTGTTGCGCTATCACAACAGAAGATTGGAACCCAGGCATAAGCTCTAGAAATCGTGATGAGGCTACATAAGACACCAATGCAGGATGCTAATCTGGGGTTCAATAGATTCATGCGTAGTTGCAAAACCTGTGTCTCGAAATGCAAAGTTTGAAGAAGGACAGAACAGCCCAGTCAGAGGCGCATGAAGAGTTTGGTGCCTAAAATGCAAGGGTCAGGGGCATGACAAGGATCACTGCCCAGTCTTCATGAACTATGTTGTAGCAGGGGGACCAATGCCTCTACGGCCGGAGGCTACGGCAGCGCCAAATATAGGGTTCGGGCTATGGTGTGCTATATGTTAGGTGGTTGGGAAACATGTGACTGAAAATTTCCATTTGTTGCAAAAATTCATACAAACACCACAACAACTCTTTTGCAATTCATGTCGATCAGTAGGTCACGATGAGCGCAATTGTCATAGTTAGGAATTAGTGATGGACAAGACACCTGCATACAGGGTGCAGGCAGAAACGCAGCCTCCGGACAAAGGCATTGGGGGAACGCGAGGTGAGTATCAGGGGCACGGCTAAGGTCGAGATGGAGGAGGGCCTGGTAGAGGTTGAGGATAGTTGATTTGTTACAATTGCGGAGGCCCGGGACACTATGCGAGGGACTGTCCGAATCTGACGTGATTGTTATGCTGCTACTGTACTCAGTTTGACCATGCGACTAAGGATTGCCTAATATTATTGGCTAAGATTCACTAAAAGGGGTCATAGCCTCCGCAATTGACGCAGAATCTCCAGATGATGAGGGCTGAGCCTCGCAAGGAAGACCCTAAGGTAAACATTATGCTGCAAAGTGAAACTACAATGGGGGAGGATAAATGCAAGCAACCCGCAGAAGGCGAATGAATCTGCAAAGCACCAGAAAAAGAGACTAGGTTTGATTTGGAGTGCACAAAAGAAACATTTATGGAAGAAAAGAGAAGCTTCGCTGAGGCCTCTACCTCAGGAAGTAAGGAGAAACCAGTTGAAGAAATGGACCCATCCATGATTACCACTTTCTTAGAGACCTGCATGAAACTGCTCCACGATAGTAATGTTGTGAAGGGCCTATAGGAACTTATCAATCAGTGTGCTGGTAAGGATGGCACTACTGGTGAACCGCGCATGGTCAGGAAGCTTGGAAAACACAAGGCAAGGACTAGGTGTGAAATAAGTCTCACCGCGCAGATAGGGGAATACGAAATGGACCAAGTTATCTTGGATCTGGGGTCTGACGCAAATATTTTGCCGAAACAAACTTGGGAAAGAATAGGGAGACCTGCACTCCAGTGGTCTCCGATCCAGTTAAGAATGGCGAATCAATAGAAAATTATCCCAATGGGGAGGCTGCAAGGGGTAACAGTTGACATCGAGGGCACGAGCACACTAGCGGATTTTGTAGTAAAGATTGTGGATGATGACAATCCCTACCCTGCACTCCTTGAATTGATTGGACCACTAAAATGAATGGGGTAATCAACTTGAAGAAGTGAAAGATGATATTTGAAAAGAAGCCACTTTGTGTGGTGGTGCCGCTGGATCCTGCAGAAGGACCGTGCTATATAGAACTAGTCCGAGATTATGAAAGTGATGACGATTTGGACCAGATTTACAAGATAATGGAACGAGACTAGGATTGGGTAAATCTGATAGTGTACATACGTATTGCATGGGACTGCAAGAGCTCCTGCACATCAGATTTAGATGAAGAATTAGAGTGCTGGCAGAACCGGCTGATTGAAGTATCTACGATGCATTGTAATATGATGACCAAGTCATTGCACTGCGTGTCATCCGAAGTCAAGGATCTACCTCACTATGATGGGATAACTGATGTTGATCACTTTTTGGATGCATTTGAGAGATAAGTGCTGGAGAAACATCACTTCCAGGCCTTGGACTGGGTTCTGCATGCTACGCTCACAAGATGGTGGGGTACGCACAAGGATAATTTCAGTGATTGGCGTGACTATATGAGGATGATGAGAATATGTTTTGGGCAGCCAAAAGTGTGGATGACAGATAAGTATGATGGAAGGGATGATTCGCGTGATCACCTGGCCAAATGGACTAAGGCTTATGGAGCGAAGCCCCAGCTTAAATGGGTGCATATATTTTGTCATACCCTAGATGTCATACCAATGAATTGGTACCTGGAAACAAAGCTCCACCATGGCATTGAAGAATGGGACATCTTGCACCAGGGATTTATAATGACATTCAACTTTGAGGATGGGTTTGATAGTTTGACTGTATTAACGCGGCGCTACAGGAGGTTAACGCAATGATCTTTAGGATACTGTTGTTGGGTGTGGAGCCTGATTATCTTCTGTATTCAAAGGTTTCAACCAAATGTATACCACAGGAAGACTATACATCCCTCCACACGGGGGGGGTGTAGGGGGGGACTTTTCCCCCCCGCAGGGGTCCAGGGGCTAGTGGTCCCTCGGCGAGGGTTTGGGGGCAGTGCCCCCGAAGCTAAAAATAGATGTAAAATTGCCTTGTAAAAGTCTAATAATTTCTAGTCAATCTGGGTCGTTCATTAAGCGAATGATATGACGGTAGAAGTTATGTTTAATTTAGGGTTTTTTGTCCTAGAAGGAAACCCCTCACTATATATGAGGGAATTGTATTGCGTCTATGCATATCTGTATTCTGAGTGAGGAAGAGAGAGGAGATTGAGAGCGAAGAGGGTGTTACAGTGGATTTGTTGTAGGTTGTATCTCTTCAGTTTGCTAGATAATATAATAAAGAAGGACTGGCTATTTCTCCGTGGATGTAGCCCAAATTGGGTGAACCATGTATATCTGTGTCTCTCTTATTTTATGTGTTTTCTATGTTTATATTTCTGCAATATTTAATGTGTTCCATTGCTCCGTAATATATAATTTTCTAACAACTGGTATCAGAGCCGAGGGTCTATTTGGTTGATAAACTCACAGGAGAGAAGGGCTCCTGGTTCGAGTGGGAGCAATGGCAGAAGATGGTAGGTTTAGGGTCGAAAAATTCAATGGCGAAGACTACCAGCTATGGAAGATGTAGATGGAAGAATATCTATATCAGAGAGATCTATACCTACCATTGAGCGGAAAGACAAAGAAGCCGACGAGTATGATAGACACAGAATGGGATATTCTTGAGAGAAAGGCACTTGGAACAATACGGCTATGTGTTATGAAACCAGCTCACAAAATGATACAAAATATAGATCAATGCCTTAGAATTTAGCCTCTTCGAGGGGGAAACCTCCTTTACATTACACAAATGAATGATTCCTTTATGATTCAAATGAGAAAACCTCCTTTCTATATATAGGAGTCTAAGGAGTCACAATATAACCCAGTCGACCTATCAATAATAATATAAAGCCACAAAAATAACAATAGAGGGATTCTATGGGGCACAATAATAACAATATGGGGGCAATAGGGGCACAACAATATTAATAAGGGATACAACTACAATAGTAATGGGGTAATCACTAGTATTATAGGGACCTAACATGCCCCTCTCCTTAAAAAAAGTGTTGTCCTCAATGCTTGAGTAGTTCTGGATGCTTCTGTATAAAATTCTCATCCTCCCATGTGGAATCTTCAGCCGATAAGTTCTTCCACTTGATGAGATACTCCGAAATTGATCGATTTCGTAGCTATCGAGTTCTTGTTTCTGTGACTGCTTTCAGTTCCAATATAATTTTTCCTTCCTCGTCAAGTTCTGGCAATATTGTTTGAACTGGGAGCTTGTCGCCTATAGCCTTCTTTAAACATGAAACATGGAAAACTGGGTGCACTCGAGAAGCTGCAGGAAGCTCCAATTTGTATGCCATCGTACCAATCTTTTGCAACACCTTGTACGGACCATAATACTTTGGTGATAATTTATTATCCTTCTTAGCTTGCTTGAGGGACATTTGTTTATATGGTTGTAGCTGTAGTAATACCCAATCACCTACATCAAAACTTCTTTCACTGCGATGTTGATCTGCCTATTGTTTCATTCTATTCTACGCCAACATGAGGTTATCCTTTAAGAGTTGGAGGACTTGTTGTTGATGCTCGATGTGATTTTCCACTGCTTGAACCTTAGAATTTTCTCTTAAATATGATGTGATGGATGGTGGCTGATATCCATAAAGTGCCATAAATGGGGTCATTTTTGTTGCTGTATGGAAGGAAGTGTTATACCACCATTTAGCCAGAGGCAACCATTTGACCCATTGTGTCTGTTTATCAGATACAAAGCAACGAAGATATCCTTCCAAACATTTGTTTACTATCTCAGTTTGCCCATCAGATTGAGGATGATAAGATGAGCTATGAGCTAACTGAGTGCCGAGACAAGAAAATAATTATGTCCAAAAACTTCCAGTGAAAATGCGGTCTCTATCACTTACAATAATCTTTGGGTTTCTGTGTAGCTTTTGAATTGTTTCCATAAATGCAGTAGAAACTATACTGGCTTTAAATGGATGTGATAATGCACAAAAGTGTGCATACTTGGTAAGTCTATCAACTACCACCAGGATGACACTCTTTCCCTCAGACTTGGGTAAACCTGTGATAAAATCCATCGAAACCTCCTCCCAATGTTGGCTTGGAATGGATAAAGGTTGTAATAGACCTGGGGTCTTAATTGTTTCAACTTTATTTTGTTGGCAAACCAAATATTCTGCCACAAACTTTTGAATAGCTGATTTAAGGCCATCCCAAAAAAATTCCTTCTTAACCCTGTGGTAAGTTTTTAAAAATCTTGAGTGCCCTCCTAAGGGAGAAGTGTGCAATTCCATAAGAATCTTTTGTTTGAGTTGGGAATTCTTACATAGGTATAAGCGATCTTTGTACCATAACGAATCATTTTTCCAGCTAAATGTATCAGATGTACCAAAATCTTGTTGTAACTTTTGAATAAGTGCCCACACTTCTTCATCATTCTTCCATTCCTCCCTTGCTTCGTTTATCCAATTTGGTTGGATAATAGAAATGGCACACAACAATGCTTCCACATCCTCATCCTTTCTTGAGAGTGCATCTGCCACCACATTTTGCTTCCCTTTTTTGTAGATGATTTCAAAGTCATAACCCAACATCTTTGTGACCCACTTTTGTTGCTCTTCAGATGATAATCTTTGTTCTAAAAGGTATTTAAGGCTATCATGATCCGTTTTTACCTTGAAGTGTCTTCCCATTAGGTAGGGTCGCCATTTCTTAAGTGCATGTAGTATTTCCAACATTTCTTTCTCATAAATATCTTTGTGTAAAAACTTTCCCTTGATTGGATGACTTTCAAAAGCAATGGGTCATTAAAACAGCACCAATTCGATTTCCTAAAGCATCACATTCCACAATAAAGGTTTTTGTGAAGTCTGGTGTAGCTAAGACTGGTGCTTCGCACATTGCCTCTTTAAGATGTTCGAAGGCCTTTGTTGCTTCTGGAGTCCATGAAAATGCATCTTTCTTCAATAATGTTGTTATAGGTGCTGCTATTCTCCCATAATTCTTAACAAACTTGCGATAATACCCTGTCAACCCAAGAAATCCTCTCAGATGCTTTATGGATGTGGGGATTTTCCATTCCTTAATGGCTTTAATTTTGCTAGGGTATACCTTAACTCCTTCATGAGATATAGTATGACCTAGATATTCCACCTCTTGTACTCCAAAGAAACATTTGGATCTTTTTGCCTATAATTGTTTCTCCTCCAATAGTTGTAGTACCCTATCAACATGTTCAACATGATCCTTCCATGACTTGTTGTAGATTAGTATATCATCAAAAAATACTAACACAAAATTTCTAAGGAAGGGTTTGAAAATGGAATTCATCAAACCTTGAAATGTAGAAGGTGCATTGGTAAGGCCAAAAGGCGTGACCAAAAATTCATAATGACCCTCATGAGTTCTAAACGCTTTTTTCAGAATGTCTTCAGTCTTCATTCTGGTTTGATGATATCCTGAACGAAGATCCAACTTGGTGAAGTAAATTGATCCATGCAATTCCTCTAGTAATTCATCAATGACAGGAATGGGAAACTTATCTTTAATAGTGAGCTTGTTGAACTCCCTATAATCCAGACACATGTGCCATGATCCATCCTTCTTGTGCACCAATACTACTAGAGCAGACAAAGAACTTTGACTAGGTTGAATTATACCATCCTCTAGCATTTATGCAACCATACATTCAATTTCACTCTTTTGGGCATAGGGATATCTGTCGGCCTAATGTTTGGAGGAACACTTCTTGGAGTCAGATGAATAGCATGATCATGATCACAAATAGGTGGGATACCTTTGGGAGTCTCAAATACCTTGGAATGATTGTCCTAGACTTTTTGGAGATCTGGAGAAATAGATGATTTTGATGTGGAAACATATAGCGAACATAATTGTGCAATTACACCTCTTTGTTCCTTTTTAAGAAGCTTTGTCATACCGTTAGAGCTGATTATCTTTCCCGGTTTCCCTGCAATACCCCTTAATTCAACTTCCTTTCCTTCCACATAAAATTTCATGAAAATTTCTTGAAAATTAAAAGCTATTGTGATGCAGGAAAGTGTTCCCTCTGCGGACAGAGGCAACCCCTCTATCCCTAGAGCGAGTCTAGTCACAAACAAGGACAGATCAACAATAGCTTTCCTTAAACAATCACAGTTGGAGGCCTACCTCAACCAGTGGTCGATGGAGTTCCGTTGCGCTACTCCATCTTCCGCTTCCTTCTCCTAATGAGTAATCAACCTAAAACAATGCAAAGGAAATACAACGAAGCACGTAACCGGAACAACAATGATCTATTTACTCACAAAGTCAAGAAGTCACGAGCTATCAGGTACATTACATACAAGACATAGGAAAACATCATTGATTGCATTAATTATGAAATAAGAGTAAGCTTACAACCAAAGTCTTGACGTCACAAGCCTTCTCAGAGGGATCCAACCAGCATGTTCCTCAAGCATTCACTCTTTGAAGATGGATCTCCCAACATACAAGTATCTCTTACTCACAAGTTTTACACAAGATCAAAGGCACTTCACAACCTTCCTCAAGCTATTAACAATCCCACACTTGTCACACTCACACCAGCTATCTAGCAAACTCACAAATACTAACAACACTATCAGCAACCATTCCAAAGACTAAGAACTCCAAAAACTAGCAGCACATAGCAATGGTGAGAGTTTAAATAGGAGAAGGAGTCTCCATGAAAGGTGGGAGAGTGAGCTTATCTCCAAGGAAGGTAGCACAAATGACGAAACAGCCACGCCAGAGAAAGGAGGGAGACATAAACTAGGCCAACAACCAGGTTTGGAGTCATCTGGAAGGCCGATTGTTGGAACAAATTCGCCCAATCTGCATCATCGCGGGCACATAACTGGCCTTCTGTGCTGACATCGCTATTGAATAACATTGCTAGTCAGATCATCGCTGAGGATTACAAGCGACAGTCACGCTGGCACATAAAATCCGACCATCACGGGAATCAGGTGTACTTCCGCGATGGCAACGCTTCTAGACTATTTTGGAGCGCCCTTTAGCATGTTTATTTAGCCAACAGACGCGATGAGGCAAAAACCTTTATAAAAGTGGGTCATTTGGCAACATCAGAGAGCATTTGTATAACATGAGCATGTACAACTTGGACACATGACACAGTAGGAAGACTGGAGTGAAGACAGTGACAAATTACTGTGTAATAGATGCCCCCTAAAGTATGAAGCTCGAGAGAGAGGGAGGGGTGAAATGCTTTACGAAACTGATTGAACTGGAACACCATCTGGAAGAACCTACACGCAAGTACAACTGATATCTCTGATGATGACGTACATGGATTCTAGGCATGGGCACAACCATCCAAAAGACATACAAAATAGGTTTGTGGCATGGACGCAGCCATCCAGCTAATGAGACCATGATGATGATAAAGGTATGGTCACAGCCATCCATGAAGACTCAGGTATGGTTGTAGCCATCCATCAATGAGTCATGTAATCAAAAAACCAATCCACGCAGCTCGAACATGTGTAATATGAGTTCGGGGTCTTGAACCCATCCGAGCATAGTACAAATTCTAACATGCGAATAGACGTGCTGAGGTCGAGCATGATAGAACATCGCTTGATTACTGGTCAATGATGAAAACCGTTAACAAGCGCGAGAGAAACCACCAATAATGCCAATGGATCTCAAGGTACTATCTAGCACAATCCACGAAGTGTGGAAAAGGAGCTGAAGTCAAACACTCGTGGAATCACCCAATCGACGACCAATGATGAAAGTCGATCGTCAAGTGCGAAGAACTTTCCATTGAGGCATGCAAGCTCTAAGGTACCAAAGGGGATCTCCAAATCAATCTCCTGGATAATGAGCTGATGTCGACAGGAGATGACCCGTCGCAGGAGGGCCATAATGTCTCCCCCATCAATGACACGAGATAAGGGACAAGAGGCAGATGGCGAAACAGAGTATCAGAGGAGAAGGTGAGGGTGTAAACTGCAGAAGGATTATACTCTTGAACATGTCAGCGACACGACTCTGGAGGGGGGTGGCAACATTCAGGCATCAAAGGATCAGAGGCTCGATGGAAATGGAATGAGGCTAAATGACAACCCGAACTCGTGGAAGGCCAAATGCTAATGTATGGATGTCCCAACCCGACAAGAAGCAAAAGTGTCGATGTTCAAGAGTGACTAGATGCCATAGACAATCAATGATAAACATGTTGTTGAGTCCGACCTAGTAATATTTTAACGAGCCCTAGGAAGGAGAAGCTCGAGTCTCGTCATGGTGACGAGTCCAATGTTTTCAGGGTTTAACGAGTCTGACATAGGTAAAACTCAGAGTATTTTTCATGTTTAGAGAGTTTGAAAAAGACATGGAAAAGAAAACTT
Organism: Pinus tabuliformis; assembly: GCA_031772625.1. Classification (NCBI taxonomy): domain Eukaryota; kingdom Viridiplantae; phylum Streptophyta; class Pinopsida; order Pinales; family Pinaceae; genus Pinus; species Pinus tabuliformis. The sequence continues at coordinate 952,408,142 of CM062819.1, forward strand.
CAGGGGGGTCCTTTTTCGTAGAGTTGTGTCTCTCGAGCCCAAAAAGGTATAAAATGATACATGAAAGAACCACCCGACCATTACAATCGAGGAGTACTTTTTGTAACTAGTGACTTCGACCCGAAAAAGTAGAAAAGCGGTCAAAGCACATCGTTTCGCAACCAATAACGAGCCTGAAATGACAAAAACTCGACAATATTTTTGTGTTTAAACGATCGAAAAAAGAGCTTGAAGGCGACCGCCTCTCGTTTCTTTTAACAAGTCAAGAGGAAAACTCAACCATCTTTTCATTTTTCAAGTCAGAAAAGAGCTTAAAGACGACTTCATGGACCAAGTGTTTATGAGACTGTCATAACTCCGCTACTTGTAGCTCTGCACAAAAACACGTCACACGTAAACCCATTCAAGATAAAATGAACAATATACATAGAAAACATAGTTTAAAAAGTCAAATTTTGATTAACCATGTTGCAAAACAATGAGAAAAAACCCACATTTATAAAATGTAATTTTGTAATTTGAAAAAATCGCTATAAAAAGGAATTAACTCATTCATTTTTACCATAGTACTGTTCAATTCAGCGTGGAGCGACTTGGAGCACTGAAGTTGGCAAGCGAAATTCGGCCCTGTTCGTGCATCATTCGTCCCGAAACCTATTCCAAGTAGACACATGTTGCCTTGCGCTTCAATTTAATACCTTTTCATGTATTTTGAATGTTCCATGTGTTAGTTTAGGTGGATTTTCAAACCGGGCTCCGCCACTTGGTCATCGCGGGTTTACCCTATTGGGTCCGCGATGACCGAAAAAATTTACACAAGGTGCGCCCCGATCATTTCGAGAAAGTGGTGTACTTCTGCGATGATCACGAAAAATTTGAACTAGTGACCTCGCGCCATCGCGTCTGTTTAAAAAACAAACGCAATGGCGACGCAAACATATGTTTTAATGTAAATTCCGCGTTGAAATTTACAAATGAAGTGCTAATCCAACTCTTCTCATCTTGCAGGCTATAATGGCATTCGTCTGGCAAGAACGCACGCATGATAACAATGATATAGAAGCTTTTGCCGATGTGGGGTGCCGAAACGCATTACAGGCATGCAGATTGCTCAAATTCTTCCTAACTCCACACCTGCGGTCACAACCTGACTTGCTGGAGCTACTGATCAGGGCCTGGAATCCCACAAATGGGAAATTTATCATCCGAGGCTAGGATATCGAGTTTGACTCTACATACATATATTTTTTGACCGGTTGTCCCGTCGAGGTGAGAGGCCCATTCTGGAGGGGCAGTGACCCGGGGGTGATTCCTTAGATATGCTGATGGCTCAAGTGTGCCCACGGGCACGCAAGACGAGGAGTGGGAAGGTGGCAATCCCAATAGTGGACGATGTAGTCCTTCATGCTATGCTTTTCATGGTGACACGGGCAGCGGGCTCCCAAGCCCAACATGAGGCTTCGAAGACCCAGCTCCGGCTGGCTCTCGAGTGTCTCAATCCCACCATGTTTAACTGGGCAGAGACGGTGACGACGAACATAAAGAGGCAACTCACCAACTACCATCAAGGAGAGATGAAGCAGTTTGGTTATGGATCCATCTTAGTCTTGCTCATGCTGGAGTGGGTGCCGACACTGTAGTTACAAGACATGGATTTGGATTTACCTAGACCACGTGAGACGCGGGCCACGCGATGGGCTCACGTCATGCCACGAGGAGGTGGTGGGCAACCGGTGGCGTGGGAGAAACTGTTTCGAGAGTGGCTGGAGCGACAAACGATCTTCGTGGTGGATTGGCCATATGCCGGCATGGACTTCCGCAGAGATCCTGACATGCACCTGCCCGCTAGAGAGCAATGGGATGACTGTGGTAAGACACTTGATCACATTTTTTCATTTTTTTTCGTGTACATGTCCTAATGACGAATGCTATGTTTTGCAGATGTAGGACTAGTGAGACCCATCAGATTGGCTCCAGAGGCGTGGAGAGATGCATAGGGCATTGCAGCACTAGCCCTGGCTCCTCCAGAAGATGATATGATGGAGACAGTGATCCAGAACCTTGAGGTCCTGTTAGCAGGGATTCCAGATTACATGGGGATCGAGGAGGTCCCCAAAGCATCCCAGATCCACACAGTAGGAGTGGAACCCAAGATGCACCGCCTATTGAGGTGGGTGACACGAGCGGCGGTGTACTATAGGGAGCACAACCCACCGCAGTAGACACCTAGGTTTTTATTTCCTGCTGGTGATTTTGAGAGACATGTGTCTCAGATGTACAGAGAACACAGACTCTATTTGGACATGTACACTTATTTTTGAGTGCCTTGGTGCGCCACAAGGTATCTATATATATATATATATATATATATATATATATATATATATATATATCCATATTCCTATGGTCTATTATTGTGTTTTACATGCTTCTTGTATGATGTTTTGATTACATGTTACGCAAATGTCTGTCCAATACATGATTAGCCAATGCATCAGATAACGTGTTTAATGGATTGCAGGTTTCTGTGGAGAGGTTTTTGAGAGATTGTATTCGGATAATCCACAGTATTCATCATTTTCTTTATTGTCGACGTTTCGAGCCTAGAGAAAGACTCATCATCAGGACTTGATATACAGAGAGGAGAAAAAGATCAGAGATAAATAAGGATAATCATCGTGGAATATGCTGATATGTAACGAAATTCAAATCCCTCTCTAACAATTTAACACGTAAATACAACCTTAAAATGCGGTGGTCTCTGACAAAATATCGCCCATTGAGCTGGTGGACGACAAGTTGAGAGTCTAGGTTCACAACCAGTGCATGAATACTGAGATTAATCACCTCAGCCAGTAACTCAATCACAACACTATGTTCAGCGACATTGTTTGTGGTACAACCTAAACAAACACCTTGAAGGTATATCAACTCACCATGAGGATTGTATATCACCCACACCGCAGAGGACAAGTTGCGAGTACTGCGGCAGGCACCATCGACGAAACCAACATAAGGTGCACTAGACATCTGCACAAGAAGAAAAAACACAATAAGCAACAATCACGCCTTCACACCAAGCCAAAAACATGAAAACACACACACAACATACCTGCTAAAAACACACGTATGTACAAACCAAAGTGCATGGAATTCACACATAGTACGTTTTCAAGTAAAGCCCATTTCGGGGCTTATCGAGAGGATTCCCTTCATAATCAATTAGCTCATAGGCCCCTTTCTGCAAAACTCTCTTTACAATATAAGGCCCAAGCCACATGGGCTCGAGTTTGCCTGCCCCCAGCTTATCATTCGCTTGATTGTAGAGCAGGACTAAATCTCCCTCAACAAAAGAATGAGGATGAACAGTATGATCGAAGTGAGTTTTCACTCTCTTCTTCTGTGCTTCGATAGCTAGAGAGGCTAGACGATGGGTCTCGTGCAGCCATTCTAGGTAAAGATGGCGTTCTTCTACTGGAGTAGTGTTGGGAAGTAATTCGACGACCAATTTCAAAGAAGGGATCTCGCACTCGATGGGAAGGGTAGCCTCTAGTCTGTAAACTAATTGAAATGGAGTGAAACCGGTGGCATCCTTCACAGAAGTTCGGTAGGCCCACAAGGCGGGGAACAACATCAAGTGCCAGTTAGACTTGTGCATGCCAATGGTACGTTGAAGCATCGTAACTAGAACCTTGTTGACGGCTTCTACTTGGCCATTGGCCTGAGGATAGTATGGGGTCGAACTATCATGTCGTAAGCCTAGCTGGGTTGTTAGCTCGGTCATCATGTGATTACAAAAATGCTTCCTGTGATCAGTAACGATAGCCTGGGGGACTCCGAATCGTGAAACAACATGATTAAACAAAAATTTCACCGCTGTGTGACCATCTTCAGATAATGTGGGTATCACCTTGGCCCATTTTGTGAAGTAATCAACAACAACGATGATATACCCATGCCCCCCCGTTGAGCGAGGGTTACAGGTCGTATAATCAATGCCCCATTTTGCAAAAGGGCTGATGGTAACAACAGGGTGCAATGGAGTGGGAGGCGCATGCGTATTCCACTGGTAGATCTCGCACTCGTGACAGGAGCGGACGGCAAGAATGCAATCCTTAAAGATGGAGGTCTAGAAATAACCGACGCGGAGGATCTTTTGAGCAGTAGCATATCCGAACATGTGACCACCACAGGCGCTAGAATGGAAGTCATTCAAAACTTGCTCAGCTTCCTCGAATGTTAGGCATCAGTGGAGAATAGAGTCGGCACCAAGATGGTACAGGGTGTCCCCGATGATACGATAGGGCTGAGACTGATGACGAATCCATCGCCGAGCATCTTTAGACACATCGGGACAAAAAGAGGACGTCTGCAGATATACAATGATATCCCCATACCAGGGATCGAGGGTTCTAATTAGGAACAGATTTTTGTCCGGGATATGGTCCTCTGACCGAGAGAGCGCGGTAGGAGATGGCAAAGAGCAAAGTAACTCAGCAAAGACAAGGGATTTCTTAGACTTGGCGGTGGTGAATTCCAAGTCAAACTCTTGGAGGATAATGATCCACTTCGAGTACTTGCCCCCCAGCAGCTGATGTGACAGAATGTACGTCATCGGGTTGCAATCAGAAACCACGGTCATAGTACGCAACAAGATATAAGGGCGAAAACATTGGACGACACAAACAACGGCCAGTGCCAACTTCTCGATGTAAGCGTATCGAGTTTTCGTATCTAGAAGATTGCAGCTGAGATAATATATGACATGCTCAGTGTCATCATCATCATCTTGAATGAGAACCATGACAATAGTGGTATCGGTAGCGGCCAAATACAGAGTGTAGTCGCGATGATAATTCGGAGGATGCAACAATGGAACAGAAACAAGGAGACCTTTGAGACGCTCGAAGGACTCTTGAGCAGCAGCATCCCAATGAAAAGGGGTATCTCGCTTCAATAATCGCGTGAAACCTTTAGCCACTTTGGCATAGTTGGGAATGAATCGTCTTAAAAAATTCGCTTTGCCCTGCAAGCTCTGCAATTGCTGCAAAGAGACAGGGGGAGGAAGATTCAGAATAGCCTCGACTTTAAGGGGATCCAAACAGATGCCCTCTCGGGAGACGATAAACCCGAGCAGTCTGCCTAACTCAACACAGAAGACACACTTATGAGGATTAAGCCTGATGCGGTAGTGTCGATAGCGGAGAAAGATTTCGCGAAGATGAGCGGGATGGTCCTGACGTTTTGCTGAATGAGCTGGTAGATCATCCAGGTATGGTTGTACAATGTGTCGAATGTCATGGAAAGCATAAGACATTGCACGTTGGAAGGTAGCATCGGCGTTCTTCAAACCGAAAGGGAGCTTTTTGTAGGCAAAAGTGCCCCACTGACAGATAAAGGCAGTCTTGTGCTAATCTGTGGGCACAATATTGATCTGGTTATACCCAGAAAAACCGTCCATAAATGAATACATTTCACTCCCAGCACACTCATCAATGAGCTAATCAATGAAGGGTGTGGGGAAGTTATCTTTGGGACAGGCCCGGTTAATATCACGATAATCAACACAGACTTGAATGGTACCATGTTTTTTAGTCACATGGACGATATTGGAAACCCAATCTATGAGTGGGATGGGGTAAATAAAACCATCCTTACGAAGCTTTTCAACTTCCGCTTTAATGGCTGCCTTTCGAGGGTGCACGGGGCATAGACGCTGGCGAACAGGCTTAGCACCCAGATACATAGGTATCTTATGCACCACTATGCTAGGATCAATGCCAGGAATTTCTTCATAGGAACAAGCAAAGACATCATGAAATTCATGAAAAAGATTAGTATAAAGCTGAATTTCCTCCGGAGTACAAGATACTCTGACATGGATATGCTCGACAATCCCTGGTTTCACAGAGATGTCGATGGGCTGGGTCTATGTGATGTTTCCCATATTTCCTTCAGAAGACACTTGATGAACTTGAATGGGTGTCTAAAGGGGTTGGGATGGGAGACAAGGAGAAAACCGCTCGAGACAGGTAAGCATTTCCCAGTGGGTAAGGAGAAATGAGGAACGATGGTGATGATCAGACCAAGGGGGTTCCTCGAGAGACATGGTCTCGATAATGGCTTCATCAGAAGGAAATATTTCCTTTAAAGGATCCGAAGAAGCATCATCTCCAAGTCAAGGGGAATGAGCGTACGAGTCAAGAGCTCTGCTAGAAGGAGCATATTCAGAAGGTCGAGCCGATGCAGAAACAATTTTGACATAGTTGAGCTCAGCAGGACTCAACGGCATCTCATCACCCCAAGATTCTACCTGATCAGCAGGGGGAAGAACCCATGGATCAGAGTGAACGGAAATCATAGAGGAGAGACATTAGGAGGTGGGAGTGAAAAAACACCCATTAGGGAAGGATCTTTAAAAAGTCCAGCTCCCACACTCTCATATGGGATGGAGGTATGCTCCACAAAAGGCTTGTTGCCTTCGAAAGAGGAGGCGAAGAAGGAAAGCTAGTCTATGGTGATTATTTTCCCCTGATGAGGGAAACAAATGACACGAAATAGAGATGAAGCCATGGCTCGCATGGTGTATGTCCAGCTACATCCCAGAAGGAGGTTGTAGGTAAGATTAGCATCAACAACTTCAACTTCCACTTCGACCGTCTTCCCTTCCAAAGTAATGGGCAAACGTTGGAGGATACCATAAGGACGAGACTCTCTCCCATCAAAGGCTTCCAAGGTCGTAGGAGACTGGCTCAGAGTCGGAGAACCAATAGCCTTCCAACAGGCAACAGACATGATGCAAGTTGAAGCGCCTTCATCAATGACTGTACAATGAATCGTTTTGGAATTGATGATGACCTGTATGAGGAAGGAAATTTGGTGAGGCAGTCTCAGTATATGGCTTTCCAGGTCAAAAGTAATCAGATCTGAGTCAGCCGGGTCTATGCCACCGATGGTCAATAGCAAGGACTTCCTCTGAGAGGGGCAGCTCTGGAGTACTTCTAAGGTGAACATAGCTGATGGGGCCTGGGCTAAGTCCTCAACGATGTTGTAGTGCTGGGCAGCACAAGCATTAGGGTTGTAAGAAGATTTCGGAGTACACCTTTCGGAGGGGGTCGGACGGGCGTCTCAGTGCTAGGTCTCTCGATATGGAGCGGACCAGAACTAGATGGAGAAGCGCTAGAGGGGACCTCAGGCTCTTTCTCGGCAGGTGACAGATACTCTTTTGCCCGAGTACTAATGTGGAAGGGAATTGTCACAGCCATAAATATATGAGAACCAAAGGGAGAATAGGATTGAGATGGATTAGCTACCATTTGAGTTTGTTGTGAGGGAAAATGTTCTTTGAGCACAGCAGGAGTCCCGGGAGCACCTTTCAACAAACGACTAACTTCGACTGCCTTGGGTAGTCTTTGGTATAGTGATCCTCGTCACAGATAAGACAAGGGTACTTGGGTTTACGTTTGGTGCCCTCCTCGGGTGGAGGCTTAGGGGAATCCTGCTTAGGTTGATCTGCTTTATTCTTTCCTTTTCCCTTCTTCTTTCCTTTCGAGGCTTTGTCCACCATGGCGGACTGGACAGAGTTAACCTCAGAAGTACTACCAGAATTGGATACAGCCTGAGAAGTATTCTCATTCGGAGCATTCGAATTTTGCTTCCCAGGGTTCGCGGAAGTTTTCTTTGAAGGCAGATTAACGGAACCGATGATACCATCAATAGATGGAGTTGGCAGGGCTTTGGAAGTTCCGGGTCTCGGGGCATCAGGAAAATAATCATATAGCGTACCGGAATGGAAGTAAACCAAGTCAAGGTACTTAGCGTGCGCAATAGCCTACTCTTCAGTTACACATGCCCCCATAGCAATGTCCGGTGCTATCGGACCGACGAATGAGGTCGTGAACCAGTCAGTGAGAAGCTGATCGAGAATCCAAAACTTAATCAAATGACGACACCGTCTCCATTCATGGATATGATCAAAGATATGCGTAGCCGTTGTCTATTTTAAGGATGTCAGGAGGTGCGTTCCCATTTCATATCAAATCGGCAACTGAAAATGAGTTAAAAATTCCATAGCCAACGAGTTAAAATCCTGAAAAGATCCACGAGATAACTCAATATACCATTTAGCAGCAGAGCCAGTGAGAGTCCTTTGAAAAATGCAGAGCCGGATCGAATCATCAAGCCACGAATTCGATGAACACCATAGATGATAAGTCATGACGTGAGCCTGGGGATCTTCTCCAGCTTTACCATCAAATTTGGGACAATCACCGGGAATCTTAGTTGGAATCAGGGGCCAATACAGATTATGAAGAATATGATAATTGGTCAGTTTGGACACATCCGGTATTTCCAATGTTGCTAAAAATGGTAATTGAGGGTTAAAGGACATCTGAGGCTGCGGGTAGGAGGTAGTACTAGAGTTCCAGCCAGCTGCTGGTTGCCCCAATTGATTTTGTCTAGACGGATTTGGCCCAAGAGGGTTTTGTCCATAGGGATTTTGTCTATAAGGGTTATAGGATGGTTGACCCTGGATTTTCCCCCCAGAATTCCATTGATTACCAACTTGACCTGTAGGAGCAACATAAGGTTGCTGGTAATTCTGATAAGGACTCCCCTGCAGTTGTTGATAATTTTGATATGGGTAAAATTGAGTTTGCCCTTGGGATTGCTGGAAACCATAAGGCGGCTGGGCTCCAAATTAAGCCTGGGAGGTAGGCTGCGTTTGATAGGCCGATTGGGATTGAAATCCAACCTACATTTGAAGACCGGATGGGGTCTGGAGCCCAGCTTGGGGCTGAAAACTGGGTTGAGCTTGAGAAGCAACAATCATTTGAGTGCCCAGTTGAGTAGGCCCAAAAGGATGTCCTTGAGAGAATTGAGGCAGAGCCATCTGACCAGAAGGTTGACCTAGTTGAGATTGAGATTGACCCATCTGCCTAGAAGGTTGAGCTTGCTGGGTGTTGTGTTGTCCTTGCACAACTGAGGGTTGTCCTGATAGACCAGATGGCTGAGCGGACTGGACAGTTGGTTGACCTGATTGGATTTGAGCGACTTGTCCAGATGGTTGACCATACTGGACAGTGGGTTGGCCTTGTTGAATGTAAGGTTGACCGACTTGCCCAGAAGGGTAGCCTTGCTGAACACCAGGTTGACCTTGTTGCATGTAAGGTTTTCCTGGATTACCAGAAGGTTACGCAAAATAGGTAAAAGACGGACCACCAGAGGCCGAAGGTTGTCCCTGGAAGGGTTGTCCTTGTGGGCCTCCAGGTTGCCCTGGATAAGACTGCTCGTAATACTGCCACCCATAAGAGGTTTGAATGTAAGACAGTTGGCCTTGATGAGGTGGTCCTTGAAGATGTGTAGGCGATACTTGGCCACTTCCATAACTAGTGGTGGTCCAAGCAACGGATAATGGGACCATGACTTCAACCGCAGGCTAAGGTGATAGAGGTCCGCGGTAATAGATATGAGCCCCTCTAGAATCATAGTAATGAAACAGATTTTGAGGATCCGCATTTTGAAGAGCATGCAACTATTGATCATATGCCCCCCCTGTTGGAATAGAACCAGAAGAAGGTGGGACACCTAGTGTAGGATCAATGACTCCGGGTATGGATGCCGATGGGCCACTATTAGCTGACCCTGAAGAAGGTCCAGCAGCAACAGTCACTACTGAGGATGCAGTAATGGCACCAATGACGGGGGTTGAAAAAGCCACACAGACAATTGGAATAGTCGGGACGGAAGTGACAGGCACATTGTGAATTTGAGGAATAAAGGACTCTGAGGTTGGAGTGATAGTGTGCGATCACATAGAAATCGTAGGGGGAGTCCTAGGAGACATAACATCCCTCAAAGCCTTATAGCATAAAGGCAACGTAACACCAAGAGGGGTGATACGAAAAGGTGGAGTTTCCATTGAGATGGGAATTTAACAACTCGTCATAATGGATTCTTCACTTGTGATGGGGGATGTGTCCTCCATATCAGAAGAAGACATTGGGACTGAAACACTAGGAGGAGTACCAGGAATATCTTCTTCGGAAGGTTCCCAAATGGGGTTCCAGTGAATTTTGTAAGTCTTGTCCTCTGGGGCGCAAGAGTTAATCGGTTGGATACTCAGAATAACAGGGAGACTATCACTCACAATCGGTACCTCGGGAGCAATAGAAGAAGGAGACCCTTGGTCACTTGGAACGGGTGATGGGATCTGTGATTCCGCCAGGATGATGACTTCAAAAAATCCTAAGAAAACTAATGAGGAAGGACCTTACTCAAGCTAATGCAAACAAGATCTAACCGAGTAAATGTGAATCGTGGCCGAATAAATTTTAAGACACAGGAACAAAACTTGACCTTTTCATTTTTAAAGAGATGAGAAAAGGTCAAAAGATGACTCTAGTCACCTTCGAATATTTAATGAGCTTGAAGTGACAAGTGCTCAGATGGACCTTTTCTTTTAGGGAGTCCGAAAAGGAACGAAAGTGACTACTCTGGAGAACTAGGAAAAAGGTTTACCAGACAAATCCGTAAAACTGCATATACACCTTGGCAGTCATATGAAAACCAAGGACTTTCCGTATGATAGTCAATCTTCCCGAATGTTGTGTTCGGTGCGTTACAGCTTGTAAGGCGGCAGACACGACTTCCTATGGATAAAGGATTGATAACCTAGTGGGGTCTCCCAGCATATACTCGATGGTACATGGGAGCACAAATCCGTGCTAGACCACTATTGAGTCACCGAAGGAGGAATCACCCAACCTTGAGTGGAAACAAAAGTGACTAGGTTTAACGACGCCGAAGCACGTCTCTAGCCTAGACCTCTAAATGTGTGCGTTATGTTCCAATGCGTTGTTAAGTTCATTCAGTTCATTTTAGAGTTGATCTTGGATTATGTTTTAGTTTTTAGGCCTTACCGTATGTATATGACAAATCCTATGATGCAGCTAGAATGAAAGAGATATCCTTTTTTTTATGAACACCTACCTATGGGAGGGCAGAGAGATCATTCCCAAACCAAGAAAACCAAGGCAACGAAACAGTCACTCAATGAAAATAGACATCAATCGCTAAAGTGCACGAATACTACTGATGAGAGATATAATCATTCGCTTTTCAATATGCAACTTGAAATGCAAATTCGCTTTCACTTTCGCATGATAAATGAAATGCAATATTCTTGATTTTGATGTCTCTAATCTAAAAGAAACTAATAAGCAACAAACAAATGTGGAAAAATGGTTGATCCAAATAATTGCAATCTATTTCCGGGTAGTGAAGAGAAATCGAATCAATGCCGAGATTGGTCCAATAACAATCACTAAACAATCAAACAAAAGTAAGCAAAGGGGAAGGTCAATCAAACCAACAGCAAGTAGCAAATGAATCCTTGCAAACAAGTGACCAAGCGAAATTGATCCAAAAGACTTGAAACAATGAAACTAGGTCACAAAGCAAAAAAACAAGATTCATTCAACAAATCTCACAGGAGAGTGCCTCAACCTATAAACAGTGAAAAACAAGTCATCAAACAAGTGATAACAGCAAGGGACTAGCAAGACTGATGGATTCAGGAGGCAAAATTGAAAAAAATCAATTCTACAGTAATCAGCGCGAGTGATACACAAGAAACAAGCGCTGATAGGAAGCACACCGCAGCAACAAAGCAATGTCAGCATGGAAGTACATGACTTTTCCGCGATGGTCCGATTTTCAGAACCGTCGCGACTGTTAGGCGTAATTACGCGATGAACAAGATACTACAAAAGGGGTGATGCGATGACAGCGCAACTATTAAATTAAAGGCCGCGATGATGTTCAAAATAGTAACAGGCGAACCAAAAACTCCCAAATTAAAGACAATCAATCTTCAATCAAATAAGGGAATTTCCCAGATTAGACCAGGAAACTCAAAAGACTGGTAACTAATCCCCAATACTTCAAAAGAGACCAAAACAGAAAGCAAGACAAGAGCAAACAAGAAAAGAACAAAGATGGTCCCCAGCGGAGTCGCCAATTTGTGATGCAGGAAAGTGTTCCCTCTACAGACAGAGGCAACCCCTCTAGCCCTAGAGTGGGTCTAGTCACAAATAAGGATAGATCAACAATAGCTATCCTTAAATAGTCATAGTTGGAGGCCTACCTCAACCAGTGGTCGATGGAGTTCTGTTGCGCTGCTCCAGCTTCCGCTTCCTTCTCCTAATGAGTAATCAACCTGAAACAATGCAATGGAAATACAACAAAGCATGTAACCAAAACAACAATGATCTATTTACTCACAAAGTCAAGAAGTCATGAGCTATCAAGTACATTACATAAAAGACATAGGAAAACATCATTGATTGCAATAATTATGAAATAAGAGTAAGCTTACAACCAAAGTCTTGACATCACAAGTGTTGGAAATAATACTGAGAGGGGGGGTGAATCAGTATTATCAGATCAATAAAACTTTTTCAATACTCAGAAACATATACGCTACTTCAGTTAAGTGAACCAGCGTGTACACGCTACTGTGTCTAAAGCAACCAGCGTATAACCAGAAATCTTATGATTCAGTTAGTTTATCTTCAGTAAATGCATCATGACATTATTAACCATATTAAAGTAAACAGGTGCAGAACAGATCATCACACAAAAGCCACACACATGAACACCATGATATAAGGTGGAAACCCAATGTGGGTGAAAACCACCTGCTGCAAGTCGTCTCTATCTTTCTTTAATAAGAAACTTCAGTTTACAATCTTTTGTACTGGTGCAGCCTTATACCAATATGCAGGCCACAACCTGCAGAAGGCTACAACCTTCTCTCATTTTCCAAACTCTCTAGGAAGGGAGCTCCAACCCCCTTTGCTCTTGTACTAGCTAAGATACTAGTACGTAGGTGCTGGCCTACAATCTTCTTTTCTTCAGGTATCATCAATTTTCAGACTGGATACTCCTGAAGCACAACATTTCAATCTGAAGACCACGATTCATTCACTTTTCATAGCAAATCATAAAAGCACAAAACAACCAATACTAGCATCATCAAACTTTGAATCACTGAACCACTGAAACCCTGTCAACACCCAGTCACCAGAACACAGAGCAGACTACAGAACCCTGCAATAACAGACAGACCCAACTGCAACCCAAAAATTAAGCTTCAAAAGATATACGCTACTTCAATGAAACAAACCCGCGTATACACGCACTTTTACCGAAGCCAACCTGCGTACAGATCTAAAAATAATTTATCATAACTTGCAGCTGTACCAGTCATCAGTCATACTCAGAACATAACATTGCGTCAGTATGCAGATCTAAAAATATGCATAATCAACCATATACCAATAGTTCATTTCAACCAATTTGATCCCGATCTATCCTTCCATCAACCGATGTGATCTCTCCTTAGCTCAGATCAAGCAATGTATCATCAACCCAGAACCTGCATACTAGATCTCTTTCTTCATTACATATTCAAGACTTTTTCAATACATAAGCCTAATGATCTTCTTCTCCTTATATAGCATTAGGCCCTCCTCAATACCACGGGCCAAAACCATAGAAATACAATACCATCAACTTCAAAACTCGGGATCAACACGACTGTCGAGATACCTTGGTCCAAAAACATAGGCTCAAGTACCGAGGACTAACTACCACAGACCAAAGGGAAGCTTCTCGACATGTACGCTCTTTTCTGTTCATGAAACTGCGTGTATACGCGACTTCGTATGTAGCAAGCCTGCGTATCCGCGACTTAGTATATAGCGTACCAGCGTGTATACGCATCTTGGGCTTAATGAACCTGTGTATATGAAATTTCTCTTCATTCTTGTAGTCTGGACTGAGATCTATCATCAAAGAGAGTTGCCATCAAGGACAACACCTGTACCGTAGCGCCACACCTGTGCCAAAATGCCAACAATCTCCCCCTTTGGACTTGATGGCAACCCCAAGATCCTTAGAATCATTCTCCCCCTTTGTCATCAAGGGAAAAGGGCTGTGCTCCCCCTCATATCTCTGCTCTGCTGTGCTGAACATGCTCCCCCTGACTGTAGGCAAGATCTGCAAAAGATGTTCTTCAAAAAAGGACCAAGCCTTATACATCATAAAGGACCTTCCTATCACCAAAAGACTCAATACCTACATCCATACTCCCAACCAAGAGGGGATACATCAGAAATTTACATATAACAACCAATTACATTACATCATTCATCCCAGGCATAGTGGGGAAATCAACATAGGCCATTACATGACCTTGACACCATAGAAGAGATATTACAAAAGATACATGACATAGAGATGAAAGAACTAGACCAAGACTTATGAAAGTCACCAGCAGCATCTGATAATCATCTTTTTAGATCAGCAACCAAGATTTCCTTCTGTGCTCCTTCTTCAACAATAGTTGTGAACTAGGACCAAAAGCATCTAAATGCCAACAATGCTTTATTAGACTTTAAGCTGCTCCCCCTGAAACTGAGCCTGCTTCTCCCCCTGAAACTATGCCTGAAGGACTCTGTCATACCCATCCCAGACCTTCTCCAATCAGAATCTACCCTTGCTGTTCAGAACTCCATATACGCGACTTCACCTGCATAAATCAGCGTATGTACGCAGATATCCCTTATACAACACGCGTATACCAACCTTTCTTTAGAACAGACAAGCTTCAACAGCAGGATGAAGCATCAACTACTCCCAGCTTCTGTCTGAGATATTCAAAAGTCTCCCTGGGCAGTGGTTTTGTGAGAATATTAGCAACTTGTTCTTTAGAAGGAACATACTCCAACTTGACCTTTTGTTCAAGCACTTGTTCCCGGAGGAAGTGATACTTGATTGGTATGTGCTTGGTCTTTGAATGCATGACTGGATTCTTTGAAATGCTAATTGCACTTGTATTATCACATAAGATAGAGATAGGTGGAGTGCAAGTGATTTGAAAATCCTGCAAGGTCTGCATCATCCAAAGAAGTTGTGTGCAACAAGATGCCGCAGCCACATATTCTGCTTCAGCTATAGATAAAGCAATCGAACTCTGTTTCTTGTTGAACCAAGATACTAATCTGGAACCCATGAAGAATGCACCACCACTTGTGCTTTTCCTGTCATCCACACTTCCGGCCCAATCTGCATCTGTGTAAGCATGAAGAGTGAGATCTGTATCTCTAGGATACCATAGGCCATAGTTTTGAGTCCCTTGAAGATACTTGAAGATTCTTTTGACTGCCTGAAGATGAGTTTCCTTTGGGTTGGCTTGAAATCTTCCAACAATTCCTACTGCATGCATAATGTCTGGTCGGGTACCTGTCAAATAAAGCAAACTCCCAATCATGGATCTATAAGTTGGTTGATGAACTGCTGCTGATTCATCATTTGTACTGAGGCTGCATCCTGTAACCATGGGGGTACATACTGGATTTGAATCTTCCATGCCATACTTCTTCAAGATCTGCTTGAGGTACTTGGTTTGAGACAAGAAAATATCTCCTTCATTTTGTTGGATTTGCAATCCAAGAAAGTATGTCAATTCTCCAAGTAATGACATTTCAAATTCTTTCTGCATAACCAAGGCAAAGTTTTGACTCATAGCCTCTTCATTGCTGCCAAAGATAATATCATCTACATACACAACA
This sequence comes from Pinus tabuliformis, assembly GCA_031772625.1. Taxonomy (NCBI): domain Eukaryota; kingdom Viridiplantae; phylum Streptophyta; class Pinopsida; order Pinales; family Pinaceae; genus Pinus; species Pinus tabuliformis. Next base: position 952,423,780 of record CM062819.1, read on the forward strand.
AGGATTAGCAATTTGTTATTTTCAACTTTCATATAGAGATTGCTATCTGCTGATCCTTTTGAAAAACCTTGTTGGTGAAGATATCTATCCAAACGATAGTACCAAGCCCTTGGAGCTTGTTTGAGACCATAGAGAGCCTTTTTTAATCTGCATGCAAGGTTTGGATCATTCCCAAGAATGAAACCATTTGGCTGCTCAATATATACTTCTTCTTCTAAGTCTCCATTAAGAAAGGCTTGAAATACCTTGAAGTTTTGAAAGCTTGAGAGAGCAAGGAACATTCGGATGGCCTCAAGTCTTGCAACAGGAGAAAAGGTCTCTTCAAAATCTATTCCTTCTTGCTGCGCATACCCTTTACAAACAAGTTTGGCCTTGTTTCTAATTACTTCTCCATTTTCATTCAATTTATTTTTGAAGACCCATTTTGTCCCTATGACATTCTTATCTTTTGGTCTAGGAACCAATTCCCAAGTGTTATTCTTTTCGATCTACTTAAGTTCTTCATCCATTTCTTTGACCCAACATTCATCTTTGCATGCCTCTTTCACATTTTGTGGTTCAGTGGAAGAGAGTAATGCCAAATAGATTGAAGCTTCTGCAATTGTTCTTCTTGTTTGTACTCCTGCTTCTTTCTGCCCCACAATCTGAGATTCTGGATGATTCTTCTGAACATATCTGGATGGAGTCTTCTCTTCTATTCTTGTCTGCTCCTCTGGTTCTTCTTGAGGTTCTTCTTCTTCTTGAGGTTCTTCTTCATCATTCTGTCTTTGAGGGTAGCCTTCATCTTCTTCGATGTCTTCATGATGAACTTGCCTAGGAATGTATCCCTTCTCATCAACCACAACATCAATACTGTCAACAATTCTGCCAAGTATTTTATTGTAGCACTTGTATGCTTTGCTATGTGGAGAATAACCAAGAAGAATGCCTTCATCTGCTCTTGGTTCAAGTTTGCCAAGTTGCTCATCAGTATTCTTAATATAACATTTGCTCCCAAAGATTTTGAAGTACTTTACCGAAGGAGTCTTACCACAACAGAGCTCATGAGGAGTTTGAGTGTTGTTTACTCGGACATTTGTTTTGTTGAGAATAATAACTGCAGCATGTGCAGCTTCACCCCAGAAAGTTGCGGGAGTACCTGATTCATCAAGCATAGCACGAGCCATTTGTTGGATTGTTCTGTACATTCTTTCCACAACTCCATTTTGCTGAGGAGTTCTAGCTGTAGAGAATTCTCTTCTTATCCCATGTTCTTCACAGAAATCGAAAAATTCATTTGAGGTAAACTCCCCACCTCTGTCAGATCTGAGGCACTTAATCTTGTGTCCTGATTCATTTTCAGCCAAGGCTTTGAAGGATTTGAATTTTTCGAATGCTTCACCTTTGTGCTTCATAAGTCCTAACCAGACAAACCTGGAGAAATCGTCAATGAATAATATCAAATATTCTTCTCCTCGAGGTGTTCTTTTTCTGAATGGACCACATGTGTCTATATGTACTAGCTCAAGAGGCATGCTAGCTGATCCTTCCTTCTCAGGAAAATTAGTTCTGGTTTGCTTTCCAAACTGACATGATTTGCATATGGTGTTGTCTGGAATTTTGATATCTGGAAGATCACGAACTGCCTGATATTTGCATGCTTTCCTTATTTGTGGAAAGCTTAGATGCCCCAACCTCTGATGCCATAGCCAGTGTTCATCATTCTTGCTCAAATAACATTGTTGTTGTCTTTCTTCAAATATGTATAGATTATTTGGAGTCCTTCTTCCTTTGATCACTGTTTCACCTGTATCAAGATCACGAACACAACATCCATTTGATCTAAATATTACCTCTGTTCCTTGATCACACATCTGACTGACACTCAGAAGATTATGCTTCAATCCATCAACATACAGAACATTTCCAGCTTTGACCTTCTCTTTCAATGGAGCAACGCCTTTTCCTTTTATGGCTGCAGAGATATCGTTTCCAAAAGAAACTTTCTTTCCCTTTTCTAATGCGGTATATGATTCAAGTTTTTCTTTGTCCCCTGTCATATGCTTCGAACATCCGCTGTCAATGTACCATAGACTTTCTTGAACTTCTGCATAAAAGGCTATCCCACATCTTTCTGGTTGTGGTTCCTTTATTCTCCATGTTCTGACATTTGAGGTTTGTTCCTTCTGAGTTGTCTTCCAGAACCTGCTCCTGCATTCAGAGTGTTCATGACCAAAGTTATTACAAATAGAGCATTCAACTTCATTTTCAAGAACCGAAAAGTTGTTATAAGTCCTTTTCATGGTTCCAGTCATACTTCTTTGCTTTTGAGCTTCTCTAGTCATGATTGTCTTGTAGGCAACACATTGAGCTGCTTTGTGACCGAAGTTATGGCAAGAAAAGCATTGGCCATTAAAGAAATTTCTCCGATAATCAGATCTATCATCCAACTGATTGTAGCTTCTATTGACATCCATTCTTGGGGCATATTGGGAAGATTTTACCTGTGGCTGATTGTAGCTTCTGTTTGTCCTTAAGGCCGCTTGTCCCCGAACTTCTTGATAATCTTTATTTGTTCTTGAGGTAAACTGTCCCTGATTCACCTGATGACTTTTATTTGGTCTTTGTTCGCTCCTCCTTGCTGCATCAAGATAACTTTTAGAGGTAGAATTCCGTGAAGCTGAGACATAATAAGAATTCGTAGATTTTCTTTTTCTTCTATTGCAGACATTTTAGATTCAAATTTGGGGTACAAAGATCTTAGAACCTTTTCAACCACAATAGCCTCTTTTATTTCTTCACCCAAGTTTTTCATGCAATTAACAATCTCATCTACCCTAAGGAAATAGTTAGCCACACTTTCATCATTATACATTCTGAGAGTCTCATACTTAATCCTGAGAGTTTGAAGTTTAGCACGCTTTACCTGTTCGTCTCCTTCATAGCTCGTGACAATTTTTTCCCATATTTCTTTTGCGGATTTATAGTGCATTACCTTCATGAATTCCGATTGGGATATACATCCTAATAGGGTACTGACTGCTTTTGCATTTGTTTCATACTTCTTTTTCTCGGATGCATTTGTAGGAGTAGCTGAAGTAAAAGCGTAGCCTGTCTCTACGATGTCCCAAACTTTTGTACCAAGAGATTGAAGATAGGCAGTAACTCTTACCTTCCAATAATTGAAGTTTGTTCCATCAAAAACCGGTGGCCTGATTGATGCTTCTCTCTCGTAGTTGCTCATGATGAACGATCTACCTTCAAGCGATCAAGCTTCTCTGAAGGACATGCTCTGATACCAATTGTTGGAAATAATACTGAGAGGGGGGGTGAATCAGTATTATCAGATCAATAAAACTTTTTCAATACTCAGAAACATATACGCTACTTCAGTTAAGTAAACCAGCGTGTACACGCTACTGTGTCTAAAGCAACCAGCGTATAACCAGAAATCTTATGATTCAGTTAGTTTATCTTCAGTAAATGCATCATGACATTATTAACCATATTAAAGTAAATAGGTGCAGAACAGATCATCACACAAAATCCACACACATGAACACCATGATATAAGGTGGAAACCCAATGTGGGTGAAAACCACCTGCTGCAAGTCGTCTCTATCCTTGTTTAATAAGAAACTTCAGTTTACAATCTTTTGTACTGGTGCAGCCTTATACCAGTACGCAGGCCACAACCTGCAGAAGGCTACAACCTTCTCTCGTTTTCCAAACTCTCTTGGAAGGGAGCTCCAACCCCCTTTGCTCTTGTACTAGCTAAGATACTAGTACGTAGGTGCTGGCCTACAATCTTATTTTCTTCAGGTATCACTTTTCATCAATTTTCAGACTGGATACTCCTGAAGCACAACATTTCAATCTGAAGACCACGGTTCATTCACTTTTCATAGCAAATCATAGAAGCACGAAACAACCAATACTAGCATCATCAAACTTTGAATCACTGAACCACTGAAACCCTGTCAACACCCAGTCACTAGAACACAGAGCAGACTACAGAACCCTGCAATAACAGACAGACCCAACTGCAACCCAAAAATTAAGCTTCAAAAGATATACGCTACTTCAATGAAACAAACCCGCGTATACACGCGCTTTTACCGAAGCCAACCTGCGTACAGATCTAAAAATAATTTCTCATAACTTGCAGCTGTACCAGTCATCAGTCATACTCAGAACATAACATTGCGTCAGTATGCAGATCTAAAAATATGCGTAATCAACCATATACCGATAGTTCATTTCAACCAATTTGATCCCGATCTATCCTTCCATCAACCGATGTGATCTCTCCTTAGCTCAGATCAAGCAATGTATCATCAACCCAGAACCTGCATACTAGATCTCTTTCTTCATTAGATATTCAAGACTTTTTCAATACACAAGCCTAATGATCTTATTCTCCTTATATAGCATTAGGCCCTCCTCAATACCACAGGCCAAAACCATAGAAATACAATACCATCAACTTCAAAACTCGGGATCAACACGACTGTCGAGATACCTTGGTCCAAAAACATAGGCTCAAGTACCGAGGACTAACTACCACGGACCAAAGGGAAGCTTCTCGACATGTACGCTCTTTTCTGTTCATGAAACTGCGTGTATACACGACTTCGTATATAGCAAGCCTGCGTATCCGCGACTTAGTATATAGCGTACCAGCGTGTATACGCATCTTGGGCTTAATGAACCTGCGTATATGAAATTTCTCTTCATTCTTGTAGTCTGGACTGAGATCTGTCATCAAAGAGAGTTGCCATCAAGGACAACACCTGTACCGTAGCGCCACACCTGTGCCAAAATGCCAACAACAAGCCTTCTCAGAGGGATCGAGCCAACATGTTCCTCAAGCATTCACGCTTTGAAGATGGATCTCCCAACATACAAGTCTCTCTTACTCACAAGTTTTACACAAGATCAAATGCACTTCACAACCTTCCTCAAGCTATCAACAATCCCACACTTGTCACACTCACACCAGCTATCTAGCAAACTCACAAATACTAACAGCACTATCAGCAACCATTCCAAATACTAAGAACTCCAAAAACTAGTAGCACATAGCAATGGTGAGAGTTTAAATAAGAGAAGGAGTCTCCATGAAAGGTGGGAGAGTGAACTTATCTCCAAGGAAGGTAGCACAAATGATGGAACAACCACGCCATAGAAAGGAGGGTGACATAAACTAGGCCAACAACCAGGTCTGGAGTCATCTAGAAGGTCGACTGTTGGAACAAATTCACCCAATATGGATCATCGCGGGCACATAACTGGCCTTCCGTGCTGACATCACTATTGAATAATGTAGTTAGTCAGATCATTGCTCAAGATTACAAGCGACAGTCACGCTGGCACATAAAATCTGACCATCGCAGGAATCAGGTGTACTTCCGTGATGGCAGCGTGTTTATTTAGCCAACAGACGTGATGAGACAGAAACCTTTGAAAAAGTGGGTCATTTGGCAACATCAGAGAGCATTTGTCTAACATGAGCATGTACAACTTGGACACATGAAACAGTAGGAAGACTGGAGCGAAGACAGTGACAAATTACTGTGTAACAGCTATTGTACCCAAGGATTTTAGCCATCGGACTCCTAGTACAACATTAGCACGTCCCATTGGAATGGAAAGCATTGGGCTAGTCAATACATATTCTCCCATGGATAGCTTGACATTATGGCACTTTCCAGAGCAATTTATTGTTCCTCCATTTGCAACCATCACTTGACACTCTGGTGCTGGATATAGGAAGCAATTCAATTCTTTTGCTACCTTACAATGAATAAAATTGTGGGTACTTCTTGAATCAATCAACACTATTACCTTTTTCTTCTCGATTTTTCCTTCTATCTTGATGGTTTGAGGAGTGGTAATTCCAGCCAATGCATTACAAGATATGTTCGGATTCATTTCTTCTTTATCTAGACTTTGTTCGTGGAGTATATCCTCTTCTTTTGACCTTTCTTGCTCCTTTTCCTCTTCCTCTTCACAATCTATGTAGAATAATTTCTTCTCAACACACTTATTACCTTTAGTGTATTTGCTATCACAACTGTAAAAAAGCCCTTTTGCTCTTTTTTCTTCCAATTGTTGTGGTGTCAACCTTATAGTTTGTGGAAGACTAGGGGCAACAACACTTCCATCTTTATAGTTGTGAGTGGTATGCTTCCTGGTTGCCATAATTTTGCTTTCCATTTTTCTTGCTAACCTGAATGCCTTCTCTAATGAGTCAGGTTCCCAAAGGCGAACATCATGTTAGATATTATCCTTTAAAGTCCCTATGAACACATCAATCCTATGCTCCTCTGGAATATTTTTTACCCTTATGTTCAATTTTTAGAACTCCTCAATGTGCTCCATTATTGAACCCTTTTGTTTGAGACTTATCAATTGGCTAAAAAAAGTGTTGCTTTTTGTATCCTCATAATGTGCTATCAATTCTTCCGTAAAAATTTCCCAAGTGATAATTTGTTTACGAGAGCAAAGCCATTGATACCATACAAACTGATTTGGTTCCAAATATAAAGTTGCAATACGTACCTTTTGTGTGTTTTTCACATTATTGAGATTGAAAAATTGCTCCATCTGTAATATCCATGTCGCGGGATCCTTTCCATCAAACTTCCTCATATCGATTTTTGGAATATGGTGGGTCTTCGATGCAACATTAGAGTCTATGAAATCATGATTAACATTTTTTTTGTTCGCATAATGAGTTTCCTTTACTACCCTTTCACCATTAGTAAGTATTTCTTGTAGAAAATTTGTCAAATTTGCCTTCAAATCTATCTTCAAATCGTCAATCTTAGCTTCCACTCCCTTTATCTTAGATTCCATGCCATTTATCTTAGCTTCTGTTATATTTTGTGAGAATGAAATTTGTTGCACTTGGTCTTGTAATTTTGATATATCATGCAGCATTTCTTCTTCTTCTTCATGAGTCATGCTAGAGCTTTCAGGTTGCTTACTAGGTGTTTTCATTTTCTTTCCTTGGGGCATCAGTTACCGATAATAATGCTCTACATGCCCTTTGAATTCCTTCAAAATAATTTTTCAAACCAAGCTTAAGCAAAAATTTAAATTAAATCTACACACCTTTTTTCACTTTGTAGGAGCTCGATATTGCCTCTAATGTATCTCTGTAATTTCAGATCATCCAGTTCTAAAATTGCAACCTGCAATAGCCCTCTGTGTCCTCTTTCCAATTCCACTAGTCTGATCCCAATTGGATTCTCCAAAGAAGAGTTATGCCAAATCTCCCACAATGACCTGATTATAGACTAGTTCAGCAGAGCGAACTTGTACGATGTGCCACATGTCCCTGTTTTGACCTTTGGCTCTAAAAAATATATACAAGAAACTAAAGTCCGTCCTCTTTCTGTACCTTCTTACAAATTTTCAATCCGATGCCCAGAGAGAAAGCTATGACGACTTTCCCCAAGTCACCTGTTTGGAATGTAATTCAGGAGTCTACAAAAGACCAACTTCCTCAGATCATATCTCCGCAGTTATAGTGCGAAAAGCTCTAAAATTCGAACCCAAGCTTCAGTACGATCTCATCTCAAATGGGTTTTTTTTTAGCTTCTGAAACGTCGCAAAAAAAAAGTTATAGTGAAAATTCCACGATGACCTATTTGGAGCAGCGAAACCTTAGAATCCAAAGCTCTGATCCCAAATGTTATGAAACCAACTCACAAAAGGATAGAAAAGATAAATCAACGCCTTAGAATTTAGCCTCTTCGAGGGGGAAACCTCCTTTACATTACAAAAATGAATGATTCCTTGATGATTCAAATGACAAAACCTCCTTTCTATATATAAGAGTCTAAGAAGTCACAATATAACCCAGCCGACCTATCAATAATAATATAAAGCCACAAAAATAACAATAGAGGGATTCTATGGGGCACAGTAATAACAATATGGGGGCAATAGGGGCACAACAATATTAATAAGGGATACAAATACAATATTAATGGGGTAATCACTAGTATCATAGGGACCTAACACTATGCCTAGTGGCGTCGGTAGCGTTTAATATTTCAAAGAAAACAACAACACATTGTTTAATGTCGGCATTGGCCAAACTGTATGAAAAACCCTTGGCCTCAAATAAGGTATTGCTTATGAAGCGTTTATTTAATATGAAGATGTCAGAAGGTGGATCTGTTGCAGATCATTTAAATGATTTTAGTACAGTTACAAGTCAGTTAAGTTCTCTAGGGGTAAATTTTGATGATGAAGTTAGGGCTCTGTTATTTCTGTGCTTATTGCCAGAAAGTTGGAATGGTTTAGTTATGGTCGTTAGTAACTCTATCTCTGGATCTAGTACTTTAAAGTTTGATGATGTTGTTGGTGCAATCCTTAGCGAGGAAATGCGATGGAAAAGATTCGATGAGACATCAGGTAATGCTTTGACTGCAAAGACTAGGGGAAGAAAAATGGAAAGAGGAAAGAGCCCAGGATATCGCAGTAAGTCAAGAAAAGGCAGATCCAAGTCCAGATCGGGGATAGTGTGCTGGAAATGTGGGAAGAAAGTACACCTGAAGAAAGACTTCAAGTCTTGGAAGGGAAAAGAAGGAGACGCGCAGCAAGAAACTAATCATGAAGCGAATGTAACAGGTGATGTGTTGCAAGATTCTTTGATTCTTTCATTAGAAAATATTATTGATGTTTGGGTGGTAGATTGAGGGGCCTCATTCCATGCCACACCTGATAGGAAACACTTTCATGATTAAGTTCAAGGATATTTTGGAAAGGTTCAATTGGGTGATGATAAACCCTGTAAAATCGTTGGAATGGGTACAGTTTTCATAAAACAACACAATGGAAATCAGTGGCTATTGAAGAAGGTAAGGCATGTTCCAGATCTGAAGAAAAATCTGATTTCAACAGGGTAGTTGGGAGGTGAAGGTTACGTAACTACTTTCACAGATAAAACCTGGAAGGTTACTAAAGGATCCCTGGTAATAGCGAAAGGAGAAAAGGTTGGTACATTGTATTTATGGAATGGTATTTCTAATTCTGTTAATGTTTTAACCTCTACAGGAGAAGATACGGCATTGTGGCATCATAGAATCGGGCACATGAGTGAGAAGGGGATGCAAATTCTTCACTCAAGAAATTTGTTACCAGGTTTGAAGCATGTTGATTTAAAATTTTGTGAGAATTGTGTTTATGGAAAACAGAAGAGAGTCAGATTCCTTAGAGTCGGGAAAGAAAAGAAGAGCGAAAAATTAGAGCTTGTGCATACAGATATATGGGGACTTGCTTAGGTATCATCTCTTGGTGGCTCTCATTATTATGTTACTTTTATTGAGGATGCAACCAAAAAAACCTAGATTTATTGTATTCGAAATAAATCTGATGTATTTGATACTTTCAAGAAATGGAAAGCTTTGGTTGAAAATGAGACAGGGAAAAGGTTGAAGTGTCTCAGATAAGATAATGGACGTGAATATTACAGCAAAGAGTTTGATAGGTACTGTTCATAGAATGGAATTCGCAGAGAGAAGACAGTTCCAGGAACACCACAAGAAAATGGTGTTATAGAAAGGATGAACAGGACAATGATGGAGCGTGCAAGGTGCATGAGATTGCATGCAGGATTGCCTTTACAATTTTGGGCATATGTTGTAGATACTATTGTTTATCTAATAAATAGAGGGCCTTCAAGTTCCTTGGATGGTGTTATTCCAGAGGAGGCATGGACAGGTAAAAAGGTAAACTACTCATTTTTAAAGACTTTTGGTTGTGAAGATTTTTTCCACATTAACAAAGAAAATAGAACAAAGCTTGAGGAAAAATCAAAGAAATGTACCTGTATTAGATATGGTGTTAATGATTTTGGTTATCTCTTATATGATTATGAAAATCACAAAATCATTAGGAGCAGAGGTGTAATATTCAATGAAAAGGTCTTGTATAAGAATCAGTTGCAGGAAAAGAAACAGGGAAAAGAAAATAGAGAATACACAGTGCTTGACGATATCACCGGAAAAGTGATGGTGAATGAAAATCATAATGATCAACAGCTAGAATAACAACCAGAACAACAAAAATCACCTTCAAACACCTGAAGTGGTGTTAGAAGATCTACCAGGATATGTAGACCCCCTGAACGATACTCTCCTTCATTATATTATGTATTGTTGACTGATTCTGGTGAACCAGAATGTTATGAAGAAGCAGTGCAGGTAGAAACCAAGAAGAAGTGGGAGCAAGCCATGAAAGAAGAGATGGACTCCTTAGCACATAACCAAACCTGGGACTTAGTCAGGTTGCCTACAGGTAAAACAACATTGCAGAATAAATGGGTTTATGCTGAAGGAAGAAGATGGAGGAAAACAGAGGTACAAAGCTAGACTTGTGGTGAAGGGGTTTGCACAGAAGAAAGGTATTGATTTTGATGAAATATTTTCTCTTATTGTTAAAATGACTTCAATCAGAACTATTTTAAGTCTAGTAGCAGCTGAAGATTTGCATCTTGAGCAATTAGATGTAAAGACAGCCTTTCTCCATGGGGATTTGGAGGAAGAGATATATATGTAGTAGCCATAAGGATATGAGGTAAAAGGGAAGGAGAAACTCGTGTGCAGGTTGAAGAAGAGCTTGTATGGCTTAAAACAAGCTCCAAGGCAGTCGTATCTAAAATTTGACAGGTTTATGTCTGAACAAAGTTATACTAGATGTCACTCTGATCATTGTGTTTATCTCAAAAGGCAAAATGATGGAAAATATATTATATTGTTAGTGTATGTAGATGACATGCTTGTTGCAGGTTCTAACATGCAGGAAATAAATGTGCTCAAAAGGAAATTGGCAAACTCAGTTGCAATGAAGGATTTGGGTGCTGCAAAACAAATCCTTGGTATGAGAATAACTAGAGACAGGAATAATCGCAAATTAACATTGTCTCAAAGTGAGTACATAGAAAAGGTGTTGAAAAGGTTTAATATGCAGAATGAAAAACCAGTTAGTATACCTTTGGCTAGCCATTTCAAATTAAGTAAGGAGGCATGTTGCAAGACTCAGGAAGAAATGGCTCATATGTCTAAAGTTCCATATGCATCATCACTTGGAAGCTTAATGTATGCAATGGTCTGCACAAGGCCTGATATTCCACATGCAGTGGGATTTGTAAGTAGGTACATGAACAATCCAGGAAAAGAACATTGGATGGCAGTGAAGTGGATTCTCAGGTATTTGAGAGGTGCCACAAATCAAGAATTATGCTTTGGTGGTTCAAACATTGCTCTACAGGGATATGTTGATGTAGATATGGCAGGTGATAGAGATAACAGGAGGAGCACAACAGGGTATGTGTTTACTGTAGGTGGAACAACTGTCAGTTGGGTTTCAAAAATCCAAAGTGTTGTTGCACTTTCAACAACAGAAGCAAAGTATGTTGTTGCTACAGAGGCTAGTAAAGAAATGATTTGGTTACAAAGGTTTATGGATGAATTGGGCAAGAAGCAGGAGTTGGGTAGGTTATACAGTGACAGCCAGAGTGCCATACATCTTGCAAAGAACTCTACATTTCATTCCAAGACTAAACATATATAGCTCAAGTACCATTTCATGCGGTCAGCTTTGGAAGATGGACAGTTGAAGCTAGAAAAGATACACACTAGCCAGAATCCTACATATATGTTAACAAAAGTTGTAACTAGGGAGAAACTAAGAATCTGATTAGTTTCAATTAGTCTTCAAGTATGATGAAGAAGATGAGAAACAACTAGGTCCAAAGTGGAGTTATTGTCTAGCAAATGAAGCAGTGGTGGAGTTGCTATAATCAGTCTCCAAGTGGGAAATTGTTGGGTGTGGAGCCTGATTATCTTCTGTATTCAAAGGTTTCAACCGGATGTATAGCCCAGGAAGACTGTACACCCCTCCACACGGGGGGTTGTGGGGGGGACTTATCCCCCCCTGCGAGGGTCCGGGGGCCAGCAGTCCCCCGACGGGGGCTTGGGGGCAGCGCCCCCGAAGCTAAAAATAGATGTAAAATTGCCTTGTAAAAGTCTAGTAATTTCTAGTCAATCTAGGCCATTCATTAGGTGGATGATCTAACAGTAGAAGTTATGTTTAATTTAGGGTTTTTTTTCCTAGAAGGCAACCCCTCACTATATATGAGGGAATTGCATTGCGTCTATGCATTTCTGTATTTTGAGTGAGGAAGAGAGAGGAGATTGAGAGCGAAGAGGGTGTTACATCGGATCTGTTGTAGGTTGTATCTCTTCAGTTTGCTGGATAATATAATAAAGAAGGACTGGATATTTCTTCGTAGATGTAGCCCAAACTGGGTGAACCATGTATACCTATGTCTCTCTTGCTTTATGTGTTTTCTGTGTTTATATTTCTGCAATATTTTATGTGTTCTATTGCTCTGTAATATATAATTTTCTAATGACCGCAAGATCCTTTGGACCTATTCCAACCTAATTGGACTACCCAGCTGAGTCATGCGCTAGAATTCTATAACATGACCACTGAAGAAGAAGATGAGGATCCCAAAAATATTAATATTATGGAAACTAAAGGTCATCGCGAGGTTGAAGGTCTGCAGATAGAGGATCCAAACAGAACCACACCACTGAAAACTAGGCAAGTCAACATTGGCACACAGGCGGAACCAAAATTTGCAAACATTGGGGAATATTGGGATGATGCAATAGTAGAGAAGGTCGCTGAGCTCCTATGTGAATATCAGGATTTGTTCCCCATGAAGTTTTTTTATTTAAAAGGGATAATAGGAGACCTGGGTGTCATGAAGATCACCCTGAAATCGGATGTGAAACCTGTAAAACAAATACCTTACCGCCTTAATCCTAAGTATAAGGAAAGGGTTTGTGGTAAGTTAGATAAGATGCCCACGGTGAGAATTATTGAACCAGTGGAAGAATCTGATTTGGTAAGCCCGATAGTGGTTCAGGAAAAGAAACATAAAGAAGAAATAAGGATATGCGTGGATGTATGGAAGCTGAATGACACTTGTGTGCATGATCCTTTCCTGACCCCGTTCACTGACGAGGTCCTGAACAATTTTTGTAGCCAAGAAGCATACTCTTTCACTGATGGGTTCTCTGAGTACCATCAGATCAAAATCGCACCTGAGGATAGAAGAAAGATGACCTTCATGACTGAATGGGGATGTTTTCAGTACAACGTAATGCCTTTTGGGTTGAAGAATGTGCCAGCTATATTTTCACACGTAGTCATTGTGGCATTCAAAGACTTCATTCATAAGTTTATGGAGGTATACTTTGACAATTGGACAGTGTTTGGATTGGTCAAGCATCATGTGGCAAGTCTGCGCTTGATGTTAGATACATGTTGGAGATACCAAATCACGCTCAATCTAATGAAGTGTCTATTTTGTGTCCCTTTCGGGATCCTGCTAGGTCATGTGGTATGCAGACAAGGATTGATGGTAGACCCCACAAAGATCGCGGTGATAATAAACTTGGAGGCACCAAGGAATGTGAAATAGCTGTGCGCAACTCTAGGGCATACCGGATACTATAGGAAGTTCATCAAGATCTATGCCTAGATCATCGCGCCCATAGAGAAGTTGTTGAAAAAGGATGCTACGTTCTGTTGGAATGATGAATGCCAAAGGAGCTTATATGTACTGAAAGAGAAAATGGTCGTCACACCAATCCTAGTCTTCCCAGACTGGAAGAAGGAATTTCATTTGCATGTCGATGCCTCATGTATTGCACTAGGGGTTGTGCTGACACAGGCAGGCAAGGGAGAATTGGACCATCCTATAGCATTCGCGAGTAGGAAGTTGTCCAAGGATGAGAACAACTATTCCACTACAGAGCACGAAGGACTAGCCATGGTGTACGTGCTCCAAAAGTTTAGGCACTATTTGTTTGGTGGACATTTTAAGATGTATATGGATCATTCTGCATTGAAATACTTGGTCAATAAGCTTGTGTTGGGCGGGGGGGACGGGATCTGCAGATGGTTGTTGTTGTTCCAGGAGTATGACTTTGAATTTATTTTGAAGTTAGGATGACTGACTGTAGGACCCAATCATCTGTCGCACATTGAAATGGGAGAGGAACCTACTAATTTGGAGGAGGGGTTGCATGACGCACAAATATTTGTAGTGCACATTGCAGACAATCACTTTGAAGATATCATACATCTCTTGACGATGGGGACTGCTCCAGAAGGGTATACAAGCCAGCAGAAGAAGGAGTTAGCAGTGCGCGCGACAGACTTCTCCGTCATTGCAGGGCACTTATAAAAAATAGGGTCAGGCAAAATATTGTGACATTATGTCCCTGACTTTGAACAAAGCAACATTCTTCTAGAGGCTCATGGAGGAGCCGTATGAGGAAATTATGCAGGAAAAGCAACAACGCAGAAGGTTTTGCGTGTTGGGTTGTGGTGGCCAACCCTACATAAGGATGTGAAAGCATATTGTAGGGCATGTGACACATGTCAAAGGACTAGTAGGCCATCACAAAGGGATGAAGTACCTTTTATGTTGTAGGTGATGTTACAACCATTCGAGAAATGGGCGATTGATTTTGTGGGTCCAATTCAACCTCAAGGAAAGAAGACAGGTGCGCGTTACATCATCAGCGCGACTGAGTACTTGACCAGGTGGGTGGAGGCACAACCCGTGAAGGACTGTACAAGCGTGATAGTAGGAAAGTTTATTTTTTAATACGTGTTGAAAATATTTGGCTGTCCAAAGATCTTGATGAGCGATCACAGTATGCACTTTCTTAACGAAACAATCAGCGCGTTGACATAATAATTTTAGGTGTATCATCAGAAAAGTAAGCCTTATCATGCATAGTATAATGGGATGGTGGAAGCATTCAATAAGATACTGGAGAATGCATTTATGAAGGTCTGCAATGCTCAGAGAAATGACTGGGATGTGCATGTACTAGCGGTGCTATGGGCCTACAGAATGACTTGCAAGAAGTTGACTTGGAAAATGCCTTTCAGAGTCGTGTATGGCGTAGAAGCTATGATGCTATTGGAATACATTGTA
This sequence comes from Pinus tabuliformis, assembly GCA_031772625.1. Taxonomy (NCBI): domain Eukaryota; kingdom Viridiplantae; phylum Streptophyta; class Pinopsida; order Pinales; family Pinaceae; genus Pinus; species Pinus tabuliformis. The sequence goes on from CM062819.1 coordinate 952,438,802, forward strand.
CCTAGTCTGTGCATAGCGGAACTCACAGGAATGACAGACCGCGAAGCCCTGGAAGAGAGGCTCACGCAGCTAGCAGATCTTGGGGAGGATTGATTTCTAGCTGGATTTCATCAACAAGTTCAAAAGGAGCGTGAAAAGGCATGGCACGATTGGCATATCAAACTGCGCACCTTCAAGGTAAATGATCTGGTCTTGTTATATGACAATAAATTTGATAAATTTCCTGGGAAATTTTGGATGCACTGGCTAGGGCCATATGTCATCAAGGAGATTACTGATGGTGGAGCAGTGCAGTTGGTCAAATTGAATGGAGAACCCTTCCCAAGGAAGGTGAATGGCAGCCTATTGAATCCATGCACCATGATCCAACTAGGTGACTATATGAGGGAAGCACAGTTTTAGCGCTCCAGGCAGCTGAAAGGAGGCACGAGACTATAAATTACACTGCCTGGGTTGGAGATCTACGTGAAGAAAGAACTAGGCAGAATGAGGGAATGTCACATAGTCCACAACAACGCGTAGAGTGTTGCGCTACTAGGGGAGCAACCATGTAGAGCAGCCAAAAAGTGACCGTTAATGTTGTTGTTCATGATTTGACGACGAAAGAACAGCCAAATGGAGCGGGGGTGGTGACATTTAAGTCATAATTTATGGGTAAGATCTTTGAAATCTACCGCCAATCTAGCATTAATGAACCAATTTTGGGGGGAACGGTCAGATTTGAATTCAAAAGTGCCTATAAATTACAGGTGGCTACCCAATGAAAAACACTTGGCATTTTGAGAATTGAGTTGTTGAGCTCTCAGGTGCACATAAACCATGAAACCTTTGAAGTTTTGCTAGAAAATTATGTGTTTAAGACATTTCCACAGGTGAATCAAGAGCTATTGCATAGCATTATGTCAATGCCCATTAAAACTATGAGTGTGGAAGCAGTGATAGCCAAGGGAGTTGTTCCAGAGGTGGCTAAGGTAGTAGAAGGAGCTGCCCCAGAGATTGTGCTTGTAGAGATACCAGCTGAAGTACCGAAGTCGCCATGGTCACCTGGACCAAGGCCTACCCCGACCAAGGAGGGTCCCAAGAACAAGAAGGAAAAACAGGTCGCACCACCACAACCGATGTGCGCATCTCCCAGAAAACACCAACAGAAGGATAAGCCCACCGGATAGGAAAAGGGCAAGATGATTAACTTGGGGCTGGAAGAAGAAGACATTTAGGATATCCCAATGGATGATGAGGATGTGGGGGTGGAAACAGAGGATGTTGATATTGAGGGCTTTAACCCCATCACTATGTTTCTTGAGTATGTTCCTTCGGAAAGGGGCAAGACCAAGGTGCCCAAAGACATTGATGAAAGTAAGGTCACCCTACACACACCCCTCTTATCAGACCAATTGTGTTCGAAGGACCACACTTGGGGTGTGTCCCCCTTTTGAAATTAGAAGACTGGGATTTAACGAAAACAAAGTGGTTTCCTCACCTAGCAATGGATCAACTCATGCAACGCATGTTCCACAAAACCACTGGAGTAACCCATTGGAGCCGCAGAAGTGGCTGAGAAGCATAGATAAGGAAGAAATACTCGGCCTCCTATGGGTGCCACATTACAACCGCATGCTCATCACAATGGTGGTAATCAAGCAACTACTATGCTTGGTACACGATGGGTGTTTGTTGTTGGAGGAGCCAATACCCATCATTGATATGTTGATCCATAGGATCACGCGGCAATCATACATAAGGGAAAATCCGGCAATGATGTTTGGTGGGAAGGTTGGTGAGCATGCCCTCGTGAAGACCATGATGGAAAAATTTAAGTTGGTAAAGAAGCTGCGCAGTTACGCCATTTCCAGCATCTACGACCCTATGGTCAAAGTGGCAACGCAACTCTTAGCAGGGAAGGTCATGCGAAAGTGTCGCGCAGACGAAGTGTTGGCACCATTCGTAGCTTTGGTAGCCTAATGCACAGAGGGCGTTCAATTTAATTGGGCGCGCTACCTCTACGGTGAGTTCCTTGCGAACTTCCGCGAGGCGTAGGATCTCAGCAAGAAATTTCACTATGCATGGCTCTTGTTGTCCATAGTGTTGGTAGCATGGGAGATACCTGAAGATAATCAGTTTCCTTCGGTCACACCAGACCTACCAGAGGCCGCAAAGTACGCTTCACTATGTGCGACTAAGGATCTGAGAGGATAAAAGATAGCAAGATATTTTGGACCTTAATGGAGATGAATGTGCATATGGCCATCAACCGCAAGCCGCAGTTATCGCCTACTAATTTTGATAGGTTGTAGGAGTACGTGGAATTCAAGGCTGACTTCCACCACGTCTTAATATGGGCACAAAAGGACCCTGAGCAGAAGTGGCACAACTTGCCCTATTTGGCCACAAATGATGCGATCAGCATGGTCCTTGACTTCTGGCCGTCAGAGTGATGCACTACCTCAGACTTGGTTGTGGGTTTGAGCAAGACCGTCGCACAATGCAAGAAGGAAGAGGCCAAGCTAAATATGGAACAGCTGGATGCAAAGAGGAAAAAGGAGGCCGACGACAAGGCTAAGGCAGAGCACGCTACTACGTAGTAGTCAGTTGGGCAGGCACGAGAAGAGGAGCATAGCTCTGACGGAGGTCAAATGTCGCCTTCACGAGAGATGGAAGAAGAAGAGGATGAACAGACGGAACAGGGAGGAGCAGACTCGGAGATGATTCCATTCTGTATCAAGCACACGAGAGAGTCAGAAAAGGTAGGGCCATGGAAGAAGTCCAAGGCTATCAAGACGTCTTTGGATCTAATCACCCTAACAGAGGGTGATCTGCATGATATATGGGATGCGGTGCAGGATGCCATCGCAGAACTACTACAAAAGTTGGAGCAGCAGCAGCAGCAGGTGTTGGGGATCATTTACATAGGTCTGCAGGAGCTACAGATCCATGCGTCACAAACTCAGACCAGTTCGGTAGCCACCAATTTAGCCCTTGGCACCTCAGAAGCCACAGGGATGTTGTGCGCACGGGACCCCTGAGCCATAGCGCTGCCAGATGGAGCATTGACGATGGTGACTAAAGCTGACAAGCTCATTGTCAGCACCCTCAAGGGAGTAGGAATTAACTTGGCCATGCTTCCAATCGAGGCACTTCATCTTCTGCAGGATGGAGTAATTGCGGAACTTCGGGCCTGCGAACAATGCACTTTATAGGTGATCAATGAGAAAAAGGTCAACAACAATCAGTTGGTTGTGCAAAGAGACTTTGCCATCAACCTTGTAAATGACCTCATATATAAGAATAAATGCCTAACAAAGGTTGTAGATGAAGCATGTTGGACTGTCCTGGAGCTGGACATCCTCGAGGCTGCGCCAGTCGATGTGTAGATTCGAAAACTCACTGCAGGAGTGCGCGATACAGACACAGAGTTGGCCAAGGTTTAACTGGAGCTAAATCTCAATATCACAGAATTTTAATTGAAGGCCCAGACTTCGACGCAGTCAGAAGTCAAGGAGCAACACGCAACTGTTGTGGCAGATGCAGTAGCAGTGGTAGCAAGTGCAGTGATGGACTGCACGACACTTTTTGAGCAGTTGCTTGAGCTACTTACCAACTTGCAAGAAGACCCAAATGTGCAGAGGCTAGAGACAAAAGCACGGGAACTACAACAGTGCTACAACGAGGTTAAAGAGATAGCATGCACTTTCTCCGTCACGCAGAGACTAGCAAAGCTGCAAAAGACCGAGGAATTGAAGGAATAGGTAGATGCAACTCAGCACAAGGAAGTCGTGTTGAAGGCTTACTTGAAGCCTTGGTTGGACAAGACCTACATAATCACAACCACCATCGAAGGCAAGTTGTCTAGTCTGCAGGAGATGCAACAGAAGCTACAGGCTAATAGCATAGGACCAGCGACAGAGCAATTAGTCAAAGAAATGAAGCAAGCGGCAACACAGTGCACCACCGAGATAGCAGTTGCCCAAGTCAAGCTAGGAGGTCTTCGCGAAAGGATCTCCGTGTCAGCCGAGTGACTCGAGGGTGAGCCACCATGTTTTTATTGGGGGCCTATTGGGAACAAGTCCCCTGGGGGTCAATTTTGGGGTTACAAACCCATGTTTTGGGGCAGAAGGCTCGAATTTTGTATGAAGAATGTAAAGTCTCCAAATTTTGTGGTCACGAAGCATGAAGATACCTAAAGTCAAAAAGGGTTTTCTATGCTTAGTTTAGGTAGGTTGTGTCGGTTTTGGAAATCTTCCCTTGGTCCGTGGACCATGGGATTGTATAAAAAGGAGAGTCTTAGAGAGTCTAAGGGAGTTAAGTAGTGATGATTCACTGATGTAATAGGTTGGGGAAAGCTAAGAGCGAGAGTCTTAGTGGAGAAAGAGGCTCTACAACTGAGTTTGCGAAGGCCTAGGGTAGAAGTCCGCAACTGAGTATGTGGACCCCTACAGCTATGTGTGCAAGGTGGTTAGAGTCTATATTGAAAATCTAAGTCATCAATAAAGAGAAGTGTTCTGAACTTATTGTGTACTTTCCATCTGTTTAGCGTTATTTTACTGTTGTTATGAATGTTGCGATTATGCTATGTTGAATGTTAAGTTTTAGATATAATGTTAATTTGATGCACGAAATTATATGTTTCCATCTGTTGTAAGTAATAATATATGTTTATGCGAGGATAATCTTACTTGTATGGTAAAGTTGGCTAATACCTAAAACAATTTGGGGACTAATTCGGTAACCTAGTTCCAGAGGCACATAAGTGCCTGAATCATCATCTAAGGTTGTGCAAAGGGCAATCGGGTACCTTCGTGGAGGTTCTGAAAGACAGAAAAGGAAGTAAACCAATAAGCCATAAGGGCTTATCGATCTGCGCAAAGACAGGAGTGAGGATATAAAATCGGCATAATGACTATCTTAGGGTGCGGAAACTTGGTTCCTACATCCCCCCTAATTACTTTGGTAGAGACTTCAATACGCACTCCACAGATTGATGCCGAAAGGGCCAGTAGTGTAGGGATTTTCTTGGCTACTTAATGCTAAACCTGGGTCAGGGCCTATCAAGCCAACATTCTCCCAAATGCAACCATTGAATCCAAGCCCTATGTTGCCTTGTCACATAGTTCTTGAGATACCCCTCTAACCATTGGTTCACCCTCTCTGTCTAGTCGTCGGTCTATGGATGATAACTAGTTCTTAGGGTGAGCTCAGTGCCAACTATCCTAAAATCCTCCTGCCAAAAGCCCCCCATGAAATGGATATCTCGGTCACTGAAAATAGTCTTAGGGAGTTTGTGCAGGTAGAAGACCTCCCTAAAGAACATCTCTACCACCTGTGAAGTTGAATATCATGTCCAAATGGAAAAGTAATGTGCAAACTTGGTCAACTGGTCAACCACCAAAAAATACAATACTTCCCTTGTACTGAGGGAAGTCCAGTGGTGAATTCCATAGAGATACTCTCCCATTCCCCCTTGGAGATGGGAAGAGGCTGAAATAGTCCTATTGGATGGGTCAAATCTCCTTTTTTCCTTTGACAAGACTCACACTCTTACACATGCCTCAACTCATCCCCCTTGAGGCCCTTCCAAGTGAAGCACTCTCTCACTTCCATATAAGTCTTCCTGAACCCCTGGTGTCGAGACAAGGGAGATTCATGAGTTTCGCAAAGGATGTGTTCCCTCAACTAGGATGATAGAACCAAGAATATGCACCCTTTGTAATATATAACCTCATCCATCACCATGTAGTGCTCATCTAGATAGATTCCCTCCAAGATATCGCATGCCCGATGATCCTTGGAGTACTCTACTAATAGTTGCGCCTTCCAATCATGGCAAATGCTCATGAGTGAAAGTCCTACAGGTCTCCTAGATAGTACATTAGCCACCACATTGTTCTTCCCCCGCACATACTCAATATCAAAATCATAGGCTTATACCTTTTTGACCCACCTCTGTTGCCTATCATTGAGGCCTTGCTGCCCCATGAAGTGGCGAAGACTGTTGTGATCTTTCGTCACCTGAAATCAGTTTCCCACCAAGTACTGTCTAAACTTGCCAATGCATGCATTATATCCAACATATCCTTGTCGCATATGCAATACGACATCTCATGTGGTAGGATCTTTTGGCTCTCAAAAGAAATGGGGTGCCCTCCTTGGGACAAGACTGCCCCTATCCCCACACTCGATGCATCGCACTCTAATGTGAAAGGTTGTGTAAAATATTGAAGTGCCACTATTGGGAAACAAGTCATCACCTCCTTGAGGCAATTAAATGGTTCCTAAGCTCCATCTATCCATGCAAAAGCCCCCTTCTTAGTCATATCAGTAAGGGGTGCTGCCAACTGTGAGAAGTCCCTCACGAACTTCTAATAATAACTACATATGCCCAAAAATCCTCTTAGCATTGTCACATATCGAGGCTATAGCCATTTCCAAATAGCCTAAATCTTCTCCTCATGCACCTTGACCCCATTTGCGCCTATGATGTGCCCCAGGTAAAGCATATTTGTCAGCCCAAACTCGCACTTGGACATCTTGGCGTAGAACTATTGCTCCTCCAAGATAAGACATATTGTCTCTAGGTGTTGCAGGTGCTCCTCCCACATCCTGCTGTAGATCAAGATTTAATCAAAGAATACTAGTAAAACCCTCTTTAGCTAGTCTCTAAACACATGGTTCATGCATGACTGGAAAGTAGTCAGTGCATTTTTGAATGCAAAATGCATGACCAGGAACTCGAAATGCCCATAATGACATCTGAAGTCCGTCTTCAGGATGTCTTTCTCCCTCACCTGAATCTGATGATACCTAGACAGCAAATCTATCTTAGAGAAGTACTTGGCTCCTCTAATTTTTTCCATCAACTCATCAATATGTGGAATTGGATACTTGTTCTTCAATGTCTTCTTGTTGAGGGCCATGTATTCAATACACATGTGGACAGTCCCATCCTTCTTCTTCATCAGCACTACCGAAGAAGTGAATGGATTAGAGACCGGTCTGATGTGACCCAATGCCAATAGATCCTTGATGACCTCTCAATATCATCCTTATATGATTTGGGATGCCTATAGGGTTGTAGAGCCTCATGAAGGCTTCATTTTGGCACTCTCCCTTACCCTTTTTTCCTCTCTTTGACCATCATCATCAACTCAAAAGGCATCAAACTACAATGTTTTTTGCATGGTAAGGCATTTAATTGTCTTATCTTTCATATTTAATAATGTTCCTTATTATTGAATTAATGTTTGTATAAGATACATAATTCATGCAATTCTACAACTAATCTATGTTTCTATGGCTAACTCGAAGGTTTATTATGGGATGGCGTCCCCTGGGTCAGTTTTGGGTCAAAAGCCCAATTTTCTACGTAAAAATATGTAAAGTCTCCATGAATTATGGATGTGGAGCGCATAGTTAGTTAGAAGTCAAAAAGGGTTTTTACCCTCGTTTATGTAAACTTGAGTTAGTTTTGGAAGATCTATCCATGGTCCGCGGACCATGGGATTGTATAAATAGGTGTGTCTCAGAGAGTCTAAGGCAAATCTATGTCTTTGTCTATGGGTACAACGGAAGAAATATAGAGATTTAGCGCAGGGAAGTAAGTCTTAGAGGGGGAAAAGGCTCTGCAGCTGAGTGCATGGGGAAGTTTTGAGTCTGTAAACTTATACTAAAGATCAATAAAGAAGACTGTTGCAGAAATTCTTATGTTTTATCTCTATAATTCTGTTATTTATGATTACGATATATGTTGTAATGAATAATATCTTTATGAAATAATGATGTATTGATGTGAAAATTTACTAGATCCGTCTTATTAACTGAACACAATTAATGTTAAGTGATTACGTGAATATCATAACACTTCCTATTAGGTTTATTGAACACTTTGGTAGAGCTAAGCACATACTGATCTAAGAGTAATATAAGGTGTGCGTAAGTAGTTAATTTGTCTATTCAGGGTCCGCAAAATCCAATCATAGACCTTCGCGAAGGTCCAAAGGTCATTCAAAGGGAATTACAGGTAACAGTACCAAGCCCTACGAGCTTATAGATTTGTGTGGAGGCAGATCTAGGGCATAAAAATACATCACACTGATCTTTGGAGGTGGAAACTTGGTTCCAACATACCCCCATACTACTTCGGGTGAGACTTGAGTCTGTGCTATGCAAATTGATGCTGAAAGGGCCAGTAGTGTATGGCTTTGTTTGGTGCAACTAACTTTGAACCTGGGTCAGGACCCATTAAGACAATAAATGGTTTCATTGCCAAGACCAAGATCTGCATAAAGAGATGTGTGATGTCACATCACTGGAATTTGACCAAAATGGAAATTGAGAAGTGGTTGGATAAGAAGATCCAAGAATTCATGATGCAAGAGAATAGAAATTTGCGCCTCACAAAATAGTAGTGGATGGACATATATTTGTACATAGAGATACATGAAATTTTCTTCTGCACCTTCCCGATTCAAATATATGAGTGGATAGCTAAATTGGCAGACGACCAAGGAAGGTGGAGGCTTAATGGTCCAATAGTGTGGACTCTAGAACTATTACGAAGGTTGGAAGCCTCTAAAGATAAGTTTTCTCACGTTGTGGACCATTGGCTCGATCGCATTATAGGAGGATTTGTTACAGAGTTCGCGGTTGACTCCTAAGTTGGTTACAGTGAAGCAGAGCGATGTTTCTTCAAGGTACCGCGAGGTAAGTATTTGAGATCTTTGAATACCTAGATTAAGATGCTCTTGTGTGAAAAATGGGTTATGCCATTGCCTTGATGTTTGGATCTATGAAAAGTGGATGGAGCTTTAGAAACCAAGGAAAAACAGGTCTTGAATATAGCCCATTAATCGGACCTCCTTCAAGTGACGACGAGGGAGCGGTATAGGCCTCACCATACAGCATTGTCCAGCTGATAAGGCAGGGTTTTTGACAAATACATCATCTGTCCATGCCACCTCCACCTTCACCTCCAAAACATATACCTTCACCGTCACCACCACCACCATCGTTCAACATGTCGAATACAATGAAGTTGTCAATTTTCAAGGGTTTAAGATGTGAGGATCCAGATTAGTTTTGGTTTGTTGCGAAGGCTGTGTAGACAACACAACAAATTATGTATGATAATATAAAGAAGGCGCAATTGGTTACCACTCTACAGGATCGCGCACTAACATGGTACATTAAGTACTACACCGATAACCCATTGGCATCGTTAGTAGACACTCAAGCCACTTTGAACAAATAATTTGGTAAGCCTAAGTCTGACTCGCAGTCAGTAATTGGATTTATCATGATGAGGGCTGGTGAAATGCCCTGGGAATTAGATCAAAGATTGAAGTGCGTGATCTGCGAGGCTAACATGCATCTCATAGATAATCAGCACTGCGAGTGGTTTATAGCCTCGCTCTTGCCCCACCTAAGGATTTCCTTATCACAACAAAAGATAGGAACTTAGGCAAATCTCTCGAAATCGCGATGAGATTGCATGAAACACCTATTCAGGATGTGTCTTTGGGAGTCCATCAAATTCACTTGCAGTTGCAGAACCTCTGTTTGGAATTATTAGCTTGTAGGGGCTTGACCTAGGTTTAGAGGTGATTTAGCCAAACAAATCTCAGTACTACTATCCCTTTCAGCAATAGTCTGCGGAGCGCGGACTGAGGTCTCACCTGAAGTAGTATGGGAGGGTGTTAGAACTAGGTTTCCACACCCTGGGGGTGTCTGATGAGCTCTGGTGGTCTATGGCTTGACCTTGTGCGCACGTCGCAACGTGCAACTATTAGTCCCTCGCAACCTGTGATGTTGCCTTCGCGCAACCCTACTCGGGGCGTGATCCATGTTATTACCCAAGTTCCTTAATATTAACCTATTATTATCTAATTACTTATCTTATATGTGTAATTCTAGTGATAATTAACAATATATCCAACATTCATATAAGTGCACACGATAAACAAAACAATATAAATGTATAAAATCCAATATACAAGTAGATGCATAGAAATTGGAATCAACTTCTCTATATTATTCTTCATTCAAGGTTACAGACTTGACACTGCCCTGCAAACTCAGCTGAAGGGGTCTACGCACTCAGCTGTGGACTCTACTAGGCCTCTGCTTACTCACCTGCAGAGCCTTTTCCTACTACTCCACCCTAATACACTTAGACTCTTACTCTATGCTCGAACCATTCATATTCATCTATCTACAGTTCTCTTCTTACCTATGTTTACAACTTAGAACCTCACTCTATTTATACAATCCCATGGTCCATGGACCATGGGTGGGATGACATGACATTACATTACATTACAACACTTAGGGCGGACAACCCTATGACTCAATATACATTCCGCGCTCCATGCCCGCAATTCGCAGAGTCTTACAACATATTTGACCAAAACTTGGGTTTTGAGTCCCAAAACATGCTATGGGGGGGATCCAATGCTGAACAGGCCCCAAGCACAAACATCATGACTCACCCTCGAGTCACTCTATTGGCATGGCAATCTTGGCGCAGAGTCCCTCCAACTAGTCCCAAACAACCTGAATGTTGGCAACGCACTGAGTTGCTACTCGTTGTACCTATTGCATTCTTTCTTTTGAATCATCTATGTCTGAATTGTGTCCTTACCTTGGTACTAGAATATGTTGCGTGTGTTTATAGTCCTGCGCCCTTGTCTGGCTCCTCGGTTTGCGAAGACTATGCTTCGGCTAGTTAGTCAGATAGTCGTCCCACCTATGTAGGACTTTAAGCGATTGTCGTTTACTTTGCCTGGGAAGGGTTCGCCATTTAGTTTGACTAGCTGGACCGCACCTCTGTCTGTGACCTCCTTAACCATGTATGGTCCTAGCCAATGCATTCTGAATTTTCCTGGAAATTTTTCAAACTTGCTGTCATACAGCAACACTAAGTCGTTTACCTTGAAGGTGTGCAACTTGATATGGCGGTCGTGCTAGGCATTTTCACGTTGTTTTTGTACCTGCTAATGAAATCCAGCCAGAAACCATTCTTCCTCGAGTTCTTCTAATTGTGCGAGCCTTTCTTCCAGGGCTTCGTGATCAATGATGCCCTGTGAGCACTGCTATTCGCAGACTAGGTACGATGTATTCCATCGGCATGACAACTTCCGTGCCATAGACTAATCAGAAAGGTGTCTGTCCCATCCATTTCTTGCACATTGTCCTGTAAGCCCATAATACAGCAGGTACATGCAATTCCCAGTCGTTTCACTATGTGTTACATACTTTGGTTAGCGCAATCTCCAATATTTTATTGAATGCCTCTACTATCCCATTAGCTTGTGGGTGGTACAGTGTACTTTTCTGATGATACACCTAGAACTCTTCTGTGAGCGCGTTGATGGTTTCATTCAGGAAATGTGTTCCATGATCACTCATTCGTATTTTTGGATAGCCAAATTGTGTCAACATGTTTTTGAACAAAAAATTTGCAGCCATAGCGGCCGTGCAGTCTTTGACCTGCTGTGCTTCTGCCCATCGTGTCAGGTACTCCGTCGCGGTGATGAGGTAGCGCAGACCCATATTTCCCTGAGGTTTGATCAATCCCACAATGTCGATTGTCCATTTTTCAAACGGCTACAGTGTCATTTGTGGATTTAGTGGCATCTCGTCCCTTCGTGATGGTTTTCCAATCCTTTGACATATATCACAGGCCTTACAGTGCACTTTTGAATCCTAGTTCAGGGTTGGCCACCATAACCCTACACGAAGAATATTCTATGAGGTCGCATATCCTACATAGTGTCCTCCTGCAATGCCCACATGTGCTTATGCAAGGATCTGACCTCATTCAACTTCAGGTATGTATCTTCGCAATATCTCATCATTGCCCATTTTGTAGAGATGCCCCACGACGACAGAAAAGTGTGTCGCGCGCACCACCAATTCCTTCTTCTGTTGGACTGAGTATTCCTTTGGAACAGTCCTTGTTGTTAGAAAATGGATTATATCTTTGAAGTTTCCATCCGCGACGTGCACTACAAAGAGCTGTGGATCAAGTAGTCCCTCCTCCAAATTCATTGGTTCCTCTCCCGTCTGAATTCGTGACAAGTGATCTGGTCCTACATTTAGGCATCCTGGCTTGACTATGACCTCAAAATCATATTCTTGAAACAATAAGAGCCATCTATATATGCGGCCCCCCAACACAGGGTTATTCACCAAGTATTTCAACACGGATGGTCAGTGTACATCTTGAAATGTCCTTAGAGTAAATAGTGTCGGTATTTTTGGAGTGTGTACACCATTGCCAACCCCTCGCACTCAGTGGTATAATAGTTCTTTTCTTCTTTGGACAATCTTCAACTTGAAAATGTGATCGGGTGATCCACGCCCTCCGCGCCCTCTTGTGTGAGTATGGCTCCCAGCGCAATACACGACACATCAACAGGTACATGAAATTCCACATCCCATTTTGGAAAGACTAGGATTGGAGCGGAGGCCAGTTTCCCCTTCAGGATATCCAAAATATTCATGCAATCATCATTCCAGCAATATGTAACATCCTTTTTCAATAGCTTTTCCATCGGCGTTATTATTTGGGCTTAACTTTTGATGAAATTCCTATAGTATCCAGTGTGCCCCAAAGTAGCACATAGTTGTTTAACACTTCATGGTGATTCCAAATTTAGAATAATGGCAATCTTCGCAGGGTCCACCATCAGGCCTTGTTTGCAGACCACATGTCCCAGCAGTTTCCAAACGGAATGAAGAATGTGCACTTATTAAGGTTCAGTGCAATCTGGTGTCGGTGGCAAGTATCCAGCATCAAGCATAAGCTTGCTACATCATGCTTAACTAATCCAAAGACAATCCAATCATCCAAATATACCTCCAATAACTTGTGGATGTATTCTTTGAATGCGGCCATAACGATGTGCGAAAATATAGCTGGCACATTCTTCAGTCCAAACAGCATAACGGTGTATTGAAAGCAACCCCATTTTTTTGTGAAGGTCATTTTTCTCCTATATTCTGGTGCAATCTTGATCTGATGGTACCCTGAGAACCCATCCGTGAGCGAGTATGCTTCTTGACCACCAACATTCTCCAGTACTTCATCTGTGAATGGTGTTGGTAATGGATCGTGTACACAGGCGTCGTTCAGCTTCTTGAGGTCCATGCATATTCTTATTTCGCCCTTCTGTTTTTTCTCCTGTACTACCATAGAACTCACCCATTCGGATTCTTCCATTGGTTCAATAATTCCGGCTGCGAGCATTTTTTATAATTCACCATGGACCTTTTCTTTATACTTCGGATTCAAGTGGTAAGGCCACTACTTAACTGGCTTCACGTCAGGTTTCAGGGTGATCTTCATCATCCCTAAGTTGCCAATGATCCCTTTTAAGTCTGTAATTTTGGTCGGGAACAAGTCTTGCTATTCGCGGGGTAACTCAGCGACCTTATCCACCATGGCATCGTCCCAATAGTCCGAAATCATTGCGTACTTCGGCTCTGCCTCCGTTCCAATGTTGACCTGCTTTGTCTTTAGTGGCGCGGTGATGTCGGGGTCTTCAAGTGATGGTCCTTGAATCTCGCGACAACCTTTTGTTTCTGAAATGTTAATATTTCATGGGTCCTCATCATCCTCCTCAACATTTATGTTGTAACACTCTAGCGCGCAACTCAACTATGTCGCCCATTCTAGCTGAAGTACTTCCATTGGCTGCTAGGGTATTTTGAAGATACCTGCTTTTACTACCTGTAGTGCATCGTCAACAGTATCTAACCAACAATCTTCAAACGTGAACATTAACAGAAATCCCTTGCACAAGACATCCCATTCGCTCGTACAATGGTGGAGCTCTGTCTCAGTATACCAATTCATGGGTATGACATCCAAGGTATGATAGAATAAATGTACCCATTCAGGCTGTGGCTCTTCCCCGTAGACCTTCGTCCATTTCGCGAGGTGTGTGTGGATCATCTCGTCCGTCATATTTTTCTACTAGCCGTATCTGTCCCAAATCATAGGCATATCATTCTTTTGCATCCGCGCTAGTCCTCAAAACTTCCTTGATTCGTACCCCACCATCGTGTGGGCATTGCGCACAATGCCCACTTCAGAGCATTGAATCGCTACTGTTCTAGTACTGTGCTTTCAAATTTGTTTAGGAATTCATCCACCGTGGTCAACCCATCATATGTAGGAAGTGTTGGGTTGTGTTATATTCTTTCCACGACTAGCCTACATAGTTAACCGAGGGGTTAGAGGGGGGGTGGAGCCCCCCCCCCCCTTCGTTGCACTGATTGCGTAGCAGGGGGATCATAGGGGGTTTCAGGGGTGCAGGTAACCCCACTCTATGGGGTCTGGGGTGGTGCCCCAGAAAATTTTGGTTTTAGACCATATGTTAGGTTGGGCAGACCCACCTATGGTTTTGTGCATGATTTTTGCACATGGTTTTGGACACGATGGTTTTCGGTCCATGGTTTTAGACCCGATGGTTTTCGGTCCATGGTTTTGGACGCGATGGTTTTCGGTCCATGGTATTGGATGCTTCAGCATGTATAAATATGTATTATAACATTGAAAGGAACATAATGAAAAATCAAACTGGTAGTCTCGGTTTTGGGATCCAGGGGAAAATCTCTGTGTATATGTGTTTTATGTGTTATGCTCTCGCATTGTTTATTTTATTTGTTTTAGAATTCATATGCAGGTAATTTTTGTACAAGCTTAAAACCTATAGGAAGATCCCTTGCCTATGTTGTCACGCAGCAAAGTGATCTAACCATCATGTTACAATTAAGCATTGTTACTTCGTGCAGCTGATTTTTCCATCGCTCTATCTCTTCGTCTAAATCTGAAGTGCAGGAGCTTTCACGCTCCCACGAAATCCTTCCATCTGCAGTCAGATTCACCCAATCCTCTTCTCGCACAATTATCTTGTAAATACAATTGAGATCTTCATCACTATCGTCATTGTGCACCAGTTCAGTGTATCGCGCTCCTTCGGCTAGGTCTAGTGGTACTACTACGCGTAGTGACATTTTTTTCAAAAATAATTTTGCGCTTCTTCAGATTTATGACTCCGTTCATATCAATGGCCTAGTATATTCCTAGTAGTGTGGGATAGGGATTACTGTCATCGACAATCTCTATCACTTCAAAATTTTCCTACGCGCTCGCACCTTCAATATCTACTATTACCCCTTGCAATATTCCCATGGGCAAGATATTCTGTTGGTTCACCATTCGTAACTGAATTGGAGACCACTATAGCGTGCGTCTGCCCATGCGTTCCCATGTTTGTTTTGGCAGTACATTCACGTCTGATCCGAGATCCAGGATTACCTTATCCATTTCATATTCGCCGATTTGCGCAGTCAACCTCATTTCCCTTCCTGTGCGCAATGCATGCTTTCCAAGTTTCCGGACCACGCACGGTTCTCCTGACCCCACGCACCTAGTGATAAGTTCTTGTAATCCTTTTACTGCCTTGTTGTCACATAGCAGTTTCATGCATGTCTCTAGAAAGGTAGTGAGCATTGAAGGATCCATCCCGGGTTCTAGTTGATCCTTACTACCTTAAGTGGAGGCATCCATGAAGCTCTTCTTAGCTTCCATGAATGTCTCCTTCATGTGTTCTAAATCAAATTTAGGTTCCTTTGTAGGAGCCTTGGGAACCCACACACTTTCTTCTGACTGCTTACCTTTATGATCGCCAATGGTCATACCGCTCTTGAGCATCATGTTTACATTTGGGTTTTCTTCATGCGGCTCAGACCTTATCATCAGCAAATTCTGAGTCAAAGGGGGCTGAAGTACCCATTTTTCATGCAGTCTCACTATCAATGTATGGTAGTCTTCTACCTCATGATCAAACTAAGTGCAATACAAACATTATGTCCTTGTCGGGTTTGTAAAATCGTGGGCATAGTGCCCTGGCCCTCCGCAATTGTAACAAATTAGCTGTCCGCGACCCCTTCCTAGTCCCATTCCACCTCGACCTCCACCACGCCCCTGAAATCTAGCGTGCATTGTTCCTACATTTGGGTCGAGGGCTTGTGTCTCTATTTGCACCCTATAGGTACGAGTCTGATCCATCATTAGTTCGTAGCTTCTGCGGGTACATTCATCATGGTCTACAGACCTGTAGAAATTACAAAACAATTGTTGGGACTTCTGTGTATACTTCTGTAATAGATGAAAATTATCCATAGTGTGTTTTCCTCTTATCTGACAAATCGCACACCATAATGCAAGCACCGGCTTAGCTCTATATGTGCCTCAAGACTTAACAACATTGCCCTCCTCCTACTAAGTAATTTGAAAACACTGGACAATGGTCCTTGTCATGCCCATGGCCCTTGCATTTTATGCACCATACCTCCTCGCACGCCTTTGGCTGAGGTGTCCTATCCTATCTCAAAATCTGCATCTCCAGACACATATTTTGTAGTTGCACATGGATTTGTTGGACTCCCGAACCAGGGTCTTGTATAGGGGTCTCATGCAATCTCATTGCCATCTCCAAAGCTTTAACCTGGGTGGAAATTTTTTGCTGTGACAGCGTCGTCCTTAAGTGCGGTGTTAGTGATGCTACAAACCATGCGCATTTTTGTCCATCTGTTTATGTAATGTTGGCTTCGCGAATCATACCCTTAAGTCTTTGGTCCAAATCCCAGGGGGGTCTCGCCTAGGAGCATCGCGATCTCTTTAAACCCGATGATTGATTGTGTTTCTGACTTTGTCTTGCTAAATTCCCTATTCAGCGCAGTCTGGATTTCTGTGATTCCTGCATTCGGATGGTCATTAGAATGCTTGATGTACGATGTTAGTGTGCGATCATGCAACGTGCTCACCAGCGTAGCCTTCTTGATATTGTCATCCATGACGCCTTGTGCTTACCATACTGCCCTTACCACAAACCAGAATTGGTCTGTATCTTCATTCCCCACTCCTCTAAATACCAATAGTTTGATCACACTTGCAATAAAAAACTGTGGTGGTGGCAGAGATGGGTTGGGTGGAGATGGAGGTGAGGAGGGTGAGGCAAGCAGTGGTGTAGGTGGAGGTGGTAAGCACAGAATTTTCTACCTTATCAGACTGACCGCGCTTCTCGGAGAAACTTTCGTGAGCTCTTCCTCGCTTTCCCGTGAGGGGCTGGTTTCTAATTCTTCACTACTTCTGCTTCTGTAGACCTTCCCACTTCACGTAGTCCCAAACATTAATTTATTCGCATAACCCACTTTTCACACAATAGCATCTTAATCTAAGTGTTCAGATATTTAATATACCTACCTCGTGGTCCCTTGAGGAAACATCGCTCCGCCTCACTGTAGCTGATGGTGATATCTACCACAAACTCAGTGATAAATCCTCTTATAATTCGATCGAGCCAATGGCCCACAGCTCGGGCGATCTTATCTCCTAATGCTTCTAGTCTGCGCACTAATTCCGGAGTCCACGCAAATGGTTTGTCGAGCCTACACCTTCCTTGACTGTTTTCTAGCTTAACGATCCACTCATACAACTCAGAAGGAAAGGATTAAAAGAAAATTTTGTGGATTCCTTATACAAGTAGTGCTCCAACCACTGTTCCTTAGATACTCATGGATTTCTGTTTTCCTACGCCGCGAACTCGTGAATCTTCTTGTCCAACCACCCTTCAATTTCTTTCTTTATTGGATTCCAGTGGCACGACATCAGACATCCCTTATGTAGATCCTGGTCCCAGCAACGGAACCATTTTTTGGCTTGTAGGGGCCTGATCTAGGTTCAGAAGTGATTTATCCGAACAAATCCTAGTACTACTGGCCCTTTCGGCAACAATCTACAGAGCGTGGACTGAGGTCTAACCCGAAGTAGTATGGGAGGGTGTTAGAACCAAGTTTCCTCATGCTGGGGATGTTTGATGAGCTCTGTTGGTCCGCAGCTTGACCCTTCGCACATGTCGCTACGCGCATGTATTAGTCCCTTGCAACCTGTGATGTTACCTTCACGCAGCCCTACTCGGGGCGCGATCCGTATTATTACCCAAGTTCCTTACTATTAACCTATTATTATCTAATTACTTAGCTTATATGTGTAAGTCTAGTGATAATTAATAGTATATCCAACATTCATATAAGTGTGCACGATAAACAAAATAGTATAAATGTATAGAATGCAATATACAAGCAGATGCACAGAAATTGGAATCAACTTCTCTTTATTATTCTTCGTTCAAGGTTATAGACTCGACACCGCCCTATGTACTCAGCTGCAAGGGTCCTCGCACTCAGATACAGACTCTACTAGGCCTCTACACACTCAGCTGCAGAGCCTCTTCCTACTACTCCACCCTAATACACTTAGACTCTTACTCTATGCTCGAACCATTCGTATTCATCTTTCTACAATTCTCTTCTTAGCTATCTTTACAACTTAGAGCCTCACTCTATTTATACAATCCCATGGTCCACGGACCATGGATAGGCCGACATGACATTACATTACATTACAACACTTAGGGCGGACGACCCTATGACTCAATATACATTCCGTGCCCGTAATTCGCGGAGTCTTACAACATATTTGACCAAACTTGGGCTTTGAGCCCTAAAACATGCTGTGGGGGGGATTCGATGCCCAACAGGAATTGGAGAGCTTAAAAAAAGAAAAGGAGGCTATTTCAGAGGTGCACGAAGAAGTTTGGTGCTGCAAGTGTAAGAGCCAGGGGCATGATAAGGATCATTGCCTTGTTTTGTGAATTATATCACGGGGGGGGGGGGGCGATGCCCCTGAGGCAAGAAGCTCCAACGGGACCAAGTACAGAGCATGCACTATGATGCAATATTTGTCAGGTGGTCAGAAAACGTGTCACAGATAATTGTCATTTTCTACAAAAGTTTGTGGAGACACCACGACAATTCTTCTGCAATTTCTATAAATCGGTGGGCCACAATGAGCACCATTGTCGTAGCTACAAATTGATGATGGAAAGGATGCCTATGTATTGAATGCAAGCAAAAAATCAACCTCCAGATCGGGGTGTTGGAGGACTCTGTGGAGGATATCAGGGACGTGAACGAGACCGAGGAGGAGGAGCACCTAGTAGAGGTCATGGACATGTCATCTATTATAATTGAGGAATGCCAGGGCACTACACATGGGAGTGTATGAGTCAGACATACTTGTCATGTCAATACTACACTCAGTTTGACCACACAATTGAAAAATTCCTTGTTTTGATAGCTAATATGTAGGAGAAGAAGATGCAACCTCATCATCTAACTGAGAACTTACAGATGATGAGGGTCGAGCCTCGCGAAGAGGATCCAAATGTGAATATCATGATAAAAAATGGGATCATGACTGGTGATGATAAAGGAAGACAACCTGGAGAGGATGGATGGGTCCGCAAGGCCTCAGAAAAGGAGATTGGGTTTGATTTGAAGCGCATGAAGGAAATATTTATGGAGGTGAAGAAAAGCTTCGCTGAGGCCTCTACCTCAGGAAGTTAGGACAAACTACCAGAAACTGGCACGCCTACAGAGGTTGACCCCTCTATGCTTACCACCTTCTTGGAGACTTGTATGAAACTACTACGCGATAGCAAGGCTGTGAAAGGGCTACAAGAATTGATAAACAAGTGTGCTGGTAAGGAGAATTCTCTTGAGGGACACCATGTAGTCCAAAAAATCTGTAAACATAAGGCAAGAACAGGGTGCAAGATGAGGCTCACCACGCAAATAGGAGACTATAAGATGGACCAGGTTATTTTGGATCTCGGGTCTGATGCGAATGTTTTGCCTAAACAGACATGGGAGAGAATGGGGAGGCCTATGCTGTAGAGGTCTTTGATTCAATTGAGGATGGCGAACTAGCAGAATATTATCCCCATGGGACGTCTGCATGGAGTTACCGTAGATATAGAAGGTGCGAGCACGCTAGCTGATTTTGAAGTGATAGAAATTGTTGATGATAGAAATCCATACCCTGCACTCCTTGGAATTTATTGGGCTATTGATATGAATGGGGTCATAACCTTGAAGAAGCAAACATCGTTTGAAAGGAAATCACTCCGCATTGTGGTACCATTGGACCCTGCAGAAGGATCGTGCTATACTGATTTGGTCCACTACTATGAAGAAAGTGATGATGATTTGGATCAGATTTACAAAATAACAGTGCAAGACCAAGATTGGATTAATCCAATAGCTGATGGATGGATTGCATGGGACCGTGAAAGCTCTTGTACCTCAGATTCGGAAGACTAATTGGAGCATTGATAGAATAGGTTGCATGAAGTATCTACATTGAGTTGTAACATGATGACTAAATCATTGCACTGTGTGTCATCAGAGGTAAAAAATTTACCTTATTATGATGGTTTGGCTGATGTAGATAAGTTTTTAGATGCTTTTTAAAGAGAAGTCCCGGAGCATCATCACTTTCAAGCGCTGGATTTTGCACTGTGCCCTACACCCACATGATGGTGGGGTACTCACAAAGACAACTTTGATGAATGGCGTGATTATAGGAGAATGATGAGGTTGTGATTTGGTCACCCAAAAGTTAGGCTAATTGAGAAATATGATGGGAGGAATGATCCTACGATCACTTAGCAAAATGGACTAAAGTTTATGGAACGGAGCGGCAACCAGAGTGGGTGCACTTATTCTATCACACTCTGGATATAATCCCTATGAATTGGTACCTGGAAACGAAGCTCTGCCATGGCACCGCGGAGTGGGATATCTTAAGGTAAGGCTTTGTGATGACCTTCAATTTTGAAGATGGGTTCTAAAGCATTGATGAAGCTCTACAAGAGGTTAAGGCAGCGACCTTCAGAATTCCATAGGATCCTTTGGAATTGGTTCAACTAGATTGGAGCACCAAGCTGTGCCATGCACTAGAATGCTATATTGTGACTGTTGATGGGGATGATCAAGATCTGAGGAATATCAATATTCTAAAAGTAGAAGGCCACTGCAAGGTTGAAGGTCCGTAGATAGAGAACTCGGATATCACCGCGTCATTGAAGACTAGGAAAGTAAACGTTTGTACTGAAGCAGAGCCTAAATTTGCAAAGATTGGGGATTACTGGGATGATGCCACAATGGATAAGGTTGTCGATTTGCTCTGTGAATATCAGGATTTGTTTCCTACAAAATTTTCGGACCTGAAGGGCATCATAGGTGACTTGGGTGTGATGAAGATTACCCTGAAGCTGGACGCGAAGCCTATTGAGCAGAGGCCATATCTCCTTAATCCCAAATGCAAGGAAAAGGTTCGCTTAGACTTGGATAAGATGCTAGAAGCAGGCATCATCACACCACTTGAAGAATTTGACTGGGTGAGCTCGATGGTGTTTTAGGAAAAGAAGCAGAAGAGAGAGATAAGGATTTACGTAGATCTAAGAAAGCTTAACGATACCTGTGTCTATGATCCCGTCCCAACACCGTTTACTGATGAGGTACTTGACAATGTGGGAAGGCAGGAGGCCTACTCTTTCACTGATGGGTTCTCCGAATACCATCATATTAAGATCATGCCAAAAGACAGGAGAAAAACAACCTTCGCGACGGAATGGGGTTATTTCCAATATATTGTAATGCCGTTTGGACTCAAGAATGTGCTAGCGATATTCTCACGCGTAGTCATCGCAGCATTGAAGGAGTTTATTCACAAATTCTTGGAGGTATATTTTGATGATTGGACAGTATTTGGGTTAGTAAAGCACCATGTAGCCAATCTACGCTTAATGTTGGATACGTGCCAAAGGTATTAGCTCATGCTGAACCTGAAGAAGTGCTTATTCTATGTCCCCTTTGGAATTTTTCTGGGTCATGTGGTGTGCAAGCAAGGACTAATGGTGGATCCTACCAAGATCATGGTAATAATCACTTTTGAGGCCCCAAGAATTGTTAAACAACTGCACGCAACGTTGGGCCATACTGAATATTATCAGAAGTTCATCAAGGCTTATGCTTAGATTACCACGCCTATGGAGAAGCTATTAAAGAAGGACGCTACATTCTGTTAGGATCAAGAATTTCAGCACAGTCTGGATGTATTAAAAGAAAAGATGTTCACCGCGCCGATCTTAGTCTTCCCGGAGTGAAAGAATGAATTCCATGTGCACATTGATGCCTTGTGTATTACGTTGGGAGTAGTTCTGATACAGGCTGGTGAAGGAGAAATGGATCATCCTATATCATTTGTGAGCATAAATTTGTCAAAGGCTCAGAAGAATTACTCAACAATAGAGCACGAAGGATTGGCTATGGTGTACGCACTCCAAAAGTTCAAACACTATCTCTTGGGTGGACATTTCAAGATGTACACAGACCACTCTGCCTTGAAGTATCTAGTCAATAAGCCTGTGTTAGGGGGGGGGAGGGGGGGGGGTGGCGTGGGCGGGTGGGGAATATGCAAACGGTTGTTGTTATTTCAATAATATGAATTTGAGGTAATTATGAAACCAAGAAGGTTGATTGGAGGACCTGATCATCTGTCACAGATTGAAACAAGGGAGGAGCCTACTAATTTGGAAGAAGGGCTGCCTGATGGCAGCTCTTCACGGTGCATGTCGTGGATAATCATTTTGCAGATATTATCCCCTTTTTTATTACAAGAATGGCCCTAGAAGGATACGCTAGTTAGCGGAAGAAAGTGTTGGAAATAATACTGAGAGGGGGGGGGGTGAATCAGTATTATCAACTCAGATACTTTTCAATTTCAAACTCAGATTCATATACGCGGCTTCAGTTCAATATATCAGTGTATATACACGACTGTGTTAAATGCAACTAGCGTATATGCAGTAATCTTATGAATCAGTTAGCTTATCTTCAGTAAATTTATCAGAACATTATTAACCATAATAACAGTAATCAGGTGCAGTAAAACAGAACAGATCATCACACATAAGAAGCACACATGAACACAAGATATAAGGTGGAAACCCAATGTGGGTGAAAACCACCTGCTGCAATTCGTCTCTTTCTTCCTTTAATAAGAAACTTCTTTTACAATGTACTGGTGCAGTCCTTTACCAGCACGCAGGCTTCAACCTGCAGAGGGCTACAACCCTCTTAGCTCTTGTACTAGCTAATATACTAGTACGTAGGTGCTGACCTACAGAAGGCTACAACCTTCTTTTCTTCAGGGACCACGTTTCATTAATTTTCAGACTGGATCCATGAGTACAAAACAATCACTGCTGCAATACAATCATCAACTTATACTTGCATCATAAATCTCTAAATCACCCAATTCTGAATCACTGAAAACCCTGTCATCAAAGACACAGAACCCAAACCAGAGCCCAGAACTCTGCAACAACCACTAGAATCAACAGCAACCTGAAACACCAAATCTCATAATGCATACGCTACTTGACTATATCAAAACCGCGTGTGTACGCGCTTTTACCAGAGACAACCCGCGTACAGATCTAAAGATAATTACTTATACCTTCGCTGTCAGATCCAACCTTAGCCAAGCGTCACAAACAGATAACCAGCAATACTAGATCTTCCCACTTCGTCAGACATCCATTCCTTGCTCCACACACTTGCCTAATGATCTTCTCCTCCTTTTATAGTCTTAGGCCTTGCTCAATACCACGGTCCAAAACCATAATAAATCAATACCAAGAGCCCAATACTTGGGTTCAACACACTTGTCGAGATACCATGGTCCAAAACCATAGGTTCAAATACCAAGGACTAACTACCACGGACCAAGACATACGTTTTCCCACCTGTACGCGCTTTTTCTTGCGTGAAAGTGCGTGTATACGCATATGCGTCTTCGGCACGCCCAACCCGTGTGTATACGCTGATTTGTCACAATGAACCTACGTATATCTCTTTCTTGACCTGCTGTACTAAGATCTATCCTCTGATTAAGTTGCCATCACCTGTATCAACCTCTGAGTGAGTTGCCATCAAGGACAACACTTGTATCATAATGCCAACAATCTCCCCCTTTGGACTTGATGGCAACCACCACACCAAGTCACTCTCCCCCTTTGACATCAAGGGCAAAGGGCAGACCAAGATATTCTCTTCCTTGGTATACCTTTTGCTGTCCATACTCTCCCTGAGTACATGCTGAAATTTCTGATTGAGCTCCCCTTTTTATATGCCAAGTTGTATCAATCCATCCATGCTCCCCCTGAGCAGATGCAAGTTCTAAGACCAACAATTCATTCAAGACCATGACTATCATTCATCATATATGATCTGCACCATAAGCATCAGCATCCAAACCTGCAATACCATTCCTTTTATCAAACAGCAAGATGTATCATTTAGCTTCATAGACTTTAGCAACAAATTCTAACCATAATGCCAACAATGCATTATTTGAAGTATATGCTCCCCCTGAGCCTGAGCCAACCATGACCGAACCATTTCCTGGGTCTGTTCTGTTGCCCTTTCTTCTGATCTCTATATACACGACTCTGCAGCCTGTAACTCGCGTATATACGCGACTTATCTTCATTATATCAGTGTATGCAAGATGGAATACTGAATTTCTTCACTTTCAGATTCCCCTGTGTCTGTTATGTCAGCTAACTGAGTTATGTCACACCTTTCTGTCTCTAATTCTATCTTCTTCAATTCGTGGAACTGTGATGATGTATGGTCCTCTTGATTTGAATTTTGAAATTTTCTCCTGCATTCCCTTGCTTTATGTCCAAGTTTTTTGCATGTATAACATCTTACATATTTCATGTTCCTTCTATTGCAATCAATTGCTTTGTGTCCATATGCATTGCAGGCAAAGCAATATCCTCTGAAATACCTAGGATGCGATGATCTTTTGTTATGGTCTTGAACCATTCTACTTCTACATCTGGTTGCAACATGTCCAAGATTATGACATACATAACATTCAACATTATTCAGTGGAGGAAATAATCGTCTATCACTTCCATAGTTAGGAGTAAAGGATTTTCCTTTAGGAATTTCTTTCCTTGGTTGTTCCTTGTTGAGCATTTCAGATTTCTCATTAGAGTTTCTTGCCTCACCTTGTGAGCTAGATTCACCTTCAACGGATTCATAAAAACCAAGGCCAGTTTTGATAATAGGGGATCTTTGACTACCAAGAATGTCATCCAAAATCTTAGTACTATCTTGAAATCGCAACAATTTATCCTTTTCTTCTAATTTACCTTTTAAGATATTTACCTCAACCTGATGTTGTTCTTCCTTTTCCAGATACTGATTCCTTAGGTCTTCTTCAGCTTTTCTTCCTTCTTCCACTTGTTGCTTTAATTTGATCACTTCATGTTCTTGATCTTCAAGAGCTTCTCTGTTCTGCTCTCTTGATTTTCCAAGATCTTCTTTTAGAGAGAGGATCTCTGATTCAAGTCTCTGAATTGTTATGCTCTGATCATTTACTATATCCTGCAATTTCTCCCTTACCCTGGTTACTGTCTCCAATTGTTCGTTTAATTTGGTAACTTCCTCAGTTTCTGCATTCTTCTTTTCATATGCCATGAGACTTCTAATGTCTTCACTACCATTGAATGAGTCATTACTTTTAACATAGGTATAATAGCTTCTATTACCTTCTTCAGACATCTTTCCTTTGTTATGAGGCCATTTAGCAGCGTAGTGACCAACTCTACCACATGAAAAACATTTGAAAGGTAGCTTACCTTTGAACCGTCCAGTTCCCCGTTCAAGATTCTTGACAAAATTTACCTCATCTTCTTCCTCTGACATGTATCCTGACGCTTCGAATGCGGCTTCTGATGGTCCCTCTTTTCGCATTTCAAAAGCAGTTAAGATTCCGTGAAGCTGTGACATGGTGATTGTCTGCAGATTCTCCTTTTCTTCTATGGCAGACACTTTGGAATCAAATTTAGCAGACAGAGATCTCGAAACCTTTTCAACTAAGACAACTTCCTTAAATTCTTCACCCAAATCCCTCATACAATTTACAATTTCATCCATACGCAGGAAATAATTAGCTATGCTTTCATTACTATGCATCTTAAGATTTTCATACCGGATTCTGAGAATTTGAAGCTTTGCTCTTTTTACCTGATCATCTCCTTCATAGCTCAGAATGATTTTGTCCCATATTTCCTTAGCTGATTTGAAATGCATGACCTTCATAAATTCTGATTGTGTCAAACTTCTCAATAAGACAGTAACAGCTTTGGCATTGAGCTCATATTGCTTTCTCTCTGCTGCATCTGTAGGAGTTGCTGATGGGAATTTGTATCCTCCTTCTACGATTCCCCAAACTTCTGCTCCAAGTGATTGTAGATATGCAGTGGTTCTTATCTTCCAGTGGGTAAAATTGTTCCTGTCAAAGATTGGTGGCCTGATGTGTGCCTCTCTTTCTGGATTAGTCATTCTGATGGATCTTTTCCTTCAAGCGATCAAGCTACCTCTGAAGAACTTGGCTCTGATACCAATTGTTGGAAATAATACTGAGAGGGGGGGGTGAATCAGTATTATCAACTCAGATACTTTTCAATTTCATACTCAGATTCATATACGCGGCTTCAGTTCAGTATATCAGCGTATATACGCGATTGTGTTAAATGCAACTAGCGTATATGCAGTAATCTTATGAATTAGTTAGCTTATCTTCTGTAAATTTATCAGAACATTATTAACCATAATAACAGTAATCAGGTGCAGTAAAACAGAACAGATCATCACACATAAGAAGCACACATGAACACAAGATATAAGGTGGAAACCCAATGTGGGTGAAAACCACCTGCTGCAATTCGTCTCTTTCTTCCTTTAATAAGAAACTTCTTTTACAATGTACTGGTGCAGTCCTTTACCAGCACGCAGGCTTCAACCTGCAGATGGCTACAACCCTCTTAGCTCTTGTACTAGCTAATATACTAGTACGTAGGTGTTGACCTACAGAAGGCTACAACCTTCTTTTCTTCAGGGACCACGTTTCATTAATTTTTAGACTGGATCCATGAGTACAAAACAATCACTGCTGCAATACAATCATCAACTTATACTTGCATTATAAATCTCTAAATCACCCAATTCTGAATCACTGAAAACCCTGTCATCAAAGACACAGAACCCAAACCAGAGCCCAGAACTCTGCAACAACCACTAGAATCAACAGCAACCTGAAACACCAAATCTCATAATGCATACGCTACTTGACTATATCAAAACCGTGTGTGTATGCGCTTTTACCAGAGACAACCCGTGTACAGATCTAAAGATAATTACTTATACCTTCGCTGTCAGATCCAACCTTAGCCAAGCGTCACAAACAGATAACCAGCAATACTAGATCTCCCACTTCGTCAGACATCCATTCCTTGCTCCACACACTTGCCTAATGATCTTCTCCTCCTTTTATAGTCTTAGGCCTTGCTCAATACCACGGTCCAAAACCATAATAAATCAATACCAAGAGCCCAATACTTGGGTTCAACACACTTGTCGAGATATCATGGTCCAAAACCATAGGTTCAAATACCGAGGACTAACTACCACGGACCAAGACATAAGTTTTCCCACCTGTACGTGCTTTTCCTTGCGTGAAAGTGCATGTATACGCATACGCATCTTCGGCACGTCCAACCCACGTGTATACGCTGATTTGTCACAATGAACCTACGTATATCTCTTTCTTGACCTGCTGTACTAAGATCTGTCCTCTGATTAAGTTGCCATCACCTGTATCAACCTCTGAGTGAGTTGCCATCAAGGACAACACTTGTATCATAATGCCAACAGAAAGAGTTAGTAGTATGCGCGGCATATTTCTTCGTAATTGCATTACATTTGTATAATATGGAATCGGATGAGATACTCCAATGGTATGTGCTTGATTTTGAATGAAATAGCATCCTCGCTGAAGCTCATGGAGGAGCTGCGGGAGGAAATTATGTAGGAAAATAAAAAATTCAAAAGATTTTTTGCGCGGGTTTGTTGTGGCCTACATTACATAAGGATACCAAAGAATATTGTAGAGCATGTGATGCATGTCAGAGAATGGGCAGGCCATCATGGAGAGATGAGCTACCTCTGAACCCTTAGGTGTCGTTACAGCCATTTGAGAAATGGGCAATTGACTTTGTAGGACCAATTCAGCCCCCATGCAAGAAAACAGGGGCATCCTATATCATCACTGCGACAGAATACCTAACCATATGGGTGGAGGCATAGCTTGTGAAGGATTTTACAGGAGCCACAACAACTAAATTCTTGTTTGAGTACGTGTTAACTAGGTTTCGCTGCCCAAAGTTATTGCTAAGTGATCGCAGTATGCACTTCCTCACTGAAACGATCAGCGCGCTAACGGAAGAGTTCCAGGTATATCATTAGAAAAGTACACCATATCATCCTCAAGCTAACGGAACAATTAAGGCCTTCAACAAGATCTTGGAGAATGCACTGACAAAGATTTACAATGCGCAATGGAATGATTGGGATGTAGCGTACCTATAGTGTTATGGGCATACATGACTACTTGCAAAAAGATGACAGGTCAGGCACCTTTTTTATTGGTCTATGGCATAGAAGCTGTCATGCCTATGGAATGTATTGTGCCTAGTCTGCACATAGCCTCCTTCACAGGGATGGCGGACCACAGAGCCTTGGAAGAATGGCTCATGCAGCAGGTGGAGCTTGAAGAAGACAGATTCTTGGTTGGATTTCATCAGCAAGTATAGAAGGAATGCAAAAAAGAATGGCACGATCAACACATCAAGCTGCACACATTCAAGGTAAATGATTTGGTATTATTATATGATAGTAAATTCTCTAAGTTTCCAAGAAAGTTTTAGATGCACTAGCTGGGGCCATATGTCATCAAAGAAATTAGAGATGGAGGCGTAGTTCAGCTCACGAAGCTGAATAGAGAACCTTTTACGGGAAGTGTGAATGGAAGCCGCTTGAAGCCATATACAAGAGATCTGGCTCAATGATTATATGATGGAAGAATAGTCTTAGTGCTCTAGGCAGCTCCAAGGGAGCGCAGGACTATAAACTACACTACCCGATTTTGGGGACTACGTGACAGGGGAGCTGCGTGAAAAAGGGTGATGTCACAATATCAGAAGTCACGTGAAGGAAGCTACACTATGGAGGGAGATACCACGTAGACAGCCAAAAAGTGACCATTAGAGCCACTTTTCTTTATTTGTCAGCCCATAGACGGTTAAAAGGAGTGGTTGGGTGGCATTTAAGGCTAAAATATTTGGAGATATACCACCAAATAAACATTAATGGATGAATTTTGGGGGGAACGGTCAGATTTGAATTGAAATTCCCCTATAAATTACGTGTGCCAGTCCAGTAGAGAACACTTTGCACCCTTAGATTTTTTAAGCTATGTTGTCTATTGCATATGAGCCGCTCATTTTTGAGGATTTGGTCGCGAGCCCTGCTGTTGCAAATTTTCCCAAGTTAAATCAGAAATTCATCTTGGAAAACATGTCGGTTCTGAGCCCTACTGAAATTGTGAGCACTGGGGGAGACATTTCATCCAAAGGAGATGCTCCATAGTTGGTGAGCATGGAGGCTCCGACTCCTACGCCTACGACACCAAGGTCACCTAGGCTAAAGCCTACTCTTGTGCATGAAACCTAAAATCCGAAGAAAGACAAGCAGAAGAGATCGGTGCCAGTGCGCGAATCGCCTAGGAAGCATTCTGCTGCCCAGACACAGAAGAAGGATAAGCAGCCTAAGAAGGTTGTAGATTTGGAGGCTAAAGAGGGTGTTGAAGATATAGATGTTGAGGGTGTGGAGCCCATCACCAAGTTGCCAGAATATATCCCTCCATGTAAAGGGAAGGCGAAGGTCACCAAGGACCCAAACTCAGAGAAATTCATCATTCACACACCCCTGTTGCCAGAGAAGATAACCTTCGAAGGTCCACGCTTAGCATACGTTCCCCTTTTAAAGATGGAAGATTAGGACCTGGCTAACCATGAGAGGTTCCCCCACCTCACGACAGAGAATTATATGACACAAGTGTATTACAAAGACTCAGGTGTCACTGAGTTGGAGTCAGTTGAATGGATCTGCAGAGTAGAGAAATCCAAGTTGTTGAACCTGTTGTGGGTGCCCCACTACCACCGCTCTAACATTAATACCACCTGTATACGGCAGATGCTTACTCTAATGCATGACGGGTGCTTATGGCTTGGTGCACCTATCCCCATCAATGATATGCTCATCCACAGGATCACACACCTGCCACATGAGGGCTTGAATCCGGCCAAGGAGTTTGGCAGAAATACAAGAGGGTGAGACTTGGCAGAAAGAATGAAGAGGAAATTAGAACTTATCAAGAAATTGTGCGGCTATTCCATAACATCCATCAATGATCCTGCGGTGAATATTGCTACCCATATACTAGCTGACAAATTTGTGAGGAAGTGTCGCACGGATGAGGTTTCAACGCCTGTGATCTTGTTAGCTGCACAATGCAAAGAGGGCATGTAGTTTAACTGGTCGTGCTATTTATGTCGTGAGTTCCTTGTGAATTGTCTCGAGGCCCAAGATGAGAGCAGTACCTTCCACTACACCTGGTTGCTGCTCTCCATTGCGTTGGTTGCATGGGATTTCCTAGAGGACAACTAGTTTCCTCCATTAGAGGTAGGATTGTCAGAGGCTGCACATTTTGCCTCCCTCTGGGCCACAAAGGACCCCGCACGGGTCACAGAAATGAAGATTTTATTGGTATTTATGGAGTCAAGCTTCTACATGACCATCAACCAGCACCCACAATTATCCCCAACCGTGTATGAAAAATTGTCCGAATATATTGAGTTCAAGGCAGACTTCCATCGCGTTTACATTCGGGCATGAAAGGACCCTCAACAGAAATGGTTCAATCTACCGTATCTCATCATTGATGATGCCATACAAGAAGTAATCAAGCACTAGCCAGCAGATTGGCATACTCCACCCGACTTGGCTGCAAGTAGCAAAGAAAAAGCAGAAGGATGTAGTGAAGTAGGTGGCACAGAAATTGGTTGCGCAACAAAAGAAGGAGGCCGAAGAGAAATCCCGAATGGAAAAGGAGTGTGTCGCAGAGGAACAGGATGAACAAGAGCATCGTGACTCCGAATAGAGTGGAAAATCTCCTTCGCCTGAAACTAAGAAGGAAGAGCAGTCGGTGGAGGACAGTGGAGGCGATGAGGGGCAGAGCACCCCATTTCAGTTAAGGAAGCGTAGATAACAGCAACAGGAGGGGTTCCGGAAGAAGACAAAGGCGACTAAACCATAGGTGGATGCCACAGTTATTGTCTACACAACATTGTTTGAACAGGCCATGGAAGTGGTGAAACCCTACAGGAGGATCTCAACCTATAGATATTGAGTACATAGGTACGCGAGCTCCAAAAGTAGTACGATGAGGTTAGGGAAATGGCGTAATTTCTACAACACAGCGCCTCACCAAGCTGCAAGAAGGGAAATAGCTCCTCACTCAGGTGGAAGCAAATAGAAAAAAGAGGTAGTGCTTAAGGCTAGGTTGGATCCTTAGTTGGAAGAATCCTACAAAGTCTCAACCAAAATTCAAGGAAAGCTAACGAACTTACAACTCACACAGCAGAAGATCAAGCGAGCCAGCGAAGGACCAACCACTGAGTAGCTGGTCGAACAAGTGAAGCAGGGAGCCACGCAGAGCGCGGTTGAAGTAGCAGTTGTGCAGGTGGATCTAGGGGATCTTCACAACAATATCACCATGCTAGCTGAGTGACTCAAGGGTGAGTCATGACCTTTGTGTTGGGGGCTTGTTGGGATGGGGTCCCCCGGGTCATTTTTGGGGCAAAAGCCCAAGTTTTGATGTAAAAATATGTAAAGTCTCTGCGAATTATGGATGTGGAGTGCATAGTTAGCTATAATTAAAAAAGGGTTTTTACCCTCATTTATGTAAACTTGAGTCATTTTTGGAAGATCTACCCATGGTCAATGGACCATGGGATTATATAGATAGGTGTGTCTTAGAGAGTCTAAGGCAAATCTATGTCTTTGTTTATGGGTACGGCGGAAGAAATCTAGAGAGTTAGCGCAAGTAAGTAAGTCTTAGAGGGGGAAAGGGCTCTACAGTTGAGTGTGCAGAGGCTTAGAGTAGATTCTATAGCTGAGTGCGTGGACCTCTATATTTGAGTGCGCAAGGAAGTTTTGAGTCTGTAAACTTATACTAAAGATCAATAAAGAAAACTGTTGCAGAAATTCCTATGTTTTATCTTTCTACTTCTGTTATTTATGATTGCTTGATGTAATGAATAATGTCTTTATGAAATAATGATGTATTAATGCATGAATTTACTGGATCCATCTTATCAACTGAATTCAATTAATATTAAGTGATTATGTGAAGATCATAACACTTCTTGTTAGGTTTATTGAACACATGGGTAGACCTAATCACATATTGATCTAAGAGTAATCTAAGGTGTGCGTAAGTAGTTAATTCATCTATTTAGGGTCCGCCAAAGCTAGTTGTAGACCTTCGCGAAGGTCTAAAGGCCATTCGAAGGGAATTGTAGTATAAATCCCTACGGGCTTATAGATCTGCGCAGAGGCAGAGCTAGGGCATAACAAGACATCACACTGATCTCTGGATGTGGAAACTTGGTTCCAACATGCCCCCATACTGCTTCGAGTGAGACTTCAGTCCACGCTACACCGATTGATTCTGAAAGGGCCAGTAGTGTAGGGTTTTGTTTGGTGCAACTAACTCTGAACCTGGGTTAGGACCCATTAAGCCAGTAGTTTACCAGGATCTGAGGTCCCAGCTAAGAAGAAAAATATATGCACAGTTGGAGATTGATCCCTTCAACGATTCCTTCCTATCCATCCGAACTAGATCATAAAAGGATTGTTCTATTGCATGGTCAAAGGATGAAAGTCAACGTTTTGCTGAACAGATGAGCGAGAGTCCAAAAATCTTAAGCTTTCTTTTCCAAATAGAAAATCGTGAGAAAATGATATTTTGATACCTATTAGAAGCTAATTTGAGAAGTATGTTATCTAATGGTAAGCATAAAAGCCTCAAATAGTTATTTGACATGGACTTTTATAAATATCATGCAGCAAAACATGAGGATGTTGAATTTTTTGTATGCGACAATGATGTTTTAAAAACTTTGTTTCCGTGTTAATCAAGAATGAAGCTTGATGCATAGTTGACTGTGTGATTAGAGTTTCATGACTGCTCATTTGTGGAGGGCCCCTACAAACAGTTAAGTTTCTACATTTCTATATTTCATTTTTATCATTTATTTCAGTTATTTATATGCTCTATAATCAATTTTGCAACTATTGGGAACGAGTTCCCCCAAGAGGCATTTTTGGGGCTAAAAGCCCATGTTTTGGAGCAGAAGGCCCAAATTTTGTAATAAAGATGTAAAGTCTCTGCATTTTGTGGTCGCGAAGCATGAAGATGTCAAAAGGTTGTCCGCCCTTGTTTTGTAAAGTCTCATGTTGGTTGTAAAGATCTACCCATGGTCTGCGGACCATGGGATTGTATAAAAAGAGAGTCTTAGAAGAGTCTAAGAGAGAAATAGTAGTGGTAAGAAGAGTTTTGGGTAAGAAGTTCTAAGTGTTCTCAAGTCTTAGCATAGGTAGAGGCTCTACAGCTGAGTGCACAAAGGCCTAGGGTGGAAGTCCACAGCTGAGTGCACGGACCCCTGCAACTGTGTGCACAAGGTGGATAGAGTCTGTACTGAACTTGAGATATCAATAAAGAGAAGTATTCTGAAAATCATTGTGTATTTTTTCTTTGTTTAATGCATCTGATTATATTATGATACGATCTGGGTTTACATTATAATGCTTATTTAATGCATGAATGTATTTTATTATATCTATTAATTGAACGCGAGCAAGAATATAGGGTTACGTGAAGATTACTATAAATGCATGGTAGATTAGGTAACACTTAATATAACTTGGGAACTTATACAGTAATGTAGACACAAAGGCACGTAAGTGCTCGGACCTCGGATTAGTGTTGTGTAAAGATCATTTGGGTACCTTCGCGGAGTTACTGAAGGATGGAAGAGAAGGAACATCAATAAGCCCTAAAAGCTTATCGATCTACACAAAAGCAGGATCAGGAAGTATATATCGACATCACGACCATCTCAGGGTGCGGAAACTTGGTTCCTACATCCCCCCATACTGCTTCGAGTAAGACTTCGATCCATGCTCCACGAGCTAATGCTGAAAGGGCCAGTAGTGTATGGATTTTCTTGGCTGACTAAAGTTGAACCTGGGTCAGGGCCCATCAAACCAACAAATGGTTCTGTTGCTGAGACCGATATTTGCATGAGAGATGTCTGATGTCGTATCATTGGAATCCAACTAAGAAAGATATTGAAACCTAGTTGGATAGAAAGATCCATGAATTCGCAGTGAAAGAAAACAAGAATTTGTGATTGACAAAAGAACAGTGGTTGGATAGATACCTGTACATAGAACTACACGAAATCTTCTTTTGTTCCATCCCAGTTGAGTTATACGAGTAGATCACGAAGTTGGCAGACGACCAAGGAAGGTGGAGGCTTGACAAGCTGATTGTTTGGACACCAGAGCTAGTAAGGAGGTTGGAAGCTTCTGAAGATAAGATCACGCGCGTTGTCGACCATTGGCTCGACTGCACCATAGGAGGATTTTTGACATAGTTTGCGGTCAATGCATCTATCAGTTACAACGAAGCAGAGTGCCACTTCTTCAAAGGACCACGAGGTAAGTATTTAAAATCACTGAATACTTGGATTAAGATGCTCTTGTGTGAACAACGGTTATGCGGTTACCTTGATGTTTGGAGCTATGCGAAGTGGAAAATATTTCAGGGACGGAGGAAGAAAAGGTCCTCAGTATAGCCCATTGATACCGCGAATACCTACACCGCCTCCACCCTAATCACATCCATCCACACCACATCCATCCTCACCTCCACTTCTCACCCCATCACCCACACCACTACCACCTCCATTGTTCAATATGGCGAACTTCTTAAAACTACCTGTATTCAAGGGCATAGGGAATGAGGACCCAGACCAACTTTGGTTCATCATAAAGGTTGTATGGGAAGCTCAGGGCATCGTGGATGATCAGATGAAGAAGGTGATGTTGGTTATGCTTTGCAGGATCTTGCGCTATCCTAGTACATCAAGTACTCTAATGATAACCAGGTAGATACGCTAGCAGAGATCTAGACTGTGTTGAATAAAGAATTCAGTAGGCATAAGTATGAAGCGCAGTCAATTGTGGGATTCAAGGAAATTGTGATGAAACTAGGTGAGACCCCTTGGGAGTTAGATCAAAGATTGAAGTGTAAAATCTGCGAAGCTAATATGAATTTGACAGATGGGTAGCACCGCGAATGGTTCATGGCTTCACTCCTACCTCACCTAAGGGTTGTGCTGTCACAATAGAAGATTATGACTCAGGCAGAAGCCTTGGAGATTGCAATGAGATTGCATGAAACACCGATGTAAGATCTGAATCTAGGGGTTCGACATATTCATGCACAATTGCAAAACCTTTGTCCCGAAATGCAAATTCTGAACCAGGACAGAACTGCTCAGCCAGAGGCACATGAAGAAGTTTGGTGCATAAAATGCAAGGGTCAGGGGCATGACAAGGATCACTGCCCAGTTTTAGCGAATTATGTTGTAGCAGGAGGACCAATTCCTCTACGACCAAAGGCCGTGGCAGGGCCAAGTGCAAGGCCTGGGCTATGGTGCGCTATATGTCAAGTAGAAGGGAAACATATGACTGATAATTTCCATTTTCTACAGAAATTTGTGCAAACACTGCAACAATTGTTCTACAATTTATGTCAATCAGTAGGCCATGACAAGTACAATTGTCGAAGTTACAAATTGATGATGGATAGGACACCTGCATACAGAGTGTAGACAAAAACGCGACCTCCAGACCAAGGCATTGGGGGAACGTGAGGTGAGTATCAGGGGTGCAGCTAAGATCGAGTTATGGAGGAGGGCCTGGGAGAGGCTGAGCACAGTTGATTTGTTACAATTTTGGGGGCCCTGGACACTATGCGGGGGACTATCTGAATTCGACGCAATTGCCATGTTGCTACTATACTCAGTTTAACCATGCAACTGAGGATTGCCCAATATTATTGGCTAATATTCGTGAAAATGGGGCGCAACCGACGTAGAACCTCCAGATCATGAGGGTTGAGCCCTGCGAGGAAGACCCTAAGGTAAACACTATGCTACGAAGTGGAACTATGATGGGGGAGGATAAAGGCAGGCAGCCTGCAGAAGGCGATTGGGTCTACAAAGCACCAGAAAAGGAGACTGGGTTTGATCTGGAGCACATAAAAGAAAAAAATATGGAAGCAAAGAAAAGCTTCACTGAGGCCTCTACCTCGAGAAGTCAGGAGAAACCAGCTGAAGAAATGGACCCATCCATGATTACCACGTTCTTGGAGACCTGCATGAAGCTGCTCTGTGATAGTAAGGCTGTGAAGGGCCTACAGGAATCGATCAATCGGTGCGCTGGTAAGGATAGCACTACTGGGGAACTGTGCATGGTTAGGAAGCTTGGCAAGCACAAGGCAAGGACCAGGCGGGAGATGAGACTCACTGTGCAGATAGGGGAATACGAGATAGACCAAGTTATCCTGGATCTGGGGTCTGATGCGAAAGTTTTGCCAAAACAGACCTGGGAAAGAATAGGGAGGCCTGTGCTCTAGTGGTCTCTGATACAGTTAAGAATGGTGAATCAACAAAAAATTATCCCAATGGGGAGGCTACAAGGGGTCATAATTGACATCGAGGGTGCAAGCGCACTGGCGGATTTTGAGGTAATAGAGATTGTGGATGATAGCAATCCCTACCCTACGCTCCTTGGAATCGATTGGGCCACTGACATGAATGGGGTAATCAACCTGAAGAAGCAGAAGATGATATTTGAAAACTAGTCGCTCCACATAGTGGTGCCATTGGATCCCACGGAGGAACCGTGCTATACAGAACTAATCCGAGATTATGAAAGTGATGAAGATCTGGACCAAATTTACAAGATAAAAATGCAAGACCAGGATTGGATGAATCCGACAGTGGACGGACGCATTGCATAGGATCGTGAAAGCTCCTGCATTTCATATTCGAATGAAGAATTGGAGCATTGGAAGAACTGACTACATGAAGTTTCAATGTTGCATTGTAATATGATGATCAAGACATTGCACTGTGTGTCATCTGAAGTCAGGGATCTGCCTCATTATGATGGGATAACTAATGTTGATTGCTTTTTGGATGCATTTGAAAGAGATGGGAGAAACATCGCTTCTAGGCCTTGGAATGGGTACTGCATGCTACGCCTGCAAGATGGTGGGGTACGCACAAGGATAGTTTCAGCGATTTGCGTGACTATAGGAGGATGATGAGGATATGTTTTGGGCAGCCGAAAGTGTGGATGACAGATAAGTATGATGGAAGAGATGACCCACACAATCACCTGACTAAATGGAATAAGGCTTATGGCGTGGATCCCCAGCCTTAATGGGTGCATCTGTTTTGTCATACCATGGGTGTCATACCAATGAATTGGTATTTGGAAACTAAGCTCCGCCATGGCACTGAAGAATGGGACATCCTGCGCCATGGATTTTTAATGACGTTCAGCTTTGAGGATGGGTTTGACTGTATTGACGCGGTGCTATAGGAGGTTAAAGCAGTGATCTTTAGGATACCGCAAGATCCTTTAGACCTAATCCAACCTTATTGGACTACCTAGCTAAGCCATGCACTAGAATGATATAATGTGACCATTGAAGAAGAAGACAAGGATCCCCAAAAAGTTAATATTCCAGAAACTAAAGATCAACGCAAGGTTGAAGGTTCGCAGATAGAGGATCCTGACATAACCACACCATTGAAAACCAGATAGGTCAACATTAGCACAGAGGTAAAACCAAAATTTGCAAAGATTCGGGACTATTGGGATGATGCGACAGTAGACAAGGTCACTGAGCTCCTTCGTGAATATCAGGATTTGTTCCCCGCAAAGTTTTCTGATATAAAAGGGATAATAGGAGACCTGGGTCTCATGAAGATCACCCTAAAACTGGATGCGAAGCCTATAAAACAAAGACCTTACCACCTTGATCCTAAGTATAAGGAAATGGTTCGCATTGAGTTGGATAAGATACTCGCAGCAGGAATTATTGAACCAGTAGAAGAATATGATTGGGTAAGCTTGATAGTGGTTCAAAAAAAAACTAGAAAAAAAAAAGGACATGCATGGATCTCCAGAAGTTGAATGATGCTTGCATACATGACCCCTTCCCAACCCCATTCATTGATGAAGTCCTGGATAATGTAGGCGACCAAGAAGCCTACTCTTTCACTGATGGGTTCTCTGCGTATCATCAGATCAAAATCGTGCCTGAAGATAGAAGCAAGATGACCTTTATGACGGAATGGGGATGCTTTCAATATACTGTAATTCCTTTTGGGCTGATGAATACGCTAGCAATCTTTTCGTGCATAGTCATAGTGACATTCAAAGACTTCATTAGTAAGTTCCTGGAGGTATACTTTGATGATTGGACAATGTTTGGATTGGTCAAGCGTCATGTGGAAAGTCTACGCTTAATGTTAGATATGTGTTGAAGATACAGATCCCGCTCAATCTAAAGAAGTGTCTATTTTCTGTCCCTTTTGGGATCCTGCTAGGGCACATGGTGTGTAGACAAGGATTTATGGTAGACCCCATGAAGATCACAATGATAATTAACTTGGAGGTGCCAAGGAATGTGAAATAGTTGCGTGCAACCCTGGGGCATACCGGATACAATAGGAAGTTCATCAAAGTTATGCCTAGATCACCGTGCCCTTGTAGAAGTTCTTGAAAAGGGATGCTACATTATATTGGAGTGATGAATGCCGAAAAATCTTGGACGTGCTGAAAGAGAAAATGGTCACTGCGCCAATCCTAGTCTTTCCGGACTGGAAGAAGGAATTTCATGTGCACGTGGATCCTTCATGTATCGCTTTCGGGGCCATGCTAACACTGGCGGGTGAGGAAGAATTGGACCATCCTATAACATTCGTGAGCAAGAAGCTATCCAAGGCTGAGAAGAACTATCCCACTACAAAGCGTGAAGGACTAGCCATGATATACGCGCTCCAAAAGTTCAAGCACTATTTGCTGGGTGGACATTTTAAGATGTATACGAATCATTCTATGTTAAAATACTTGGTTAATAAGACTATGTTGGGGGGGAAGATCTGCAGGTGGTTTTTATTATTATAGGAGTATGATTTTGAAGTTATTGTGAAGCATGGATGATTGAACGCAGGACCAAATCATCTTTCGCACAACAAAACGGGAGAGGAGCCCACTAATTTGGAGGAAGGACTACCTGACGCACAGCTCTTTACAGTACGTGTCGGGTGTTGAGCGATAAAAGGTGTCTTTTTAACTCCTAATTATCTTCACATTAGTTGTCAACCTAGGGACGATTTTTTATTTGAAGAGTGTACTCAGTCTGAGGCGGTCACTTGCTCAAGAGTAACGTTTTGCAGTATAGTGCTTTAAAATGAAAAGATAAATGAATGTTGGAAACAAAATCTAACTGGAACAACAAGAAATTGAAATGTTCTGAGCTAAATCATTCAGTCAAACAATCATCAGTCGAGGACTCAATAATGATAACTCTCTCCCCTATAAACTAATGCAAATGAAAATCAATCATAGGCAAGATCTCCAATCTGAGAACTTAGATGGCTATAGTCAATGTTCTTTACAGTTGTTGATCTTTCAATCCACACTAAAGAAAATAACTGGAAATGGCATTTCAATTAGAAATGCTTGCTAAAACACACTTGTTTCAATATCAATTAAAAGATGAAATCAAATCATTGTAGAAAAGGAACAACAACTAAGTCTATTGAAAAACTGAACAGCAAAGCTTCATCTAACAGAAATGAATTGAACAACAAAGCTCATCTTATAGAAATGAAATATTAATGGAAAGGAACAGTAATGCTAAATTACTAGAATTGAACAGCAATCTTAAATATAACTGAACAGCAGAGCTAATTAAATAGAAATACACAGCAACTGCAAATGTAACTGAATCAGCAATCTTAATCTAGCAGAATGAACAACAATCGCAGTTATAAATGAATAGCAATTGTAGTTATAAATGAATAGCGACCATAGTTATAAATGAACAACAGAATCTGAAATGGACAGCAAAATATTATATCAAAATTAACAGCATGACATTTTAAGTTATAAATAATAATCTTGCTATCAATGCAATCCAATCACGATTTTGATGTAACAGGGCGATTCAGCGAAATGTTTAGAAACAAAAGATTACTGAATAAAACAAATTAAAGAAATGAAAAGGAAATCAAACCATCACATGGAACTTTAAAATAATTATACAAGAAGCAAGTGGATCCACCAGGGCCGATCCCTTAGCTGCTAGTGAATCACCACCTGATTACTTTAGAATATGCGAAGGAACTGCAACTGTTTTTATATGTTAATCATTGCATAAACATTACAATATTTTCGTTCTCTGCTTCAAAAACGAGAGTCAACAATAACAGTTACAATTTCTCAATAGTAATTCTCCCATTCCTCCTATCCTACCCTATCTATCTCTAATCTAACAATCCATCTAATTCTCTTTCTAATCATCCATCATGAATCATGAATCCATTATTCCCCTTCTCTAATCTCTGTTCTGATTTAAATACACAGAGAGAAAAGAGAAGTTACAACCGTGATGATTACAAAATGATTCTCATTACAAAATTGGATTGTTTACAAAAAATTGATCAGCAAGATCATCTCTGAGATATCTGTCCATCAGCATTCAACAGGAATAGGTCGAATTTGGTATTGCAACTGAGATAATTTGGAAAACAGCCACACAACGAATCTGAGAAAAACGTCTTCAGAGAAGCTTCTGTTTCTCTTAGTAGAGGCTGAATTTTGGAAAACTGCTCATTTCAAAACTAATATGGTTCGTTCTAAACAAAACCCATGTTTCGGATTTTCCATATTATTCTCCATTTGTCCAAAAGGTCCAATGAAAAATTGTTACTTCTTATTCCAGCAAATTTCTGAGTTGGCACTTTTAATGATCAAATCTTCAATTTGGAAAATATCTTGGAGGCTAAAATGGTGAAAAAATTTATTAATAAACCATCATTAGTAAAAACATGCATAATAATCAATTTATTAAAAATAAAGGAGAAGAAACAATATTTGTCCATAAGAGCATAAATAATTATAAAATGGAATAATATGATAAATTATGATAAATGACGTGATAAAGAATGGTAGAAATAGGCATTAAAAAATGATAATAATAATGACATATTAACAACCCAACATCGGGGATAGTCACTTTGAAGATATCATACAATTCCTGACTAAGGGGACAGCTCCAGAAGGGTATACAAGCCAATAGAAGAAGGAGTTAGTAGTGCGGACAATAGACTTCTCCGTCATTACAGGATATTTGTACAAAATCGGGTCAAAAAAAATATTGTGACGCTATGTACCTGCCTTTGAGTGAAGCAACATCGTCACTGAGGCTCATGGAGGAGCTGCAGGAGGATATTATGCAGGAAAAGCGACAGCACAAAAGGTTTTGCGTGTTGGATTGTGGTGGCCACCTCTGCATAAGGATGTGAAAGCATATTGTAGGGCCTATGATGCATGTCAAAGGACTGGTAGGCCATTGCGGAGGGATGAACTATCGTTGATACCACAGGTGACATTACAACGTTCGAGAAATGGGTGACTAGCTTTGTGGGACCAATTCAGCCTCCAGGAAAGAAAATAGGTGCGTAGTACATCATCACCACGACAGAGTACTTGACCAGGTGGGAAGAAGCACAGCCTGTGAAGGACTGTACTGGAGCGACAACAACAAAGTTTCTTTTCGAATACGTATTGACAAGATTTGGTTGTCCAGAGATATTGATGAGCAATCACAGTACGCATTTCCTTAATGAAATAATCAACGCGTTGACGGAAGAATTTCAGGTGTATCATCAGAAGAGCATGCCTTATCACCCACAGGGCAATGAGATGATGGAAGCATTCAATAAGATACTGGAGAATGAACTGACAAAGGTCTACAATGCTCAGAGAAGTGACTGGGATGTGTGCGTACCAACAATGCTATGGGCCTACAGAACAACTTACAAGAGTTTGACTGGGAAAACACCATTCAAACTTGTGTATGGCATAGAAGTTGTGATGCCAATGGAATACATTGTACCT
This sequence comes from Pinus tabuliformis, assembly GCA_031772625.1. NCBI lineage: Eukaryota > Viridiplantae > Streptophyta > Pinopsida > Pinales > Pinaceae > Pinus > Pinus tabuliformis. The sequence continues at coordinate 952,481,030 of CM062819.1, forward strand.
AGTCTGCACATAGTGGCACTCACAGGAATGGCAGACCATAGAGCCTTGGAAGAGAGGCTCGCGCAGCTAGCAGAGCTTGAGGAGGACCGATTTCTAGCTGGATTTCATCAACAAGGTGAAAAGGAGCACAAAAAGGCATGGCATGATCGGCACATTAAATTGCGCACCTTCACGGTAAATGATTCGGTTTTTCTATATGACAGCAAGTTTGATAATTTCTAGGGAAGTTTAGGACACACTGGCTGGGGCCCTATGTCATCAAAGAGATTACCGACAGTGGAGCAGTTCAGTTGGTTAACTTAAAATGGGGAGCCCTTCCCAGGAAAGGTGAATGGTAGCCAATTGAATCCATACACTGGTGATCCGGCTAGGTGACTATATGAAGGTAGCACAGTCATAGCGCTCCAAGCAGCTGAAAGGAGGCATGGGACTATAAACTACACTGCACGGGTTGAGGAACTGCGCAATGAAGAAACTGCTTGGAATGAGGAGATGTCACAAAGACCACACAAGCGCATAGAAGGTTGCACTACCTGGGATAAAACCATGTAGGTAAGTGGGAAAGTGACCGTTAAAGTCATTGTTCATGATTGGACGATGAAAAAAAGGCCATATGGAGCGGGGGTGGGTGACATTTAAGACGAAATTTATGGGTGGGATCCTTGAAAATCTGCTGCAAATCTAGCATTAATGAAACGATTTTGGGGGAAACGGTCCAATTTGAATTCAAAATGGCCTATAAATTACATGTGGCTACCCAACAAATAACACTTGGCATTTTGAGCATTGAGTTGTTGAGCTCTCATACGTGTATGAACCGTGAATTCTTTGAAGCTCTGATAGTGAGTTTGGCATTTGAGAAATTGCCAAAGGAGAGAAAATAACTATTGAATAGCATCATGTCAACACCGACATAAACCATAGATATTGGGGAAGCAGTGACAGCAGAAGGGGTTGTGCCATAGGTTTCTATGGAAGCAAAGGGAACTACTCTGGAGGTTGTATAGATACCCAAGTCTCCACGGTCGCCTAGACCAAGGCCTGCCCAAACCCAGGAAGGCACAAAAGGCAAGAAAGGAAAGCAAACTGCAACACCACTGGTGCGCGCATCACCTAGGAGAAACCCACCAAAGGACAAGCCCACCGCTCAAGAAAAGGGCAAAACAATTAACCTAGAATCGGAGGAGGAAGAAATTGAGGAGATCCCAATGGACGATGAGGATCTTGGGATAGAAATGGAGGATATTGAAGTTGAGGGATCTGACCAAGGGGCAAGGCCAAGGTGCCTAAGGACATTGATGAGAGCAAGGTCACCTTGTACACACCTCTGTTGTCGGACAAGATTGTTTTTGAAGGACCACACTTGGGATAGATTCCAATGTTTAAATTGGAGGACTGGGACTTAGCTAACACCGAGTGATTCCATCACTGGGTGACAGACCAGGTGATGCACCGCATCCTCCATAAGACCACTGGGATGACAGTGTTGGAACCGTGGAAGTGACTCAAAGGCGTTGATAAGGTAAGCCTGCTTAACTTGCTATGGGTGCCGCACTACAATCCTACATCCATTACCTTGTTGGTAATCAAGCAGTTGTTGTTCTTGGTACATGATGGGTGTTTGTGGCTAGAGGAGCCAATACGCATCACTAATAAACTGATCCATAGGATCACGAGGCTGCCATATTCAGAGGAGAATCCGGCTATGATGTTTGGTGGAAAGGCGAGTAAGCTGACCCTCACGGAGGCCATGAAGAAGAAGTTTAGATTAGTAAAGAAGCTGCACAACTGTGTGATTACAAGTATTTCCGAGGACAAAGTGGCCACACAGATATTGGCAAGGAAGGTCATGTGGAAGTGTCGCTCCGATGAAGTACCGATGCTTGTCATAGCTCAGCGGCCTAATGCACGGAGGGCGTTTAGTTTAATTGGGTGCCCTACCTCTGCGGTGAGTTCCTCATGAACTGCCATGAGGTGCAGGATCTTAGCAATACCTTCCACTATACATGGCTCTTGTTGTCCATCGTGTTGGTAGCCTGGGAGCTACCCGAAGCCATCCAATATCCCTTGGTCACGCCGGACCTACCTAAGGCCACGAAGTACGCTTCACTATGGATGACCAAGGATCCTTAGCGGATCAAGGATAGCAAGATCTTTTGGATCTTGATGGAGATGAACGTGCACAAGGCCATCAACCGCAAGCCATGGTTGTCGCCTACTGTCTTTGATAAATTACAGCCGTACGCAAATTTTAAGGCTGATTTCCACCATGTATCCATAAGGGCATGGAAGGACCCCAAGCAGAAGTGGCATGAATTTCCCTACTTTGCGACGGATGATGTGATTCAAGTAGTTATTGACAGTTGGATGGCATAATCGCACATTGCCTCAAACCTAATGGTGGGATCCAGCAAGACAGCCGCGCAATGGAAGAAGGATGAAGCCAAGCTCAAGATGGAGTAGCTGGCTAAGAAAAGGAGAAAGGAGGTTGAGGATAAGGCTAAGGCAAACCGCACTGCCACACAGGAGACAGGTAGACAAACAAGAGGAGAGGAGCATGGCTCTGAAAAAGAGAAGTCGCCCTCCCCAGAAGAAGAGGAAGAAGAGGACGATCAGACAGAGCAAGGAGGAGCAGACCCGCAGACGCCTCTGTTCCATATCAAGCATCCAAGGGGACAAGAAAAAATAGGGCCGCGGAAGAAGTCCAATGCCAGAAAAACGTCCATGGACCCAATCACCCTAGCATAGGGGGATCTGAACGACATTGGTGATACAGTGCGGGATGCCACTACGGAACTGCTGCAACAGTTTCAGCAGCAATAGCAGCAGGCGTTAGGGGCCATTCAGGCAAATCTACAAGAGCTTCATGTAGAAATTCCCACTATAGATCAAAATATTATGCAATATAATAAAACACAATACAAGATCTACTTCTACAACACTTTGCGGAAGCTTAATCGAATTGAGCAAGATCAAGAGAACACATATAACTAAGAATGAGAAATCAATCACACATAACACAGAAGAAATAACTCAGGGAAAGCCTCAGGTTAAAACCCCAAATTTGTATTATCATACAAGTGGAAATCTTGTTCAAGTTACAAAAAGAATCAGCTCTCAAGCTATCCTGCTCTCTCTACAATCAAACAATACAACTCACAGACTGAATAGACATAGTATATGTCCTCCTCAAGCCCTCCAAGCCTCCTATTTCCTTGCGCAATTTTTCTTGGGGTCCAATGATGTCACATGTAAGAATTTGCCTCATCACACTCACTAAACCTAAAGAAGTAACTATGCAATCCTCAAGTAAATAATTCCTTCTACATGTGAGGAATATTCACAATGGAATATTCTAGCAACTTATAGTACACTGCCCCTCCATCTGATCTCAACTAGGTCTATGTCTGAACTGACATGCATGAGTTATTTATGAGAGAATACTTGGTTATCTGAAGTGCAATAGTTACATGCATGCAAGCATTAACTAACTAAACTTACATTAATTCAAAAAATTGTTTGAATTAATCTAACTGGACTTGACTCAGTTAACTAAGTCAACTAATTTCAACTCAATATTACAACTCATACTTATCTCTTTAATTGATGGATAAATTACTTAATTAATGGAGAAACGGTTGCATGTCCCCACATAGACTTCAAGTTTGATTTTCCTTAACTAATTAACTCAAGATGAATTAATTAATTATTTTACAAACTGCTGCTAAGATCAAATTCGAATTCTACTTCACTATTTTAGTTTAGGGACTGACTAAAATAGGAAGGTATCCCAAAATGCTATCTATAGAATGCTATTTTTAGCACTTCCATTTCTCCATCCATTGTTGCTAAGATCAACAGTGGCTGAACTACTATTTATAGTAGTGGTATTTTTAGCATTTCTATTTTTATCATTTCTTGTTGTTATTTTCAACACTCCCTCTCAACAAGAAAGGGATTATCAGTAACCCCAATCCTGTCTCTGTGGAACTCGAACTTGCATCTTGACAATGCCTTAGTCAAGATATCTGCATCCTGTTCCTTGGTTGAAACATACAGCAACAAAATGATCCTCTTGACCACACAGTCTCGAAGATGGTGATACTGGATATCTATGTGCTTGGACCTGTCATGAAAAACTGGATTCTCTGAGATTTTGATACAACTCTGGTTATCACAGTATATCATTGTAGGATCCATCATCTAACCAAACAATCCCACTAGAATCTTCTACATCCAAATGGCCTCACATGCAGCTTGACTAGCAACCATGTATTCAACCTCTGCTGAGCTAAGTGCAACTGATCTCTATTTCCTGTTGTACCAGGAAACTGCAGCTGAACCAAGGTTGAAGATTCCTCCAAAAGTGCTCTTCCAGCCTGATGGACTCCCTGCCCAATCCACATCTATGAAGCCTTGAAGCTTCACTCTCTCTATCTGTCTGTACCATAATCCAAACTGAGATTTTCTTTTCAGGTATCTCAACACATGCTTCACTGCTTTCCAAAACATCTTGGTAGGGTGAACCATATCTTGACTCAGCTGGTTCACCACAAAGCATAAGTCATGTCGTGTGTTCACTAGATACATAAGTGAACCCACCAGCTGTCGATAAACAATATCAGCTACTACCTCACCTGAAGTAGCATCCTCCTTCCTCCAGTTCCTAGCTAGAGGAGTCTGCATGGGCTTGCACTTCTCCATGTGAAAGCGCCTAAGTATCTCATTGGCATACTTGCCTTGAGACGCAAATGCTTCCCCATATTTCTGCCACACTTCCATGCCTAGAAAGTAGTGGATAAGGCCCATTTCCTTCATCTCGAACTCTCTTGCAAGGTCCTCCTTGCAAGACTGTATCAGCTAATTATCACCTGTCAAAATCAGATCATCGACATAAAGAAAAATGATCAATGGTTTACCTTCTACCAAGATGTGGTAAAGGTTCGCTCTTGGTGAAGCCCAAACCGGTGAAATAGTTGTCGATCTGGGTGTACCAAGAACAAGGTGATTGCTTCAGCCCATACAAATCCCTCTTGAGTCTGCACACATGCGACTCACGATCGAATGTTTCGAAACCTTCTGGCTGCTCAATGTACACTTCCTCCTCAATCTTCCCATTGAGGAATGTTGTCTTCACATCCATCTAGTGGATCTTCCACCCCATCTGATCCGATAGTTCCAACATCAATCTAATCGATGAGTACCTTGCTACAGGAGCAAAAGTCTCATCATAGTCAATCCCCTCGACCAGTGATAAACCCCGCACAACAAACCTTGTCTTATGTTTCTTAATGCTACCATTAGCTGCCTGCTTTACCTTGTAAATCCATCTGGAACTCACCATTGACTTGCCCTAAGGCCTTGGGACAACATCCCACACACTGTTCCAAATGATAGAGTCATACTCCTCTACCATTGCATCAACCTAGACTAGTTGTTGCACTACCTCCTCGAATGAAGAAGGTTCGGTATCTACACACTCCCCAACTAGGGCCATGTACCCAGTGTACCGCTCGGGTGACCTCCTCTATCTACACTGAGAAGATGGTTGTCCCACATTCTCCCATGCATCCAGCATCAACCTATCAGCTTCCCTTTAGCGTTTCCACCCATCTCTGGAAGTATCATCATGAGTGGATGTCTCCACTCCTAGATCCTCTGCATGCGGCTACTCTGCATCAATCTGAGGCTCCTCATCCTTAGGAACTGAAAGTTCCTCATCTGCATGCAACTCGAGCTCCCTCTCAAGTGATAAGCGCATGGCTTTCTGCTCGTCTAACTTTAGATCCCTGCGTACCATAGTCCTCTGAGTGTTAGGAAGGTACATCCAATAGTTGTGGGGTGTATCCGTGTACCCCACAAGTATTCCCAACTCAGTTGTTGGGTCTAGCTTCTTCCTGGCATCTTTGGTCACATGACAGTAAACTAATGATCCAAAGATTCAGAGGTGACTTACATCAGGTCGCTTCTCGGAATAGGCCTCCATAGGTGTCTTCATCCCCAGTATACGGTGCGGGCTTCTGTTCTGCAAGTATACCGTTGTATTGCATGCCTCAGCCCATAAATGTAGTGGTAGGCTTTGGTCATGCAACATCACTCGAGCTACTCCCACAATTGATTTGTTCTTCCTTTCATCCACCCTATTCTGCTGTGGGTTATGAGGTGTCGTCAGTTCCCATGTAATACCTTCTACAACACAGAAGTCTTTAAACTACTAGGAGACATACTCCCCACCATTGTCGCTACGCAAGGCTTTTATTTTCTCTCCAGATTCTTTCCCTGCCAAGGCTTTAAACTCACAAAACCTCAAGAAGGTTTGATCCTTCTTTTGCATAAATTAGATCTAGCATCTACGAGAAATATCATCAATAAAAATAACATAGTACCTTTGTTTAGTGATGGAGGCTGTAGAGAAGGGCCCACAAACATCTGAGTGAACTCATTCTAGGATTGCTCCAGCTCTACTGTCTCGATCCATAAAGGAATATTTCGCATACTTACCCAAGGTAAAACCTTTGCATGTAGTTGTCTGCTCAAGTTTTCCCTTGGGTAATCTGGTAGAAATCTACTGCATGATATTTAGGGCTCCATGGTGCAAGTGGCCCAGGCTTCTATACCATAGCTCGCCAAAATCTTGGCTCTGCACCATCTCAGCTTTGGAACTCAAATCAGTACATTTGTCTACCTCCAACTTGTAGAGATTCTTGACTCGAATCCCTATTCGCTTTGTCTGTCCAGTACCGATATGCCTCAAGAATACCTTTCCTTAACTAAATACTACATCATAGCCTTTATCTTCTAGCATAGTGACAGACACAAGATTCTTCTTCAGACCTGGCACATACTTTACATCAGTTAGGGTGAGGGGAGCTCTATGCTCCCTTTGAAACACAACCCTACCTTCACCTGAAACACGGTACTTTCCATCATCGCCCATCTTGATCCACATCTGGAGATCCTTCTCCTCCAAGGTACTGAAAATAATCTTGTCACCTGACATGTGGAATGAAGCTCCACTGTCTAGGTACCACACACATCCCACCATGGATGAAACCATGCATGCGATAAGCAAGAAATCCAGCTCAAACTTTGGGGCCAGTGCCTCACCATCAGATCCCTTTGAGGAACCCTTCTTGGATTTCTTCTGGGGACAATTTGTAGCATAATGGCCCACTTCATGACAATGAAAGTATCGTACTTTCGATTTGTCAATCTTCTTCCCACCATGGGAAGAACCGGATTTGGGATGGGATGCCTTCCCTTTCCCTTTCCTTGCCTTACTCACTAAGGTTAGATTTTCCTCATCTTCTTTCTTCGATGAGGATCCATCTTTGGTGCTTCTTCTTATTTCCTCCTGCATCAGATCTGACCAAAGTCGTTCCCAATCTGGCAGTTTTTCTCTCCCATTAACCGAGTCTTGGTAGCTATGCCAGCTCTTAGGGAGACCGAGGAGTGTAACACTCACCATGTCATCATCAGCAGTAGTGATCCCTAAACTTCCAAGCCCATCCCTGCAGGTGGTGAGCTTGTTCAGATATGTAGAGATCGTGTCGCCCTTTTTACACTTGATCTTATGAAGCTTGTCTTTTAGTGCTAGCTTCCTCTTATCGATGTTGTTCTAATATAAATCTTTCAATGTTTTCCACAACAAAAATGGTGTCTCCTTCCCATGGAAGCTCGAGAAAATGTGGTCTCGAACTCCCTCCAGGAGCATTCTCCTTGCTCTAGCCAAACATTTCTTCCATTCAACCAATTGAGTAGCACCAATCGACTTGGGGACTTCTTGATCAATGAAGTCCTTTAGACCGTTATCCTCTAACAATTCCTCCATGCGATCCTTCCAGGCTATATAATTCGGAATTCCATCAAGGGTATACTCAAGTCTTAAACCACTGAACGCCATAGGTGAAATAGAGATGTGATAAGAACTCGATATCTATATTTAGGAACCAAACTTCGAACTTCTCCTTCTTGTATACTGTTCTTCGCCTTGATCACCTTTGCTTTGATACCATGTAGAAATTCCCACTGTAGATCAACAGATTATGCAATATACTAAAACACAATACAAGATCTACTTCTACAACACTTTGCAGAAGCTTAATCTAATTGAGCAAGATCAAGAGAACACATAACACAAAAGAATTTAACGGGGAAAGCCTCAGCCTAAAACCCCAACTTTGTATTATCATACAAGTGGAAATCTTGTTCAAGTTACAAAAAGAATCAGCTCTCAAGTTATCCTGCTCTCTCTGCAATTAAACAATACAACTCACAGACTAAATAGACACTGTATATGTCCTCCTCAAGCCCTCCAAGCCTCCTATTTCCTTGTGCAATTTTTCTTGGGGTCCAATGATGTCACATGTGTGAATTTGCCTCATCACACTCACTAAACCTGAAGAAGTAACTGTGTAATCCTCAAGGAAAGAATTCCTTCTGCATGCAAGGAATATTCACAATGGAATATTCTAGCAACTGATAATACACTGCCCCTCCATCTGATCTCAGCTGGGTCTCTGTCTGAACTGACATGCATGAGTTATTTATGAGAGAATACTCAGTTATCTGAAGTGTAGTAGTTACATGCATGCACGCATTAACTCACTGAACTCACATTAATTTAAACAAACTGTTCAAATCAATCTAACTGGACTTGACTCAGTTAACTAAGCCAACTAATTAAAACTCATAATTACAACTCATCCTGATCCTTTAACTGATGGATAAAATCCTCAATTAATGGAGAAACTGTTGCATGTCCCCACATAAACTTCATGTTTGATTTTCCTTAACTAATTAACTAAATATGAATTAATTAATTATTTTACAAACTGTTGCTAAGATCAAATTCGAATTTTACTTCACTATTTTAGTATAGGGACTGACTAAAATAGGAAGGTATCCCGAAATGCTATTTATAGAATGCTATTTTTAGCACTTCCATTTTTCCATCTATTGTTGTTAAGATCAACATTGGCTGAACTGCTATTTATAGCAATGCTATTTTTAGAAATTCTATTTTTAGCATTTCTTGTTGCTATTTTCAACAAGTTTTTATTAATTCAATATGATAGTGTAAATTTTCTTTAGTTTCATTTTACAAGTGTAAAGAGAATTTTTTATTTCATTAGAAAGGAGTGAGCAGGAATCTAATTGAGATTGAATATGTTAATTTCATTTTCTTTAAAGAGTAAAATAGGAACACAAAACATCCTTAGAAATAATTTTAAATAAATCAATCATACACATTAATAATCTGAAGGCTTCTAGCATATATAGTGCACTTTCACTTCACAAGTTTACCAACTTCGGTTGATAATTTATGTAACAATTTAAGGCAATTAAATTGACAAACAAGGGTGTAGTAATGATTTCCTACACATCAGGCTCCAGCTCTATAATGTGCTCGAACCCCTTGTCAGGTGGTTGTCCCAGCCATATGCATGCAAAGACTATCGGATATCTATCCAGTAGTGTTTGTATGTCTGGATGTGGTGGATTGGCCTTCCCCCTAGCCTCTGAAATCCTCAGCTCTACTGCCTATTCTATGTCTCCATGCCTCAAATTAGACTCCATCCTACTGGCCGAAACTATCTGTGGAGGATACAAATGCAAGCCCTGAAGAACCACCTTCTTGTCATCTGGGACAGTAAGCTCCATCATTAGCTGCTTCCAATCAGTGGTAACTTGGCCAAGGGAATACAACCATTGGACACCCATCACCACATTGGTGTCTAGTACATCCACCACAAAAAAGTGGTATGTCATTGAATAGTTACCCATGGTCACTGTCATAGCAGGAACATATTGAGTGCACTACATAGTCCTGTCTCCTAGTACTAGGCTTGAACACTCCTCAAACTCTGCAGTGATGATGCCCCTCCTCTATACCATTTGAGCATTAATAAAATTGTGGGTCGCCCCACTATCTACTAAAACTGAGACATGTTTCCCCTGTATCGTACCTCTGATCCCCATGGTAAAAAATTTAGGAATCTCGCACAAAGAAGTTAGGACTCCCCCACCTAGTGCAAAAGATGCTAACCCATGTGGTGTTCGTGGTGGTGGTCCCCTCTTTCTGGATCCTCACTGTCCCCCCCACCAAGCTCCAACTCCACCTCATCCTCCTGATCGTTATTTGAGAAGACCTCGATGTAATGAGCCTTTCCTGTTGTGCAACGATGGCCTGGTGTCCACGGCTCTCGACATGGAAAACATAACTTCCTCCTCATGAGGTCCCTCCTGGTCCCATCATCCAACTATCCCCACCCTTGGGCTACTCATTGTGTTGTGGACACTCTAGTGTCACCTCCCTTCTAAGGGTAGGAAGTGCATGGAGGAAATGGTGCCCAGGTCTTGGGGATGGCCCACTACAAATATCTCGTACAGTCGCCACTTCCATAAGAGTAGATGGTATGCATGACTTCAACATTCCCCACAGTGGCTCTATCAATCCCTCTACAAATGTGTAAACTCTCCTAGCATCTGACAAGTCTTGCACCATGACAAATACCCTCAGGAACTCTGAAATATAATGCTCTAGATGTCTTGTCTACCTGATCTGGGTCATCTCCTGAAGTGGGCCTCTGGATCCCTCCAAACAAAATGCTCCACTACTCTCCATTTGAAGTCCTCATAGGATGTCATGATGGCATTCCCCAGAGTGGACAAGCCATGAAACCACCAGTCGTTTGCCTCCCCCTCCAAATTTAATGTGGCCATCTTGATGGTTTCTACCTCCGTCATCCTATTGAGCTAGAAGTATGTGTCCATCTTCTCCACCCAAGCACGTGTTGTGCACTTGGTAGTGCCATCATAGGTGGGAAAATACATCTTCCCAATGGTGTGGTGCAACTCATAATTTTGCATACCATGGATTCCATAGCCCTTCCCCTTCTCATTTTCTTTGAGCTGGAAATAATCTCTGAAAGATGAAGCCTCTTTGGAATCTGCTCCCATGGATTGCCACTCCCTGAAATGCTCTCCCATAAATGATGGGTCCTCTCCTCCACCCGTTTCACCCCGCATCAAAGGCAGAAAGGAAGGTAAGGTGGCTCGAGTTGGCTCACTCGAGGATGGTCATTGTGTAGTAGGTGAAAGATGATTGAGTTATTGAGAGGCCCCTAAAGTCTCTCCAAATATGAACTCCTGGTGAGTGCTCCGCTCCTAGTTATGCATCTTGATCTCGTCAAACATCTCCTTCTTCCCCTTTTTCAAATCTCTCAAGGCCTTCAAGAGAATGTCGCAGGAAAGTTCTTCCCTTCTCTTAGGCTCCCCCATATCTTCTGCTACCACTGCCTTCCCATGATCCTCTGTGTCTAGAGTAATCTCCAAATCTCTCTCCCTGCTTCGGTACCTTTGCTTCCTTTAAGTAATATTTTTTCAGTCCTCCTCACTCATAGGAAAGTTCCCCCACGTCTGAGCCATACTTTGAGCTCTGGTACCACAGTAATGTTCCAAACTAGAATCAATAGTGATATGCAAAGCAAAAACGATTTACAACACACAAATTCTAAACAATAAGCAAATGCTCATTAAAACTATAGAAATAAGAACTAGTCAAGCAATTTTATTAATCAATGGAGTAGGTACAATAGTATGGAGGAATGCACCTAGGCTTGCCTCAATGGAAAGCATGACAGAACCTAGGTGATAATATAATTATCTCAAATGCTAGAAATTACTGTCCCTCTAATGCTCTGTGCTACCCAGAAAACTACATTGTTGGCTGGAAAGGAGTTGAAATAAACTCCACCTCTGGTGCTCAGAAAATGCTACAAAATTAACCCCAAGCTCCTTTACCAAAACCCACAAAACCCAGAAAAGATTTTGGTATGAATCCAACCTCCCAAAATCGACCTCCAAGAGGCCCTATGCCCTCTAAGACTGCTCAAGAATATAGTCTGCAAAGATACCAACAAAATCCTCCTCCAAGGCTCTAGAAAAGTTGAAATCTCCTTTACAATTGTTTCCCCCAACTCTCCCGCCAAAGATAAGCCTCAACAACTGAAGCTTCACCTCCCATGTGTGCACAATACTCTGCCTCTGCATTAGCCCAAGAAATGTAAAAGTCACACTAAATGGGAGCTTTCTTCTCCAACTCCAAGTCTCACCAAGATGGCAACCCAACACCTATGCCTCCCTTCTGGAATTCCTCCTAGCCAAACCTCCTCAGAAATATGCCACAATCACAACTTGGCCTCCCTTCACTACATCCTCCAGAAATACGCACCACCTGGAGAAGATGGATGCAACTACTAGAAATCACAATGAAAACCTCCTCTAAAATACTAAATATGAACCTCTTTAGGGTGGCACTCAAAATCCCCTAAAGAAAGGGTGAGCTCTCCGATTGGAGAACTCTTGCTAAACAGCAAGTGACTCAGTGAACCAGCTCGAGAAACCAAAGAGAAATTTGATATGCCAAAAGATGATGAAATGAGGAGAGCTACCTTCCTTATATATATTTCGTGGAGCTCTTTTCCCTCCATTTTCATTCCATCATGGGTCCCTCACTTAACCAACGACTTCCCCTCCATGAAAATCAAACAAGGGAATGTTTATTCTCCTAGTGTGGGTGCCCCCCCACATATAACTTAACCACAACAACTTAATCACATCGAAATAAATTATACTAATTCTGACCTCCTAATGAAATTGAATGGGCCCCATCACCTCCAAATTGGCCCCAAAATGTAATAATTAATCTTGTTCCAAATTAATTTAGCAAGGGACATGAAATTATTACATAGATATAAGCGATCTCTGTACCATAATGAACAATTTTTCAAGATAAATGTATCACATGTACTGGGATATTACTAGAAATTTTGAATGAGTGTCCATACCTCTTCATCATTCTTCCATTCATCCCTTGCTACATCTATCCAATCAAGTTGGATAATAGAAATTTCATAGAGAAATTCTTCTGCATCCTCATCCTTTCTTGAGAGTGCATCTGCATCAACATTTTGCTTCCCTTTTTTGTATATGATTTCAAATTCATAACCCAATATCTTTGAGACCCATTTTTCTGCTCTTCTAAAGATAATATTTGTTCCCAAAAGTATTTAAGATTATCATGATCTATTTTTACCTTGAAGTGTCTTCCCATTAGGTAAGATTGACATTGCTTGAGTTGATGTAGTATTGCCACCATTTCCTTCTCATAAATAGGTTTTATTAAATACTTTCCCTTGATTGGATGGCTTTTAAAATCAATGGGTATTCCTTATTGCATTAAAATAGCACCAATTCCATTTCCTGAGGCATCACATTCCACAATAGCAATTTTTGTGAAGTCTAGTGTAGTTAAGACAAATTCTTTGCACATTTCCTCTTTAAGATGTTCGAAGGCCTTAGTTGTTTCCAGATTCCAAGAAAATGCATCTTTCTTCAATAATTTTGCTTGATACGTTGCTATTCTCCCATAATTATTAACAAACTTGCAATAATACCTTGTCAACATGAGAAATCCTCGAAGATGATTTAGGGTTGTGGGTATTTTCAATTCCTTAATGGCTTTAATTTTGTTAGGGTCTACCTTAACACCCTCATGAGATACAATATGACCCAAATATTCGACCTCCTATACTCCAAAGAAACATTTGGAGGCTTTTTCATGTAATTGATTCTCCTCCAATAGTTTGAGCACCCTGTCAACATGTTGAACATGATCCTTCCAAGCCTTGTTGTAGATTAGTATATCATCAAAAATAACTAACAAAAATTTTCTAAGGAAGGGTTTGAAAATGGAATTCATCAAAATTTGAAATGTTGAAGGTGCATTAGTAAGGCGAAAAGGCATGACCAAAAATTCTTAATGACCTTCATGAGTTCTGAATTCTATCTTCGGAAGTATTCAGTCTTCATTCTAATTTGATGATATGCTGAAAAAAGATCCATCTTGGTTAAGTAAATTTCTCCATGTAATTCATCCAACAATTCATCAATGACAAGAATGGGAAATCCATCTTTAATAGTGAGCTTATTGATCTCCCTATAATCCAGACACATATGCCATGATTCATCCTTCTTGTGCACCAATACTACTAGAACAGAGAAAGAACTTTGACTAGGTTGAATTATACTAGCCTCTAGCATTTCGGAAACCATATGTTCAATTTCACTCTTTTGGTCATAGAGATATTTGTAAGGCTTTATGTTTGGAGGAAAACTTCTTGGAATCAAGTGAATAGAATGATAATAATCACGATTGGGTGGGAGGCCTTTAGGAGTCTCAAATACACTGGAATGATTGTCCAAGACTTTTTGGAGATCTCGAGAAATAAATGGTTTCAATGTGTGAACCTCCAATGAGCATAATTGTGCAATTATTCCCAATTGTTCTTTCTTGAAAATATTTGGCATGCCATTAGAGCTTATTATCTTCCCTAGCTTCCCTGTGATGCCCCTTAATTCAATTTCCTTTCCTTACCAAAAAATATTCAAGAAAAGTTCTTGAAAATTAAAAGCTATTGTCCCCAAAGATTGTACCCATTAGACTCCTAGTAAAACATCAGCACCACCCATTGGAATGGAAATAATTGGACTATTCAATAAATAATCCCCCATGGTTAGCTTGATATTATGTCACTTTCCAGAGAAATTTATAGCTCCTCCATTTGAAACCATCACCTGACACTCAGGTGCTGGATATAGAAAGCAATTCAATTCCTTGACTATCTTACAATGAATAGAAGTATGGGTGCTACCTAAATCAATAAGGACTATTACCTTCTTCTTCTTGATATATCCTTCTATCTTGAGAGTTTGAGGAATGGTAATTCTCACCAATTGATTACAAGATATGGTCAGATTCATTTCTTATTTATATGGGATTGGTTCCTGGTGTATATCCTCTTCTTTTTATCTTTCTTGTTCCTTTTCTTCCTCTTCACAATATATGTAAAATATTGTTTTCTCAGCACACTTATTACCTTTAGTGTATTTTCTATCACAACCATAACAAAGCCCTTTTACTCTTTTTTCCTCCAATTGTTGTGCTGTCAACCTAGTAGGTTGTGGAAGGCTAGGAGTAGCAAAACTTCCATCCATAATTTTTCTTTGAACTTTTCTTGCCATGGTGAATGCCTTCTCCAATGAATTAGGTTCCTAAAGGAAAACCTCATGTTGGATGTTATACTTTAAATTCCCTATGAAGATATCAATGTTATGCTCCTCTAGAATATTAATTACTGTGATATTCAATTTTTTGGAAATCCTCAATGTGCTCCAACATCGAACCCTTTTGTTTGGGATTTATCAATTGGCTAAAGAAGGTGTTTCTCTTTGTATCCTCTTAATGTGCAATCATTTCGTCCATAAAAATTTTCCAAGTAACAAGTGGTTTACGAGAACAAAGCCATTGATACCATACAAACTGATTGGGTTCTAAATATAAAGATGCAATGCGTACCTTTTGTGTGTGTTGTACATCATGTATATCAAGATATTGCTCCATTTGTAGTATACATGTTATTGAATCCTTTCCATAAAAATTCCTCATATCGATCTTTGGAATGTGGTTGGTCTTCAATCCAAAGTTAGAACCTGTAAAATCATTATTAATATTCCTTTTGTTCTCCTCATGAGCTTCATGGAATACCTTTTTTCCATTAGGAAGAATTTCTTGTAGCAACTTTGTCAAACCTTCCTTCAAACCTTCTATGTCTTCTTTTAATCCATTCTTCAAACCTTCCATGTATGCTTTTAATCAATCCTTAAAAGCTTCCACGTATTATTTTAAACCATTCTTCAAACCATCCATCTCAGCTTCCATTTCATTTTTGGTTACTCTTGGTGAGAGCGAATTTGTTGCACTTGGTTGCCTAATTTTGATATATCATGTTGCATTTCTTCCTCTTCTTCATGTGTCATAGTAGATATTTCTGGTTGCTTACTAGGTGTTTCCATTTTTTTGTTTTGAGGCATTTTGGAATCAAGCAATGATATATATGCTTCACTATGCCCTTTGAATCATTCAAACTGATTTTTCAAACAAAAGTTATGTAAAAAAAATTAAAAAACACACCTTTTTCTAGTTTTTAAGGAGCTCGATATTGAAACTATTGTATCTATGTAATTTTGGATCTCCAAGGTTTGAAATTCCATTCTATGATATCCCTTTGAGTCTTATTTCCAACCCCACAAGTTAGACTAAGATTTGATTCTTTAAGAAAGATATATTCCCAATCTCCCATGATGACTTGATTATAGAATTGTTTAGTAGGGTGAAATTGTACAGAATTACACATGTCATCCTTTGAACCTTAGGCCCTGAAAATGATTAAAAAAAAGCTACATTCTGTGAACTTTTTGTCACTTTTTACTAAAGTCAAATCCGATGCTTGGAGAAAAAGTTATGACAATTCTCCCTAGGTCATCTTTTTTAGATTGAATTCTGAAGCTTGAAAAAACCCTAACTTCGTTGGACCATATCTCAGAAAATATAGCGAACCAAGATCTGAAATTCTTACAAAAATTTCATTAATATTTCAGCTCCACGTGGTCATAATTTCATCTTTTGAAGCACCATAGCAAAACATTTATAGTGAAAATTCCAAGATGGCGTGTTTGAAGCAGTGAAACCCTAGAATCCAAAGCTCTGATACCAAATGTTATGCAACCAGCTCACAAAACATAAAAAAATATAGATCAACAACTTAAAAAATATTCTCTTCAAAGGGGAACCTCCTTTATATTACATAAATGAAAAATTATTGGATGATACAAATGAAAAGACCTCCTATGTATATATATCAGTCTAAGCGGTCACAATATAATCAGAGCCTACATAACAATAATAATGTAAGGACACAACAATAAAAATAAGGGGGCTACACTAATAATAACAATAAGGGGGCTACACTAGTATTATAGGGACCTAACACTTCTATTGGTAAGTCCCCATTTGAAACTTGTTTTAGGTATTTTCCACCTTCACCTTTGGATAATTCATATGAGAAACAAGGAGTAGTGAGGGAGGATCTTATAGGGGATTCCTTAAGCGATGAATTTTTTTTTTAGAAGATTAGGAAAATCCATATACATGTATATGAGACAGTGTATAAGTGACAAGAAAAATATAAGACGAGTATGATCAGCATAGAACAGAGAAGTCGTTCAAGGTGGGAGACAGAGTATGGTTATAGTTGAAAAAGGAGAGGCTATGGGGTCCGCATAGTAAAATCATGGCTCTTTTTTATGGTCCCTTTGAGATATTTGGAAAGGTGGAAGATAATTCCTATAGACTTAGTCTACTCCCATACATGCGCATTTACTCAGTTGTGAATATTGAAGAATATGAATCCTTATGAGCCATCCATGATAGATCAGGAAGAGGAACATGTTCCACCTTCTGTAGAGGATTTGGCACTAGATGCTTAGGTAGAGTTGACAGAAGATATACTTTTTTAGAATAGGTTCAAAACTACAAGGCAAGTGTAACATGAACTTTGGAAGATTGGGCTGAAACGACAACTTCCATGCAAAGCTAAATGGTACACCCAAGAGAAGATGCAAGAAACAATATTTCACCTTATTCAGTAGAATATTTTGGGGACAAACAACCTCCCAAAATGGGGAGGTGTGATATAAATTGGATCATTATAATATTTTTCATTCATCTTGATGATTTCAAAATGGAAAAGATGGATGAATCAGCTCACAAGACCATTTTTACTAGCGGGACCTAGTTTGGCAAATAGGGGTTTAAAACCTTTTGGGAGAATTTTGAGGATTCAAACAACATTTTTTGGGGACAAAACTTTCTTGATTTAGTGTATCACATTTTATACCTATTCTACACATAGATACATTTCCAATGGTGTAAGAATTACCTCAATTGTATTCTTGTTGATGGTGTTAGATTCTACCAACATTGTAAGGGGATCTCCCTGATGTGAAGTCCCAATTAGACCTCACAACATTTGGTGTAGGAGTACCATTTGTTCATATGGCTTGGCCACTGTTGGAATGGTAATAAATTCCTTGGTTACAATCAGACATAAGAGAATACAATGCCTCTTTGGGTCAGCAAGAGTGTGAGCTTTATGAGACTCCCAATGTAAGGTGTATAAGGGATATTTACACGACTAAAGAGAAACGAACCCTCAGTTATAAAATTAATAATAATATCCTAAAGGGGTACCCGGGGATAAAGAGAAAAACTTGTTGGGTACCTACAGATTAGTCCACATAGTAAGCAAAAATCATTAAAACATAACAACATTCATTCAATAATAGACATAGCTAAGCAACAAAATAGTTCATTAACTTAGTATGTGGATAAAGCAACATATACCATACACATAACTAGAATAGTCCAACTACATCTATGATATATGTATGAAGGAATGTCAGCTCATTGAGCTTTTGATTATAAGTGCAAGATCCCAAGTACACTGTTACATGAGTGAATCATTGTATCCAATAGTGGAAAATGAATCCACAACTTGCTTCTCCAAAGAATAATTTATCTCCTATGTAGTACAAGAGAAGCCAAGACTAGGCCTCCAAAATCCTATCAAAAAACCCCTTGTTTGAGTTATGAGGAGCTATTTATAACAAACACAATGACTTTTGAGCTTCCCCATGACTCTTGAGTTCCTCTGACTATTCATATTCGAATATGAATCATTACATTCCAATGTGTGGTTTTTCATATTCCACATGTGTCCCTTGGACTTCATTACACAATATTTATCACATAAGACAATTTACAAATGAGAGGGTGGCCTAATGAGACAAAAATGCTAAAAAGACAAAGACTCATCAAATAGATAAATCATTTTCTTATTATTGGAGGTCATTTGCGATGTAAGTGTGTCATGCTCTGAACTCCTTTGTGATGGCTTCAAGCCGGATTGGAAAGTCCCCTTTGTAGCGCACCTTCACCTCCAATTCCTCTATCAGTATGTTCTTGTAGTTGGGTTGCACATTATTCCACAGCCATGAAAGCTTCATGTGCACTTTGACTGGTGCAAAGACATACTACCGAATAATGTCCTTATTTATCTCCAAGCCTTCATGTTTTGTTCCTTGCTTTATTTGTTCAATGTAATCCCTAATCTCCTAAAATATGACTTTCATGCCTCTGATTGCTTCAAGAAATCTAATGGCGGGCATCCTATGTTTCTATGTAAGAGACTCATCCCCATTATGTAGTCGATTATAGGCAGCGATGGTGTTAACCGAATGTTCTCCAAGATGTGAGTAGTTTTGTAAGTGGGGTATTAACTACACTCTATCAATTTCTGTGGCAATCGTGTCCTTCTTTTCCAAGTGTTGTGGATCATTTGGATATTTTCCAATCCAATCCTACATCTAGTCAACTACTCTGGTTTCTATCTTTAGGAGTTTCACCACTTCTAGTGTGTTCTTTTTAATTTCATTGAGAGGATCCATGACCTACTATATAAGTATCATCTAGTCATATATTTGTGCCATAGTATCCTCCATTGGTCCCAATTCATCTAGCATGGTTGACTGCCACTCTGCGGTATTGGAGTACTGTGATGACAATTGTTGGTTCTCCATTACAATATGTTCTATTTTTTGCTTCAATGCAACAAGTTCTCTTCTCAACCTAGAATTCTCATTCAACAAGTACTCTAAGTTATCTTGTGTTGTTGTGGTGAATGCAACATTTTCCGCCATTACTACTCTTGGATTCCTTCTAGTTTTGGAGGTGATCACCTTTTTCATTGCTACTGAGACTAGGTTCTGAGGATCCTATAGGAAATATCTATGCCTTTGTTGCATGATCCTCTTCTTCAACTAATCAAAAGTTATGTTGCAAACATCCACAACTCAGTCTATTGGTGGAGGTGTAATCCCCATCTCTCCAAATGGAATATGACCTCCTATGAGTGGTTGTTCTTCTAGAGTACTAATCTCATCATCCATGGGTTGGATGGCATCTTCTTCCTCTAACTACTCCTCCAACTCTTAAGTCAATTTTTTTTCTTCCAGTATTTGTGTTGCTTCCTCCTCTTGAGACTACCTTTGTTGTTCTTCATCTATATATCTCCTCTTTTCATCTTCTACCTGTTTCTTCTCAAGAAACTCATCCTACTTCTTGGCCTCCTCCTCCTCTTCTTCTTCCTCTCCTTCTCTCCTTTCTAGATATTTTTGTGTAGCTCCTATAATTAAAGTATCGATATTCCATTTCTTTATGCTCTCACCCAATGAATACCTGATCCTTTTCCTAGGAGCTAACTTCTTTACTTGAGATGTTATTTCCTCCTCCTCATGTTCCTACTCCTGCTCCTACAAATCTTGAGCTGATGGATAATGGGGTGAACTGGTCTCGATGGTTGGATGTGTCTTCATTCTAGAATTGTACAATTTCTTTGTATTTTCATATTTTGGTATGCATATTGATGAATATCTCGTGTTGTGTCTGATCCTTTTACAATGTTGCCTTACAATTCACCTGAGATCATATGCATGGAATTCCTTGGTGGATAAGTGTAGGTGCTTCATATCTTTGATCTCGGTTGCTAATTCCTTGAGACTCTTTAATTCATAAAATTTGATCCTCAATGGGAAGATAGGCCAGGGGTCTTTCTTCCTCTTATGAAGAATTCCCAACAACCCCTTGCCCAACCGATTGGCCACCTCTTCCATGACCACCTTGTTTGTCACATATCACAGCATAAGATGAGGGGTTCTTTGAGCCCCAAAGCATTTGATATATGTTCCCTTAGGGGCTGCAAACCAATCTATGGTATCTTGAAGTGACTCCTTCACTTTTAAATATGTCATGCATGGTGGATCGTTGTCGAATGTGAGGAAAAAAATAACTACAAAAAAGTGTTCGGCCAAGCTTCCTTCTGATAACACCCTGTAGTGGAAATAAAATGGGAACTTCTCTTTAGGATTCTAGTTCCAATATAGTTTCAGGAACACATATCGTGCACATATACCATCGAGGAGATATGTAAACTTGTAAAATTCTGGAGCTTGATTTGCCTATAAATATGCTTTGGCCTACCCCACCTGTCATTGTAATTCATATGATAACATATCTGCCCAATTGAAAGCTTTACCATGTGTCACCACCAGATTGAGTGTATTATTTAATTCTCTTGTAACAACTCAGCATTCTTAAGCCCAAACATCTGACAATACATAGCCATCAAATATTGATATGTCTCTTAAGATATTTGTTGGATAAATTGTTGATGGGTGATGGTATAACTTGGCAGGTTCTCGACACCATTGTTTCATAATATTAGTTGTGTCGAGGGTATCCCATTTTGTGTAGAATTTGTCATTTTCATACTCATTGGGCTTGAGAATCTTATAGTATTACTGGATATCCTCACCATAATAGGTGGTGGGGTGACTGTCACTCTCACTGCAAAGCACAAGGTGAGAATCATCCCTGTGTGATGATCCATTAAATAACTTTAGCACATGGCATTATTGGGAATCTGTATGCGATCATGTGTATCCT
Organism: Pinus tabuliformis; assembly: GCA_031772625.1. Lineage (NCBI taxonomy): Eukaryota > Viridiplantae > Streptophyta > Pinopsida > Pinales > Pinaceae > Pinus > Pinus tabuliformis. The sequence goes on from CM062819.1 coordinate 952,502,496, forward strand.
ATACCTCTTAATGTTGATGTATTCATGCACATCTTCTATGTCCTCAGGAAACTTTTCTTGCATGAATGTGATGTAGATCCTTCTCCAGGTAGCCTTTGTAGTATTATCAATAAAATACTGAGTGTCCACATATATAGGAATACTTGGCTTTGCAATTTCGACGAGCTCATCAGTGCTTAGTTTTGAAAGTTCTCTAGAGGCCACTTTTTGAGGCGACATGTCTCCAATAGATGATGACAAAGTGTTGACACTTGTATCACGGGCACCTGTTTGTTGAATCATACTCGTGATGACAAGATCAGTTTAAACAATTAACTATGCAATAATACTTGTAAATCACGTTCAAAGAGTCATCACAGATGATAGATCATGAAAAACTATGAACGATGACCAAAAATAACTTTCATGCAAGCATAAATACACATGAAAACTAGGAGGGAACACTTTCAAAGCACTAAGGGGACATGCATGGTCATTCAGGGCTTCGTAGTGTGCTCATGCACTCAAGAAAGAGGTAAAAATCAGCCAGGAACACTGTCACACCCTGAAGGGTTGAAGGAATGGGAAATTAGACCTTATTGTATTTCCTATGAGCTTATGCACCCAAGGAGACAATGAGGGTACATTGTCACACTCTGAAGATACGAAGGATGAATAATGCAAAGATTTGGGTCTTCAAAGTGTGCGTATGCACTCAAGGCAAAGGAGGGCCATTGTCACATGTTGAAGGGTTGAATGGATATATATTTGTGCCTTCGTGATGCGCCTGTGTGCCCTATGGCAAAGAGGGCGAATGGTAGCACTCTGAAGGGTTGAAGGGAAAGGGTTCATGCCTTCACGATGTGCCCATGCGCTCAAGAAGAAAACTGGGCTAAATAGGGCACAATTCATAAGGCTGAAGGAGCTTCAAGCTCAAAGAGTGTGCTCTGCCTAGAAGAAGCTCATAAGCAAGTTTACACAACATAATTTGATGATCGAATGAGGTGAAGAATGATCTGAAAGGATTTATATCTTTTGTCCCATGCTTGGTGGAGGATGGAAGGTCTAAAGAATGTGAAAAGTTTCTTGCATGTGACAACGGATTAACATTTGCATAATGAAGATTATTGTAAAATGCCAACAAAAAAACTATAAAATGGGTGATTGACAGCAAACAAAGTAATATTTAACAGTGAAATCATGAAAAATGGTAAAATATTGAGCATGGAAACTTACTTGATGCACTAGTTGATGAAGGGCTTCATGACTCTCCAACTGTGTGCTCAACTCAGACGAAATGATGATGGAAAGAATGACTAAATGAGTTCATTTAAAGTAGTTGACATACAAAATTGATTCATGCATGAGTGCCACTTGTTGTCACATAAAAGGATTAGTTCAGAGGGAGTTAAGGCGGATCCTATTTTCTAGGAGTGGCCTCATGCAACAAGTTGGATCATGCATGCAACTGGACAGGGTGCATGTTTTCAACATGAAGGAGTGCCCCCAGGTAGGGCTCACTTGCTTAGCATGAATGAATGCACCTAGGTAGGGCACACATGTTCAGCATGAAGGAGCGCACTCACCTCAAGTGTGAGCTTTCGTCAACTCAAAGTGCACTTTTGGATTTTGTGAGTGATCTTCTTGATTTTTCTACTTTTGTGTTCTTTTTTTTAGTGTGTGCATGGCTATAAGAAAATTTTCTAAGTCAAGACAGATTGTGACTTCACCTAATCATAAAATTACTAACTCAAATGCTTCTAATGGTTAAGTGACGACGCTTGAGACACATCAACTTAGGAGGATGTGACACTAGGAAAAAACACACAAATATAAAATCAAACCACATTATGACACATGGAGGCTTGAAACGATAGTTAGCATAAGATCCAAAATTGACATAGGATAAAATTTTGGAGGGTCATTGTCACAGCAACAACATTGGAGACACAATGGGAGAACCCCAACTTCTGTAAAATGGTTTCATTGTAAGCGCAAACTCTCATTTCTCCAGGAACTATTGATTTGATCAATGAATCACTTTCAGCTCCCCTCTTTACCTAGTTAAATATTGTTAGGAAACCAGCTCACAAAAAGATAGAAAAGATAGATCAACACCTTAGAATTCAGCCTCTTTGAGGGGGCAACCTCCTTTACATTACACAAATGAATAATTCTGTTGGCATTATGATTCAGGTGTTGTCCTTGATGGCAAACCCATTCAGGTGATAAATCAAGAAGGACGCAGGAAATATGTTCAGCAAGTGCGTCCCCGCAGGTATACCATACAGAACCCGCGTCCAGGGACGCAGGCCAGCCGTTCAGGAGGTGCGTCCGCCCAGTGCACACATTTCAAGGCAGAGAAAAGCACGTGGGGGTTTCTTGTGTGGTATCTAGCCGACGGTTTTGTGTTTCTATGGTGTCGGCTCGTGGTTTTGTTCCATGTTTTGGGGAGAAGCTTGCCTATATAAAGCAAAGGAGTTCATTTGGATTAAGTATCATCTTGGTTGAATATCTTTTGGTGAGATCTAGTCCAGATCTATGAAGGCGAATCTTCTAATGGACTGTGATCTCTATGGCGCATGATCAGATCTGTGGATCTGAGTGTTTGGGTTGGTTCTGAAGTCCTCATATCTTTTATATCTGAAGGGACGCAGGTTCAGTGAAGGGAAAGTGCGCCGGGACGCAGTACAGTAAAGGCTCAGGTGCGTCTCGGAGGCAAAGGACGCGGCGTGACTGTGTTATTGGGTGCGTCTCTGAAGCAAAAGACGCGGCGCGATAGTGTTTCTGGGTGCGCCGGTCGCAGCAAAGCATAGAGGAACAGTGCGTCGGCACGCAGAACAGTGGAAGGTAGACTGCGTCCAGTCGCAGGTCACAGAAAGAAAATATGCGTCCCTGTCTTAAGATGATCTGTTGACTGTATATTTCTGTTCATAAGGTGTTCTGGGTTATTTCTGTAATTACTGATCTGATATCTGTAGTGGACTGTATCTGTTGTATACTTGTTGATCATTTGATTCTTCATGAAAAGAAGTAGGGGGTTGTAGCTCCCTTCCAGGAGAGACTGGAAAACGAGAGAGAGTTGTAGCTCTCTGCAGGTTGCAGCCTGCGTGCTAGTAAAGGACTGCACCAGTACAAAATCATTGTAAAAAGAATTTCTTGAAAGAAGATAGAGACATATTGCAGCAGGTGGTTTTCTCCCGCATTGGGTTTCCACCTTACATCTTGTGTTCTTTGGTGTGACTGTCTATTTTCTTTATTCATGCTCATTATTTTATGGTACTGATATGCAAGAATAATTCAAAAGATCAAATAAGGAAGATTTGGTAAATTGCTTGATAATACTGATTCACCCCCCCTCTCAGTATTATTTCCAACAATTGGTATCGGAGCAGGTCCTTCAGAAAAGCTTGATCGCTTGAAGGTAGATCGTTCATCATGAGCAACTACGAGAGAGAAGCATCAATCAGGCCACCAGTTTTTGATGGGACAAACTTCAATTATTGGAAGGTAAGAGTTACTGCATATCTTCAATCTCTTGGTACTGAAGTTTGGGACATTGTAGAAACAGGCTATGCTTTTCCTTCAGCTACTCCTACAGATCCAGCTGAGAAAAAGAAGTATGAAACAAATGCAAAAGCAGTCAGTACTCTATTAGGAAGTATATCCCAAACAGAATTCATGAAGGTAATGCACTTCAAATCAGCAAAAGAAATATGGGACAAAATGATCACAAGCTATGAAGGAGATGAACAGGTAAAACAAGCCAAACTTCAAACTCTCAGAATTCAATATGAGACTCTCAAGATGTATAATGATGAAAGTGTGGCTAATTATTTTCTTCGGGTAGATGAGATTGTAAATTGTATGAAAAATTTGGGTGAAGAAGTAAAGGAGTCTCTAGTAGTTCAAAAGATTCTAAGATCATTATCCCCCAAGTTTGAATCCAAAGTATCTGCAATAGAAGAAAAAGAAAATCTCCGTGTTCTTACTATGTCTCAGCTACATGGAATTCTAACTGCTTATGAAATGAGAAAGGGAGGACCATCAGACAGAAGGGAGGCTGCTTTTAAAGCATCAGGCAAAGAAGATTACTATGAAGCAAGCCATGATCCAGAAGAAGAGGAAGAAGAATCAAATTTTGTCAGAAATCTTCAAAGAGGTTCTGGAAGGTTCAGAGGTAAGCTACCTTTCAAATGCTTTGCTTGTGGAAGAGTAGGTCATTATGCTGCAAAATGCTCTTATAAGGATAAAGGAAAGGAACCAGTTAGATGGAACAAGAAACAAAGCGCAAATAAGAAAAGCTACTACACCCATGAAGATAGTGATGGCTTATCAAACAGTGATGAAGATGAACAAGGTAATAAATATAGGTTGTTAATGGCATTTGAAGATGATGATTATGAGGATGCTGTAGATGTGGATAACCTTTATGATGAAATTACTAGACTCAAGAGATGCATAGAAGAAAAGAACATGATTATTGATACTCTACAATTCCAAATTGATGAAAAGGAAAAACATCTTGAAAAATTAGAAGGTGAAATTGTTGGTCTTAGAAAAGAAATTGAGAAAACAAAAACTATTAATCTCAAGTTTGTCAAAGGATCTGAAACTTTGGATGAGATTATCAGTGTGCAGCGGTCTCCACTAAATAAGACAGGTTTGGGCTATAATGGAGAAACTTCTCAAGCATCCACTTCAAAAAGTTATCTTGATGCAGCAAGAAGAAATGAGCAAGAGCACAAGGAAGATCATCAGGTAAAGTAGGGACAAATGTCAAGCAGAAACTATCAGGGGCAATCCAGCTTAAGGGTGAACAAAAGCCACAACCAGCCACAGGTAAAATCTTCTCAATTTGGTTCAAGAATAGATGAAAATAGAAATTACAATCAGTTGGCTGGTAGATCCAATAATCGCAGAAGCTTCTTCAATGGACAATGCTTTTCTTGCCATAACTTTGGTCACAAAGCAGCTCAATGTGTTGCGTATAAAACAATCATGACTAGGGAAGCTCAAAAACAAAGAAGTATGACAGGGATTACAAAAAGGACCTATAACAACTTTTCAGCTCTTGAAAATGAAGTTGAATGTTCTATTTGCAATAATTTTGGACATAAAGACTTTGAATGCAGAAGCAGGTTTCCGGAAAGAAAGGTACAAGAGCAGAAAAAGGAACAAGCCTCAGGCGCCAAAACATGGAGAATAAAGGAACCTCAAACAGAAAGATGTGGGATAGCATTTTATGCAGAAGGACAAGAAAATCTATGGTACATTGACAGTGGATGTTCGAAGCATATGACAGGTGATAAAGAAAAACTTGAGTCTTATTCTAATTTAGAAAAGGGAAAGAAAGTCTCTTTTGGAAATGATACTCCTGCAACTATAAAAGGAAAAGGTATTGCTCCTTTAAAAGAAGATGTTAAGGCTGGAAATGTTTTGTTTGTTGATGGATTGAAGCATAATCTACTAAGTGTCAGCCAGATGTGTGATCAAAGAACCGAGGTTATATTCAGATCAAATGGATGCCTTGTTCGTGATCTTGATACAGGTAAAATAGTTCTCAAAGGAAAGAGAACTCCAAATAATCTATACATATTTGATGAAGGACAACAACAATGCTATCTAAGCAAGAATGAAGAGCACTGGTTATGGCATCGAAGGTTGGGACATCTAAGCTTCTCACCAATAAGGAAAGCTTGCAAATATCAGGCAGTTCGCGATCTTCCAGATATCAAAATTCCTGACAACACCATATGCAGATCATGTCAGTTTGGAAAACAAACCAGAACTAACTTTCCAGAGAAAGAAGGATCAGCCAGCATGCCTCTTGAGCTAGTACATACAGATGTATGTGGACCTTTCAGAAAAAGAACACCTAGAGGAGAGGAATACTTGATATTATTTATTGACGATTTCTCCAGGTTTGTTTGGTTAGGTCTTATGAAGCACAAAGATGAAGCATTCGAAAAATTCAAAACCTTCAAAGCCTTGGCTGAAAATGAATCAGGTCACAAAATTAAGTGCCTCAGATCTGACAGAGGTGGGGAATTTACTTCAAATGAATTTTTCGATTTCTGTGATGAACATGGGATAAGGAGAGAATTCTCTACAGCTAGAACGCCTCAGCAAAATGGAGTTGTTGAAAGAATGAACAGAACAATCCAACAAATGGCTCGTGCTATGCTTGATGAATCAGGAACCCCCGCAACCTTCTGGGGTGAGGCTGCACATACTGCGGTTATTATTCTCAACAAGACAAATGTCCGGGTGAACAGCACTCAAACCCCTCATGAGCTCTGGAGTGGTAAAACTCCTTCGGTAAAGCACTTCAAAATATTTGGGAGCAAATGCTATATCAAGAATACTGAGGAGCAGCTTGGCAAACTTGATCCTAGAGCAGATGAAGGCATTCTTCTTGGCTATTCTCCACATAGCAAAGCATACAAATGCTACAATAAAAGACTTGGCAGAATTGTTGACAGCATTGATGTAGTGGTTGATGAAAAGGGATATATTCCTAGGCAAATACATCGTGAAGACATCGAAGAAGATGAGAGCTACCCTCAAAGACAGAATGATGAAGAAGAAGAACCTCAAGAAGAATCTCAAGAAGAACCTCACGAAGAAGCAGAAGAACGGACAAGAATAGAAGAAAAGACTCCATCCAGATATGTTCAGAAGAACCATCCAGAATCTCAGATCATGGGACAAAAAGAAGCAGGTATACAAACTAGAAGAACAGTTGCAGAAGCTTCAAGCTATTTGGCATTACTTTCCTCCACCGAACCACAAAATGTGAAAGAGGCATGCAAAGATGAATGTTGGGTGAAAGCAATGGATGAAGAACTTGAGCAAATCGAAAAGAACAACACTTGGGAGCTGGTTCTTAGACCAAAAGATAAGAATGTTATTGGAACAAAATGGGTCTTCAAAAATAAATTGAATGAAAATGGAGAAGTAATTAGAAACAAAGCCAGACTCGTCTGTAAAGGGTATGCGCAGCAAGAAGGAATAGACTTTGAAGAAACTTTTGCTCCTGTTGCAAGACTTGAGGCCATCCGAATGTTCCTTGCTCTCTCAAGTTTTCAGAACTTCAAAGTATTTCAAATGGATGTGAAATCAGCCTTTTTGAATGGAGACCTGGAAGAAGAAGTATACATTGAACAGCCAGATGGGTTCATTCTTGGAAATGATCCAAATCTTGTATGCCGATTGAAAAAGGCTCTCTATGGTCTCAAACAAGCTCCAAGGGCTTGGTACTACCGGTTGGACAAATATCTTCATCAACAAGGTTTCTTAAAAGGTTCAGCAGATAGCAATCTGTATATAAAAGTTGAAAATGACAAATTGCTAATACTTGTTGTGTATGTAGATGACATTATTTTTGGCAGCAATGAAGAAGCTATGAGTCAAAGCTTTGCCTCAGTCATGCAGAAAGAATTTGAAATGTCCTTGCTAGGAGAACTGACATATTTCCTTGGTTTGCAAATCCAACAGAAGGAAGGAGGAATCTTTTTATCTCAAACCAAGTATCTCAAGCAGATTTTGAAGAAATATGGCATGGAAGATGCAAAACCAGTATGTACACCCATGGTCACAGGATGTAGTCTCAGTGCAAATGATGAATCTGCAGCAGTACATCAACCAACCTACAGATCTATGATTGGAAGTTTACTATATTTGACAGGTACCCGACCAGACATCATGCATGCAGTTGGAATAGTTGGAAGATTTCAGGCAAATCCGAAGGAGACTCATCTTCAAGCAGTGAAGAGAATTTTCAAATATCTTCAAGGGACTCAAAATTATGGCTTATGGTATCCTAGAGATACAGATCTTACTCTTCATGCCTATACAGATGCAGATTGGGCCGGAAGCGTGGATGACAGGAAAAGCACAAGTGGTGGTGCGTTCTTTATGGGTCCCAGACTGGTCTCTTGGTTCAGCAAGAAACAGAGTTCAATTGCCTTGTCTACAGCTGAAGCAGAATATGTTGCTGCTGCATCTTGTTGCACCCAACTCCTTTGGATGATGCAGAATTTGCAGGATTATCAAATCACTTGTACTCCTCCAATCCCTATCTTATGTGACAACACAAGTGCAATCAGCATCTCAAAGAATCCGGTTATGCATTCAAAAACCAAGCACATACCAATCAAGTACCATTTTCTCCGGGAACAAGTACTTGAACAGAAGGTCAAGTTGGAGTATGTTCCTTCTAAGGAACAAGTTGCTGATATTTTCACCAAACCGTTGCCCAGGGACACTTTTGAATACCTCAGGCAAAAGCTGGGGGTTGTTGATGCATCATCTTACTGTTGATCATCTTCCTATTGGTGGTATAGGCTCAGGGGGAGCACATAATGCATTGTTGGCATTATGGAGAAGGAGATCTTGGAAATAGCTGCAATATGTCTCTATCTCCTTCATGATGGATTTCTGGTTACAGATCTGGAGATGCATGAGCATAGGGGGAGCATACCCTTTGCTCTTGATGTCAAAGGGGGAGAATGAAGCTGAAGATTATGTGGTTGCCATCAAGTCCAAAGGGGGAGATTGTTGGCATTATGATTCAGGTGTTGTCCTTGATGGCAAACCCATTCAGGTGATAAATCAAGAAGGACGCAGGAAATATGTTCAGCAAGTGCGTCCCCGCAGGTATACCATACAGAACCCGCGTCCAGGGACGCAGGCCAGCCGTTCAGGAGGTGCGTCCGCCCAGTGCACACATTTCAAGGCAGAGAAAAGCACGTGGGGGTTTCTTGTGTGGTATCTAGCCGACGGTTTTGTGTTTCTATGGTGTCGGCTCGTGGTTTTGTTCCATGTTTTGGGGAGAAGCTTGCCTATATAAAGCAAAGGAGTTCATTTGGATTAAGTATCATCTTGGTTGAATATCTTTTGGTGAGATCTAGTCCAGATCTATGAAGGCGAATCTTCTAATGGACTGTGATCTCTATGGCGCATGATCAGATCTGTGGATCTGAGTGTTTGGGTTGGTTCTGAAGTCCTCATATCTTTTATATCTGAAGGGATGCAGGTTCAGTGAAGGGAAAGTGCGCCGGGACGCAGTACAGTAAAGGCTCAGGTGCGTCTCGGAGGCAAAGGACGCGGCGTGACTGTGTTATTGGGTGCGTCTCTGAAGCAAAAGACGCGGCGCGATAGTGTTTCTGGGTGCGCCGGTCGCAGCAAAGCATAGAGGAACAGTGCGTTGGCACGCAGAACAGTGGAAGGTAGACTGCGTCCAGTCGCAGGTCACAGAAAGAAAATATGCGTCCCTGTCTTAAGATGATCTGTTGACTGTATATTTCTGTTCATAAGGTGTTCTGGGTTATTTCTGTAATTACTGATCTGATATCTGTAGTGGACTGTATCTGTTGTATACTTGTTGATCATTTGATTCTTCATGAAAAGAAGTAGGGGGTTGTAGCTCCCTTCCAGGAGAGACTGGAAAACGAGAGAGAGTTGTAGCTCTCTGCAGGTTGCAGCCTGCGTGCTGGTAAAGGACTGCACCAGTACAAAATCATTGTAAAAAGAATTTCTTGAAAGAAGATAGAGACATATTGCAGCAGGTGGTTTTCTCCCGCATTGGGTTTCCACCTTACATCTTGTGTTCTTTGGTGTGACTGTCTATTTTCTTTATTCATGCTCATTATTTTATGGTACTGATATGCAAGAATAATTCAAAAGATCAAATAAGGAAGATTTGGTAAATTGCTTGATAATACTGATTCACCCCCCCTCTCAGTATTATTTCCAACAAATTCTTGGATGTGCAAATGAATAAACCTCCCTTCTATATATAGGAGTCTAAGGGGTCACAATGTAATCAATTCGACATAATAGTAATAACATAAGGGCACAAAAATAACAATAGTGGGTTTCTATGGGGCATACTAGTAACAATATGGGGACAATAGGGGCACAATAATAACAATAGGGGATACAATGACAATAGTAATGGGGGAATCACTAGTATTATAGGGGCCTAACATGCCCCTCTCCTTCCAAAAAGCATTGTCCTCAACGCTTGAGTAGTTATGGATGCTTCTGTATAAAATTCTCATCCTCCCATGTGGAATATTCAGCGGATAAGTTCTTCCACTTGATGATATACTCTGAAATTGATCGATTTCGTAGCTGTCGAGTTCTTGTTTCTGTGACTGCTTCTGGTTCCAATAGGATTTTTCCTTCCTCGTCAAGTTCTGGCAATATTGTTTGAACTGGGAGCTTGTCACCTATAACCTTCTTTAAACATGAAACATGGAAAACTGGGTGCACTCGAGAAGCTGCAGGAAGCTCCAATTTGTATGACATAGTACCAATCTTTTGCAACACCTTGTACGTACCATAATAATTTGGTGATAATTTATTATCCTTCTTAGCTTGCTTGAGGGAGATTTGTTTATATGGTTGTATCTGTAGGAATACCCAGTCACCTACATCAAAACTTCTTTCACTGCAATGCTAATCTGTCTATTGTTTCATTCTATTCTGCGCCAACATGAGGTTATCCTTTAAGAGTTGGAGAACTTGTTGTTGATGCTCGATTTGATTTTCCATTGCTTGAACCTTAGAATTTTCTCTAAAATATGATGTGATGGATGGTGGATGATATCCATAAAGTGTCATAAATGGGGTCCTTTTTGCTGCAGTATGGAAGGAAGTGTTATACCACCATTCAGCCAAAGGCAACCATTTCACCCATTATGCCTGTTTATCATATACAAAGCAATGAAGATATCCTTCCAAACATTTGTTTATTATCTCAGTTTTCCCATCAGATTGAGGATGATAAGATGAGCTATGAGCTAACTGAGTACTGAGACAAGAAAATAATTATGTCCAAAAATTTCCAGTGAAAATGGAATCTCTATCACTTACAATAATATTTGGGTTTCCATGTAGCTTTTGAATTGTTTCCATAAATGCAGTAGAAACTGTATTGGCTTTAAATGGATGTGATAATGCATAAAAGTGTTCATACTTGGTAAGTCTATCAACTACCACCATGATGACACTCTTTCCTTTGGGCTTGGGTAAACATGTGATAAAATCCATTGAAACCTCCTCCCAACATTGGCTTGGAATGGATAAAGGTTTTAATAGACCTGGGGTCTTAATTGTTTCAACTTTATTTTGTTGGAAAACCAAACATTCCACCACAAACTTTTGAATATCCGATTTAAGGCCATCCCAAAAAAAATCCTTCTTAACCCTGTGGTAAGTTTTTAAAATCCTTGAGTGCCCTCCTAAGGGAGAAGTGTGCAATTCCATAAGAATCTTTTGTTTGAGTTGGGAATTCTTACATAGGTATAAGCGATCTGTGTACCATAATGAATCATTTTTCCAACTAAATGTATCAGATGTACTGGGATCTTTTTGTAACTTTCGAATGAGTGCCCACACTTCTTCTTCATCCTTCCATTCCTCCCTTGCTTCGTTTATCCAATCTGGTTGGATAATAGAAATGGTGCACAACAGTGCTTCCACATCCTCATCCTTTCTTGAGAGTGCATCTGCCACAAAATTTTGCTTCCCTTTTTGTAGATGATTTCAAAGTCATAACCCAACATCTTTGTGACCCATTTTTGCTGCTCTTCAGAGGATAATCTTTGTTCTAAAAAGTATTTAAGACTATCATGATCCATTTTTACCTTGAAGTGTCTTCCCATTAGGTAGGGTCACCATTTCTTAAGTGCATGTAGTATTGCCAACATTTCCTTCTCATAAATAGCTTTGTGTAAATACTTTCCCTTGATTGGACAACTTTTAAAAGCAATGGGTCTTGCATCTTGCATTAAAACAACACCAATTCCATTTCCTGAAGCATCACATTCCACAATAAAGGTTTTTGTGAAGTTTGGCATAGCTAAGACCAATGCTTGGCACATTGCCTCTTTAAGATGTTCAAAGGCCTTTATTGCTTCTGGAGTCCATGAAAATGCATCTTTCTTCAATAATGTTGTTAGAGGTGCTTCTATTCTCCCATAATTCTTAAAAAACTTGCAATAATACCCTGTCAACCCGAGCAATCCTCGCAAATGCTTTATGGATGTGGGGATTTTCCATTCCTTAATGGCTTTAATTTTGCTAGGGTCTACCTTAATACCTTCATGAGATACAATATGACCCAGATATTCCACCTCTTGTACTCCAAAGAAACATTTGGAGCTTTTTGCATATAGTTGTTTCTCCTCCAATAGTTTGAGCACCTTGTCAAAATGTTCAACATGATCCTTCCAAGACTTACTGTAGATTAGTATATCATCAAAAAATACTAAAACAAATTTTCTAAGGAAGAGTTTGAAAATGGAATTCATCAAACCTTGAAATGTAGAAGGTGCATTGGTAAGGCCAAAAGGCATGACCAAAAATTTGTAATGACCCTCATGAGTTCTAAATGTTGTTTTTGGAATGTCTTCAGTCTTCATTCTTATTTGATGATATCCTAAATGATGATCCAACTTGGTGAAGTAAATTGATCCATGCAATTCATCCAACAATTCATCAATGACAAGATTGGGAAATTTATCTTTAATAGTGAGCTTGTTGAGTTCCCTATAATACGAACACATGCACCATGATCCATCCTTCTTTTGCACCAATACTACTAGAGCAGAGAAAGAAATTTGACTAGGTTGAATTATAACAGCCTCTAGCATTTATGCAACCATACGTTCAATTTCACTCTTTTTGGCATAGGGATATATGTAAGGCCTGATGTTTGGAGCAAAACTTCCTCAAATCAAATGAATAGCATGATCATGATCATGAATAGGTGGGAGACCTTTGGGAGTCTTAAATACCTTGGAATGATTGTCCATGACTTTTTGGAGATATGGAGAAATAGATGATTTCGATGTGGGAACCTCTAGCAAACATAATTGTGCAACTACACCTCGTTGTCCCTTCTTTACAAGCTTTGTAATACCGTTAGATCTTATTATCTTTCCCAGTTTCCCTACAATACCCCTTAATTCAACTTCCTTTCCTTCTGCACAAAATTTCATGAAAAGTTATTGAAAATTAAAAGCTATTGTACCCAAGGATTGTAGCCATTGAACTCCTAGTACAACATTAGCACCACCCATTGGAATGGAAAGCATTGGGCTATTCAATACATATTCTCCCATGGATATCTTGATATTATGCACTTTCCAAAGTAATTTATGGTTCCTCCACTTGCAACAATCACTTGACACTCTGGTGCTCGATATAGGAAGCAATTCGATTCCTTTGCTATCTTACAATGAATAAAATTATGGGTACTTCCCGAATCAATCAACACTATTACCTTTTTCTTCTTGATATGTCCTTCTATCTTGATAGTTTGAGGAGTGGTAATTCCACCCACTGCATTACAAGATATGGTCAGATTCATTTCTTCTTTATCTATGTTTTGTTCCTGGAGTATATCCTCTTCTTTTGACATTTCTTATTCCTTTTCTTCCTCCTCTTCACAATCTATGTAGAATAATTTCTTCTTAGCACACTTATGACCTTTAGTGTATTTTCTATCACAACTGTAACAAAGCCCTTTTGCTCTATTTTCTTCCAATTGTTGTGGTGTAAACCTTGTAGGTTGTGGAAGGCTAGGTGCAACAACACTTCCATCTTTATATTTGTGAGTGGTAGGCTTCCTGGTTTCCATAATTTTGCTTTCCATTTTTCTTGCTAACCTGAATTCCTTCTCCAATGAATCAGGTTCCCAAAAGCGAACCTCATGTTGGATATTATCCTTTAAAGTACCGATGAACACATCAATCCTATGCTCCTCTGGAATATCTTTTACCCTTATGTTCAATTTTTGGAAGTCCTCAATGTGCTCCATCATTGAACCCTTTTGTTTGAGATTTATCAATTGGCTAAAAAAGGTGTTGCTTATTGTATCCTCATAATGTGCTATCATTTCTTCCGTAAAAATTGCCAAAGTGACAATTTGTTTATGAGAGCAAATCCATCGATACCATACAAACTGATTTGGTTCTAAATATAAAGTCTCAATACATACATTTTGTGTGTTTTGCACATTATGGAGATCAAAAAATTGCTCCATCTGTAGTATCCATGTTCTGCGATCCTTGCCATCAAACTTTCTCATATCTATTTTTGGAACGTGGTGGGTCTTCAATCCAACATTAGTGTCTATGAAATCATGATTAACTTTTCTTTTGTTCTCGTCATGAGTTTCCTTTACTACCCTTTCACCATTAGTGACCATTTCTTGTAGCAACTTATTCAAATTTATCTTCAATTCTTCCATCTTATCATCCATTCCATTCATCTTAGCTTCCATGCCATCCATATGAACTTGCATGCCATTCATATTAGCTTCCACACCATTCATCTTGGCTTCATTTACCTTTAGTGAGAGTGAAATTTGTTGTACTCGGTCTTTTAATTTTGATATATCATGTTGCATTTCTTCCTCTTCTTCACAGGTCATGTTAGAGCTTTCAAGCTTCTTGCTAGGTGTTTCCATTTTCTTTCTTTGGGGCATTAATTAATGCTAATAATTCTTCACTATTCCTTTTGAATTCCTTCAAACTAATTTTTCAAACCAATCTTATGCAAAATTTAAAAAAAAATTACATACCTTTTTTTTCACTTTGTAAGAGCTCGATATTGAATCTGTTGTATCTCTATAACTACAGATCTCGAATATCTGAAATTTCATCCAACGATATCCCTTTGAGTCCTATTTCTAACCCTGCAAGTCTGATCAAGATTGAATTCTCCAAGGAAGAGTTATGCCAAATCTCCCATGGTGACCTAATTATAGACTAGTTCAGTAGAGTGAACTTGTATGACGTGGTCACTATTTCAACCTTAGTCCCTGAAACTGATACATAGAGAACTGTAGGCTGTCCTCTTTCTGAAACTTCTTATGAAATTTCAATCCGATACTCACAAAAAAAGTTATGATGATTTTCCCAAGTCACCTGTTTGGAATGTAATTTGGGAGTCTACAAAAACCCTAACTTCCTCAGATCATATCTCCGCAAATATAGCGAGATAAGCTCTAAAATTCAGACCCAAAGTTTAGAACAATTTCATATCAAATGGGTTTTTTTGTAGCTTCTGCATTGTCACAGAAAAAAAAAGTTATAGCGAAAATGCCACGATGACCTATTTGGAGCAGCGAAACCTTAGAATCCAAAGCTCTGATACCAAATGTTAGGAAACTAGCTCACAAAAAGATAGAAAAGATAGATCAACACCTTAGAATTCAACATCTTCAGGGGGCAACCTCCTTTGCATTACACAAATGAACAATTCTTGGATGTGAAAATGACTAAACCTCCCTTCTATATATAGGAGTCTAAGGGGTCACAATATAATCAAGCCAACATAACAGTAATAACATAAGGGCACAAAAAGAACAATAGTGGGTTTCTATGGGGCATACTAATAACAATATGGGGACAATAGGGGAACAATAATAACAATAAGGGATACAATGACGATATTAATGGGGGAATCACTAGTATTATAGGGGCCTAACAAATATATAGTCTTCCTTGTTCCATTACTCAGCATAACACAACATAAGTATAACAAGCTATGTCAATATCCTTTCGATGTAAGTAAGGGTAATATAGTAGGATGAAATAAAAACAATCAGAATGTTAGTTTTGCATCTGTGGAATTTCTCCACTTCCAGAAAGCTGGGACAGTACCTCGATGGAGTCGCTTTAGTAACACAAACGTTGCTTCACAACCAGCAAGACTAGAAAGTACCCTGCGAATTCGATTGCTTCACCTCCCTATGCAAGAAGCCTTTCTCTTCTTTCACCATTTATTTATTTTTTTCTTTTCATAGGACTATGCATCAGCACTTATTATTTTGAATGGACATAATAGGGATCCTGACATATTGAGAGTAGAAGAGGTTGTTCCTTAGAGACAAGTTTTAGACCTTTGATTCTTTGATCGCTAAATTTTTCCCCTTATCTTATTCTACACATATAGATTAGCAAGAACACACCATTCTTAACAAGACCGAGTGTGGGAATGGGCATGCTAAATAGATGTGGACTTCATGGTTTTCTTACACCTTCCCAGTTGAAGGATTGTATTTTCCATCGAAAAATCATTAACTTGAAAGATGTAAACAATGTCAAGGAAGAGGGTGACAAGAAATCCATTGGTTGTGTGTTGCTACAACTTGCCTTTCACAAAAGATTAGCGACATTGTCTTGAAGCTCAAAGCCAACTTATTCCAGAACAGATGAAACTAAAAAATAAAGTTGCAACATGAGAAACAAAAGAATAATGCAATGCATCTAACTACATGCAACCTAACCTAGCCTAAACTAAACAATACAAGGTCGTATCATGTAAAGTGGAACTTCCAATGCAGCCATAGAAGCTTCTCCCGACCTTTAAACTAAACGATGTGATCATGAAAAGTGAAAAAAAAAAGCAGTGAAGTGAATAAGAGGAACTATGTAAACATTTGCACTTACCGAAGGAAAACAGGAAGTGCAACCACAACGTTGTTTTACACTCGAATTCTCTACCAAATTGAGAAATCTGAAACAACAATAATAACTGGGCCTATGACCATATATGACTTGTAAAATGGAATTTAAGTATAGCCCATGAGACATGGGCTCAAACTAAAAAGACTCTTCTAATGAATCTGCGACAGGATCATGGATATAACCGTTAGGGAAAGACACACAATAAATACTATAAAATGACAAGTCCGTGTCATAAGCCATGTCATCAAGTTGACCACAATCCAGGTCATCATGCATGTAAGATTATTTAATGGATGATGTAAGAAATTCATTAAGATTATTCCTTGATCCTACATTATAGATTATGGGTTTGGTTGAAATGGGATGAAAAGGTGGAAGTTCAATAATCAAACTAAATCTCCTTCCTTGAGGGTTGAAAATTTTTACATGAAGAAAATAAGCATCCCTCAGGAAGGCATAATCACCCCATGTGCTAACAACAATGAAAACGTTGTGCAATAAAAATCAAAAAATGGTTGTGATCACAAATACTGTCACGACGACAGGGACCTGACATAACCATCAGCCTTAGCTGAACTACCCTACTCAACTAACTTGACTTTAGATTCTAATAAAACACGGTCAATTTCTTGTCAAAATAGGATTCAACATTCAACTCATGAGATTCGACAGAAGATAGATGTTCAAGACTACTAAAAAAACCTTCAATGATAATCATATCATCTTCCTGATTGAAAGGAGATGTACCTAAAAGAAAATCTTCGATAATCATGTTAGACTCCTTCTGAAAATCTTGCAAATCCAAATCTTCATGTAGGAACAAAGATTCATCTAGAATACTTGAAAAACCATGACCATATAATTCACAAAGGAGAAAATCATCAGGGCCATTATCATCCAAGGGTTCATCTTGATTAACAAGTGGAAGATTGACGAGAGGAATATCAAGATTTGTATATGGTTGATTGATAAGGTCAGATGAATCACCATCGGATGAGAGATGTGAGAGAAAATAAGTTATTCGTCTATAAGATGATCTTGTAATTCAATATTTGGTCTAGGTCCAACATACGGAACATCAAAGGGAGGACAGCATGGGACACAAAGAATATCTGGTTCTCCTTCCAAATGTTAAAATTCTTCCTGGTTAGGAGTATCTTATTCGAAAGATTACCTTGAAATCCATATTAAGAATCGAAACTTCTCATCCAAGAGCTTCCAGTCCACATCCTCATCTAGAAACATATAACAAAGGTGAAGGAACTAATAAGCAAAATGCTCAATAGATTCTCCTTCTGAAAATCTTGCAAATCCAAATCTACATGTAGGAACAAAGATTCATCTAGAATACTTGAAAAAACATGACCATATAATTCACAAAGGAGAAAATCATCAGGGCCATTATCATCCAAGGGTTCATCTTGATTAACAAGTGGAAGATTGACGAGAGTAATATCAAGATTTGTATATGGTTGATTGATAAGGTCAGATGAATCACCATCGAATGAGAGATGTGAGAGAAAATAAGTTATTCGTCTGTAAGATGATCTTCTGATTCAATATTTGGTCTAGGTCCAACATACGGAACATCAAAGGGAGGACAGCATGGGACACAAAGAATATCTGGTTCTCCTTCTGAATGTTAAAATTATTCCTGGTTAGGAGTATCTTATTCAAAAGATTACCTTGACATCCATATTAAGAATCGAAACTTCTCATCCAAGCGCTGCCAGTCCACGTCCTCGTCTAGAAACTTATAACAAAGGTGAAGGAACTAATGAGCAAAATGCTCAATAGATTCAGTCAATTCCATTCCAATTTCATCAATAATGCCCTCATATTCATATTTATCAAAAACTTGATAATGCTCGTTAACCAAGTGATCGAAAGATGTGATACAAGTAGTGGGTAGAGAACAGCACCATTACTTCGCATGACCATCCAATGTAAGGTTAAACAACAATGCAAGGATTTCTTCTAAATAAATCCCATTCAAGAAGCAGAATTGAACAAATTCAATAGCATAATGAAGCATGGTTATTGTACCCTTACCATCAAATTTAAATCATGACAAGTTATATAAAAGGTCCACGGGGATTGAAAGATATAAATATTTTGTAAAAAACCTCGGGATTATGATTTGGGATGAGGCCATTGAAGGTAAGAGATTCAAACAGACTTCACATGCTCAACTTCTCATTTGGCCCTCCTAGCACCAACAATTTTGATCATGCTAGATTCCACCAACATTGTAAGGGGATCTCCCCAATGTGAAGTCCCAATTAGACTTCACATCATTTGGTGTAGGAGTCCCATATATTCATACAACCTGGACACTATTGGGGTGGTAATAAATTCCTTGGTTACAATCAAGCATAAGAGAACACAACGCCTCTTTGGGTCAGCAAGAGTGTGAGCTTTGTGATACTCTCAATGTAAGGTGTACAAGGGAGATTTACACAGCTGGAGAGAAAAAAAAACCCTCGGTTAGAAAATCAGTAGTACTATCCTAAAGGGGGATGTTGGGCGCAGGTTTTTTGCATATTCTGGACACCTTTCCCCCCCATCCTTGACCATTTCACCTCTAAACCTATGGACTTTAAATCACAATTACCTTTTTCCCAGTTATAAGAATCCATTTTTGTTCTGACATATTATTTTTTCATTTTTGTTAAATATGAATGAGGCGATATCTTTTTTACGGCTAACTGAGGAAATTATGGAGAAAAAAATATCTGGCTCTATTTCTTCCAGGTGATGCTCCAAAGTCTACAGCCAAAGGATGAACAACAGTGTGATAATTCACAAAGGGGTTTTTGAGTACTTGTTGTTACACCTTGAATTGTTGTTGCACCTCAAGCATTGTTGTTACACCTCAAGTATTTTTGTTACTCCTCAAATTGTTGTTACACCTCAAGAATTGTACACCTCGAATTGTTCTCACACCATGGGACGTTGACTACACTGCAACTGTCTAGGATCGTGTGTACTATTCCACAGGATAGTTGTCATAAAGATTTTATTATATATGGGTGGCTAAGGAGTCAAGGTAGTTGTGATTTTGAGAAATGATGTAACAGCAATAGGCCTTGTATTTAGAACCTATTGTAATGATTTCTATTTTCTCTCAATATTGATCAACATGAGAATCATGAGATTCTCATGACTGATCTGTTTCTTATTTTGGACATGTAAATATTATAAAGGGGACTCAGATCCATGTAAACGGGATAGAAAGTATCATTATTTTTCTCATGTATCTCATAATCATTTTAATACAAAGGACAACGTTGCTAATGTTTTTATAGATGTGGTGTTGAGAATTTACTAATTCGCATCTCATCCCTTCGCCTTACTAGGGAGGAAGGGCGCTCCTCTTTAGTAGGGATTCCAGCAACAACAATATCATAGTGGTAGATTAATTATCGTTCCTTGCAGTAAGTGTGAAATTATTTCCGTCGTCATGTAATTTGCAGAATGGGTTTATTTATATTTCTAGATTTCTAATATGTTGTCACACATCATTGATCTGAACATAATATTCAGCCAACCAACTTAGTTAGTGATGTTTTGTGTGGCATGCCTTTCCCTTTGTAACATGAAGTGTGGTTTCATTTTTGTATAATGTTTTTTATTTCTACGAGTGTTATTTTCTACAATTAAATTCAGCAACAATTGTTTTATCTTTTATTTTTACTCTTGGCTCAAGTGTATCAGCATAGACAGTGTATACTCTGAAATAAACAGACCTACCCTGGGTTGAGAATTAATTGTTGTGATTCAGTCATATTAATAATGATTAAATCGACTCAACATTTTGGCATCGTTTCCGAGGAAGCCAGTCGACGATGCAATCAACAAAGTGTTTCTAGTGCACAGGTGTTGGGCGGTAAGACAAGAGGTAAGAACCTGTGCATCGATCTAATATACCTGGGCGGGCTCACCCCTGTGGTCACTAGAACACTTAGTTTGTGTGAATTCCTTGATTCTTTAGATGTGTTCTTAGCTTTACAGGTGTTGGGCGGTAAGACGAGAGGTAAGAACCTGCGCATTGCTCTAATATACTTGAGTGGGCTCACCACTGTATAAGCTGAGACACTTAGGGCTTGAATAAATATGCATAGGGTCCATGTGTAAAGTGTAGGAATAATAGAAATCCCAAAATACAACCACTCTAATAAATCACAGGAAAAACAGGTCATAAAAGAAATAAGAGCATAGATTTGGGGAGGAAAACATTTATTCATGAGCTAATCTCAAAAGAAGAAAAAGAACAGTCAAATTCTCAAAGGGACGCAAGGAAAATAGCACAACAAAAAGATGTTACTCCCATAATAAGAACAGAAGCATCCAGTTCCTATGTCTCCAGACTATATCATCCTAAAACTAGTGTAACCACTCCCAAAACTAAGTATCCAAATCAGGAGCAGTAGTAGAAGGCTAGTGATCAAGACCTTAGGACTGAGGGTCAAGGGGAAACCAGTGGGGAACACCAGGAGCCTGAGATGGAAAAGAATTCATTGACTTATCAATATCCCAATTTGGGCAGTGCAGTGAAACAACTAGCCCCAAAGTAACCTGAGTTATCAATTAACAAATCTTCACCCACAAGACAGTCACCAAAACGATCTGAAGAAGACCTGTCACAACAAGGATCAGGAGGATCAACAATGGGGGAAAAAAATGACAACAACACTAAAACAGATGCCACCATTACCACCTTTGAGTTTCCAATAGGGGATATCAGAGGCAAGGCTCCCATGAAAAACATTCCTTTGTCATCTCTCCCATCTTTTCAAGGGATGACTGTAGAAGACCCTGACACCTTCTTGTTTGAATTTGATGTCTTGTGTAGGAGCTATGATTATATTTCAAGTGCTAAGAAGCTGAAATCATTACCTACTACTCTAAAATGAGCAACATTGAGATGGTTCATGGGATTAGGCTTTGCTACCATTCAGACGTGGAGCGACATGAAAGAGACATTTCTATCTAAGTATCAGGATTATTGCAGAACCAGGGATTTGAGGGAAGAAATATTTAGGATGACACAAAAGGAGGAAGAAATATTGGAGGATTATGTGGAGCGATTCCATTACAATTTGCAGAGATCTAAACACAATGACTTAGATCAAGAAATATTGAAGACCATATTCATAAGGGGAATGAGAGATGACTGCCTTGATACCCTGAATCTACTAGGGAAGGGGGACATATCTCAGGAACCATTTCCCGAGATAGTAAATCTTTGTTTGAGATGCTCTAGAGGATCATTGAAGGGGAGAAGCATGGTACAAGATGCCTCTACCCAGATATAGAAATCTGCAAACGGTGGTGTGACCAAGGTGGAAATTGGAAACTTGTTCGAGAATCTTAAAACTAATCTTCTCAGTACCTTGTCTACTCAAATAACGACAACACAAGTGAAGAAAGCATAGGACGAGGTTGATGCAGCTTTAGTCGTGTTCTACCTGATATGCAAAGACAAGCATTCCTGGAAGGAATGTAGGGTAAACAACATCGGCTTGTGCAACATCTGTGATCTAGAGCATTCCACAAGTCATTGCCCGGATCTTCCCAGATTGAAAGTCGTGCTTAAGGAATCAAGCAAGGAGGTTCAGTCTTCCTACTTCATTGGATCTAGGAAACCATGGAAACCACGACCCCCAGGTATGCCTTAAGACTTCTCTTCTTTCAATCCATGGAATAATGCACATCATTTTCAGCAATTTCTATGGAAATACTTTGCCCCTCCTCTGGCACAATATCCTTCACCTTGGAATCAGTGGTCTCCCTCATCACCTTTCCAATGCCCACCATCACAACCATATCCTTGGACTTAGAATTGGAGAGGAAATTCCTTCAGACAGTTCCTCCTATAATACCAGTACAACGAAAGTTGGAGCTACCACCTCTTCAAACACCTCTTTCTACACCTTTTATACGACCCCAATTACCTGTGCAACCTAACCCTAACCCAAACAATAAGGCAGCCCAGAACATTGAACCCTCAACTACCTTTCAGAATTATTGTATCACTTCTGTCGGGTATAACGAAATCCATCTTCGAACAAGGAAAGTGATTAACTCAAAACTCTCCCCTGTTATAATTGAAGAAGAATGTGAGTAACCCAAGGGGGGTTCTACAAATTTTGAAGTTGTTGTCACACCTATAATAGTTGATTCAGAAAGGACTGTTGCACCTGTAACAGCTAGTTCAAGTAAATTTGATACACCTGTAACAACCAATTTGACTATAACAACCAAATACCCTCCATATCCTCGAAGGCTAGCAGAACTTGGTATGACTTCACACCTAGAATCGGATTTTCTCAAGGAGTTGAGAAACTTACACATACAGATTTCTCTAATACAGGCTATCATAGATGTGCATGTTTATGCAAAAATAGTAAGGGGTCTCTATGTTGGAAAACCTGGAAGGAAGCCTAAGGACCCTGCTACTATTCATATGATGGGAAAGTTGTCTGAGTTGATGATTGATCAACCCCCTTTAACCAAATACAATGATCCATGGAATCCTACTGTCACTGTTGACATCGATGGCAAGCCCATTACTAATACATTGATTGATTTAGGGGCATCCATTAATGTAATGACAAAAGAACTCTTCATCACCTTAGGGTTACATGAACTAAGACACACACCTACAGTGTTGGAATTAGCAGATAGGTCTCATGTTAAACCTAAGGGGATCTTACAAGATGTAGTGATTACAATAGATTCTTGGTGATATCATGTTGACTTCCTTATTTTACAAACTAAATCAAACCTGGGGGGGCATCCTTTAATCTTAGGAAGGTTGTGGCTAGCCACTGCAGATGCATTCATAGGGTGCAAGTTTGGGTCTATGATGATTTCTAGTGGCTAGGCCACCAAGAATGTTAGCCTTTAACCCCCAACAAAACCAGATATAGATTCAGGAAATCCCTTGTGGGATGAATTTGAACCTGAGTCAGATCACTCATAGCCACTTCTCACCCTAGAGAAGGCACACTACTTTAAGAATGAAAAGGAAGATGATATCATAAGTGGTTTTATTAGTAATTCACTTTATGTTACTTCCATTGAAGACTTGGGGAAGAGGATGTTGTAGAATATTTGAGCCTTGAACAGATGAAGACCGCTCGAAGTAATAACAACAGTCCTATTGAAATAGAACTAGGAAAATATATTAATGTCAATCCAAAATTGACTACTGAGCAAAACAGGTTGTTGTTACCGTTGTTACAAAAATACAAAAATGCGTTTGCATGGGATTATACAGATATGAAGGGTGTCCATCCTATCCTATGCACTCACTGCATCTATTTGAAATATTGTTACAATCCAATGGGACAACCACAGTGACGCACGAACCCCGCATTAAAGGAGGTAGTAAAAGAAGAATTGCAGAAACTCCTGAATGCCAACTTCATTTATCCCATTTCTGATAGTCAATGGGTATCTCCACTTGTCATTGTCCCCAAAAAGAATGACAAGTGGAGGGTCTGTGTGGATTATAGAGAACTTAACAAAGCCACTCAAAAGGACCATTTACCCTTTCCATTTATAGACCAGGTCCTTGATACCCTGTTCGGAAAGAAATTTTTCTCATTCTTAGATGGGTTTAGTGGGTACAACCAGATAAAGATTGCCTAGGAAGACCAAGATAAAACGACCTTTACCTTACCTTAGGGAAATTTCGCATACAGGGTTCTTCCTTTTGGACTCTATAATGAACTAGCGAATTTCCAAAGGGCAATACTGGGAATTTTCTCGGATCTATTGAACGATTATCTAGCAATTTTCATGGATGACTTCACACCCTATGTGGATGCCTTTGAAACAGCATTAGTTAATTTGGAAAATTTATTAGAATGATGTGAACAGAGGTTTCTTTGAGTACAGAGAAATGTCACATGATGATGAATGAAGGGATCGTGTTGGGGCATTTAATTTCTACTAACGGGATTAAAGTGGACCCTGCTAAGATAGAGGTAATCTTGAAAAGCCAAATCCCCAAGGCATAGAAAGAGGCACGTAGTTTTTTGGGTCATGTAGGGTACTATAAGAGGTTTACAGAAAAATTTTAAAGATTGCATCTCCTTTATTTTCTTTACTTATGAAAGATGCAGAGTTTGTGTGGACAGGAAAATGCAAGTAGCCCTTTGCGAAATTAAAAGACTGTGTATCAACAACTCCTATTTTGTGGGGTCTAAACTGGGATATGTTGTTCCATATAGCTACGAACACATCTGATACTGTTGTGGGAGTTGTTTTGGGCCAGCTGGAGGACAAGAAACCATATGTCATTTATTATATAAGTAAAACCTTGACTCCAGCTGAACTCAATTATACAGTGACCAAGAAGGAATTCCTTGTAGTAGTGCATGCCATCAATAAATTTCAACACTACATTACAGGATATCAACTGTTTGTACACAATGACCACTCCTTCATTCGTTTTTTGATGAACAAACCAATCACTAATGGTAGGATTACATGGTGGTTATTGTTGTTACCAGAATTTGATATAACTATCCTAGCTAAACTTATGAAATATATGTGGTGCCTGATTTTCTTTCTAGGTTGAATGTTGGTAATGAAAGAATGCATATTGCAAATTCTTTTTCGGATGAATATCTTTTTGCTATTTCAGTTCACTCACTGTGGTATGCAGACATAGTTAATTATCTTGCTATGGGAAATATCCCCCAACACCTATCCTATAGGGAAAAGAAAAGGATTGTTCAGCAAAGTGTTAGATACTCATGGATAGAAGGAAACCTATATCACACTGAGCCAGACCATCAAATCAGATGATGTGTAAGGGAGGATGAAATTTTTGATATCCTTCGAGCTTGTCATGAGGAACCTTGCGAAGGACACTTTGCAGATAAGAGAATAGGATACAAGGTGCTCTCAACGGGATACTATTGGCCCACAATATTCTAGGATGCTAAGAAATTCGTGAAGGGATGTGATAGCTGCTAGAGAATGGGTCAACCACTCCAATCAGATGAGATGTTGCTGCAACATCAAATAGTTTTAGAACCATCTGAGAAATGGGCCCTAAATTTTGTAGGACTAATTAACCTGTCATCTCAGTAGAAATCCTGCATTCTGGTCTCTACAGACTATGTCACAAAATGGGTTGAGGCAAAAGAATTAACCAGAGCTACAGAGCAGGCTATTTTAGACTTCTTGTTTAAAGACATTTTTTTCTGCTTTGGAGTACCTAGAGAAATAATGACAGATGGAGGACCCTAGTTTACATCTCATTTGGTTCAGAACCTGGTTGAAAAATAAAAAATCTTCATAGAATCACTTTACCTTATCATCCACAAGCAAGTGGCCAAATGGAAAGCACCAACAAGGTTATTGAGGGCATTCTTACCAAGATCATAGCTAGCCATCGAAGAAATTGGGCTGATAAACTTCTAGAAGCGTTGTGGGCATATTGGACTACATGGAGAAATACTATAGGGTTCTCACCATACGAATTAGTGTATGGTAAAAATCCTCTATTTCCAATAGAATTTGAAATTAAGACATTAAGAACAGTGCTACAAGTAAATTTGGATCTGGCAACAACACAGAAACAATAGTTGAATCAACTTAATGAGATAGATGAGAAACAGTTAGTTGCCATTCAACAAACAGACACTGTACAACAAGAAAGAGCTAGGTGGCATGATAAATTCATTAAAAAGAAGAAATTTCAAAAGGGAGATTGGGCTCTATTATATAATTTAAGATTTAAGGATTTTAAAGGGAAGCTTTGCACTAGGTGGCTTGGTCCTTATGAAGTTGACATAGTCTTCGATAATGGGACTGTAAATTTAGTAACCATTGGCAATGCTAGGACACCATTGTTTGCTAATGGGCACCATCTTCGACTATATCACAAACCTGCTTCAAAGGAATCATTCGTCAACATTGTCACATATTCTGACCTTTAGATTACAAAAGCAGGAGATAAATCCCTTGCACTACCAATTTTTTAATTCTCTAATAAGTGTAATAGCTGAAAACCAGCTTATGTTGGTAGCTGTTAAACCCAACAATATATATATATATATATATATATATATATAGATATATATATATATATATATATATATATATATATATATATATATATATATATATATATATATATATATATAGATATATATACATATAAGAAAAAAAAAGAGCAATAAAAACATATAAATAAAAATCTGACTGTGAAGACCTCTTCCGGGCACAGAAAGAACAATTATCATATGTAATTGTTACATGAGTAACATCTACCACATTATCTTTCATAGGTTTAGCTAGGATAGTTATATCAAATTCCTGTAACAATAATAACCTCTTCTGTGGCAACTGTTACACATTTCTTTTTCCTCTATAACAACATTATGTAACTCATCATATTTTATTTCTATGTTGTTACAGGTTCTATTAGAATATGTTTGTAAATTCTTTTTGTAAGTATTTTAAAGAATCATGTAAATAAGAAATGGTTGTAGAAATAGTGTGGAAATTGGGTCTGTTGTTACATGTGTAACAGTTGTCAACCTGTAAGTAGTCACATTAGCAAAATTGTCAACCGCAATATAGAAAACATAGATTATTCATTAACGCTATGTCACAGGAGCAAT
Source organism: Pinus tabuliformis (assembly GCA_031772625.1). Classification (NCBI taxonomy): domain Eukaryota; kingdom Viridiplantae; phylum Streptophyta; class Pinopsida; order Pinales; family Pinaceae; genus Pinus; species Pinus tabuliformis. The sequence continues at coordinate 952,529,614 of CM062819.1, forward strand.
TCATACAACTGGCACATCATCGTTGGAATTAATTATATCACTGATCCTTGTCACCAGTCCTTTCTTGCCACATCACATCAGGTACATCATACAAAGGTATATCACTTATTCCCTCTATTTAACAATCATGGCAATTAATATGGTATCTCTTTAAACGGTTGAGGATGGATGTCACATTAAACTCGGGGGAGAGGACGAGTCATTTTGTAATCTATGATCTTGAATTTAAAGCCGGTAATCATTATTAAAACTTTGTCATCATTATCCCTTTATTTTGATCATGCCAAGAATTAAAATGCATTTAACACCAGATCTCCATGATCCAGACCAATAATGAAACCATATTGTGTGTAGTATGATCCTCCCTAACCTAAAATCCTCATTTTATTTCCTATTTCACTACCCTAACATCAACCTCAGCGAAGCATTGCACCTTCATTCCAAAATTCTCAGAGCAAGAGCAGAATACAGAGTGCTGGGATAGAGATGGGAGGAGCAGTAGTCTGACAAGAGCCTAATTCGACTGAAGCATTGGAGAATTTCCCTAAGGCATGCCAGGTCTTTAAGGAAGCAGGTTGGTTCGAATTTTTCGAATGGCTCAAGGGATTAGAGGAGTCAGTGGCCATGGAATTTGCTCGAAACTTACATAGAAACCAAACGAAAGTTTGGAGGTTAAAGCTAGATGTGACAGAAGATGTGTTTTCCTATGTGAAATCACTATAGATTGAGGGGAAACGGTGGTTCAGCAGAAAAATAAATGACCCCTCCCTTAAGGCAGAATTCCTTCAAGGAGAGGAACAATTGAAGAAGAAGGGTAGGGGAATTGACAGATCATCACTCCCTCAGCCATGGGGAGATGTTTCCCTGTACATTATCAAGTACATTACCTGTGAAGGAAGGGAAACGATGGTGTTTAAATACCATTTTTCACTATTAAACCACCTGCGACACAGGCAGTTCATTAACCTTCCATATTTCTTTTTAGAAAACATCAGACACATGTCTGTGGCTGTAAAAACTATTGCACACCTAGAAACTTGTGTCACCAATCACGGTCTTATTAAATTTATCATACTAGATGCATTGGAACGACAAGGAATAATTTGAGAAGAATTCATGAGTAGAAAGACAAGAACCTCTTACAAGAGGCGAACTGAAATCCCTGATGCCCCAAAGGAAGAAAGGGAGACTGGAGAATGAGACCAATCTTCGAAGGGTAGGATCAAGAAAAGATCATTGAAGAAGCTGATAAGTGGCAAGATACTGAAACCTTCAACTTCATCCAAAAAGGAACTGAGCAAGGACATGGGAAACAAGAAAGAAGGGGAACAACCCCATCCAGAAGAAGACCCACTACCAGGTAAGGATGAGACTCAGTTTTTGCTGCTTAAAGTAAAAAATTTAGAAGAATAAAATGAAAAATTAAGGCAGTAATCAGAAAGAAGTGGAGCAGAAGCAAGGGTCCCAGGCATAGATACCCTGGCAGAAGTAGTGGACAAAATGAGGGCGGATTCTGCATGAGGTCCTATGTGTATGAAATGCACCATAAACCTAGCAGACATCAGATACAAAGTCTGTGTTGTGAACACCATCTCGATGGAAACTTAGACCGAACCCTAGGAAGATGTTACACAAGAACCCGTTGATGACACTACTAATACACAAGAACTAGCAGTTGAAACGGAGCATCCAATGGGTAGCAACCTAAGAGCTGATACACAAGAACCCGTCGACAACACTGTTATTACACAAGAACCAACAGTAGAGGTAGAAGCTACCCAGGGAAGAAAGGAAGAGGTTGCTACACAAGAACCCGTTAATGACACTGTAGTTACACAAGAACCAGTAGCCAAAACGAAGCACCTCAATTCTTGGGATGTTGTTACACCCCCAAGTGATATTGCATGTGAAGGAACACAAGGTCTTGAATCAGGATGGTGTTCGGAGAAAATTTTATTGATATCAGAGTTGCATAAGTGGAAACAATAGGCACTCTTGTTGCAGGAAGGAGTGATCTCGCTGACGGCACACCAGAAAGTAGTAAACTCACTCAAGGAGAAATGGGTTGAGAAGGAATTAGTAGAAAAATGGGAAAGATGGGAAAAAGAGGCAACTATGAAGAAGAAAGAAGAGCAGTTGCAGTTGTTGCAACAATAGGTTCGGGATTTAACAAATGATAAACACAAGTTTCATGAACTCACCCTAAATCTATTAGGGTGTAGAAGACCCTCTCCATCCTACCCAGTTTTTCTGTGGGAATGATTTTTCTTGTTTCAATTGAAGGCGGTCTATGAAAATAGACCGTATTTGGGTAATTCTACCCAAACCTTTTTGGATGTTTTTCATGCCTGTGATTTCCATGATCAAAGCTTGCTTTGCAAGCTTTTCCTCCATAATATAATTTGTGAGCATGTTAGTATGCACATGGTTGCATGTGTTCTTTCTTACATGGGTGATTTGCAGTTGTGTGCCTTTATTTCTTTTATGAAAAATCAGATAGAATGGCACATGACCATGAAGACAATGGACGCAAATGAAGAGAAGGAAACATTAATGATCTCGGCTGAACCAGGTATGGCCACAGAATTAAAACGACCTTTCAAGACATTTTTTAGTGTTACGAATGTCAAGGAATAGGCAGTCATCTACAAGTGAAGAATTGTGAAGCTCTGCCTCAACCATTTTGTGCAGATGAAGAGTCATGCACTAATAGGGTGCCATAAATGCACAAAGGTTAGTAGTGTAGGACTACAGGAGAGCGACCCATTTGGTTTTCAAAATTTCATGGTTTCTATTGTACAGTCCCAAAGTATGCCCAGATTGTGGATCGATTGGGTAGATAGGACTCATGTTTAAGTATCCTTTGATTTGACTGCTAGTGGAATAGTACCAGCCTTAGTATCAACTATGTGATTATGAGGAGGAATCTTGGCCACATCAGCTGATGGCCACTCAAGGCTACAGGTCTGCTGAGGAGGACACTGCTAACACCTATAATCTGATAGAATTGCATATGAAGTATAGCAGCAGGCTCCGAAGTATTTTTACATGAGGACATGCAATTGATTTAGCTTAGGGGAGATGTGGGGTGCAGGTTTTGTGCATATTTTGGACACCTTTTCCCCCCATCCTTGACCATTTCACCTTTGAACTTGTGGACTTTGTATCATAATTACATTTTTCCCGGTTATAAGAATCCATTTTTGTTAAATATGAATTAGGGGATATCTTTTTTATGGCTAACCGAGGCAATTATGGAAAAAAGTTCTTTGGCTCTATTTCTTTCAGGTGATGCTCCAAAGTCTACGGCCAAAGGATGAACAATGGTGTGATAATTCACAAAGGGGTTTTTGAGTACTTGTTGTTACATCTCGAATTGTTGTTACACCTCAAGTATTGTTGTTACACCTCAAGCGTTGTTGTTACACCTCGAATTGTTGTTACACCTCAAGCATTGTTGTTACACCTCGAATTGTTGTTACACCGTGGGACGTTGACTACACCGCAATTGTCTAGGACCGTGGGTACTATTCCACAGGATAGTTGTCATAAAGATTGTATTATCTATGGGTGGCTAAGGAGTCAAGGCAGTTGTGATTTTGAGAAATGATGTAACAACAATAGGCCTTGTATTTAGAACCTGTTGTAACGATTTCTATTTTCTCTCGATATTGATCAACATGAGAATCATGAGATTCTCATGACTGATCTGTTTCTTATTTTGGACATGTAAATCTTATAAAGGGGACTCAGTTCCATGTAAATGGGACGGAAAGTATCATTATTTTTCTCCTGTAACTCATAATCATTTTAATACAAAGAACAATGTTGTTGATGTTTTTACAGACGTGGTGTTGAGACTTTACTAATTCGCATCTCATCCTTGCACCCTGCTAGGGAGGAAGGGCCCTCCTCTTTAGAAAGGAATTGTAGCAATAGTGGTAGAATATTGGTAGATTAATTATTGTTCCTTTCAGTAAGTGTGAAATTATTTTTGTCGCCGTGTAATTTGCAGAATGGGTTTATTTTTGTTTCCAGAATTTTTATATGCTGGCACATAGGATTGATCTCAACATAACATTCAGCCAACCAACTTAGTTAGTGGTGCGGTGTGTGGTGCACCTTTTCCTTGGTAACATGAAGTGTGGTTTCATTTCTGTAGAATGTTTTTGATTTCTTCATGAGTGTTACTTTCTACAATTAAATTCAGCGACATTTGTTTTGTCTTTTATTTTTACTCTTGGCTGAAGTGTATTGGCACAGACAGTGCATACCCCTTTGAAATAAATAGACCTACCATGGGTTGAGAATTAATGGTTGCAATTCATTCATATTAAGAGTGATTAAATCGACTCAACAGGGGACTTTTGGATAAAGAAAAAGACTTGTTGGGTACCTGCAAATTATTCCACATAGTAAGCAACAATAATTAAAAGATGACAACATTCATTCAATAATAGACATATCTAAGCAACAAAATAGTTCATTAACTTAGTATGAGAATAAAGCAACATATATCATGCACATAACCAGAATAGTCCAACTACATCTAGGATACATATATGAAGGAATATCAGCTCATTGAGATTTTGATTATAATTCCAAGATCCCAAGTACACTCTTACATGAGTGAATCAATGTATCCAATAGTGGAAAATGAAGCCACAACTTTCTTATCCAAAGAATAATCTATCTCCTATGTAGTACAAGAAAAGCCAAGGCTAGACCTCCAAAATCTTGGGAAAAACCCCTTGTTTGAGTTATGAGGAGTTATTTATAGCAAACACAATGAATTTTGAGCTTCCTCGTGACTCTTGAGTTCCTATGAATATTCATCTTCGAATATGACTCATTACATTCCAATATGTGGATTTTCATATTCCACATGTGTCCCTTGGACATCATTACACAACATTTATCACATAAGACAATTTACAAATAAGACGATGGCCTAATAAGATAAAACTGCTAAAAGGACAAAGACTCATCAAATAGATAAATCATTTTCTTCTTAATGCAGTTCATTTGTTATGTGAGTGTGCCATGCTATGAACTCCTTTTTGATGGCTTCAACCCGAATTGGAAAGTCCCCTTTGTAGTGCACCTTCACCTCTAATGTCTCTGTCAATATGTTCTTGGAGCTTGATTGTGCATTCTTCCATAGCAATGAAAGTTTCATGTGTAATTTGACTGGTGCAAAGGCATATTGTTGATTAATGTCCTTGGTTACCTCCAAGCCTTCTTGTTATGTTATTTTCTTGATTTTATCAATGTAATCCCTCATCTCTTGAAATATGACTCCCCTGCCTCTGGTTGCTTCAAGAGATTTGATGGAAAGCATCTCGTGTTTCTGTGTAAGAGACTCAAACCCATTATGCATTTGGTTATAGGAAGTAATGGTGTTAACCGACTGTGCTCCAAGATGTGAGTAGTTATGTAGGTGGAGTCTCAACTACACTCTATAAATTTCTGTGGAAATCTTATCCTTCTTTTCCAACTGTTGCAGAGCATTTGGATATTTTTTAGTCCAATCATGCAATTGGTCAACTGCCCTAGTTGCTATCTTTAGGATTTTTACCACTTCCTATGTGTTCTTCTTAATGTCAATGAGAGGAGCCATGACCTACTGTATAAGTATCGTCTCATCGTATAACCATGCCATAGTATCCTCCATTGGTCCCAATTCATCTAGCATGGTTGATTTCCATTATGTGGTATTGGATTTCTGTGATGAATACCCTTGGTTCTTCGGTGCAAGATGTTCTACTTGTTGCGTCATTGCAACAAGTTCTCTTCTCAACCTAGACTTCTAATTAATCAAGTACTCTAAATTACATGTGTCATTGTGGCGAATGCAACATGTGTCACGATGAATGCCCTTGGATTCCTTCTAGTGTTGGAGGTGATCACCTTTTACATTGCTACTAGGACTGGGTTCTAAGGATCTTCTGGGAAGTATCTATGCCTTCGTTGCATAATCCTCTTCTTCAATTGATCAAATGTTACGCTACAAACATCCATGACTTAGTCTACTGGTGGAGGTGTAATCCCCATCTCTCCAAATGGAATATCACCTCCTGTGAGTGGTTGTTCTTCTAAAGTATTGGGCTCATCAGCCATGGGTTGGACGATATCTTCTTCCTCTATCTGCTTCTCCTCTAGCTCGTAAGTCAATTCTTCTTCTTCCAGTCTCTGTGCTTCTTCCTCCTCCCGAGACTACCTCTAATATTCTTCCTTTATATGTCTCCTCTCTTATTATTCTACCTTATGCTTCTCAAGCAATGCATCATGCTTCTTGCTCTCCTCCTCTTCTTCTTTTTCTTCCTATCCTTCTCTCCTTTCTAGCTTCATTTGTGTAGCTCATGTATTTAAAGGATAAATATTCCATTTCTTACTTCTCTCACCTGATGAATACCTAATCCTTTTCTTGGGAACTAACTTCTTTACTTGAAGTTTTGTTTCCTCCTCCTCCTCCTCCTACAAGTCCTAAGATAATGGATTATGGGGTGAACTAGTTTCCATTGTTGGATGTGTCTTCATTATGGCATTGTACCAGTTCTTTATATTTTCATCTTTTGGTCTTCATATTGATGAATATCTCATGTTTTGTTTGATCCTTTGATAATGCTTCCTGACAATTCACCTGGGACCATATGCATGGAAGTCCTTCATGGAGAAATGTAGGCACTTTGGCTCTCCGAACTCGACTGCTAATGCCTTGTGACTCTTTAATTCATACAATCTAGTCCTCAATTGGAAGATAGGCCAAGGGGGTTTCTTCCTCTTGTGAATAACTCCCAACAACCACTTGTCCAGCTTCTTTTCCACCTATTTCAAGACCACCTTGTTTCTTACATATTGCCGCATAAGATGAGTGGTTGTTTGACCTTTGAAGGATCTGATATATGTGCCCTTAGGAGATGCAAACTAGTACGTGATATCTTGAAGGTACTCCTTCACTTTATCTGTCACGCATGGCAGATCAATGTCGAATATTAGGAAAAATAGTTGCAAAGAAGTGTTCATTCAATCTGTCGTATGTACCTCTGAAGCTTCCTTCTAATAACACCATGCAATGGAAATAAACCAGGAACTCTTCTTAAGGAGTCCAGTTCCAATATAGTTTTGGGAATGCATACCGTGCATATATTCCATCAAAGAAATATACATACATATAGAATTTTTGAGCTTGGTTTGCCTATAAATATGGTTTGGCCTGCCCCACCTGTCCCTATAATTCATATGATAAAATATCTACCCAATTGAAATATTTACCACATGTCACCACTAGATTGAGCATATATATCCAATTCTCTTGGAAGACCTTTGATCCAGGTGGATATTGGTGGTCACCATTCTATTCCACCTAGACCTCCAGTTGGTTTCATATATTTCCTTGTTTATTGTAGCATTTACTATTTTTAGCAGTTTTTGAGGTCCTGAACTTTCGGAGCAATTTTGACCCCTTAAATGTCGGCTTCTTTTTAGGTTTGCAATAAGCCCATTGCTACAAGAAAGGGCTTGTCACAAATCCTATAGTACTCAAAGATACCTTTGCAACAAGGTATCGTATGCGTCAAACGACGATAATATGACCAAGTTACGACCTCTGGAAATTAGCTACCCTACTAACCCCAACGAGGCCCACAAACTCTTGGCGTTCCATCTCCTCAGGTTAGGGTTTTGGTTTTTTATGGTTTTCCCTCCTTGTTCAATAATAAATAGGCCCTTGAGCCTCATTGTACCACGGTTCAGAGGCATGTAACAACCACATCTCTTCTCAGAGATAAGCTACCACCACCCGAGCTAGTTTATTTCCATTCTATTTGTAAGCATATTTCAATATTTGATATTTATGAAATGAAGTGTTATTTCTACTGCATCTCTATATTTATGGTTATATCTATAATTTGTTGCATTAATGTTTAAGTTTGGATCCGTGGTATCAAAGCGGTCTACTCTTTCTCTATTTTTCTTTGCATGTCCCCAACGAGGTCGGGATATAACGAGTTAGGGCTTGAACTAGTCAAACATTTGCAAGACCAGCGTCACAAATCCTAACGGCCTCCCATGGTAGAAGACAAGAAAGATGAGGGGCCAGGAGATCCTTTCAAAATCTTGCTCGAAGAAGCCCTCGAGCAACAGAGGAATACGATGATGGAAAATGTTTCCCAGATCCTTCCGCGGTTACCCAAAGGCGACACATCTCCTTCCAGCAGCCACTCTGGAAGCACCACACCCTTTAAGGTATAACTAGCTTTGACATCCCCATATTTGAAGTTCACATAGATGCAGACACCATAGATAAATGGTTAAATCTGCTAGAAGTATATTTTTTCATGAGTTTTCTAGCCAGGAAAAGATTACTTTTTCACTTCTCAAAGGCACACCCCACATTAAGGACTTGTGGGAAACCTACTGTAAGAAGAAGGATGAAAGTACACCCTCACTATTTTCAGTCGCACCCACTTATAATTTGTTCTGGGATGCCATCAAGGAGTAGTGTTGGCTTAGTGGGCCCTGACCTAGGTTCAACGTTAATTAGTCAACCAATTCCCTACACTACTGGCCCTTTCAGCATCAATCCGCAAAGCATGGACTGAAATCTCACCTGAAGCAGTATGGGGGGATGCAGGAACCAATTTTCCACACCTAGAGATGGTAGTGATGTCATTTTATACCCTAAACCTGCCTTCGCGCATATTGATAAGCCTTTTAGGGCTTATCGATATACTTCTCTTATCTAGCTTCTAGACCTTCGTGAAGGTCCGCAATCGTCCTTCATGGACCCTAAATAGGTTATTTATCTACTTACGTGCTTCTGTAAATGTTCTTACCTCTGTATTTACCCCAATCGGCTTAAGTATCTGATAATTATAACATGCATTAAAATATTCCTCGCATAAATAGATATTATTACTTACGTTCATATAACAAAGTAAAACATATAGATTCGCACATCAATATAGCATTAAATTATATACCCAATATTCTTCATAACATAATCGCATGCATTCATAATAGAAGTAAATAGATCAACACATGTATTTCCAGAATAGTCCTTTTTATTAATTCTTCAAATCTTCTTTACAGACTCTAACTATCCTACGCACACAGTTGTAGGAGTCTGCACACTCAGCTGCGGACGTCTACCCTAGGCCTCTGCGCACACAGCTACAGATCCTCTTTCCTATGCTAAGACTCTTCTCTCTTAGCTCTTACTGACCCATTACATCAACATTCATTACCCAATCTTACTTAATTTCCTTAAACTCTTCTAAGACTTCCCTTTCTATACAATCCCATGGTGTGCGGACCATGGGTAGATTTCTCTAAAGCTGACATGACTTACATAAACAAAGGATGGAAACCCTTTATGACACTTTCCATATTCATGCTCTGTGACCACAAAATGCAGATACTTTACACTTTTTATACAAAAACTTGGGCTTTCTGCCCCAAACTTGGGCTTTTAACCCCAAAAATGACCCTAGGGGACCCTGTCCCAACAAGCCCCCAACACAAATATGGTGACTCGCCCCTGAGTCACTCTGTTGGCACGGAAATATTGTCATGAAGACCTCCCAACTCCACTTGAACTACTGCAACTTTGATGGTACACTGCGTCACCGCCTGCTTAACCTACTCTGTCAGCTACTCCATTACTAGTCTTGCGCTATCTGCCTTGATTTTCTGTTGTGTTACCTGAAGGCTAGCCAACTTTCCCTCAATGGTGGTGGTGAGCACGTAGGCTTCATCTAGCCAAGGCCCCAATCTAGCCTTCAGTACTGCCGCTCTACGCTATGTTGCATCCGGCTGTTCCTTTAGCTCCTTTACTTCCAGCAACTTTGCCAATCTCTATGTGATAGCGACGGTGCGCACCGTCGCTCTAACCTCATCATACCACTACTATAATTCCCTCACCTATGTTGCTTTCCTCTATAGGTTTGGATATTCCTATAGACTGGTAAGTACCTCCAGCGACTACTCGAAGAGCATAGTGCAATCTACTACCGCGTCATCTACTGTAGTGATTGCATCCTTGATAGCTTCCTCGCGTTGTTCTTTTACCTTTGGTGGAGTCAAAGGCTGGCCCTTCAACTCAAGCTCTGTAATATTAAGGTTCAGCTCAAATTGAACCTTGGCCAGCTCGGTCTTTACACGCGCACACCAGCATCAAACTTCCAAATCTTAGCTTCCACCGGTGCTTCTTCTGGGATATGTAGCTCCGGAACAGTTATACATGCTTCAACAACTACTACCGGAATTTTCTCATTCTTCTACTACATTTTCTTCCATGTGTCAATTGTTGAAGTCTTCACAATGAACATCTACACATTATTGAGCTTTTGTTCATTGATCACACTCAGCGCACACTGCTCTCGAGCCCTAAGTTATGCAATCACACCTGCTTGCAGGGTGTGAAGGGCTTCTCTTGGAAGCGCGGCCAAGTTCAACCCAATATGCTTTAGTGCATTGATAGTAGCCATATTATCTTCCGCTTCCGTAGTCAAAGCTCCATCTGGTAGTGCGATGACCCGGGGATCCAAAGAGTGAACCATCTCTGCTGCTTCAGAGGTACCTGGCTCCAAACTAGTTGACGTCACGTTGCTTTTCCCTACACCTGTTTGTAGTTAAGAAGTTTGGATCTGCATCTCGCGCAGACCATCTGAATGATGACCAATGCTTGTTTCTTCTGCTGCTCAAACTACTGCAGTAGTTTCGTGGTCGCATCCCTGACCTTATCACTAATGTCATCTAAGTCACCTTCTGTCAAGGTGATTGGGTCTAGCAATGATTTACTGGCCTTGGACTTCTTCCGTGGCCCTTCTTTCTCCTGCTCTCGAGTCCACTTTATCGGAAGGGGGTGGTCTCCTAGTCTCCACCACCCTACTCAGATTGTTGCTCATCCTCCATCTATGGCGAATGAGACTTCTGACTTCTATCATGTTCATGCTCTTCCTCCTCTTCCTTCTCTTCTACACGCTCCTTAGCAGTGCGCTCTGTTTTAGCTCTAGCTTTTTCCTCTACTTTCTTTTTTCGTCGTTTAGCCATCTTTTGCATTTTCAGTCGGGCCTCTTCCTTCTTCTACTTCCCCGCGGACTTACTAGATCCAACAGACAAATCTAAGGTCGTACGTCATTCTATTGGTCAATGATCGAGGACCGCTGCTATCGCATCATCCATCGCAAGGTATGGGAGATCATACCATTTTTGTTCTAGGTCCTTCTACACTCGGATGGAGACTGGAGGTCGGCCTTGAACTCTGTGTATCCCGACAACTGCTCATAAAACGTTGGTGACGGTCTTGGCTTGTGGTTGATGGCCATATTGATGCTCATCTCCATCAAAACCTATAAGACCTTATTATCGCGGACCCGCTCAGCGTCCTTCGTGGCCCATAGCGAAGCAAACTTCGCTGATTCTAGAAAATATATCATGATTGAAGGAAACTGACTGTACTCCGACAACTGTCATGTGACCAACACAATTGATAACAACAACCATGCATAATGGAACATCTTGCTTTGATCCTGTGCTTCTCTGCAATTCGCGAAGAACTCGCTATAGAGGTAGCGCGCCCAATTAAATTGTATGCCCTCCACACACTAGGCTGCTAATAAGACTACTGGTGCCAGCACCTCATCTACATGACACTTCTGCATTATCTTCCCATCCAAGATCTGGGTGGCTACCTTGACCGCAAGGTTGGTTATGCTTGAAATTGAGTATCTGTGCAGCTTTTTGACAAGCTTAAACCTGTCCTTCATTCTCTAGGTGAGGTCGCGCTCGCCCACCTTTCTACCAAATGCCTTGGCTGTATTTTGTCCTAAATGGGGTAGCTGGGTGATCCTATGGATCATCATATTAGTTATCAGGATTTTCTCGTCCAACCAAAAGCACCTGTCGTGCACCAGGCATAGCAACTATTTGATAACTATCAAGTTTATGAGTGCGCGGTGGTAATGCGGCACCCATAGTAGGTTCAGAAATCCTGCCTTCTCCACCCCATGAATCCACTTCACTGTCTCCATCACGGTGACACCCAAGTCCTTATAGAATACCCTCTGCATGAAACTATCAGTAGTCAGGTGGGGGAATCCCTCAGTATCCGCCAAGTCCCAATCCTCTAACTTCGAATGTGGGACACGTGCCAAGTGTGGACCTTCGAATGTGATCTAATCGGGTGGTAGAGATGTATTAAGCAGAAATTTTCCCTCGTCTAGTCCTTCGAGACCTTCACCTTACCCCGGCGTAGAGGAATGTATTCTGGTAGCTTTGAGATAGGGTCTACACCCTCAATGTCAATGTCTTTTGCACCTTCATCTACACCCTCTTCGGATTCTAGGTTTACCACCTTTCCTTTCTCCTGCGCGGTGGGCTTCTCTTTCTGCTGGTGCTTCCTTGGCGACTCACGCACCGACTATGTTGCTTTCATTTTTATTTCTTCGTCTTAGGCCCCTCTCTTGTCGACCTAGGCCTTGACCTAGGTGACCTTGGCGACTTTAGCACGTCTGCGGGAACCTCCACACTTACAACCTTAGGCAAAGCTCCCTAAGAAGCCATCGATCCTCCAGCACTTGTAGTTTCCATGGGCACCGACATCAGCCTATTAAGGAGCTCCTGGGTTTCCTTAGGCAACCTGTCAAACACTAAACTAGCCACCAAAGCTTCAAAACTCATAGGGTTCATGCGTAAACGATTGCTAGACACCTCAATTCTCAGAATTCAAAGTGTTTTTCATAGGGCGGCCATCTGTAATTTATAGGAAAATTCGAATTCAAATCTGACCGTTCCCCCCAAAATCTGTTCTTAAATGCTAGATTAGCAGCAGATTTTCAAAGATCTCGCATTTAAATTATGTCTTAAATGTCGTCCCCCCTCTCCTCTTAGCTGTTTTCTCACTCTCAAATCTTGAATAGTGACCGTAATGGTCACTTTCTGGCTGCTATGTGCAGTCTCTTCTCCTATAGCGTAGCTTCCTTCACACTTCAGCTGATGCTTTGACATTCTTCCATCCCGCGTAGTCCCCTAGTCACGTAGTCCCCTAGTCATGCAGCCCTACAACCCAGGCAGTGTAGTTTATAGTCCCACGCCTCCTTTCAGTGACCTAGAGCGCTGAGAATGTGCTTCAATCATATAGTCATCTAGATAGATCCTCGGTGTATGGCTTCAATCGACTGCCATTTACCTTTCCGGGAAATGGATCTCCATTCAATTTCACTAGTTGAACTACTCCATCATCGGTAATCTCCTTGATGACATAGGGCCCCAGCCAATGCATCTGAAATTTTCCTGGAAATTTTTCAAACTTCTTCTCATATAATAAAACCAAATCATTTACCTTGAAGGTTCACAGTTTGATGTGCCGATCGTGCCATGCCTTTTCGCTCTCCTTCTGAACTTACTGATGGAATCCATCCAAAAATCTGTCTTCTTCAAGTTCTATTAGCTACGCGAGCCTCTCCTCCAGGGTTTCGTGATCCACCATTCCTATGAACACCGCTATGCGTAGACTCAGTACAATATACTGCATTGGCATCACAACTTCTACACCATAGACTAGCCTCAAGGGTGTTTGTCCAGTCAGTTTCTTACAAGTAGTTCTGTAAGCCCATAGCACCACGGGTATGTGCACATCCCAATCATTCCTTTGTGCATCGCAAACCTTTGTCAATGCGTTCTCCAATATTTTATTAAATGCTTCGATGTCCCATTAGCCTATGGGTGCTATGGCGTGCTCTTTTGATGATAAACTTTGAATTCCTCCGTCAGCACACTGATCGTTTCATTTAGGAAATGTGTACCATGATCGCTCATCAAAATCTTCGGGCAACCAAACTTAGTCAGCACATATTCAAAGATGAGCTTTGTTGTTATTTCCCTTGTACAATCCTTCACGGGTTTTGCCTTCGCCCATCTATTCAAATACTCCGTTGCGGTGATGATATACGCGCAACCGTCTTCTTTCCTAGAGGTTGAATTGGTCCTCCAAATTCAATCACTGATTTCTCAAATGGCTATAATGACACTTGCGGATCCAGAGGCAGCTCATCCCTCCACAATGGCCTGTCCATCCTTTGACATGCATCGCATGCCTTATAGTAAGCCTTGGAATCCTTATGTAGTGTCGGCCACCACAACCCAGTGCGTAAAATCTCCTGCATTGTTGCTTTTCCTGCATAATGTCCTCCTGCAGCTCCTCCATGAGCTTCAGCAAGGATGATGTTTCGTTCAAACTTGGGCACATAATGTCACAATATTTCAACCAAGCCCATTTTATATAAATGTCTAGCAATGACAAAAAAAAAATTCACGCGCACTTCTAGCTCCTTCTTTTATTGACTATTATACACCTCCGGAGCCATTCCCATCATGAGGAAGTGTATGATATCTACAAAGTGATTGTCAGCTACGCGCGCTGCAAAGAGCTGCGCATCAGTCAATCCTTCCTCCAAATTAGTAGGGTCCTCTCCTATTTCAATGCGTGACAAATGATCTGGCCCTGCATTCAATCGTCTTAACTTCACAGTGACTTCAAAATCATATTCCTGAAATAGCAGTAGCCATCTGCATATTCCCCCCCCCCCCCCCAACACAGGCTTGTTAACCAAGTACTTTAATGCAGAAAGGTCTATATACATCTTAAAGTTTCCACCTAGCAAGTAGTGTCTGAACTTCTAGATGCATACACCATAGCCAATCCTTCGTGCTCTGTTATTTAATAGTTCTTCTTAGATTTATACAACTTCCTACTTGCAAACGCTATAGTGTGATCCAACACTCTCTCACCGGCCTGTGTCAGTATTGCCCTGAGTGCAATACATGATGCATCCACATGCTCGTGAAATTACTTCTCCCAATCTGGGAAGACTAGGATCAGCGCGGTGACCATATTTTCCTTAAACACATCTAAGCTTCACTGACATTCTTCATTCCAACAGAATGTAGCATCCTTTTTCAGCAGCTTCTCCATTGATGTGGTAATCTTGGCATAACTCTTGATGAACTTTCTATAGTATCCCGTATGCCCCAATGTTTCACGCAGCTGTTTCACACTTCTTGGTGCCTCCAAATTAATTATAACTGCTATCTTGGTTGGGTCAACCATTAATCCTTGTCTGCACACCACCTGGCCTAGCACGATTCCGAAAGGAACGCAGAACTAACATTTCTTCAAATTGAGTGTGATCTGATACCTTCGGCATGTATCTAGCATCAAGCATAGGCTAGCTTCAAGGAATTTCACCAACCCAAACACCGTCCAATCATCAAAGTATACCTCCAGAAACTTGTGAATGAAGTCCTTGAACGTAGCAATGATTACGCACGAAAAATCATCGACGCTTTCTTCAATCCAAAAGGCATTATAGTATACTGGAAGCATCCCCATTCAGTTTCAAAATTTGTCTTAGTTCTATCCTCAGGCATGATCTTGATCTGATGGTACCGTGAGAACCCATTGGTAAAGGAATATGCTTCGTGTCCTCCTACATTATCCAACACTTCATTGATCAATGGAGTCGGAAAAGGATCATACACGCAAGTGTCATTCAGCTTCCTGAGATCTACGCATATCCTTATTTCATCCTTCTGCTTCTTTTCCTGAACTACTATTGGGCTCACCCAATCAGACTCTTCCACTGCTTTAATAATACCCACCGCAAGCATTTTATCCAACTCTAAGTGGACCCTTTCTTTATACTTCAGATTGAGGCAGTAAGGCCTTTTCTTGATCAACTTCATGTTCAGTTTCAACATAATTTTCATAACTCCCAGGTCCCCTATTATCCCCTTTAAATCTAAGAAATTCTTCGCAAACTTTGATTCCGCCTTTGTCCCGATGTTTACTTGTCTTATTTTCAGCAACATGGTGATATCTGGATTTTCAATTTTTGGTCCCTCAATTTCACGGTATCCTTTTGTTTCCAAGATATTAATGTTCCTGGGATCCTCATCTTATTCTTCAGCAATCACATTGTAGCACTCCAGTGCATGGCGCATCTAGGTGGTCCAATCCGGTTGAATCAAATCCAAGGGATCCTATGGTATTTTGAAGATCGTTGCTTTGACCTCCTACAATGCTTCATCAATGCACTCAAATCCATCCTAAAAGCTGAATTTCATCAAGAATCCCTATCTCAAAATATCCCATTCGTCCATGCCATGGAAGAGCTTTGTCTCCAAGTACCAATTCATAGGTATTGCATCCAAGGTGTGACAGAATAGATGCACCAACTCCGGTTGCAGTTCTGCTCCATAAGCATCGGTCCATTTGGCTAAGTGATTGCACAGATCACTCCTTCCGTCGTAATTCTTTGTCAATCGTACCTTTAGGTGACCAAACCACACCCTCATCATATTTCTATATTCCCACCATCCATCGAGGTTGTCTTTATGCGTACCCCACCATCATGTAGGCGTAGCGCACAGCACCAAGTCCAAGTCTTAGAAGCGATGCTTCTTTGGCACTTCTCTTTCAAATGCATCGATAAATTTATCAACATCAGTTAGAACATCATATTAAGGCAGACTTCTTACCTCTGAAGATGTGTAGTGCGGCGATTTGGTCATCATGTTACAGCATAGCGTAGATACTTCGTGCAACCTATTCTACCAATGTTCCAATTCCTCGTCTGAATCTGATGTGCTGGAGCTTTCGTGATCCCATGCAAGACGTTCATGAACTGTTAGATTCACCCAATCTTGATCATGCGTTGTTATCTTATAAATCTGGTCCAAATTGTCATCACTCTCGTAATCATGAACTAGTTCGGTGTAGTGCAATCCTTCTGCAGGGTCCAGCGGTACTACTACGTGGAGCAATTTTCTTTCAAATGACATCATCCGCTTCTTCAAATTAATCACCCTGTTCATGTCAATAGCCCGGTCGATCCCAAGGAGCGCATGGTATGGATTGTTGTCATCCACAAACTCTATCACATCAAAATCGGCCAATGCGCTCACACCTTCGATATCGACTGTCAATACCTGTAATCTTCCCATGGGGATAATATTTTGTTGATTCGCCATCCTCAAATGAATGGGACACCACTGCAGCATAGGTTTTCCCATTCTCTCCCATGTTTGTTTAGGAAAAACATTCACGTCGGGCCCTAGATCCAGAATGACTTGGTCCATTTCATATTCTCCTATCTGCACGGTGAGACTCATCTCCTGCCGTGTTCTTGCTTCATTCTTACCAATATTTATGATCACGCACGGGCTGTCAGGATTATTACCAGCACACTTATTGATAAACTCCTATAATCCCTTGATGGTCTTGCTATCTGGCAACAATTTCATACAAGTCTCCAAAAATGTAGTAAGCATGGATGGGTCGATTTCTTTAGACTGCTTATCCTGACTTCCATAGCTAGAAGCCTGAGCGAAGCTTTTCTTTGCTTCCATGAAGGTTTCCTTCATGTGCTCTAAATCAAATCCAACCTCCTTTTCTAGAGCTTTGCGGACCCACTTACCTTCTTCAAGCTTCCTTCCCTTATCTTCACCAGTCATCATTCCACTTTGCATAACGATGTTCACATTAGGATCCTCTTCGCGAGGTTCAGCCCTCATCATCTACAGATTCTAGGTAGGTTGCTAAGGTTGCACCCCTTTTTCGCGTATCTTAGCTAATAATGTTGGGCAATCTTCCATCGTGTGGCCAAATTGAGTGTAATATCTATACGAAAGGCACGCCAAGTTTGTGCATTCTCGCGTGTAGTGTCCTGGTCACCCACAGTTGTAGCAAATCACCTGTCCTCGACCTTTACCAAGCCCTCCTCCACCTTGGCTTCGTCTGTGCCCCTGTAACCCTCCTTGTGCTCCCCAGCGCCTTGATCCAAAGGCCAATTTTACACCTGCATTTTATATGCAAGCGTTCTATCCATCATTATCTCATAGCTATGACAGTTACGCTCATCATGACCCACCGATTGACAGAAGTTGCAGAAGAGTTGTTGCAGTGTCTGTACAAAGTTCTGCAGTAGGTGACAATTGTCTATCACATGTTTTCCATCCACCTGATAGATAGCACACCATAGTGCAGGCCCTGTACTTGGCCCTGATTGAGCTTCTGGCCTCAAAGGCATCAGCCCTCCTACTGTAACATAATTTGTGAAGACGAGGCAATGATCTTTGTCATGCCCCTGACTTTTACATTTCAGGCACTAGACTTCTTCGTGCACCTCTGGCCGAACTACTCTATCCTTCTTCAAACTTTGAAATTATAGGCAAAGGTTCTGAAACTATGCATGAATATGTTGAACTCCCAAATTAGCATCCTGCATTGGTGTCTCATGCAATCTCATTGCAATCTCCAGCGCTTCCACCCGGGACCCAATCTTTTGCTACAATAAAGCAACCCTCAAATGAGGCAAGAGTGAAGCCACAAACCATTCGCGGTGCTGCCCATATGTAAGATTCATGTTGGCTTCGTGGATAATTCACTTCAACCTCTGATCCAAATCCCAGGGTGTCTCGCTAGGCTTCATCATGATCTCCTTGAATCCAATAATTGATTGAGCTTCAGACTTAGGCCTACTGAACTCCTTATTCAGCGTGGTCTGAATATCTGCTAATGAAGCCATCAGGTTATCAATGCAGTGCTTAATATACCATGTCAGCGCACATTCCTGTAAAGCAGTGACCAACATTGCTTTCTTCATCTGATCGTCTGTTATACCTTGAGCCTCCAATATAGCCTTCATGACGAACCAAAACTAGTCCGAGTCCTCTGTTCTTGAGCCCTTGAAAACGGGAAACTTTACTACATTCGCCATATTGAATGGTCGCAGAGGTGGTGATGGTGTGGGAAAAGGTGTATGTGGCGTAGGTGAAGATGGAGGTGGTGTGGGTGGATGGGGTATTCGTGGGAACCCTTGTCTTATCAATTGAATAGTGCTCTACGGAGAAGCATGTGTTGCTTTCTTGTTGTCACTCAGAGGAGATCCAATCAATGGGCTATATTTATGGCTTGCTTTCCCTCTATCCCTGAAGATCTTTCCACTTCATGTAGCTCCAAACATCAAGGTAACTGCATAACCTACTTTTCACACAAGAGCATCTTAATCCAAGTATTTAAAGACCTTAAATAATTACCTTGCAGTCCCTTGAAGAAGCGACGCTATGCTTCGCTGTAGCTAACCAAAGTATCAACCACGAACTCTGTCATGAATCCTCCTATGATACGATCAAGACAATGATCGATAGCGCGTGCAATCTTATCTTCTGAGGCTTCCAGTCTTCGCACTAACTCCAGGGTCCACACTATCAGACCATCAAGCCTCCACCTTCCTTGGTCATCTTCCAATTTAGTGATCCACTCATATAATTCAAACGAGAAGGAATAGAAGAAGATTTCATGTATCTCTGTGTACATATATCTATCCAACCACTATTCTTTCGTCAATTGCAGGTTCATGTTCTCTTGCGCCATGAATTCGTGGATCTCTCTATCCAACCAATCTTCAATTTCCTTCTTAGTTGGATTCTAGTGATGCGACATCACACATCTCTTTATGCAGATCCTGGTCGTAGAAACGGAACCATTTTTTTGGCTTAGTGGGCCTTTACCCAGGTTCAGCGTTAATTAGCCAAGAAAATCCCTAAGCTACTGGCCCTTTTGGCATCAATCCATGGAGCACTGACTGAAGTCTCACCTAAAGCAGTATGGGGGGATGCAGGAACTAAGTTTCCACATCTAGAGATGGTAGTGATGTTGTTTTATACCCTAACCCTGACTTTGCACAGATCGATAAGCCCTTTAGGGATTATCTATATACTTCTCTTATCTAGCTTCTAGACCTTTGCAAAGGTCTGCGATTTTCCTTCGTGGAACCTAAACAGGTGATTTATCTACTTACGCACTTTTGTGAATGTTCTTACCTCTTTATTTACCCCGATCGACTTAAGTATCTGATAAATTTAACATGCATTAATATATTCCTCACGTAAACAGAAATTATTACTTGCATTCATATAACAAAGTAAAACATATAGATTCGTGCATCATTATAGCATTAAATCATATACCCAATATTCTTCATAACATAATCGCATGCATTCATAACAGAAGTAAATAGATCAACACATGTATTTCTAGAATAATCCTCTTTATTAATGTTTCATATTTTCTTTACAGGCTCTAACTATCCTACGCACATAGCTGCAAGAGTCCGCACACTCATTTGTAGACGTCTACCCTAGGCCTCTGCACACACAGCTATAGAGCCTCTTTCCTACGCTAAGACTCTTCGCTCTTAGCTCTTACTGACCCATTACATCAACATTCATTACCAAATCTTACTTAACTGCCTTAGACTTTTCTAAGACTTCCTTCTTTATACAATCCCATGGTCCACGGACCATGGGTAGATTTATCTAAAGCCGACATGACTTACATAAATGAAGGGTAGAAACCCTTTATGACACTTTACATCTTCGTGCGCCGCGACCACAAAATGCGGAGACTTTACACTTTTTATATAAAAACTTGGGATTTATGCCCCAAACTTGGTATTTTAATCCCAAAAATGACCCTAGGTGACCCTATCCCAACAAGTAGTACCACCATGTCGAGAGCTATGAGGATAAATACATAAAGTGGACCATGCTACGGCAGGGAAGGTACCACGACATGTCAAATATTACTCATGTTTTTCATACCCTTTGCACGAAGTTGGGTATCAAGGATTCTAAGCGACATTTGGTACTCAACTACCACAGTTGTCTACACAAGTACATCTAGGATGAGATGGAGTTCCTAGACATCTTCTCGCTCAGCACGATGTATCAATACACTGTCAATATTGAGCAAAAGTTCAAATAGAAGAAGCGAGACTTTGGATCTATGAATCTGAAGCAAGGGAAAGACGCCCCCAAACCACAGATCAAAGGAAAAAGCCAAGCCGGGGTGACCCAGGACAACCCGTCGAAGCTACAAGCAAATAAAAACACCACGAAGATAGAAAAGGACAAGGGAAAATGGTGTGAGTTCCATAAGAGCTCCACTCACAACACAAGTGAGTGTCAAGCCAAACAGTCACTGGTGGTCATGCTGAAGCCTTTCGAATCAGACACATGTTCCGACTCTGAGTCAGAACCCAACAAGGGAAATGTCAAAGGGAATCAGATCATTGACGCAGATCCCAATACCACTATGGCCACCACCAAGATCCATAAGAATGAGCCTAAAGATCCAAAGAAGTGGGGAACGCCTCTTCCACTCACAGATGTGGGTGAAGGGTTCTCCACTACAATTCATTGTTGAAAGTGGGAGCCAAAAGAACCTCATTTCAACAGATGTCGTGAAGCAGTTGGGCCTACTGACTAGAACACATCCAAATATGTACACCATCGGGTGGCTTCACCACAAGCCCTTCACAGATTAGGTATTGTGTGATGTTGCTCCTCTCAAAGTTTATGATGTATTATTAGGAAAACCATACTTGTGGAAGCAACATGTTGTATATGAGTCTAGACCTTGCTTTGTGATTATTACTTTGGGCAATAAGTTGTACAGGATACTGGAGGTAGCTTCATCTACCGCCATCTCTTTGATCTCTGCAAAGCAATGCAATACGTGATCATTTCACAGAGTAGGAAATTTCTTTTCCTTATGATTGGCCCTCAGGGAAAGAAGAATATTGGGGCCATGGCTCCCATATAGGGCACCTCCGCACAGCAACAGAAGATGGAAAAGGTTGTGGAGGAGTACAAGAATATTTTTTGCCTACCTATGGGGTACCTCTGCACTATCAAGCCAAGCACTCCATCGATCTGACCACGGGTGTGCTGCTACCTAATGGACCAATCTATTGATGTTCTGTTTAAGAGAACGATGAGATCAGGAGGCAGATTCAGGAGTTTTTGTAGAAAGGGCACATCATGCCAAGCTCATCACCCTGTGGGAGCCCCATTGTATTGGTACAGAAGAAGGATGGGACCTAGATACTCTGTATTGACTATCAAGGGTTGAACAAGATCACTATTTGTAATAGGTACCTAATCCCACGGATTGATGACCTTCAGGACCAGCTCAAATGGGCCAAATATTTCACCAATATTGACTTGAAGTCTGATTATCATCAAGTGCCTATTGAACCCTCTGATGTGTGGAAGACTGCCTTCAAATCCAAGGAGGGCCTTTTCACATGGTTGTTCATGCCTTTCGAGTTGACGAATGCCCCCAAAAGCTTCATGAGATTTATGGATGACATCTTGTGACCCTTCACCAATGCATTGGTGGTGGTGAATTTAGATGAAATCTTGATCTTTAGCCAGAGTTTGGAGGAGCACCTCCACCATATTCGACAGGTCCTCCAAACCCTACAACAACACAAGTTGTGTGCCAATTTGGAGAAATACACTTTTGGCATGACCCAGGTTCAATATCTAGGGTACATCATTGATAAGCAAGGTGTGCATGTGGACCCAACCAATATACAATTCATTCAGGATTGGCCAGCCCCAACCTCTCTGACAGAGCTTCGCAGCTTCCTAGTTCTTGCCAATTTCTACCACAGGTTCATGTTGGGGTTCTCTCATATCACTTGGAATTTAAGTCAAGTCACCCAGGGTAGAGTGAAAGAAAAATTCTTTTGGTCTAAAACACAATAGAAGGAATTTTCTGAGTTGAAGCATTGCCTCTGCTCTGCACTAGTGCTCACATTACCAAACCTGTAGCAACCATTTGAGATTGAGACAGATGCCTCAGACTATGTTATTGGTGCAGTTATTACTCAGCAGGGACATCTAATGGCTTACCAAAGTGAGAAAATTTTAGAGAAAGTTATCCCACCTATGAAAAATAAATGTATTCAATTATGTAGGCATGCCGTCAATGGAAGCATTACATTATGGGGAAGGAAACAATCATCCACACAGACCACTGACCCCTACAGTTCATACAGACACAAGGGAAATTGTAGAACGATCGCCATCATAAATGGTCCACATGCCTGCAATAGTTCTATTTGAATATTAAGTACAAGAATGGAAGCACCAATAATGTTGCAGACTGGCTCAGACGACCACCAGTCATGGCGTTGATCATTGTGCTCGACTTCTATGGGCACAAGACTTTGGGGTGGATGCATCTTTACAAGAGCGATCCAGAATTCGATAGCACACACAAGACACTCCTGGAAGGTAAGGAAGTTCCAAATTTTCACCTCCAGGATGAACTGTTGTGCCACCTAGGACACATCTGTGTTCCTTAAAATGAGCATTCCAAGATGATTTGGGAGGTGCACTACAGTTAGGTCGTTGGACATTTCAAAGTAGAGAAAACATTGGCAATAGTACAAAAGTATTTTTATTGGTTGAACCTTCGTTAGGATGTTGGGAAGTACATTAGATCTTGCACTGTCTGTGCCATTTCCAAACCAACCATCAAGAAGCAAGGCCTATATAATCCTCATCCTACTCCTAGTTGACCTTGGGAATCCATATCGATGGATTACATGTTGAGGCTTCCTTCTACTAAGCATGACAATGAATGTGTTTTTGTGGTCATCGACATATTCTCTAACTTGGGCATTATCGTGACATGCAAGAAGAGTATCGCAGCACAGGCCACCGCTAAGCTCTTCTTTGAGCAAGTGTGGGTGTAGTTTGGGATCCCATAGTCCATTGTCTCAGATCAAGACAGAATATTCCTAAGTGCATTTTTTTCAAGTCTCTGGTCGATGCTGGATACCAAACTTACTAAGTCCATGACTTTCCACCCATAAACTGATGGCCAAACAGAGGTCGTCAACAGGATGATCATACACATTCTGCGCATGTACAACTTGAAGCATCCATGCACATGGGATGAAAGCCTCCCCTGTGTAAATTACAACTACAATAGAGCTCTCCATAGCTCAATGGGCCATAACCCCTTTCAAGTAGGAATTGGATTTCAGCCATTATGTCCCATTGATGTGGTCATACCATTTGTAGCTACTCAAGCATATTCAACTCATGTCCAGTCTGAAGTTGACAGGCCTAATAGCTTCATTGAGAACATTCAATACATCTACTAGCAGTTCCATGATATTTTGGATAGAACCAATGCTAAGTACAAGCATCATCATGATCATTATCGAGTGTCGCATAAGTTCGAGGTGGGTAACAAACTTTGACTACATTTACAGAAGGAGCACCTCGCTCGACTCCACCGCAAGCTTTACCCACTCCAATATGGTCCATACACCATTACCAAGGATGTATGGGAAATTAATTTGAGGTTAGTATTCCATCGTTCCTTGTTCTGCACCCAGTGTTCAATGTAGACTGCCTCCAACCATACAATTGCTGGACACATATGATATTGCAAAGAAACTCACACCAACAGAGCTAAACCCAGACTGCATGGAACATGCAACAAATGATCAAATCATGGACACATAGATCAAGAACACTCACCAACAAAGGATCTAGCTATACCGAATTGTCAAATTAGGCCAACTCCTTCACCAGGGCAAGTGATTCACTAGGGACCAGGTTCAATAGAAATTTCCTCACCTCATGGAGGATCTACACGCAATGGGGACCATTGCTTCCTAAGGAGGGAGGATTGATCTAGGTGGATATTTGTGGCCACCCTCCTATTCCACTTAGACCTCTAGTCAGTTTCATATGTTTCCTTTTCTACTGCAACATTTAATATTTTTAGTAGTTTTTCAAGTCCTGGACTTCTGAAGCAATTTTGACCCCCCTAAATGACATTTTTTGAGGTCTATAGTAGGCCCATTCCCATAGGCTTGCTACAAATCTTGTAGTGCTAGGAGAAAAATTTCCATCAAGGTATCGTATGCGCAAAACAAAGATAATATGACCAAGTTACGACCCCGGGAAGTTGGATGCCCAACTAACCCCAACGAGTCCCACAAACTCTTGGTGTTTCATCTCCTGGGGTTAGGGTTTTGGTTGTTTAGGATTTCCCCTTATTGTTCAATAATAAATAGGCCCTTGAGCCTCATTGTAACATATTTCATAGGCATGTAACCACCACATCTCTTCTTAGAGATATCATCGCCCAAGCAATTTTATTTCCATTTTGTTTGTAAGCATATTTCAGTATTTGATATTAATGAAATGAAGTGCTATTTCTACTGCATCTCAGTATTTATGGTTATATCTCTAATTTTTTGTGTTTATGTTTAAGTTTAGATCAACCTCAACGTTCTTAAGTCCAAACCGCTGATAATACATAGGCATCAAATACTGATATATGTCTCTTAAGATATTTTTCAGATAAACTACCAATGGGAAATGGTGGAACTTGGTAGGTTCTCGACACCGTTGTTTGATAACATCAATTGTGTCAAGGGTATCCCATTTTGGGTATAATTTTTCATTTTCGTACTCATTGGGCTTGATCATCTTATAGTATGTCTGCATATCCTCGCCATAATAGGTGGCAAGTTGACTGCCACTCTCACTATAAAGCATAAGGTGAGATTCATCCATGTGTGTGATTATCCTTTCAATAGCTTCAGCACATTGCATGTCTAGGAATCTGCATGTGATCCTGTGTATCTTGGACCTTTTAATTTTGATGTATGTATGCACATCTTCTAAGTCCTTAGGAAACTTCTCCTGCATGAATGTGTTGTAGATATTGCTCCAAGAAACCTATGTAGTCTTGTCAATAAAACACTGAGTGTCCGCATATGTAGGAATACTTAGCTTTGCAATTTCAATGAGCTCATCAATGCTTAGTTGTGAAATTTCTCTAGAGGCCACTTTCTGAGGTGGCATGCCTCCAACAGATGATGACAAAACGTTGACACTTATACCATGAGCACCTGTTTCTGGAATCACACTCATGATGACAAGATTATTTTAAAACAACTAACTATGTAACAATACTTGTAAATCACATTTAAAGAGTCATCACAGATGATAGATCATGAAAAACTATGAACGACAAGCAAAAATAAATTGCATGCAAGAAAACATACACATGTAAACTAGGAGGGTTCACTTTCAAAGCATGAAGGGGACATGAATGGTCACTCGGGGCTTCATATTGCGCTCGTGCATGCAAGAAAGAGGCAAATATCATCTAGGGCACACTGTCGCACCCTAAAGGGTTGAAGGAATGTGAAAAAGGACCTTCAGGTCTTCCCTATGCACTCATGTTCCTAAGGAGATAAGGAGGGTACATTGTTGCACTCCAAAGGGATGAAGGATGAAGAATGAGAATCTTCAGCTCTTCAAAGTGTGCCTATGTTCTCAAGGAAAAGGAGGGTGCATTGTCACATGTTGAAGGGATGAATAGTTATATCTTCATGCTTTCATGATGCACCTATTCACCCTAAGGAAAATAGGGCACACTATAACACTCTGAAGGGTCGAAGGGAAAGGCATCATGCCTTCGAGATGCACCCATGTGCTCAAGAAGAAAATTGCGCTAAAAAAGGTGCAGTTTTTAAGGCTGAAGGAGCTTTGAGCTCAAAGAGTGCACTCTACCTATTAGAAGCTCAGAAACAAGTTTACACAATAGAATTTGATGATCAAATGAGGAGAAGAATGATCTACAATGCTTTAAAGTTGTTTTCGCATGCATGGAGGAAGACGAAAGGTCTCAAGAATGTGAAAAGTATCTTGCATCTAACAGTGGATTAACACTTGTAGAATCAAAATTCAGCTAAAATGTCAACAAAAAATTTGCAAAATAGGTGATTGAAAACAAACAAAGTAATCTTTGATAGTGAAATCATGAAAAATGGTAAAATATTGAGCATGCAAACTTACATGTTGCACTGGTTGATGAAGGACTTCGTGATTCTCTAGTTGTGTGCTCAACTCAAATGAAATGATGATGTAAAGAATGAACAATTGAGTTCATTTAAAGAAATTAACATGAAAAATTGATTCATGCATGAGTGACACTTGTCATCACATGAAAGGATTAGTTAAGAGAGAGTTAAGGTGGATCCTATTTTCTAGGAGTGTGCTCTCGTGCAACAAGTTGGTTCATGCATGCAATTGGACATGGTGCATGTGTTCGACATGAAGGAGTGTGCCCAAGTAGGGTGTACCTTCTCATCCTGAATGAATGTGCCCTAGTAGGGTGCACTTCTTCATCCCGGAGGAGTGTTCTCACCTCAAGTGTGAGCCTTCATCAACTCGAACTGTGCTTTTTTCTTTTGTGAATGATTTTCTTTCTTTCTGCTTGCTTTTATAAGGGATTAGTAAAGGCTTTCCTGGATCTGGATGATAGAATTTGTTTTAGCCCATTTTAGCCTATTCATTGTTCATATAATTTTGAGGGGCCAAAACACAATTTTTTCCAAAAGAAGGCTAGGGAGGTGGAGGTCCAAAAATCAGTCTTTTCGCAAAAGGACCTCTAATGTTTTAGCTAAATCTACATGCTAACCATTGAACAAGACTTTATTCTCTATGAAACACAATTTGATTGTCCATAAATATCAAATTCCAATTTTTTCCCTACTTCTATTGATTTTTCCATTGATTTATAGAACCTAAGTCTATGAACCTAGAAGTCCAAAAATCTAAAATTATTTGAAAATGTTATTTTTAGAAAGACCTATATTTGGATGTCAACATGGCTAAGGACATGGCTCCTCTCATGTCACGATGATGTGGCATATTGATTTGGCTAAATGATAAGGCTAGATGAATTTGCATGTTGATGTGTCTTAATTGTTAGAGGGGAGTTAATGTGGCAGCAGAGCCAATAATGTGACATGGAATCCAGGGCATCCAGAAGGTTGACTTGTTGACCTTAGCAGAATTTTGGAAATCCAAAACTTCCAACAATAAGAATTTGGAAAAGACATGGATGCTTGTGAAAATCAAATTGAACCATTAGATGCTAGACCATCAAGTGTCATAGAATTTCCCATCTATAAACAGGTTTTGGATAGTGGGGGTTCCAAAATCTATTAGTTGTTGTCCCCATTAACTTTTCCTATTATCACTCAAAATATGGATCCAAAATTTATTAAATATTGGAATCCTAGAAAATGTTCCTTTTTTAGAAAACCTAGATCCATATGGTTGACTATTAACCAACCATGGGGTTGGACCCAAATGTATCTAGAAGATTAGAAATTTTAAAAGATCATGGATTTGAAAATTTTATAAATAAGGCATTTTAGAAAAACCCTGATCTAGATGTGACTCAACCATTGACGTGATTGACCTGTGAACGTGGCACAAGGTAGTGGTAACATGTGGGCATAGGGCTACCACAATTCATTTGTGTAGATGCTAACATGGCATGGAGTAGAAACACTTTTAAGGGCCATAAATTTATGCCAATTTCTAGAAATGAGATGAAATTTATATTATTAGAAATATCTCAAAAAGTAGAAGAGAATGGTAACTTTTGAAAGAAGATTGGAGATGGTCCAAGAGAAGATTTGTTTTTTTAATCCCACATCCATAAATTGACCATGGGGTTCAAGTATGTTATACACTTTTCTCTACCTAGAAGTGATATTGGCCACTAGAGAGCATCAACTATGCTAGTGTATCATCCAAGAAGTTTTCATCCAATGGAAAGTATGCAGCTAGAATATGCCACTTAGGAACTAATAGTCATTTTACAATAGTGTCCACACATCCAACCTTGAGGATGACATCACTTTTGAAGGGGTAGGGAATGTTAGGGTCTTACTCTAACCTCGCTACTTTGGGTAGAGGATGACGCCACTTTTGAATGTGTAGGGAATGTTACAGTGTTATTTTAACCTACCCACTTTGGGTACTTAGTCAATTAATGTATGGGGCTTGTTGTAGGGGCCTCTTAGGCCTATGTAATTTATCATATTTATATGAGTAAATATATGTAATAAATGGTAAAAGGTAAATGTATGAGTGATTAGTTGAAGTGGGTATGACTGCTCTAGCCACATGTAATGTGCGTGAAGTTGGAACAAGAAGACAATTGGAATTCCTTCCCAAAACTCATTTCTTCTTTGTGAGTATTTATGTGTGTTCTTGCTATTACTATGATGTAACATGTTCTTGTATGCACGTGTAAGCTAGGCTTACAAAATGTGGCACAGATGCCTCCTTCATTTGACTATATGACAACAACTAAAAATGAGGGGGTGGTTTGAACTTGCAAGAAGAAAAAAGTAACAAGGATTAATATGCAAGAAGATAAAAAATATGTAAATTGAATATTGGTTCGAAAAGATGCTAGTCTTCATTGCAAGAAATATTTCGAAGCAAATCATATCAAAATTTATCTTTCGATCAGTTTTGAACCATCTATCATGGTTCATCATTAGGACAAGATGTAATATTGCAAGACTGATTGTAGAAGTTCATTCATGCTTCTTTATAAGGAAGGATGATGATGAAAATTCATAGACATGTGGCCCTTTGAGAAGAAATTTATGTGCATCCATGAAATTTACCATGGAAATAATGTGTATTGGCCACCAATCGACCATATTATATTAGAACATCAACCACCAAGAATTTAATACATAAATTGAGCATATTAGAACATCGACCACCGAGAATTTAATACCAAACTTGCCAACAGGAGGAAGAGGTGAAATCAAGCCATTGATCAATCATTACAACATTTTTGGAACACATGAAAACATCATTGAATGTATGGTAAGCTAATTTTTCCAGGTTTGATAAGGTAGCTATTCTTCATTCTTATTAAAATGATGCAGAAAATTGTCTTCAACATACCAATGGAGGATGAAAAGAGGAAGATAACGGTTAAGGATTTCACTGCAAGGATTGAGCTAGTGGAGTTTTTTAGTGCTTGTGTGTAAATAGTGTTTAATGTTTTTCCTTACCATTGATGTCGGTCCTACAAAGCAAAAGAATTTTGAAGTTGAAAAGGTCATACATTAAACACCCATCATTGTGATTCGTTGAGTTGACTATCGACTATCCATGAATGATGAGCAGGGAAAGTTCCATCCTCAAAGCGAGAGGAAACAACACGAGTTTTATTGTTTAATTTACGTGGTTTTTTTTTAGAAGAAAAAAATAGAGCTTCTTCATTATATAAATAAGAGAAGTTACATAAGTCCAAGACAGGGAAGAGAGAGTCCAGTCACAGAGAGACAACTAGAAACAAGACATAAAGATCAAAACTAAACATAAGCATAGAGACCTAACAAAACTAGAAAAATCTGAGGATCCAAGACGCAACAAGCTCAGACAATGGAAAAAAGGATCCATATGAATAGACAACCAAAAAATTAGAGCTCAAAGGATCCCACTTGAGAGATGGATCAATCGATCAGATACTCAAAAAACATTATGCCAGGAAGAAGGGAAACCCCTCTTTTAGACAAAATATCCTCTTCCATATTTTTCTCCCTGTAGACATGGAGAAAATAAATGTCGTTGAAGGAAGAACAAAGCACATCTATGTGATCCATCTATTGATATAAAAATGGAACCTCTAGAGAATTCCTATCCAATAACCAATAAATTCCTATCTTAGAATCATCAACAACCTTTATGGATTCAATATCCAACCAGGGAGCACTTTATAATAACCCCCACAGTGCCACTACCTCTACCCAATAGTTTGTGCCTCCCGCACCGATCCAAAAGAAGTGAAAATACCTATTGGGACAGATTTTGATGGCGAACCTGCAACCATAGACCCCATCAATAGAGGCCCCATCAAAGAAGTCCATTTGAAAAATATACCCCATGAATTGGATGGAATGTTGAGATGGCTTTGGAGACCATGGGCCAATCTTGAGGAAGTAACCGACAATTTTGAAGCTAATAGGATGAAGTAATTTACATAGTTTACATAGTTGTTTGATGTGGTAAAAATCTAATAGTTGGTGTACAAGGCCTATGGTGTGCAACACGATCTTTATGATGGTGATTCTATGTCCTCTTGGTGGTCGTACATCATATATAGATCTAAGAAATCTTCACAACAGATATGGATGCCATTGTGGTATTAATGAATTTTAACTGTACATTTAGAATAGCAGTGGCGATTTAAAAATGGGGAAATGTACTCAAAAGTATCAATGTGACAGTAGTTGAAGAATTGTTTCTTTTTTTTCATTGTTGGAAGATACTCTACCAGGCTTAGAAATTTAGCCTGGAGATGCTCCCACAAGCATACATAGTCACGCCTCGGAATGGACCAAGGGACTTATGAGTACCTAACCACCACACACACCCATTAGACCACGGGCCAAACTTTCCAGAGATGTATACATAAGGCGAGACTTTCCAGAGATGTATACATGTGTAGGATTTTGTGAAAATTGATTTCACTAAGTATTCACCTCCATTAGTTGACTTACATTTATGTGCCAATTACTAATGTGTACTAGAGACTTTACCTCTTTTCTTGCAATCCTTGCTCTTCCATTCTTGAATGGGTCATTTCAAATTGTCCATATGGCAGCAACAATTATGATGTTGATTCATAATCCTTGTGGGCTTTATTCTTCATTGGGGAATCATTGAGATTAAAAGCATCATTATTTATTTATCTCATGACAATAATCCTATTGGAAAGTTATTTGGTTGTTTCAGATAATGTATCATTCTATCTTGTCCCTTTTCTCATCCTTTTAATTTTCCCCGCTATGTCGAGGGGATGTGGAAATGATGCTCAATTATTGAAAATGGGATTGTCGACTTCAATCTCCTTGTAGTTCAACTCAAATATAGAAAATCTATTAAATGGTAACTACTCGTAGTAAAAAAGGAAGAAGATCAATTGACCTACTCGACTGTTGGCCACCTTGGCTAATCATTAACCCTATCATCATCAGATGGTAATATTTTGACTAGTCAAGTTCATTCATGTTCATGAAGGAGATAGAGGTAGGTTTTGACTTCAAACTTTAGACTATAAATATCTAGTTCAACTTTCAACTTCAGGTTCGACCGACGGTTACCATTGATTGGGTCGATGAGTTCGACCGCTTGACCAATATGCTATTTTCAATTCAAAACTTTTGTTGAAGTTAATCATGGTTTATTTTGAGCTTCTAGTTCATAATAATCTTGAATGTTTGAGAAAAAATGATTGTACTTTCTTGGTTTAAT
Organism: Pinus tabuliformis; assembly: GCA_031772625.1. NCBI lineage: Eukaryota > Viridiplantae > Streptophyta > Pinopsida > Pinales > Pinaceae > Pinus > Pinus tabuliformis. The sequence goes on from CM062819.1 coordinate 952,561,645, forward strand.
CTTTGCATCTTTAAATCCACATTAAGATAAAAGTTCATCCAATTTATTGGGGATATGGAAAAAACTATGAAGTCATTAATCAATTGATTGAACTAGAAATCAAGGCATTCATTTCACGTTAAAGTATGTATGCCTGACAACTGAGAACAACGAACTTGATGGGGGAATTATCATCTAATTTCTTGTTGCACATTGTATAATCAGAATTGGTCAGTTAAGGCAATTGGTCGACCACACTGATAATAGGTCAACTTAATAATATTGTGTGATGTACTCAACAATGGTCTCATTCAATTTGATTTTGACTAATATATGATGATTCAATCAATGTTGGTGTCATATAGTGACCAATATGAAAATAAGTGCTCAATATGATTCCTCTAGTTTGCCATTAAATTTGGGTATAGTGGATTGACTTACTCGAAATAATTGCATTTCTTTGGGCTATGGAATAGTTTTTTACTTGACTGGTTGGTCTATTTCTCATCAGAATTGGCTATAATTTAGTTTGTTGAGTCTATAATTCATATAGGAATACATGACGAATGTAAAGTGATGAGTCTTTCAGTCAATCATTGGATTCATAAGTCAGGGGAGGGTGAAACGTGAGCCTTGTTCAAGGTAAGAAAATTTCTCTACCTTTGTAACTAAAATCAATGTCTAGTTGATGAGATCAAGATCTTCATATCAAGTCAACAACTATTGTAAAAAATCCCAATTCTGGAAAAAATTAGTGTGTATAGTCATGCTAAAGTCTTCCTTCATAAAAATTAATTGGAGAATCCAAGAAACATCAAAGAAACCAATAGTATACAGCAAGCACTCATCCCAGACATCCTTTATACAACACATTTGATAATGAAAAAACACATGAACATTAAGTAGTAGCCATAAAAATAAAGTTATCAATAAGAGGAATAAACGTTATCTTAAGGAACAATAAAGCATCCATTACAACCAAGAAAAAAATTGAATGTACAGTTGTAGCAACCCTGGTGAACACTCCATGTAAAATTATATAAGGCCACGGTTGATGGGACACATAATCCAAGATGAATGGTGGGAAAAACATCCTAGTGTGGGTGTTCATTGGTTTAATGGCTAAGGAAATTGGCAAAGGAAATGGCTAAGGCTTTGGAAAGGAAAAATGGAATTTTTGGCACATTTATTTATGAAAATAATGGAAATTAGGAGAAAAATGAAGTGAAAGGTCACAGGTTGCACATGAGTTGGAAATTGAAGGAAAATAATGGAAAGTGAAGAAAATAGAGGCCTCATTTATAAAAAGGCTTATGAGGATCAATTGGCAAGCTTCTTAGACAGTGTTAAGCTCTTAGTTAGTGTAAGTTCTTGGCTCAATCGTTTTCTATAGTTATGCATGGGATCAAGAAAGACAAAGAAGGCAAGAGGAAGGAAGGAGAAAGCAAGGAAGTGAAGGATCAAGCAGCTACAACAAGATGCTTGGCAGGTATCGATTTGCATGTGTATTTTCCTGCTAGATTTAACATGCATGGTATTGCATGTGGTTATTGATATACCATAAAAACAAGAGGTGGTTTGATCTTCGTTGGGCCTAGTAATCTTGAGTTTGGGATATGCGGTAAAGCCAGGAGAGTAGGTCTCGGTTTAGGGCCTAGTGATCCAGGTTTGGATATGGTAAAGCCTGAGAGAGTAGGAGAGAGGAAAATTCCTCACGATGTAGGTGGAGAAATTCGGTGGCATCCATGCTTGTTTGGCCTAGTGATCGAGTGGAGATCACGTTAAAGCATGTTATGATGTGTGCACTGTGTTGGCCTAGTGATTCGGGATGGATTACGATAATTTTTTGTTTCTATTGATGAGGGTGAGGTGGTTTAGCTTCAGTATGCCCTGGTTTTCTTTTGGTTTGAGTCCCACATTCATGCTTGGAATATGGCACAAGAGTGAATGGCTTAAGAGAGATTTGGCTCAATAATTCTATGGTCAGGTGGAATGTTGAAGTCCCATCTCGAGTTTGGTTTTTGCATCATTAATGAAAGGTTATTTATCCTTGTATTTCTATGAGAATTTTGATGGATTATATGTGGTCTATATGGAGCCTATACTTTCATGAGTATTTCTGTTGTTATTATGTTGGTTATATGTGTGTTTTATGACAACAACTATGTATGGCTCTCAACATGTTTTTTCTTGTAAATGAATGGATAGTGTATCTATGGCCTAATAGATGATGATGCAACAAATGAAATGAGGGAACAATGGTTCATAATGATTCTCAGATAAGTATGAGATCCCTACACTTAATTTGTTGTTTACACATGTACGTTACATGTTGATGATATGTTTGACAAAATGCCTGGCATGGCTAGTAGGGGTTTGATTAAGGTCTTGTTTAACTTATTTATTTTGCATCATTGTTTCCCTGTTCTTTGATTGATCTTAAGTTATCATTCCATTTTGGTCAGTGACCTGGGCTTTGGGCTTGAAAAAGTGGCTCAAATCCCAGGGTCATTGGCATAAGACTGGAAAATTGGGTCTTTGGATGTTGGCAGGCAAGCCCGTGAGAGTCACTTTGGGTTTCTAGACAGAAACTAAGGCTTAAGATTTCCAGAATGTTAAGTAAAATTGACTCAGGGTTTGAGTCAAGGTTGACTTAGTTAAATAGTAGTGGTTTTGGGCACATGGTATAGTGTACCCATGGTATTATGGTCTGTGGTATTACATGAAATGGAGCCTATAAAAGGCTGGGAATACTTCATTGTAAGAGACGCCTGGAGGTGAGTGGTGAATGCTCACTTGGCCAGATTGGCCAGGGTTTTGGCCAATGCTAATGAGATCTCATTGGGTTGGGTTTTTTCCTCGGATTTGGGGTTTTCCTGGATAAATATTATGTGTGTAATATTTATGTGTATTGTTGCTAGTTATTTTATTATTCCTCTCTATAAATCTTGATAAATATCAGCGATAATTTATCTCTCTGCCGTAAATTTATTAACAACTGGTATCAAAGATAAGTTAGCTCCAAAAGGACATTTTTTGTTGCCAAGTGTTTGTATTGGCCTTGTAGATAGAGAGATAATTAAGTTTTGCTTGCAGATTTGGATCAAAAGCCATAGATTGTGAAGCAAAGATGCACATTATTGGGTCATGAGAGATTCAGTGGATGAGGAGGATATCTGCACGTGGATTAATTAATTGATGAGAAATGTACCTGAAAATAAGGCCTAGATAACTAGCATTTACAGCGGCTGGTGACACATGTAATTCGGTAGATGGGTTCTTTTTATATGGACATTGATTTCATATGTACAAAGAAAACAACAAGTGTAAATTTTTTTTATTATAATGGAGAGAAATTTTTAATTTGCAGGTAAATGGGCATACTGCTGTAAGACCTAGTAAGGCATGCGTACCCTTGGGTAATTACCATAAAGTTTGGTTTAGACCTAGGTAATAGGGGTATGTCAGGTTAACAAACCACTAGTAAAAACTTTGAAGGGTGTAAGGGCTAGAGTGAGAAGGATTCTCTCACTTAGCAAGTTTCGGCTGGATTTAGTCAAGGAACCCCAAGTCAAGTTTAAGGGGGGAATTGTTAGGTAAAATTGACTCGAGGTTTGAGTCAAGGTTGACCGAGTTAAATAGTAGTGGTTTTGGGCACATGGTATAGTGTACCCATGGTATTGGTCTATGGTATTGCATGAAATGGAGCCTATAAAAGGCTGGGAATAATTCATTGTAAGAGACGCCTGGAGGTGAGTGGTAAAGGCACACTTGGCCAGATTGGCCAGGGTTTTAGTCAATGCTAATGAGATCTTATTGGGTTTGGTTTTTCCTCATATTTGGGGTTTTGTTGGATAAATATTATGTGTATAATATTTATGTGTATTGTTGCTAGTTATTTTATTATTCCTCTATGTAAATCTCGGTAAATCTCAGTAATAATTTATCTCTCTGTTGTAAATTTCTTAACACAGAACATCAGTGGGACCTAGGGATAGGATGTCTTAGTGGTTGACATGTCTCGGTTGGTTGATGTGTTTCATCGGTTCCACTTCCTTAAGGTCACATAGGAGGTTGAATCCAATCATAGTAGCCTCCCATCACATGTTTACCCAGTTGGCATGGTTACTTGGGTAGATGTGGGAGGAGAGTGTTATAGAGTGGTATCAGAGCATGGTTCACCCCTCGAACTAGATTGGTGGTGTGTGTTGGTCATACATGCATGTTGGTTGCATGTGTGTCTCTTACACTTTCATTCCATGTGCTTATTGCATTGCATGATGTTAATCATGTTTGTAGTAAGGTTGTCTTGAGGAACTTGATGTTGATTTTGTGGAATGCATCATCATGAGTATATTATTGGTTACATATCATTATATGTTGCTTGATTACATCCTTGTATGTTAGTTTTAATTATTGTATATTTGATTACATGTATCAGTATTGTAGGTTTGGTTACAAGTATTGATCGATTATGCTCGACTACATGCGTTCATGTGTATGTGTAGTTGATATGGTCATGCATTGATGACTGGACTCTAGCTAGAATGGTGTGGATATGGTTTGGTACTCATGTGTTATATGTCTATATGCAGTTGTTATGCATGTATGGTCTTGGTTATAGTTATGCATGAATAGTAGGCCAAACATGCATTATGAAGTCATGGTATGCAATTTAGGTCATCATGGTGCTATTGGTTGTTAGGATGCTAATGTGTTGGCTGAGATAGAACATGAGATGTAGATCATCATAGTGAAGCTGCAACATTGGACCTTGAGGCAAGAGCATGTCGTCATATAGGTGTGTATGTTGGGCATTCAAGTATGTAAGTTAAGGATTGTTATATGCATTAGGTTTGTGTACCTGTCTTTTGATGTTGTGGTTACATACATGATAGATGCTAGTTTATTAGTTAGTCATATGGACATGTTTCATATAGTCATAAATGATGGTATCCTGTGGTTGTATGCATTGCTATTGTTGTTTTATGTTAGATAACTTGATGATTATGTTATACGTTGTTGATGAGTATGTTACAAATTAACTTCTTGTTGTTATATGATAGTTAGCTTGATGATTAGGGTTATTGAATTTAAGATCTTGATGTTATATGTATCATACTAAGTTGGATTAGACTATGTAGATGGTTATGGTTACAACATTTAGGTATGAGCTGACATATTTGTGATATGGTGTTATATTAATCTAGATTACTTGGCATATGTGATTGATATGTATGAACAACCAATGTTTATGAGCTTATGGTGTGAACATGCTAGTTATTTACTGTTATGGATATCATGATTTATGTTTGAGTTGATATGTTGTGAAGTTGTATCGTGCTAACCTAGATTGATTATGCAAACAAGATAGCCTCCCCTGAGAAACATTAAAGTACAAGTTTTCTTATGTCATATATGTGGTGTTTGATTGTTTAATTAGGTCATCTAGTTAATTTAGTTAACATGGTATGTTTGCAAGTTTGTTGAATGTTTGATTTATTGCATAATATGAGTATTTGTTCAAATGATCTTGTTTTAAGATGATTGTACTAACATATGTTTTGAGACGGTTGATATGTATTTGAGTGTAGTAGGTGACAATTGTAGCATTATGTCTTATGCTAGATACAGTCCTAGTTATAGGTCGCACATCTAGAGTGCAGTAACCAACCACTATAAACTAAAAATGTGATTTGTGACTACAGAGTGTGTAAAGTTGATAGTAAGTTGCATGTCACACTTTCATAGTCTAGGGAGACTAGCATTGTAAGTTGCGATTGTGACTTGCAGGTAAGAAAGAAAATCACAAGTTTTAAAACTTTAATGTTAGGCTCGTTAGGATGTAGTGAAACCCTAGCTAGGTAAAAGGAAGAATCAAACCTTAAGAAATCATAGAAAAAAGAGCTTGGGGATATTCTCATTATTGCCTCTGAACTCAAGAGTGGATGAAGCCAGGTTGATCCCTGCGACAGTATGCTGACATTGAACCACAAATAGCTTATGATGCATCTTATATACCTTAACATAATGATATATGCTTCCCATTAAGATTTTTTATAGATGTAAATGAACCTTCTGATCTAGTTGCATCCTTATCCAAATCCTAGGACATACAAAAGGAACACATAGTACTGAAACAAGATACATTTCACCTAAATAAACAAACAAGGAGGAACAACGTTTCTAGGTTCTTGGCAAAATGAATGAATGCAAATGCCATAAATCCTAGTGTTCAGGATAAAACATGACATGCAAGCTTAGGAAATTTTCCCCATGGCCACATATGCACTTGTAGCCTTAATGATAACTGGATTTTTAAAGGGTTTTAACCATTACAATCAACAAGGAAATTTCTAAGACCTTGAAAAGCACAGGGGGGCCAGAATTTTGATATACAGGCTAAAATATTAGGTGTTGTTGTAGAGGCTACAACACATTCTCTCTCTATATCTCGCATGTGTGAAACCCTCCTTCTGCAGCTTTGCACATGTGAACTTCTAGGCAGAAGGGTCGAGTTTCTGGGCAGTTTCTGGGAAGCCGAATTTCAGCCTAGGTAGGCCTTGTAGGATCAAGCTTGTTGGGCAAATTAGAGACTTGACAAGAAGGAAATTTGACTAGTTTTGACCATTGTATTTTTGGTCAATTTGACCATCATATTTGACTAGAAGAATTAGGTGTATCTCTTGTTGAACTGAAGAATTTCTCTAAGGAAAATGTTGTTGGGTTCTTCCCCCAAGTGGGTTTTCGCACAGTAAATCTTATGTTACCTTTTTGCATTGTGATCTCTAATGTCCTATTTCTTTTATGGTTGAATTCCTAAATTTTAATTGCTTAATCATCAATTGAAAGTGCTAAAAGAATATCTACATCATTGGAAGTAATTATTAATTTTCAGAAATTAGTATTCGTATCTATTGCACTTGAAAACTCAACATCTAATGCCCTGTATTAATAAGTCAATAAATAATAATAATAATAATAAATAATACTAATATTAATATATAAATAAAATAAATAAATAATAAAGAAAATATAATAATAGTAAATAAATAAAATGATAAATAATAAACTGAAGTTTTGAATAAATATATAAAAATAATAAGAATAAGTAAAGTTAACAAAAAGTAAAAAGTAATAAAAAAAGCATGAGTTAAATTAAGAAAAAAGGTTGAGTAAAGGAAAATTTAAGACAAAGGAAAATAGAAGTTGGCATGATGACACAAGGATTATGTGCATGTGGATCCTCTTCCAATCCACTTTCTATTTAATGGATGAAAGAGAGATGATAGACATTCATTCTTTCGAGAGGAGAATGTTGGGAGACAAAGGATTCATTGGATGTAGTAGTTGATTAAGGGCTCGGGGTGGCCAATTGTTGAAATATTTAGTACAGATGAGCATATGGTTGGGTGGAGAGTCACCCCCAAAACATTTTTGTGGTCAGTGAGATCCAGATAGCACAACAAATCTGAAATATCCAATAAGAAAAATCATCGCTTTACAAGTAAGTCTTTTCTTCTCATGTTTTCATAAATTATGTGTTGATCAGTGAAATATTTTATGTTGATTATTAATAGCATAGATTTATGTAATTAGTTGTATGTTTTGAATTTGGGTCACTACATGTTAGCTCTCCTCCTTTTATGATTAGGAGTATCCCATAAATAAATTGGCTTCAAGATGACTAGGAATATTAACATTTCGAGTCTCTGTTCTTTACTCAATTTTCTTCTTCCTATAGATTGGGTGGAAACATTAAATTTACCAATTTGAGCATTATCCTAATTTGTGTCACTAAGAAATTTAGTGTCACATTTGTAAGCACAATAGGTTGTTAGATATTATTTCCTAATTTCTTTTGTATTTCTAGTAATTTCCTTGTATTTTGAAATTCATGATATTTCCCTTTGTCTCATAAATTTCGGTCAAGGAATATGAAATTGACACTGCTAGAAAATTTAAAAGAAAGCTTAACATGAGTTATAAATATGCTACAAAAACTTTAAGATATTTATAATATCTAATATACTTGATAAAGAACTAACAACTATATACAAAGAACTTACATTTCCTACCCTAATGTGGCTCATAAAAACCACATCTAACTTCCACAAAAGCCTATGTTGTATACTATTTAATCTTGTTAAACAATATCTCTTTTTAGAAAGAAAAATCCAACAGACCTTTTATATTAATATTAGGTTGTTTACATATAGAAAAATATTCCCCAAAAAAAAACATTTCTAGTGATTTGTCTGAGTGCACTGATATTATCACATAGACCTGTTTGTACTCTGCCTTTAAAGAGAAAGATACATGTAAATAGAACCATATAATAATCACTAATTCTCAAAATTTTATGACAATAAAAATATGATAACATAGAATGTCAACATCAAGAGAGATTAAACGTATGTTTAGTTGATTTCCCCCATCCTTTGTAGTTTGTCATCAACGTAGGTAGAATATATAATCTCCCCAGGTAGATATTTGTGTCCCACCTTTGATAATGCATCGACAAGTCCATTATGTTATTTGTATATGTGGGAAAAGTCACCCCACTAAAGAGTCTAATCAATATAAAAGATTACTGCTTCATAGCCTAATCAATCTAAAGTTTAGATATCGTGTCTTTTTTAACTAGTGCATAAACACTATTTTTCTAAACATCATATGTATAGTTCATAAAAAAGTTGAATGAGTTTAAAGATGGTTGAACATTATACAACCAACCAATTGGATGTTCACATTGTTATCTGTTGGCTTAGGGGGTCCTGACCCGGGTTCAGAGTTAGTTGTGCCAACCAACAAAAACCTACACTATTGGCCCTTTCGGCAACAACCCACGTAGCACAGGCTACAGTCTCACCAGAAGTAGTATTGGGGGATGCAAGAACCAAGTTTCTACATCCAGAGACTAGTATGATTTCTTTCAACACCTTAGATCTGCTTCCACACAGATTGATAGACTCCTAGGGATCTTTACTGTAACTAAGTTAAAGTTGCTTCTAGAGTTGTGCGAAGGTCCACAATCAGTCCTTGCGGACCTTAAACAATTGATTTACCTACTTTCGCGCATCAAAAAGCAACCTTAGATCAGATTTTGCGTAGATCTACTTAATTCGTCGGAAAACATAAGAGGAATAGCTTCTAACTTTGTGGAAGTGGATAACCATTCATTTCATATATTATTAAGACAGATTCAGTGAATTCGCGTAGCATTCATTCAATATTTCAAAAAATATATCATTAATCGACAACATATAACATAAACAGATTCAATGGAAATACTCAATAATTCTTCAAAAAGGTGTCTTTATTTATCTTCCACTCACAAATTACATACTCTCTTCCCTGCGCACACAATTGCAGGGGTCCACACACTTAGTCGCAGACTCTACCCAGGTATCTTGTGCACTCAGTTGTAGGAGTCTTCCCTTCTTCACTTAAGCGCAGGAAGCAGAGCCTTCCTGCCTTAGCACTTCCGCAAAAACCCTCCAACGTATCCAAATATCTATAAAAAGTTATCTCTAAGACTCGCTAAGACTCAATTATTTATAGATTTATAATACAATACCATGGCCCTCGGCTCATGGATGAGTCTTCAAAACCGACCAAAAACAAGGGCTAAGGCCCTTTTGACTCCTATCTATCTGCGCACTCCACATCCACATATCACAGAGACTATACATTATTTTTACAAAATTCGGTTAAATTAACCCCAAAACAAACCCTAGGGACCCTATCCCAACAAGCCCCCAACACAAAGATTGTGACTCGCCCTCGAGTCACTTAGCTGGTGTCGTGATCTTGCCGTGAAGATCTCCCATCTCAACCTATATTACTACAACTTCTACAGCGCTCTACGCCGATGCCTATTGTACTTATTTGACCAATTTTTCAGTTGTTGGCCCCTCCACTACAAGGCGCGTGATCTGCTGCATCTATTGTAATCCTTTAAGCTTCTCCTAGAGTGACAGAGTAAGCTGACATGCTTCCTCTAGCCATGACTGCAATTTGGCCTTCAGCAAAGCCTCCTTCCTCTGCAAGTCCTCCACATGTGTAAGTAGTTGCTTTCCTTCCTACAGCTTGGCGAGGCGTTGCGCTGGTGCCAAAGTGCGCACAGTTGCTCAGACCTCATCATATTATCGTTGAGTTTCTCAAACATCTGTGTTTAGCTTTTGCAAGGTTGGGTCCTCCTGCAAGTTTTTCCATAACTCCATTGTTGCATCAAACATCGACGAGCATTCATTAATTGTGGTGTCCAATGTAGTCATGACCTCCTTTATTTCTCCTCTGCATTGCTCCTGGACCTTTCACGAAGTCGTCAGCTGCAACTTTAATTTCAGCGCTATTATTTTCATTTGAAAGTTGAAAGTCACCCTACCGACTTCTTCCTTTGAATCTCGTACTACAGCAACCAATTTCCTCACTTTGGTTGAGGTCTCTGCATCCTCTAGTATATTCAGCTCAGGCACTGACTTTTATGCCTACTCAATTGTTGTTACCAAGTGTTGGCGATGTGTCTACAATTCCTTCTATTCCTTCGACGCCTGAGTTTTATCTGCGAAAAGTTGCTCGTTGTTGACTTTAAACTCACTGACAATGGTGAGTGCATTGTTCTATGATCTTCAACTCAACTGAGACCCCCTGATGCAGCACGTGAAGGGTCTAGAGCAGCATCACGGCAAGGTTTAGTCCCATATCCTTCATTATTCTGATCATAGCACGATCTTCATCCGATTCAACGCAAATAACCCCTCTGGAAAAGCATTGACTAGGAGGTCTAGAGTCCATTCAATTTTTGTTACAGTGCCACTTCCCTGTATCAGGATCGCTTGCACTCGCTCGCCTATCCGACACCCACCTAAATCTTTTTTTCCTGGATCTGTATCTCACGTAGATCCTTTGGATGCTTCCCAGCATCTGCATGTATTGCTACTCAAATTATTGTAGCACCTCCATGGTGATGTCCCATATCTTGTCCCCGATCTCATCAAGATCGCCTTCTATCAGTACCATGGGATCAATATGTTTCTGCTTATCAGACTTGTGCTTCTTCCGTTGTCTGCCCATATGTTCCTGTCCGCACCTCTTCAAGATGAAAGGAGTTCTCTACTCCTCACCTCTGCCTCCTCCCTATCCTAATATTTCTTGTTCATCTGTGTGGTGGGAAGCAAACATCCCACTCTCCTCGGCATTTGTTCGTTCTTGCTCTGCTTGCTCTTTGGAAATGCGCTCTGTTTCCATCTGTTCCTTCTCTGTGACTGCCTTAGTAGCTTCCTTCCTCTTCTGTTCGACCAAGGCACGCACGGCCTTCTGAGTGGCATCCTTCCACTTCTGCGCCACAGATCTCTCTACACCTTTTCTAGTTACCACATCTAGTGTTGTAGATTCGTGCCACTCTAGTGGCCAATATCCAACAACTTCCTGTACATCTATCTCAGTCACTAAATAAGGTAATAGATGCCAATTTCCCTCTGGGTCCTTCCACTCGTGGATTGAGATGTTGTGAAAGTCATCCTTGAACTCTGCGTAAGCTATCAATTATTCAAACAAGGTTGGGGTCAACCTTGCACTTTGATTAACCACCATCCAAAGGTCCATCTACATTAGGATCCAGAAAATCTTTGTTTCCTTAATTCATTTCGCATCCTTTGTAGACCAGAGCGAGGTGAACCTCACGGCCTCGGGAAAATCCTCCTTGTGTGGAGGAAATTGGTTGTCCTCTGGCAACCTCCACGCCACCAATATGATAGATAGCGGAAGCCAACCGTAATGAAAAGGCTTTCTTTCATCTTGGGATTCATGGCAGTTCATGAGGGACTCCTGGCCGAGATACTACGACCAATTATACTACATTCCCTTCATGCACTATGCAACAAGTGACACTACCGGTGCCAGAACTTCATCCGCACAACACTTCCTCATGATTTTTCCCAAGAGGATCTAGGTAGCAAACTGGACTACCTGGTCTTGAATTGACAAGATATATTATCCGCATGATTTTTTCACAAGACCATACTCTTTCTTCATCTTATCAGCGAGTTCTTTTTCCCCAGTTTTCCCTCCAAAATCCTTGGTAGGGTCCACTCCTTTGTGAGGCAACTTCTTTATCCTTTGGATGAACATATCAGTTATCAGAATAGGCTACCCCAGCCATAGATTCCCATCGTGCACCAGAGCGAGAAGCTGGCACAAACAGACCATATTGATATGTGACTGGTGATAGTGCGGTACTAAAAGCATGTTCAGCAACCCCGACTGCTCATCGCTACAGACCCACTTCATGGTTTCCAATTGCGTAACCCCTATCTTAGCATAATATATCTTCGTCATGTACTTTTGGGTTGCTAGATGCGGAAATTTATCATGATCTGTGAGGTCCCAATCCTCCATTTTCAATACCGGGATGCGCGCAAGCTTAGGTCCTTCAAATGTGACCTATTCAGGAAGCAGGGGAGTGGATACCCCAAATTTTCTAGAATCAAGATCCTTGGTTACTTTGGTCTTTCCCTTCCACAGAGGGATGTACTCTAGGAGCCTAGAAATAGGCTCGATTCCCTCAGCATCAACTTCTTCAACACCTTGGTACTCCTCTTCTTCTAAATCCACCACTCTTTCTAGTTGTTTGTCTTTTAGCTCCTTTGTCCGCACTCTAGATTTTTCCTTGGCGACATTCTTACATGCACTAGCTTCTTCTATTTTTCCTTTGCAATGGAGTGCTTTTCCCTTGCAACTAGTTTCTCTTCTTTTATGGGACTTTGCTTCGGCCTAGGTGACCTTGGCCCGTATGCACAGTGGGCATGGCTTCTATACTAGTTACTTCGGGGCTTGCCGCATTAGACGCAGTCGCTTCTGAACTTAGGGCTTCGGCGGGGTTAGTACTAGTGATCTTCTCAATGAAACACTCTCGGGCTGCTGCAAAACAGTTCAAAAATGAGGGGCGCATTACAAATTCTTCCCAAAACTCGCGATTCATATGCTTTAGATAGTACAATGTGCCAAAAATTCTCAGAATGAAAAGTGTTTTATGTTGAACCAACACACATAAATAGGGGGATTTGAATTCAAATCCGACCATTCCCCCAAAATTCTGATAATAAATGTTGCTTTGGCAGCAGATCTGCAAATATTTTCACCATAAATAGCACATACCCACTCCTATTAACTGCTTATTAGGCATCAAATCATGAATAGTAACTTCAACGGTTATCTTGGCACCCACCTACACTGTAACATCCTCCACAGTGAAACTCATGCAGCATAGTTTCACCTACCACACTCCTGTCATCCGGCACGTAGCCTCTAAATTAATCTTTTCTCCTAATCAGGTAGCGATTTTATAGTCCCGCAATCCCTTGCAGCTACCTGGATTACTGAGACTGTCATGTTGTCATATAGTAATCGCTCAGGGGTAGGATCCCCTGTAAATAGCTTCAACCTACTTTCGTTTACTTTTCTAGGGAAATGTTCCCCATTTAGCTTCGTGAGTTGAACTGCGCCACCATCCGTAATCTCCTTGATGACATATGGCCACAACCAGTGCATTTGAAACTTTCCTAGAAACTTCATGAACTTGCTATCATATAGCAACACCAAATCATTTACCTTGAATGTGCGCAGCTTAATGTGCCTATCATGCCATGCTTTTTCGTGTTCCTTTTGCACTTGTTGTTGGAATCCCACTAGAAATCGGTCCTCTTCTAACTCCATTAGTTGCACAAGTTGTTTCTCCAAGGCCTCGCGATCCGCCATATCCATCAAAGTTGTTATGCGTAGACTAAGCACAATTTACTCTATAGGCAACACTGCTTTGACCACATAGACTAATCTGAACGGCGTTTGTCCTGTCAACTTCTTACAACTTTTCCTATAGGCCCATAGTACTGTAGGTATGTGCACATCCTAATCATTCCAATGTGTGTTACAGATCTTTGTCAATGCATTCTCCAAAATTTTGTTAAAAGCTTCGACTATCCCATTTGCTTGCGGGTGATATGGTGTACTCTTCTGATGGTAGACCTAGAATTCATCTGTCAACGCACTAATCGTTTCATTCAGAAAGTGTGTTCCCCTATCACTCATTAATAATTTCGGGCATCCGAACCATGTTAAGACATGTTCAAACAATAATTTTGTTATCGTAACCCCTGTACAATCCTTTATTGGTTGTGCTTCTGCCCATCTGGTTAAATATTATGTGGCAGTGATGATGTAGCGCGTGCCCATTTTCTTTCCAGGTGGTTGAATTGGCCCAATAAAATCAATCGCCCACTTCTCAAATGCCTATAAATATACCTCAGGATGTAGAGGTAGTTCATCCCTTCGCGACGGTCTGCCAATCCTTTGACATGAAACGCACACCTTACAATATGCTTTGGAATCCTTGTGCAATGTTGACCACCATAATCCTGCGCGCAAAATCTTATGTGCAGTCACTTTCCCTGCATAATGGCCTCCTGAATCTCCACCATGAGCTTCAAAAAGAATACTATCACACTTGAAATCTGGCACATATCTCCGCAATATTTCATCTACCCCCATTTTGTACAAATGTCCCGCAATGACCAAAAAATCAGCTCTAGTTCTTACTTCTACTAATTGGTATATCCTTTAGGCGCCATCCCTGTAGTTAAGAAGTGAATAATGTCAGAAAAATGGTTATCATCTACACATACTACAAATAGCTGCGCATCTGGCAACCCTTCCTCCAAATTACTAGGTTCCTTGCCTATTTTAATCCTTGACAGATGGTCAAGTCCAATATTCAACCTTCCCGGCTTCACAATCACTTCAAAATTGTACTCCTGAAATAATAACAACCACTTGCAAATATTTCCCCCCAACACAATGATGGGTGCCAGTATTGCAGCAAGGATGCTACAACTCCTGGGCTACCAACTTTACTTATCAACCCAGGGTTCGTACAAACTTGGAGGTGACAGTGTTTTATGCACAAGTAAAAGTGATGGTTCTACCTGTTGTCACTGTTTAGCTGGCAAGAGACCACTAGGGTTCCAAGCCAAACTTCTATAGAGTCAGAAGAAGCTTGATTCTTTGATGGAAGAAGGGAAAATCTACTCTAAGAGAGTTATTCTACTGCAATGATGGAAAAAGCCAACATGTAATGTTAAACCACACCATACCCTAATTAACCATTTAGGAAGCTATGCTAAGAAGAATTGTTAAATCAAAATAAACAAATGCTACTATCTAAGTTGCAGAGGTAAAAAGCATCAAACAATACTAATGTGCAAGCAAAGAAACTAAACTAAATCTGTTTTCACTTTTTTGGTTTTTTTTAGGCAAAATCAAGTATGCAAACTAATTGTTCTTGTGGATGTGACAGGTGGATGGAAGGTGTTTGAAAATGGATAGAAGGTTTATGAAGTGGTTGGATGGTGTGGAGGGGTCCTAGGAGTCTTTTTGTGACTTCCTATAGGTTTCCCATCAATTCGGCCTCAAAACAGGTTGTTTCAGGAAAACCTATAGGATGTACTAGAAACCTATAGGATACAACCGAGAGCTAATTGTGAGGTGTTAGAGGTGTTGGAAAGCTTAGGAAAGGTTTATGATGGGTGGAATGGAGTGTTATAAGGTCTAATAGTGCTCAGGAATCAATATCCAAGATAAGATATGGTTAGATTCACTCAATGTGTTTAGGAGAATTTCAATGAAGAATGATGAAAAACTAGTGAGGGTGATGGTGAAACAAGGGATGTCTAAGATGGATGAAGTGGAAGGTTGATGCTGGTTATGAAGTCTTCATCTCCTCTTAAAGCACCTGCTTTGCATAAAACATGTGTGTCTTCCAAAAACTATGCAGCAAGATACATTTTCATAAACTAGAAAAACATGAATCAATTGCCTATATTATGCATGAAGAAAGTTGTTGAAGGGGATGAAAGCATGAGTTATATCTTATTGTAGAAATGGAGATGGAAAAATATGAAAATGAAATCTACCTTGCAACATTAACCAAATACTGAATTAAAGACAACAAACTCCAAATCTCATAAAAGAACTAGAAATCTGTGTTTTTGGGGCTACTGAAGGGTCCCTTCCTCAAGTCATGGTCCTAGAGGGAGGAAGTGAGGCTGAGACACCTGCTAAAAACCTTGTGGTGATCTGTTTTCCCCTTGCTAACCTGCTACTTGAAAGAAGGCACAAATGGAAGCAAACTATCACACAACCAATCTAATCTACACTACTTGTAATGGAAATGCATCTAATAAGCAAACTAACAACTAAGCTATGAATCTACACTAAGCATGTATGTACAATAAAGAGGAGCCTTCACTGCTAGGGTTGGGCCCTAACCCAAGAGATTCAGCCCTCTGAGTTAACTTAGTGCTAGCTCAAAACAAAACTCATTCTTATTACCAAAACAACAGATTGCATCAAAATAACCGTCACAAGTCTTGCAGCTCGAAAATAGAGCAGAGTTTTACAATAAAAATCTAAATCCTACTGAGGTCCTGGGCCTCTCTACTTATACATCTGAAGTCTTCAATGACTTCCTTAAAATTAGGGAGGCTCAGATCCTAAGCTCGAGATAAATTAGTGCTTTGTCTTTCATTTGCTCGGCTGCCTTCTAGTCCTCATGATTTGGTTGTTTGCACTCCGAGCTGATGGAGGAATATTCGAATGGAGGGGTAGTAAATGAGGATGATTTACCTCCTATAATCCCTCTCCCTTGTTCCATTCGATCTTTGACCTTGGTCTTTGCCAAAACTCCTTGATTTTCTCCTTTAATCCTGCATTAAATGCACATTAGACCACAAAGCAAAATATCCAACTCTAACTCATCTCATAAACAAAATATAATCAAAAGTATGCAATAAGTTATGAGAATAGTTGGTTTGACTAAGCTAGGAGATGAATTAAGGGCCATATAATTTCCCAATGATGAGCCTCATCATCACCCCCCTACTAAAAGTGTTGCTCATCCTCTAAGAAACTTAGTCAATATCCATATCCTTCATGGCTCTGGTAGCCTCTCTGACATCCCATGCCTCTGTTGTGGTCTCCTCTTCTTGTTCATAGAAGCCTGCTTTCTTTTCTACCTCTTCCCACTACCTATTTTCTTCTTCTTCTTTTCTCCCTTCTAGCATCCCTAAGAGTAGTGGTGGACTGAGTTTTAGGCCTATCCAATTGACCTTCAACCTTTGTATAGATTGCTTATACATAGGTGTCCTATTGAGTGCCTCTCTCAACCTTTGAGGGGAGTGATATTCTCTTATCTTTAAGCTGTATGGCAGTGTGTTCCATCTCCTCATGAAAGCATGTATACTATCATTTCCTAGTAGCCTAAACATGTCCTCAAAATGTGAAATTGCTTGCTCTTGGGTAGCAAGATATCTAAGTGCCAGCTGTGCAACATTTGTAATAAAATTATGGGTACTAATGAGGGCCATGGGATTTGATTGTTCAACTCTTATCAAAAGAGGTTCAGTTTTCTCTCTTGACAATATCCTTTTCATCTATGCAGCCCTTGACTCCTCATGGTTAATTCATGATGCTAGAGCCACTAATTGTAGCTCTCCTAGCTTGGCATTAGGGTCCCATACATTCATGTTTGTGAGGGTCATGTTGTGCAAATAAAACTCAGTCATTTTGGCCCTATCCTCTAGTGTACTTTGATCACAAAGATCAATAAACTGCTTGTAGTCTTGAAATGACATGGTTCCCCTCTGTGCTAGTGTCTTAATCTAAAACTGCAGCCATTGTTCTTTGAGGTAGAGAGAATAGGATTTAGTTGGCATCCTACACTGGATTTCCTCCAAGGAGAGGTTGGCCATACATGCTAATTGGTTCTCTCTTTCCTACAGTTGTCCCCTTAGGCATGCATTTTATGTCTCTAGTTGATTTCTCATTATAGCTTCTCTATCGCTTAAGCCACTTAGCTCTCTGCCCATTTCTTTGAGTTTCTCCTCCATGTGCACAATGTCTTCTACCCCCTTTGATTTTGCAACTTGCATCCATCGGTGAGTTCTAGCCCTCTCCTTCTCAAGCTCAAAGAACAGTGGGATGGAAAAATTTTTAGGTATGACCCTGCCTCCTTCAATAAACCGGTAATAGGAGTCTAGGTTAGGTTGGGAGCTAGGTTCTTTTGTCTTTGGGTCCTCCTCTTTAGCTTCTTGCTACTCCCCTACCTTTCTTTCCAATTTATGTGCCTCCTATAGATTCAGCAAAGTATCCTGTAGGATTGCTTTTTGCTTCCTATAGATTTTGCTGTGGATCCTATAGGATTGCCTTACCCTTTGAGGAAGTTGATCTAGTAGTAGGCCTCCTTACATAGGCAATAGGGGACTTAGGGGAAGACATTTTTTCTTTTTGTAGGGAATCTTCAATCTCAATAGGACTTTTGGTTGATGTTTGTGGCTTCCCCTATCTTATTCTTGTGCTCTTTCTTGTTCTGAAATATAGTGGGGTCTGCCTCTGCCTTTTTCCTTTTTGTTTGATTGGGGTGCTGAGAGCAGTGAGGGCAGCTGCTGCCTCTCTCTCAGTGGCCTCTGGAGACACCCTAGGTGACTCCTCCTTGTGTTATTTCCCCTCTGTTCTATTGCCTTCTTCCTCTCTATCTTTCATGTCTTCTTATTCTTGTAGATCTTCATCATCTCTATTAGTTTCCTCCTTAATATCCTCCTCTGTTTCTTCATCATCATCCTTCTCTTCTCCCTCTTCTTCTTCATCTTCATCATACTCCTCTATGTGATATCCTTCTTCATCCATCTCATCCTCATCTCCTTCTGTACCTTCCTCTCACTTTTTACTTCCTCTTCACTGACAGTAGGACTAACATCATAAGTGAGAGATTTGATGTCATCCTCTGCTGGCATGTCTCTGAAAACTGACCATGTTATAGGGGTTCTGAGGTTTTGGAGGGCATATTCAATGAGGATCCTAATCAACCCATGGTGAGCTAATTTTTGGGAATTCCCCTCCTTCACTTTGATGCTTGAGTCTATGAGTGATTGAAGCAAGAAATATGGTATGTTGAGCCTTTGGTGAGGGGGTGTTTCTGCTCCAAATCTTAATTCTTCAAGGATCCTGAAATGATAGCCATAGACAACACTATATCTACCCTCACATGAGATGTATTTGATTAGTTGGTAGCCTACCTCACTCCATGGATATGGCAAACTTTCCCTCCTTACTCCATTTTTGTCCTCAGTGGGTTCCTCACCTTCTAAAAAGAATTTTCTTTTGGCAACCTAGCTATCTCCTTTGTCTTCTTTTCTCCATGGTATTCCTAGGGGAAGTGTAGTGACTCTGTTGATGAGCTCAGGGGTGAGATCTATAGTAATTCCCCTTATCACAATAGTGGCATGGATTTTGGTGTGTGGAGTGAGGTAGAGAGAAAATTCTTGAGCCACCTCATCATCATACCCTCTGAATTTTTTGAAAAACCCCATCCAATTATGTCTTATGAAGATTTCAAGCACTTGAAGGTGTTGTTGGATTCTCACAGTGTTTTTAGTCTCTCTCCTATTAAACCCTCCTATCATCTTGCTGGTGAATCTTGAGGAGAAAATGAGAAGGTTGAAACAATTTTTCAAATGCACGAACAAAATAAAGTTGACTGTGTATTTAATTCCCTTCACACAGTTGCTAAATTCACTCAAATTTAGAGTATCCTTGTTTCATTTATTTGCAAAGGTGAAATTAATTTTAGAGCCTACCTCTTTAGACTGGTTGCAGTGGCCAAATCCCTTGATATCCCTTTTGAACTCTTCTCTGCCAATCCTGTAGACAGTCTCTGTGTATTTTGTAGGTAGTCTCTGTATCCTGTAGGAATTCATGTGCATGCTCCTGTAGGAATTCTTGTGTAGTGAACGATGGATCTTTCTTCTAGTGGGTGGCCTGGGTTATGAGAGCGACTTAAGTGAGGGAGTTTCGAGGAGGTAAAATGCATGGGAACAATGTTTTATTTCCTCTTATGGTGATTTGGGGTGAGGTGGTGTGATGGCAGCACAGGTACGTTGCCATTTTTGGACCATTGGTCCCCACTACCACCTCATCATTTCCCACTCCTCATAATCAGCTCCCACCTTGTAGATCTGTAGTTTAACCTCTTTTTGTCCTAATCCCTCTCTATCTTTGAGTTGACTGCAGCCACGTGTGAGAGGACACCCGGTTGTGCATGTGCTAACTGAATGAAGGTGGCCAAGTTAACTGGCCACCTTTTCACTTATAAACCAACCATCTTGTAACCCTTACAATTTTTTTACTACATGATGCAAATGAGAGAGCGAGTGAGATACTTACCTATGGTTTCCATGCTATGTTGCAGTTGTCGAAGACCAGAGGTGTTGTTGTGTATATTTGTTGCATGCCATTCTTCTTCCTCCTCTTGCTGTTTTCTAATGGCTTCTCTGTTTTTGTAGGTATCTGTGGTTGAAGATCTGATGTTTCTTCTTTGGAGCTCCTAGATCATCATGGTGAAGACTTGTTTCTGGTGTGATTGGTATTCTATGGGATAGGCTGCTACAGGATTTCCTACAGGATGTCCAATAGCTACTTCTCCCTCAAAATTCTTTAACCATTTTGCTTGTTGGGGCTGTGAGGATGGTGACATGGATGGAAAGAAGGAGTGGGAGTGTGGAGACAAAAGGATACTCAGGTGATGTTCTTTACTCCTATTTGATTCCTTTTTTTTCTTTAAATACTGAGAAAAATTGTTGAAACTGATCTTTTTTTTTAATGGTGAGTGTAGGGATGATGATGGTGGACGAGGTGAGGTGGTAGATCATGAAGAGGGTGAATTTTAGGGACCTAACAAGTCCATCATTTTCCTTTGGATTGCTTCCTGTAGGATTTCTGGGTCATTGTAATTCCTACAGGATCATCTTGTATGTTTTCAGGGGATCCTGTAGGAATACAAGGGATCCTGTAGGAATACAGGGGATCCTATAGAAAACACAGTCTTTGTATAAATCGAATCAATGGAGTCGAAAAAGGACAAAAATGATGGAGGGATGCATGGTAAGGAGTGAAAAAATTGAATATGTGAGTGGCAGGGGTCTCCCTGGGATCCTGTTTTGCTCCTTAAATGTACTTCTCGCCCACCTGCAAATGGAAATTTCATGATAAAAAATAATAATTTAAAAAAAAAAAAAAAAAAACTAGGCTGCCTCAGAGAATTTTTCACCCTAGTTGTTTTCCCTAGGCACCTCAAGAAAGGTTTTCACCCAGGGATCTTCTTATTCTCTTTTTCTTTTTGTTTTTTTTTGTCATCACTAGGTCGCCTCAAGAGGTTTTCAACCCAAATATGGGACTCAGGCGCCTCATGGAGGTCTTCACCTGAGTCCTTATTCTTTTTTCTTTTTCCTGAGTGATTTGATGAGGGAGGAGCTGGAACTTGCTCCACTATCATCAATATTTTTGATATCTTCAATGAACTCTTGTTTTGATAAAGATCTCTTGTACATTTTCAATCGATGTCCATTAACAAGCAAAGGAATGGCTTCTTCATCTATGGTTTTGATTTGCATTGAACCATTATCATGGCATCTTTCCACAACATAAGCTCAGAGCCATCTTGTCCTTAACTTGCCCTTGAAGTCCTTATACCTAGAATCATATAACAATTCCTAATCACCTTCCTGAAATTGCTTCTCCTTGATATTTTTATCATGCCAGATCTTCCTCTGAAGTTGAACTACCTCTATATGTATGAGGGCCTGTATTCTGAATTCATCCAAACCATTCAATTGGAACAATCTCCCTTTCTGTGCACTGCTGAGATCCAAATCTAGCTGGGCTGCCATCCTTAATGTGTTATATTCAAATTCAATGGACATCAAGGCATCTTTCCCATAGACCAGCTCATAGGGTGTGAATTCAGTGGTGGTATTCCATGTGGTATTATAGGCCCAGGTGGCCTCAACTGGCCTTTCTTCCCAATCCTTCATGTCGCTGCTCACCACCTTGGTTAAGATGCCCTCCAATGCTCCGTTGGTCACCTCGACTTGCCCATTAGCTTATGGATGATAGGGAGTGGAGGTCCTATGCTTGACCTTGTGATGGCTAAGCAAGTCTTCGATCATGTTGGAGGTAAACTAGATGCCTTGGTCTATGACCGACTCTCTAGGGTACCCAAATTTGTAGAATACATTCTCCCGTAGGAACTCAGCTACCTTCTCTTTTGTTGTTGCCTTAATTGCCTTGGTTTCAACCCACTTAGTCAAATAATCATTGCACACAATAATGTACTATTTTTTCTTTGAAGGAGGGTCAATAGGCCCAATGAAGTCCATGCCCCACTTGTCAAATGGCTCGAAAGTCACTTGAGGCTGCAGAGGCATTTCATCTCTTGGAGTAGGCCTTCCCATCCTTTGGCACCAATCACACTGACTAGTGTATTTTTTCACATCCTAATGAAGAGTGGGCCAATAAGAGCCTACTTTTAACACTTTGAATGTTTTCCTCTTTGCTGCAAAGTGTCCACAAGGCCCATCATGACAGGTCAAAAGGATGTCAAATATTTCCCCTTCCCTGACACACCTTATCAAGATTTGATATGGGCCAAGTTTGAAAAGATTTCCCCTAATCCAAGTGTAGGGGGCGCTTTTCCTGACTATCTTGCTCTTTTCTCTGGAGGACAAGTTTGGTGGGAGTTGTGCTGATACCAAATAGCTTTCTATATCAGCAAACCATGGAGAGAGAGATGAAATAGCAAATAAGTGCTCATCCGGTAACTGGTCATCCACCATTCCTTCTTCACCTGCAGGCAAATTTACCCTAGATAAAAAGTCTGCAACAACATTTTCCTTCCCAGACTTATCAATAATGGTTAGATCAAACTGCTGTAATAAAAGTAACCATCTTATAATTCAAGCATTCACATCTGGTTTGTTCATTAAATATTTGATTGCAACATGGTCAGTATGCACAAATGTTTGATAGCCTGTAATGTAATGTCTGAATTTGTTTAATGAATGCACAACAGCCAGGAGTTCCTTTTCGGTCACTGTATAATTTAATTCAGCCTTTGATAAGTTCTTACTGATAAAATAGATAGCATAAGGAAATTTTTCATCTATCTGACCTAGGGCTACTCCTATGGCTTTGTGTGAGGCATCAACATGAATATGAAAGGGGAGGACCCAGTTTGGGCCTCAGAGAATTGTTGCAGTGGTTAACTTATCCTTTAGAATGTCTAAGGCCTCTTGATAGCTTTTTGACCATATAAACTCAGAATCTTTGGCCAACAAACCAAATAAAGGAGAGGTCAACTTGCTGAAGTATTTTATGAACCTTCGGTAATATCTAGCTAACCCTAGGAAACTTCTACATCTCTCTGCTTTTGAGGAGGTGGGACCCTTTGGATGATGGCTATTTTGTATGGATCCACCTGTAGTCCTTGCTGAGATATTGAATGACCTAGCACAGTCCCCATAGTCATTAAGAATTCACATTTTTTAGGACTGAGAGACAGGTTCATTTCAATGCACTTGTGCAGTACTTTTCCTAGGTTAGACAAGGCTTCTTGAAAATCACAACCATAATGTGTAAAATCATCCATATAAACATCCACTGCATCATGGATTAATTTGGAAAAAATACTCAAGCCTGCTCTCTGGAAAGTGGCAGGAGCATTGCATAGGCCAAAAGGA
Organism: Pinus tabuliformis; assembly: GCA_031772625.1. NCBI lineage: Eukaryota > Viridiplantae > Streptophyta > Pinopsida > Pinales > Pinaceae > Pinus > Pinus tabuliformis. Next base: position 952,585,251 of record CM062819.1, read on the forward strand.
AGGACCTTTTGTGTTGTACAACAAGCCCCCATTTCTAAAAAACTTTTACACAAAATTTTTAATAAGAAATTGGTTCCTTTTAAAGAAACTTAGTGAAATTTGTAAGTTGATAAATAAAACTGGTATTGACCTCATTATAAGAAAAAATATTTATCAAAAGGCCTGATGTAAATGATTCATTTTGTAAAGCCTTTTGAAAAATACAAAGTGTTCCTTTAAAATACATTATAAATAACTCTTCTTTGTGATAAAGCGATCGGAGATCGCATATCGCAATGACAAAGGGACACACACAAGCAGGACCTCAACAAATTCTCCGATCCGATAAAGGTAATCGCAATTGGAAATCGGAGATATCAAATGACAAAGGGATAAAAGCGCAAGCCAAACCCCAATTGTGATCAATCAATTGGGCGCGCATCTCAAGAGGAAAACATACGCTAAAATGGTTTGCATGCATAATATTCCGCTTTATTATAATATCACTTTTTGGAAATCGGAGATATTCGTTGCAAGTGATAAAGCCTCTCCCTTTGAAACTCCCGATTGCGATTTGCGATTTATCGCTCATCGCCGATCGAGGAAATCTGAAGACACGCTTGAGATATATGATTGACGAGATGGGTATTTATGATATTTATTCATCACGATTGGTGGCTCGAACGGCTATTAAATTTTACAGTTAAGAGTACATCCTTCAAAATATTTCATTCGTGGTAATTCTTAACTACATCTAACTTATCATGTGTTAACTGCCTTAATTCTGTTCATTTTCATATTAGCTTTCAGCGGCATATCCCTGTATTACGGTTTGAAATTTCCTGTGCAGAGTTTCTCAGAACTCATGAATCCGGAGAATATGGGGAAGAAATCTAAGAAGGCCAAAGCAACTCCTGGAGCCAAAGAACCAGGACCGAGCAAGAAAGGATTAATCTCAAATATAACATGTCTCGGTCTCGAAAATGCTAGCTGGGAAAGCATTTATAATTTGATAGAAGTAGAGGAGCCTGAAGAATTAGAAGAGGAAGCCACAGCCAATTCAACCAGCAAGTCAGAGGGAACTCTCAAAGAATTGGCATGTTCATACCTTCACAGGATAGCAATGCAAGCCAAAATTATACCATACACTGATGTGGTTAGATGGGTTGTTGAGAAAATCCCAACTTGAGATAGATAATTTTCCACGGCTAATGGAAGGATATTCGGGTCATTCAAACCTAAAGATCTCAGGCAAATGTACCATCTACCTCCACCTGAGAAGCACTATAACAAGGCATTCCTGGAAGCATTTGCAAAGGAAAATGACTTGGAATTAGACCCGATCAAGCACTGGAGGCATTTCCCGGAAAAACATAAGCACGAGTCATCGGGTAAGTATTTTGTTGACTCATTAGCTTCTCCTTATTGCTATGCTGGAGCTATGATGTGTAGACTGTGGGGACAACATGATTCTGCAAAAAATTTTATAGATATGGTCCCGTTAATGGAAGCTGCGATTAATGGTTATGTTATGGATTGGGCAAATATTTTATCTAATAGACTAGCCACTGAGATATTAGAATACAGAAGGAAAGCATATACAACTTCCTAGATCATTCCTCCTTTCTACTACAGTGCATATATTCTGGATATTATTTGTTTTAATTTTGAATACCCAATACTCGGATGGAAGTGGACTTCCCAAGATCCTAACCCTATTCATATCTATCACAAACAGTTGTGGAAGGCACACTATAAAAATCACCTGTACAGAATTTGCAATGGTTTTGTTTTACCTGTATATTATTCTATTTTCAATAAGCCTGCCCCCAAGATATCTCAGGAAGCAGCAATTGACCTGACAGCAGTAGGTAGCTAGTTCAGAGAGGAGAAATTTACCTATGTGAGGCTTTTTGGCAGTCTCACTAAACCCCATGTTCTTCCTCTATATGTTCCTGATAAATTGTTAGCCCGAGAATTGGCATATCAGATAACAGTTGAAGGAACATCAAGAACCCTTAAGGATTCCAAGAAACATATGTGGCCTATATTCCCCCTATGATGTGGCATTTTTACCTTACATGATTACAAGCATGCAGAGAAAGAGGCAGAGAAGGTTCAGATGTTGAATCTTGCCACCATTCCAAATAAGCAATATGACTCAAGGAAGGTTGCCTATAACGTTACCGCCCAAGCTAGACTCACCAAATTCGATCATGAAGCAAATGACTTTGATGATTTATTTGCTTCAGCTGAAATATTTTTTCAAGTTAAAGAATTGGCTAGGATCAGGTATGGAGAAGAGGGGTTAGAAACATTCAATAAGCTCAGAGCCCAAAGGTTGCAAACTGTGCCTTTGGACCTATTAGCTACAGCCCCGATAGTTCAGCCACAGAGTCAAAGTGAACAGAAAGCTGCCAACAAGACTCTTGTAGTGGAGAAGATTCCCGAAAAACAAAAATGGCCAGAGTGGGAGCAGGGACAAGGAAAAAGTAGTGAACTCATTAATTCAAGCATTTATGTTAACCCGAAACTGATCAAGGAATGGCAGCAATTTGATTCCATCATTAGTAACACTGAGAGCCTTCAAGGATTCAGCACACCGAAGGTGACAACTGGTCAGAAATCAGTAACCAATATAGTTCTGACTAAAGGAACTAGCGCCCACCCATAACTCACAAGGATGTATAAATAATCCCCGAAAATCTCTCCAATGAAATTGTTTTGCATGTAGAAAAAATACCACCACTGGATGTCTTCTATAGCCCTAAGCATAGGGCTGTAATCAAAAGGCAAAGGAAAAAAAGGAAAGTTGATCAATCTCCTCCTTTGACTTCACAAATGGAGATAACAAACATGGAATGGAGAAAAGAAGTTAATCCTTCTGAAGATCTCACTAAACTTTCTCAGTATGCTGGAGCATACACAGCGGCCACAATGGACAAAGCATCGGAGGTCAGTAACCTTCTCAAAGAAAAAGACCAAGCAATCATTTTGCTGGAAACACAAGCACAAGAGAAACAACAAAAGATAGAGTAGTTGGAACAATAGTTAGCAGTCCAGAGGCAGTTAAATGACCAATTGAACGAGCAATTGCTCAAAGAAAAACAAAGGATTGATCAACATGAAATTCATAAGCAACAAGAATTATCCCAAGAATTGAGAAAGTTGCAATCATTAAATGAACAGTTGAGTAAATCAAAGGAAGAACAGATCACTCAACTATCACTCCAGATAGAAAGATTCAAAGAATATCCCCAAGTGGGAGAATTCAGATCGAAGGCTCTACAAATTACCAAGGCATTGTCTAGTCAGTTGAGCCTATTGTGTCATAATATCTCACTCGCTCTTCCTCTGTGTGAAATTTCATCATCCATGGTTGATAAATCAGTTGATGCGAGACTAAACTTGGAGCAAGCAGATGAAAGATTAACAAATTTTCTCTCTTGGCAAGAAACCAAAGAAGGAAAAGCTACTAATCTACCACAAATTCTGGAATCACATAAAGAAATCCTATTCGCTGAATGGCAATCTCAACTAATGAAGGCAGAAAGAGTGACATCAAGATGCAGATCAGCAACAAACAATCTGGTTGAATTGATTAATGATACTCTTTATTTATCAAATTTAATTACAGAGTGTTCTCTAGGGAAACTTCCATCAATAAAAGCATTAGAACAGACATGGAAACAAGAGCTAGAGCAGAGGGAAAGATTGATTGCAGGTATTCAAACTTTAACATGGGAAACCTTTTGGTTTTTCCTTGTTAAACCATATAGTCAGCGGACAGCGATGAAATGCCTCACCGATGCAATCGGCCATATGATTCTCGAACTTACTGATGCCACATACACTACTCAGTTACACTCACGCATGAGTCATCCACCAGAACTTCAACCGATGCTCGCCATTTGTCAGCTCAAGTCACAAGATAAGTGGCCAATACAGTGAACCATTCTAACTGACTACAACATGCATATTTCGAGAATATCTTTACATTTTTTGCGATTTGGTTATACCAGCGCATAGCATTTTTATTTCATAATTTGTTAGTTTAGATAATATTTATAGACCCTTTCATGTTTTTAGAATGGGTCCTCAAATTTTTGTATTAAGACTTGGATCGGAAGTTGCACTACTGTGCTTCCGATATATATATATTTTTATAGAAGCTGGACCTTAATTCTGAGATTTGATGAAGAATAATTTTATGTGATATGCACTATTGCTTCTTGTAAAAGTATTTCCAGGTTGAAAGGCGAGATCTGAATGCAATTCATATTGGAGGAGACTTAAATACATATGGTACTACTATCTATGTTTTTGTTTCGTGCTTTTATGTGAATCAACATTTATTTAATTTTGCTATTATTGATATATGTATATGCTCTTACAACAATTCTTTCACTTATCACTATTGAATGTTTAAAAGTTGTTATTTTTCATATGTATGTGTTTTAGTAATATATAAAGATTAGTGTGATAGCGTTTAAATTATTACTTTGTTCAACTACTTGAACAAAGTAATTATCATATGAATGAATATTTTTGTTTATAAGTAGAGTCATCTACATGCCTACTTATCAATAAGAATCATCAAAAATTGCACTAAGAGAAAGACTTCTCGGGATAGATTAGTTATTTATATTGTTGCATTTTAGAATAAATCATCCATCATTCTCATTAAATATTAGAAAATCGATCACTTATCCATCCCATTTATAAATCATTGGGAAATTGGTCCCATTATATCCAATCAGAGCCACCACACCAAACGGAAAAGGAGCTACTTTTAAGGTCCGGATCGGATGGTTTTCCCTGATGTTGATGTAGCGATTTTTGAGGCATCAACATTTTTGGCCCTAGAAGGAGGGCCTGAACTGTGAATGGCGAGCAAACCCAAATATATAATCCATTATGAGAGTAAATCTCCCTCCACCTCACCTCCGACTTCTCCCATGCATGCTAAAACTCCAGTTTTCATGTGAGAAGTTGAATAAACAACAACCACTACTCAACCCCAAAACATCTCAGATAAATCAACTCTAGAATATCCTGAAGTACAGTCTCTAATTCACAAACTTCAAGGATTCTCAATATCACCACAGAAAACTTAGTTATCTCAAGGCATTGTTACTTCGCAAGTCATTCCTTCTCACCCCCTCACTAGACTTCAGAGTGAAAAGCTTGGTATTGAACCCACTAAGTTACCTTTGCCTAAAAGGAAAAAAGCAAGGAAGACAACTGAAGGGTTTGATAGTGAAACTTTCTCATCATCATCATCCATTTCATCTTCTCCATTGTGAAGTCAACCATCCACTCCTCCACTCCAGATTGTCATTCAACAGGGTACTGGAACTTTAACATCTATTTCCCAGCCATCTCAAACTTCAATATCTGCCCCTTCCCAACCATCTGGAACTTCATCTGTGCTATCATCCATTAGTATCTCAAAAATGGCACAGAACCCATGGAGAAATCCTAGTGCAATCACAATGCCTGCACCTTTGAACCCATTGCCAGCTCATCTTGAAAAATTGTTGCCAAAATTCAATCCAGATGCAATCATTCAGGCAGATGGACACATAAACAAATTTATGTTGTCAGTAAACTTAAAAGGAGTTACTGAGGAAGATGTGGTTGTTATACTTTTCCCTTATACCCTACAAGGATCAGCCGAGTCTTGGTACTTTTCCTTACTATCAGGATCCATTACTAGTTGGGATATTTTCAAAGAACAGTTCTTAACTAAATACGGTGATGACAAATCTGTAGCAAAATTAATCAATGATCTTTCAAATCTTAAAACAAAATCTAGATAACCTATGAAAGAGTTCAATTCACGATTTAATAAACTCTTAAATAAGATTCCTACTGCCTCTAAACCTAGTGAACAAGTTAGAAGTGAATGGTATATATCAGCTTTACCTTCAAACATAGCTATCTTTGTAGATAGAGCTGCAAAACCTACTCTAGCAAAAAATATGAAAGAGGCAATTGTTGTGGAAAAATGTATCATCGCCTTAGAAAATAAATCTGCTCTTGAAGATAGAAAATCTAAAAAAATCACCTTCAAAGATGATTCAAAGAAGAAAATGGCTAAAGATCCATATGATATGGAAGGTCTCCAAAAAGTTCTAAAGACTATGTCAAATGAAATGATAGAAATCAAGAAACAAGTAGTTGAGACTTCAACTAAAAATCCATTTAGAAACTTTAAGAAACCAGAATCAAAACCCCCTAATGCTATATCCAATGCAGAGTCAGACCCCGAGGATGATGAAGAAGAAGATACAGTCTTATCATCTGAAGAAACTAAAGAAGAGGTAGCTGTAGAATGTCATGGGATGTGGGACTTCATTTTGCCCAATTCTGATACTGAAAACGTGCAGGAAGATTTTCCAGTAAGTACCAAGAGTAAATGACCTCCTAAATTTGTTCAAGCAACTCAAAAGAAAAATAATATGGGTACTACCACTAAAGAAAAGGCTCCCACAAAGAAGTCTACAATGACACCTACTCAAAATCAGCCATTAGCTTCCAATCCACCCTCAACATCTAAAACATTAGTAGTTGCAGACTCTATGGATTACAAAATCATTGAAGACATGAAGAAAATGAAAGCAAATATCACTATGTTTGAGCTTAGTAAACTCAAACATCAACAAAAATTATTGCTCAAAGAATTGGATGCAGTATCTTCTTCTCCTCTTCCGAATGTTGTATTGTCCAAAGCTGATAATGATACAAGTAAGCCACCATCTAGTAGAGTAGAAGCTACTGATGCTATTTTAATCGGAGATAGATCAAATTCCCATACTCCTCCTTTTCTCTTGACCTACGAGATTTATAATAGAAATCTGCACAATTGCTTGATAGACTCAGGGGCTTCATCGAATATAATGCCAGCCTCGGTTTGTTCTAAACTGAATATTGAACCCCAAAAGTTTGCAGTGCATATTGTCCAGTTGGATAGAACTAAGGTCCAAGTATTAGGAGAAATCAACTCAGTTACCATCAGGTTATCAGCTGATCCAAGAGTGGTTCAGAGAATTGACATATTAATTGCTGATATTCCTGAGTTCTATGGTTTGATTTTAAGTAGAGACTGGTCTGAGAAACTTCATGGTTACATTTCTACCGATTGGTCTCACATGTGGCTGCCCTATAAAGGAAAGCCAAATCAGATTAAGATTGATCGGGAGAAGCATATGACTCATACTATAACAGAGTTTGAACAAGAAAACCAGCCTATAGCAATCAACAATAACATCCTTGGTAACTACTCATCTAAATCATTCTTTGGTAATTTTACTGCTCAATCATCAACTTTATCAGTTAATAATTTCACATCTCAAATTGAAAAATTTTCCCAAACAGATACATCAAGGTGTGTTAAAATTGCTGAGGAAATTGTAAATAAAACTATAGATAAACCTTTATTTTGGTCATTATATTTTGATGGGTCTAAATCTAATGAAGGTGTAGGAGCAGGATGTATTTTAGTTAGTCCTGAAGGAGAAAAGACCATGCTATCATGTAGATTAGAATTTGAGTGCACAAACAATACTGCTGAATACGAAGCCTTGATTCAAGGACTTTACAAAGCAATTGGTCTTAAGGTACAATATTTGAAAGTGTTTGGTGACTCTGAAATTGTTATAAAACAAGTCAGAAATACTATACATTTTATTTCTAGTCACCTTAAACATTATCAATCCTTGGTACAAGAACTTGTATCTCATTTTCTAGCATTTAATAATTCTCCCATTCCTAGATCACAGAATGAAATAGCAGATTTACTAGCCAATGTTGCTTCTAAGCTCCTTCCATCTGAAGATTACAATCCCGATAAATTTTCAGTAGAGTTAATTTTCAAACCATTGGTACCAGATATTATCACTAACTGGCGAGTATTCAATCATGACGATGACATTTTAAATTTCTTAAGTTCTGATAAGTCCTATGATGAGAAAATTATTGATGAAAATGAGCATGATCTTCAAATGAAGGAAAATTTTGAAGAAAATTCAATATCAAAACCAGTGGATAAACTTGAAGACCTTTATAACATCAAAGATAGGTTTAAACAGGTTACTAATTCAAAGCTTCAAAGTTCAAATTTGAGATTTGAATTAGTAAATCTTGGGACAAAGGACAAGCCACAAAATATCAATTTGGGATTAGGACTTACTTTAGAAGAAAGATTTGCATTTATCAGATTATTGAATAAATATAAAAATGTCTTCACTTGGAATTATGATGAGTTGAAAATATATGATACTTCTATCATATAGCATACAATTCCAATGATATCTGAAGAAAAACCAGTCCAGCAAAAATTAAGGAAGATCCATCCAAACCTTGAAAGTCTGATAAAATCTGAGTTAAACAAACTCATGAAGGCTAAGATAATTTTCCCTATTAGACATTCAAAATGGGTATCCAACATGGTCTCTGTGAGAAAAAAGACTGGTGACATTCGAATTTGCATTGATTTCAGAAATCTAAATAAGCAAGTCAAAAGAATAACTTCCCACTACCAACAATGGAGCAAACTCTACATTCAGTAGCTGGTTCTGAATTAATGTCTTTCTTAGATGGTTTTTCAGGATATAACCAAATCTTAGTACACCCCGATGACAGACTCAAGACTACTTTTAGAACTAAGTGTGGAACTTATGCCAATCAAAAATGCCTTTCGGTTTAATTAACGCTGGAGCTACCTTCCAAAGAGCAATGGATTTAGCATTCAAAGGTCTGATGAACAAATTGGTATTTGTCTATCTGGATGACATTACTGTCTTCTCTAAGAAAAGAGAAAATCATTTACATTATTTGAAACAAATCTTTGAATGGTGTAAAAGGTATGGTATTTCACTCAATCCTAAAAAGTCATTTTTTTCTCTTGACCAAGGTAAACTCTTGGGATTCATTGTTTCGAAAAATGGTATTTATATCGATCCTAATAGACTCAAAGAAATTTCAGATATTCCATTTCCACATAATAAAAAATCAATGCAATCATTCTTAAGTCAAATAAATTTTGTAAAAAGATTTGTTCCAGATTTTTCACAGATTGTTTTACCATTACAAGTCATGATAAAGAAAAATTCAGTGTTTAAATGGGGGCCTATAGAAAGGGAGGCTTTTGATGCAATCAAGCAGTCAATTATAAATTCTCTTGTTTTAAACACTCCCAATTTTTTGAGTCATTTTATTTTATATGCTCTAGCATCATATTCATTTTACGCAGCAGTGCTGACACAAATCAATGATTGAAACTTGGAAGCACCGATATTATTTTATAGTTCAAATCTTCAAGGTGTTGAGCTTAATTACTCTGAAGTTGAGAAGCAAGCCTTTGCTATATTCAAAGCTATCAAACACTTTAGGCCCTTTCTCTTAAAGGCTCACACAAAAGTTATAGTCCATTTTTTAGTAGTAAGACAGTTATTAGTTCAAAGGGAATTGGGAGAAAAAAGGGCAAACTAGGTTACGGCATTACAAGAGTATGATTTGGACATTAGACCAGCAAAGATTGTCAAAGGCCAAGGTTTTTGCATGTTGCTGTATTCAAAGCTATTAAACACTTTAGGCCCTTTCTCTTAAAGGCTCACACAAAAGTTATAGTCCCTTTTTCAGTAGTAAGACAGTTATTAGTTCAAAGGGAATTGGGAGAAAAAAGGGCAAACTGGGTCACGACATTACAAGAGTATGATTTCGACATTAAACCAGAAAATATTTTCAAAGGCCAAGGTTTTTGCAGGTTGTTAGCAGGGGCTTCCAATACTCAGGAAAATGAAAGTATCAAGAATACTGAAGAAATCAATGAGATAAGTACCATCAATCCTAAATCACAATATGCAGATTTGATATTCTATTTGAAGAATGGATATGCTCCTTCTAATCTTTCCTATAAAAATAAATGTACCATAAGACTGCAAGAAAAAAACTTCATGATTATTGATGATGTGTTGTTTAAACGAAATTATGATTCAATTTTGTTAAGATGCTTAGAAAAACCTGAAGCGCAAAAGGTCTTGCAACAATTACATGATGGTCCAAAAGGAGGTCATTTTGGAGCTGATACAATAGATCACAAAATTATTCATGTAGGGTATTACTGGCCCACCTTATTTAGAGATACTCATGAGTATGTAAAGAAATGAAGAACATGTCAAACTACCAGTGGAAGACAAAGGAAGCCAGCTTTTCCTTTACAACCAGTCAACATTGAACAACCCTTTCAACAATGGGGATTGGATATCATTGGAGAAATTATTCCACATTCATCCAAATAGCACAGGTATATCCTTACAGCTACTGATTACTTTACTAAGTGGGTAGAAGCAATTCCTTTGAAGACAGCAAACTCTGAGGAAATCATTGAATTCATAGATCAGTTCATCATTACCAAGTTTGGTGTCCCAAACGCTCTTATTTTTGATAATGCATCTTATTTCTCTGGTAATTCCATACTTGAATTTTCTATCAAAAGAGGATTCAAATTGAAATATTTTGCAAACTACTACCCTCAGGGTAATGGTTTAGCAGAATCCACCAATAAAAATCTTATCAAAATCATTAAGAGAACTATTGATCAGAATCATAAGAATTGGCATAAGTCTTTGATATTTGCATTATGGGCAGACCGTATAACACAAAAGGCCTCAATAGGCACTTCTCCATTTAATCTAGTGTATGGAAAGGAGGCTGTCATACCAGCAAACTTAGTACTTCCATCACTAGCCTTAGTGTAGTTTATTGAAGAAAATCCCTCATCTTCTATTCAATTGAGACATAATCAGATCCTGAAACTAGAGGAAGAAAGGGAGAAAGCCCGAATTACACATGCGAAGCATCAACAAATTATTAAGTCTTCTTTTGATACAACTTCAACCAGCTCAAAACATTTACAAGTTGGTGTTCTTGTTTTGAAATGGGACAAAGCCCATGAGTATAAAGGAAAACACACTAAATTTCAGAAAATGTGGCTCGGACCGTTTCAAATAAGTGAGAAGATAGGCTCATCAACATTCATATTGCAAAATCTATCAGGAAAGAGATATTCTCTTCCTGTCAATGGGCTTATTTTAAAAAAATTCTTCAATTGAGGAGGTAACCCCTTCTCACTTTGTAAATATTCAATTTTCAGCTATATTTGTGTGAATAATTAGTTTATTTTCTTTCTTAGAAAATAAAGTTGTAAATAGCCTTCTATTGGTATTTACTATTTTGAAAAGGTTACTTAAAAGAAAATAGTCTTAATATTTACTTTTGATAGATGGAAGCCTTGAAGGAAAAGGAAAAAGTTCTAGGAAATTAGGTATAATTAAACTTTGAAAACCCTTTTTATTTTTGTAAAATCTTCTCAAAACTTGAAAATACTGTAAATCATTCTGAGTTTTAAAGCCTAAAAAAGGTTATCAATACAAAGCAAAGACTGATCCAATCTTAGCATCTTCAACTCTCAAAACTGTCATCCATGTTCTCTTAAGGAGAAAATTATTCATCCCATCCATCAAAGTTTATGATTTTTCAGAGTGTAATTCTAAAATATATTTGATATAAGAGATAAGAGGTCTCATCATGAGCTTTCTTACCATGATCATAGGCGACTAGTTCAACTGACATTACCAACATTGCATACCAAAACAGGGTAATGGCTTATAATTATAAGACAAGGGGTCTCATCACGAACCAACTTGTTCAATTAAATTACAACCAGTGAATGGCATTGTCAATAGCTGGCCACGAAACCAAGACAATGGCTTTTTAACTTACAAAATAAAGAAATAAGGGAAAAAGAAAATGCAATACAAAATGTGTGGAAACATATCTTTTGGATTCATTCTTTTAAATTGTACTCTAAAATGGATGGGACAATGAATGATTAAATGGTTAAAAGATAACCCTGCCGAGACTATAGACGTTTGCCAGTAGCAGTGGCTCTACCTGTGACAAAAGAGTCATTATATAAGCTAAGTTGAGGAGGTCTTGTGTTTTATCATTATCAACCAATAAAGGTTTATATAAACTTAGAATGCATGTAATTTTGAGATGAGAAAGAGATAGCAAAAATAGTTTTCATTATATTCAGAGTTTATGATTACCTAGTTATATTAGATTTTTTCTATACATTAAGGTTAAAATATTACATTACTTTCTCAGAGATAACTATTTCTCCCAGTGAATCGCCAATTGTTGTGATGTACAACAACCCCCCATTTCTAAAAATCTTTTACATAAAATTTTTAATAAGAAATGGGTCCCTTTTAAATAAACTTAGTGAAATTTGTAAGTTGATAAATAAAACTGGTATTGACCTCATTATAAGAAAAAACATTTGTCAAAAGGCCCAATGTAAATGATTCATTTTGTAAAGCCTTTTGAAAAATACAAAGTGTTCCTTTAAAAAACATTATAAATAACTCTACATTGCGATAAAGCGATCGGAGATCGCATATTGCAATGACAAAAGGACACACACAAGCAGGACCTCAACAAATTCTCCAATCCGATAAAGGTAATCGCAATTGGCAATCGGAGATATTAAATGACAAAGGGATAAAAGCGTAAGCCAAACCCGATTGCGATCAATCAACTGAGCACGCATCTCAAGAGGAAAACATACGCTAAAACGGTTTGCATGCATAATACTCCACTTTATTATAATATCACTTTTTGGTAATCGGAGATATTCATTGCAAGTGATAAAGCCTCTCCCTTTGAAACTCCAGATTGTGATTTGTGATTTATCGCTCATCGTTGATCGAGGAAATCCGAAGACGCGCTTGAGATATAAGATCGACGAGACGGGTATTTATGATATTCATTCATCACGATTAGTGGCTTGAACGGCTATTAAATTTTACAGTTAAGAGTGCGTCCTTCAAAAGATTTCATTCGTGGTAATTCTTAACTACATCCGACTTATCATGGGTTAACTACCTTAATTCTATTCATTTTCATATTAGCTTTCTGCAGCATATCCTTGTATTATGGTTTGAAATTGCCTGTGCAGAGTTTCTCAGAACTCGTGAATCCGGAGAAGATGGGGAATAAATCTAAGAAGGTCAAAGCAAGTCCTATAGCCAAAGAACTAGGACCGAGCAAGAAAGGATTAATCTCAGATACAACATGTCTCAGTCTAGGAAATGCTATCTGGGAAAGAATTTATAATTTGATAGAAGTAAAGGAGCCTGAAGAATTAGAAGAGGAAGCCACAGCCGATTCAACCAGCAAGTCAGAGGGAACTCTCAAAGAATTTTCCTGTTCATACCTTCACAGGATAGCAGCGCCAGCCAAAATTCTACCATACACTGATGTGGTGTTGTTGAGAAAATCCCAACTTCAGATAGAACATTTTCTACAGTTGATGGAAGGATATTCAGGTCATTCAAACTTGAAGATCTCAAGAAAATGTACCATCTACCTCCACCTGAGAAAGCGCTATAACAAGGCATTCCTGGAAGCATTCGCAAACAAAAATGACTTGGAATCAGACCCGATCAAGCACTGGAGGCATTTCTTGGAAAAACATAAGCACGAGTCATCGGGTAAGTATTCTGTTGACTCATTAGCTTCTCCTTATTGTTATGTTGGAGCTATGATGTGTAGTCTATGGGGACAACATGATTCTACAAAAGTTTCTATAGATATGGTCCCATTAATGGAAGCTGCGATTAATGGTTATGTTATGGATTGGGAAAATATTTTATCTAATAGACTAGCCACTGAGATATTAGAATACAGAAGGAAAGCATATACAACTTCCCAGATCATTCCTCCTTTCTACTACAGTGCATATATTTTGGATATTATTTGTTTTAATTCTGAATACCCGATACTCAGATGGAAGTGGACTTCCCAAGATCCTAACCCTATTCATATCTATCACAAACAGTTGTGGAAGGCACACTATAAAAATCACTTATACAAAATTTGCAATGGTTTTGTTTTACCTGTATATTATTCTATTTTCAATAAGCCTACCCCTAGGATATCTTAGGAAGCATCAATTGACCTGACAGTAGTAGGTAGTTGGTTCGGAGAGGAGAAATTTACCTATGTGAGGCTTTTTGGCAGTCTCACTAAACCCCATGTTCTTCCTCTATATGTTCCTGATAAATTGTTAGCCCGAGAATTGGCATATTAGATAACAGTTGAAGGAACATCAAGAACCCTTAAGGATTCCAAGAAACATATGTGGCCTATATTCCCCCTACGATGTGGCATTTTTACCTTACATGATTACAAGCATACAAAGAAAGAGGCAGAGAAGATTCAAAAGCTGAATCTTGCCACCATTCTGAATAGGCAATATGACCCAAGGAAGGTTGCCTATAACGTTACCGCTCAAGCTAAACTTGCCAAATTTGATCATGAAGCAGATGACTTTGATGATTTATTTGCTTCAGCTGAAATATTTTTTCAGGTTAAAGGATTGGCTAGGATCAGGTATGGAGAAGAGGGGTTAGAAACATTCAATAGGCTCAGAGCCCAGAGGTTGCAAACTCTACCTTTGGACCTATTAGCTACAGCCCCGAAAGTTTAGCCACAGAGTCAAAGTGAACAGAAAGTTATCGACAAGACTCCTGTAGTGGAGAATATTCCCGAAAAAGAAAAATTGTCAGAGCAGGAGCAGAGACAAGGAAATAGTAGTGAACTCATTGATTCAAGCATTTATGTTGATCCTAAACTGATCAAGGAATGGCAGCAATTTGATTCCATCATTAGTAATAATGAGAGCCTTCAAGGATTCAGCACACCTGAGGTGACAACTAGTCAGAAATTAGTAAACAATATAGTTCCGACTGAAGAAACTAGCAGCCCACCCATAACTCATAAGGATGTAGAAATAATCCCTAAAAATCCCTCCGATGAAATTGTTTTTCATGTAGAAGAAATACCACCACTAGATGTCTTCTATAGCCCTAAGCATAGGGTTATAATCAAAGGGCAAAGGAAAAAGAGGAAAGTTGATCAATCTCCTCTTTTGACTTCACAAATGGAAATAACAAATGTGGAATGGAGAGAAGAAGTTAATCCTTCTGAAGATCTCACTAAACTTTCTCAGTATGCTGGAGCATACACAGCGACCACAATGGACAAAGCATCGAAGGTTAGTAACTTTCTCAAAGAAAAATACCAAGCAATCATTTTGCTGGAAACACAAGCACAAGAGAAACAACAAAAGATAGAGCAGTTGGAACAACAGTTAGCAGTCCAGAGGCAATTAAATGACCAATTGAATGAGCAATTTCTCAAAGAAAAACAAAGGATTGATCAACATGCAATTCATAAGCAACAGGAATTATCCCAAGCATTGAGCAAGTTGCAATCATTAAATGAATAGTTGAGTAAATCAAAGGAAGAACAGATCGCTCAACTATCACTCTAGATAGAAAGATTTAAAGAATATCCCCAAGTGGGAGAATTCAGATTGGAGGCTCTACAAATTACCAAGGCATTGTCTAGTCAGTTGAGCCTATTGTGTCATAATATCTCACTCACTCTTCCTCTGTGTGAAATTTCATCATCCATGGTTGATAAATCAGTTGATGCGAGACTAAACTTGGAGCAAGCAGATGAAAGATTAACAAATTTTCTCTCTTGGCAAGAAACCGAAGAAGGAAAAGCTGTTAATCTACCACAAATTCTAGAATCGCATAAAGAAATCCTATTTGTTGAATGGCAATCTCAACTAATGGAGGCAGAAACAGTGAAGTCAAGATGCAGATCGGCAATAAACAATCTGGTTGAATTGATTAATGATACCCTTTATTTATCAAATTTAATTACAAAGTGTTCTCTAGCGAAACTTCCATTAATAAAAGAATTAGAACAGACATGGAAACATGAGCTAGAGCAGAGGGAAAGATTGATTGCAGTATTCAAACTTTAACATGGGAAACCTTTTGGTTTTTCCTTGTTAAACCATATAGTCAGTGGACAGTGATAAAATGCCTCACTGATGCAATCGGCCATATGATTTCTGAACTTACTAATGCCACATACATTTCTCAGTTACACTCACGCATGAGTCATCCACCAGAACTTCAACCGATGCTCACCATTTGTCAGCTCAAGTCACAAGATAAGCAGCCAATACAATGAACCATTCTGACCGACTGCAGCATGCCTATTTCGAGAAGATCTTCACATTTTTTGTGATTTGGTTATACCAGCACATAGCATTTTTATTTCATAATTTGTTAGTTTAGATAGTATTTATAGACCCTTTCATGTTTTTAGAATGGGTCCTCAAATTTTTGTATTAATACTTGGATCGGAAGTTGCACTACTGTGCTTCCGATATATTTATTTTTATAGAAACTGGTCCTAAATTCTGAGTTTTGATGAAGAATACTTTTATGTGATATGCACTATTGCTTCTTGTAAAAGTATTTCCAAGTTGAAAGGCAGGATCTGAATGAAATTCATATTGGAGGAGACTCAAATACATATGGTACTACTATCTATGTTTTTGTTTCATGCTTTTATTTGAATCAGCATTTATTTAATTTTGCTATTATTGATATATGTATATGCTCTTACAACAATTCTTTCACTTATCAATATTGAATGTTTAAGAGTTGTTATTTTTCATATGTATGTCTATCAGTAATATATAAAGATTAGTGTGATAGTGTTTTAATTATTACTTTGTTCAACTACTTGAACAAAGTAATTATCATATGAATGAATATTTTTGTTTATAAGTAGAGTCATCTACATGCCTACTTGTCAATAAGAATCATCAAAAATTGCACTAAGAGAAAGACTTCCCGAGATATATTAGTTATTTATATTGTTTCATTTTAGAATAAATCTTCCATCATTCCCATTAAATATTAGAAAATCGATCACTTATCCATCCCATTTATAAATCATTGGGAAACTGGTCCCATTATATCCAGTCGGAGCCACCACACCAAACGGAAAAAGAGCTGCTTTTAAGGTCCAGACCGGGTGGTTTTCCCCGATGTTGATACAACAATTTTCAAGGCATCAACAAGACCCTGTAGGAAAAAGTACCCTAAGGATAGGTGAATGTGGTCTTATCCTGGTCTTTTGGGCAGATATAAATTTGGTTGTACCCACTAAATCCATCTAGGAAAGAGAAAAACATTTTCCTTGCCATGGCATCTAGCACTTGGTCAATCAAGGGTAGAGGAAAATGATCCTTCTTTGTGGCTTTGTTCAACTCTCTGTAATTGACACAAATCCTCCACTTACCATTTTTCTTGGGAACTAACATCAAAGGAGAGAACCACTCACTATTGGAGATAGGGTAAATGAATCATGCATCTAGCAGTTTTTGCAATTCTTCTTTGACTATACCTTTAAGAGTTGGATTCATCCTCCTTTATGGTTTCCAGACCAGCTTGCAACCTTCTTTGATGTATATGTGGTGAGTACACATTGAGGGGTGTACTCCCTTCATTTCCTTGTAACTCCAAGCGAAGGCTTCTAGATTTTCCTTTAACATGTTGCATATCTTCTCCTCTTCGAGAGCAGAAAGAGATGGATTGATTTTCAAGATTCTCTTTGGGCCAAATTCTATGGATTTGACACGAAGTGGGTTGGAATAGGCCAATCATAAGTTAATTAGATGATTGTTCTGGGTTTCCTTTACTACTTCTTCTAAAGGTAATGAACCAGGAGTTGGACTTAGGAGCAGGTGTTCAATCAAGTCATCCCCATCTTGCTATCCTCCTCCCATAGTTACTTCCAAAGCAAAGTTTGGCGGAATAAACTTTGTCTTCTTCCTCCTCCTCCAACCATAAAGGTAAATCATGCTCTAGAGAAGGTTGATCATGAGGGTATAGAACTAAATGCTTGGACATATGCCCATTCTTGATGGTCATATTCCCAGCTCTGCAACTAAGGTAAGCATCAACAGGGGCCAACCATGGCCTCCCAAGGATGAGAGGATAACCAGGAAGCTTAGCCTTAGGCTGGAGAACTAGGAAATCTGTAGGGTACTCCCAGGAGTCAATGGAGACCATCACATCCTCCACAATTCCCTCAGGGGATACTGTGGAACGGTTTGCAAGTTGCAGAACTGTTGTGGTCTTCCTCAATGACCCTTGGAGGTTGAGCTTTAGCATGGTATCCTTGGTCATCACATTAATGGTAGCCCCAAGATCAATTAGAGTGTGTGGGACAATGGTTTCATTGATGTGCACATCTACTACAGGGCTTCCAGGGTCCAAATATTTGGATATATTACTTGCCCCAACATTAAGTCGGACAGTTTCCTAATGACTTTAATGGTAGGGGCATCCCTTTTTCGCCTCCCTGGATGCTTGAAGAATTTCTCCTTAATCAACTTATTGTAAATGGGAACATCTTTTATTGCCTGGAGAAGGGGGATCTTTACACATAGATTTTTCAATTCTCCCAGAAGTTCAGTCTCTTCTGGGGTAGGCTGGAGTGGTTGGGCTAATCTCTCAGGAAAGGGTGGATTTACTTTAAGGTTGCTTTCCTCTCTTTCTTCCTCAACCTCCCTAGGTGGGGGGGGGGGGGGGGGGGGGGGTGGGGTGGGGGGTTATCTGGGAGAAATCTCTTAGATCTCAGGCTAATCTCCTGGATTTCCACAGCATATGCTTGATATAATGTCTCTCCATTGTATACTTGCTAAGCCTACCTATTGTTCGGGTTTGGATTTGGATGGGCAGGCATCTAGGGTTGCTTGGGTGGAGCAGAGTGTAGGAGCTGTGGTTGGGCAAGTGGTGGAGGCAATAGAGCTAGAGCATTGTTGTATTGGGTGCTCCACCCCTGGAGTGGTGTATTCCACTGAGGTTGTGGCAAAGCATAAGGTTGAAATGACTGGCTGGTTGGCTGGGAATGATACTGAGATGCATAGGACCAAGGAGGGGGTGTAGACTAGGAAGGATGAGCAGGGGGTCCCCAAGAAGGTATAGTTGTGGATTGGTTGGGGTTATAATATGCATGGGATGACCCTTGCATGCCCTACTGGTATGGTCTAGGCCCAGGAGGTCTCATTTGGTTAATGTAGCAACGATGCTCAGTGACCCCTTCAGCTCCTTGATATACAACTTTGACTCCGGGTAAAGAAGGGCACTTGTCTATGGAGTGGTTTTCCTCACATACCAAGAAAATTTCAATAGAGTTCAATAGACATTCATTCTTAGGATGCCTCCTGGTGCATCTAGGACAAAAGATGGCCAAGGCTCTCTTTGATTCCTCTTGCTTCCTTTTAATGTTCATGGTGTCTAGTTGCAAAGCAAGGGTTTGCAGCATATCACTTTTGAAATCTTCCAGCATGTTTCCAATTTCATCCTTGATGGACGAGTTGGAAGATGATGTACTGGCCATAGGTGGACTACCCCTACCCTCTTTCCTAGATTCCCTAGAATGGTTTCTAAAGACGGTCTTGATATCCTCATAGGGTAATTAGTAGATATCTCCTCCTTCTAACAAATTTCAGGTATCCAGCAGATCTTCTCTTACTCCCCTAAGCAGGACCAGCTTCA
Organism: Pinus tabuliformis; assembly: GCA_031772625.1. Lineage (NCBI taxonomy): Eukaryota > Viridiplantae > Streptophyta > Pinopsida > Pinales > Pinaceae > Pinus > Pinus tabuliformis. The sequence continues at coordinate 952,604,738 of CM062819.1, forward strand.
GTGACTCAGGGTCAAGTGTGCACCTATCCCTTTGTAACTCAGCTGGAATCTTTCTTCGTAGTCTTCTAAGGATTCATCATGGCCTATGGTCATCCTGAAAATTTCTTCTTTAGTGTCCTTTAACCTACAGTAGTCCTGATATTTGTTGTTAAAGGCATGTTGCATCTGAGCCCAAGTTGTGATGCTATCTCCAGGTAAACCCACGAACCAGTGCAATGCTGCATCCTTGAGGGTAGATGGAAATAGTTTTAATTTTTGCTCATCATCTATATAGTCATAGTTCAGCATATAACAGCGAACTGAAACAGGAAAGTGTTGGGGTCCTCTATGGTTAGGCCATGGAAATGAGGTAGGGTAGAGGGGCTTATATTTTTCATCTTAGTGTCCCCATTGGTTTCCCTGATGGGGAAGGAACCCTCAACTCTCTCTCTATTCCCTCTGTCATTTTGGTTTTCAACCATTTGCTCAGTAGGAATGTGTTCCTCTTATTCTTCTTCCCCTGTAGGTTCTTTAAATATGTCAGGTTGCTTACCTAAGGGTTCCTCCAGTTCATAGCCACCGAAGAAGAGAGAAGGTCGGTTGTTGGATGCAGTGGGGGTATTTGGAAAAAATTTCCCTAAGTTGTCCCTATTCCTATGAAGCATGAAAGGAAATATTTTTGGGTTAGTTTTGTATTCTTTTTAAAACTTGGAAAGTACTTGCAGAATTGAAATTTTTGATTGAATGAAAATACTTGACAGAATGAAAAAGCTACTTGCTGAATTGAAATCCTACTTGCAAAATGGAAAGGAAAGCAGATAATGCAAAATGAAAGAAAGGAAACAACTAGATTACTTTTGCATAAATAAACTAATGGCAGAATATTGAAGACAAGAAATAGAAGAAAAGAAAGCAATAATCACATTCTACTTAGACACCTCCCCGAAAACGGCGCCAAAAAGTGATGAGCGCTAGTATTGCAGCAAGGATGCTGCAACTCCTGGGCTACCAGCTTACTTATCAACCCGGGGGTTCGTACAAACTTGGAGGTGATAGTGTTGTATGCACAAGTAAAAGTGATGGTTCTGCCTGTTGTCACTGTTCAGTTGGCGAGAGACCATTAGGGTTCCAAGCCAGACTTCTATAGAGTCAGAAGAAGCTTGATTCTTTGATGGAAGAAGGGAAAATCTACTCTAAGAGAGTTACTCTACTGCAGTAATGGAAAAATCCAACATGTAATGCTAAACCACACCATAACCTGATTAACCATTTAATAAGTTATGCTATGAATAATTGTTAAATCACAATAAACAAATGATACTATCTAAGTTACATAGGTAAAAAGCATCAAACAATACTAATGTGCAAAAAAAGAAACTAAACTAAATATGTTTTCACTTTTTTGGTTTTTTTTTAGGGAAAATCAAGTATGCAAACTAATTGTTCTTGTGGATGTGACAAGTGGATGGAAGGTGTTTGAGGATGGCTAGAAGGTTTATGAAGTGGTTGGATGGTGTGGAAGGGTCCTAGGAGGCTTTTTGTGACTTCTTAAAGGTTTCCCATCAATTCAAACTCAAGACAGGTCATTTCAGGAAAACCTACAGGATGTACTAGAAACCTACAGGATGATCCTGTAGGAATTACAAGAAACCTATAGGATACAGCCAAGAGCTAATTGTGAAGTGTTGGAGGTGTTGGGAAGTTTAGGAAAGGTGTGTGATGGGTGGAATGGAGTGTTAGAATCTCTAGGAGCACTCAAGAGTCAATATCCAAGATAAGAGATGGCTAGATTCGCTCAATGTGTTTAGTAGAATTTCAATGAAGAATGATGAAAAACTAGTGAGGGTGATGGTGAAATAAGGGATGGCTAAGATGGATGAAGTGGAAGGTGGTTGCTGGTTATGAAGTCTTAGTCTCCTCCTGAAGCACCTACTCTGCATAAAACATGTGTGTCTTCCAAAAATTATGCAACAAGATACATTTTCATAAACTAGAAAAGCATGAATCAATTGTCTATATTATGCATGAAGAAAGTTGTTGAAGGGGATGAAAGCATGAGTGAGATCTTATTGTAGAAATTCAGATAGAAAAACATGACAATAAAATCCACCTTGCAACATTAACCAGATACTGAATTAAAGATAACAAACTCCAAAGCTCATAAAAGAACTAGAAATCTGTGTTTTTGGGGTTGCTGAAGGGTCCCTTCCTCAAGTCATGGTCCCAGAGGGAGGAAGTGAGGTTGAGACACCTACTGACAACCTTGTGGTGATCTTTTTTCTCCTTGCTAACCTTCTACTTGAAAGAAGGCACAAATGGAAGCAAACTATCACACAACCAATCTAATCTACACTACTTGTAATGGAAATGCATCTAATAAGCAAACTAACAACTAAGCTATGAATCTACACTAAGCATACATGTACAATAAAGAGGATCCTTGGCTACTAGGGTTGGGCCCTAACCCAAGAGCTTCAGCCCTCTGAGTTAACTCAGTGCTGGTTCAAAAAAAAACTCATTCATATTACCAAAACAACATATTATATCAAAAGAACTATCACAAGTCTTGGCTCTCGAAAATAGAGTAGAGTTTTACAATCAAAATCCGAATCCTACTGAGGTCCTAGGCCTATCTACTTATACATCTGAAGTCTCCAACGACTTCCTTAAAATTAGGGAGGCTCGGCTCCCAAACTCGAGATAAACTAGTGCCTTGTCTTTCACTTGCTCGATTGTCTTCTAGTCCTCATGATTTGGTTGTTTGCACTCCGAGCTGATGGAGGAATATTCGAATGGAGGGGTAGTAAATGAGGAGTATTTATCTCCTATAATCTCTCTCCTTTGTCCCATTCGAGTTTTGACCTTGGTCTTTTCCAAAATTCCATGCTTTTCTCCTTTAATCCTGCATTAAATGCACATTAGACCACAAAGCAAAATATCCAACTCTAACTCATCTCATAAACAAAATATAATCAAAAGTATGCAATAAGTTATGAGAATAGTTGGTTTGACTAAGATAGGAGGTGAATTAAGGCCCATATAGTTACCCAATGATGAGGCTCATCACACAGGTTTGTTGACCATGTACTTTAAGGCAGAATGATTTGTATACATCTTGAAATATCCCCCTAACAAATAATTCCTGAATTTTCGCAGCGCATAGACCATGGCCAACCCCTCGTGCTCTGTTGTTGAATAATTTTTCTCAGCCTTTGATAACTTGTTACTTGCAAAGGCTATAGTATGGCCCATTTCTCGTTCGCCTGCCTGTGTTAGTACTGCACCCAACGCAGTGCAAGAAGAATCCACATGTACATGAAACTCCTTTTTCCAATCGGGAAACACCAAGATTGGCGTAATCACCATCTTTTCCTTTAACACATATAAGTTGCACTGACATTCCTCATCCCAACAGAATTTCGCATCCTTCTTTAGTAGTTTTTCCATGGGCGCAATAATTTGAGCATAAGCTTTAATGATTTTTCTATAGTATCCTGTGTGTCTCAGCATCACGCGCAGCTGCTTGACGTTCCTAGGGGCCTCCAAGTTCACAATCACCGCGATCTTTGCAGGGTCCACCATCAATCCTTGCTTACACACAACATGACCCAACAAGATCCCAAAAGAAATATAGAATATACATTTTTTCAAATTCAGCGCTATCTAGTATCTTCGACATGTGTCCAACATAAGGCACAGACTTGCTACATGGTGTTTTACCAATCCAAACACACTCCAGTCATCAAAGTATACTTCTAGAAACTTGTGAATGAATTCTTTGAACATTGCTATGACAATGCAGGAAAATATTGTGGGTGTGTTCTTCAATCCAAACATCATAATAGTGTACTGAAAGCAACCCCACTCTATCGCGAAGGTGGTTTTGCTTCTATTCTCTGGTGCAATATTAATTTGATGATAGCCGGAAAATTTGTCAGTAAAGGAATAGGTCTCTTTCCCTCCGACATTGTCTAACACTTCATCTATAAAGGGTGTTGGAAATGTATCATAAACACATGCATCATTAAGCTTCCGCAGATCTACGCCGATCCTTATTTCACCCTTTTGTTTCTTCTCTTGGACTACCATCGGGCTCACCCAGTCGAAATCTTCAACAGGTTCTATAATGCCAGCATCCAGTATTTTATCAAGATTTTAGCGAACCTTCTCCTTATACTTAGGATTAAGGTGATAAGGCCTCTGCTTGACAGGCTGCGCATCCAATTTCAATGTGATCCTGATAACGCTCAAATCGCCAAGTATGCCCTTCAAATCTGAAAACTTAGTGGGGAAGAGATCCTGGTATTCACGAAGTAATTCAGCAACCTTGTCTATGGTAGCATCATCCCAATAGTCTCCAATCTTTGCGAACTTCAGTTCTTCGTCAGTGCCAATGTTTACTTGTCTTGTTTTCAAAGGTGCGCAGATGTCTAGGTTCTCTACTTGCAGTCCTTCAACTACGCAATGCCCTTCTATCTCTGGAATATTGATATTCCTCAGGTCTTCTTCCTCCTCTTCAGCAGTAACATTATAACATTCCAATGCATGGTGCAGCTAGGTACTCCAGTCTGGTTGGGTCCATTCCATCAATTCCTTCGGTGTCCTAAAGATAACGCTTTAATTTCTTGAAGCGCTTCATCAACTCTTGCAAACCCATCCTCAAAGCTGAAATTCAATAAGAACCCTTCTTTTAATACATCCCATTCTGTAGTGTCGTGGCGGAGCTCCGTTTCGAGATACTAGTTCATGGGGATTGTATCCAAGGTATGACAAAATATATGTACCCATTCTGGTTGTGGTTTCGTCCCCCACACCTTAGTCCACTTCGCCAGGTGATTGTGCAGATCATTGTTGGGTGCAGGAATTGCACTTAAGCAAACTCCTCAACACATAATTGTCAACTCGGGGGATTCATAAACTTAGAGATGAAGCACAAGCAAAGCCAGAGATGGTATGAATTTTCCTGATAGAAATTCCTACTTTCTTAAAGAAAAGCTTGCAGAATCGAAAGAGTAAAAGATAACTGAATCATCAAAGTAATCTAGTGCTGGAAAAAGAAAGAATGCATTTGCAAAGGAATCAAAATAAAAAGGCAATCACTCCAACTGATCAATTTTTAATTACTAAGTATGGTTATGTTTTTATTTAGCAGAGACACTTGGCAGTCTCGTAGAATAGGCCCTTAAACCTACTGCTTTAGAGATTTCCTTCTTGCACTAATCTGTCCTGCACTATCGTAGCCTGCTTCCACTAGTGCAGGAACAGAGGTTTATGTAGGAGGTATAAATGGTGTCTTTACCAAAGGCTTTTTGCTTCATGCAAGGGCTCTAACTTTCAGGGTTTAGAGCACTCAAATCCTATGACAAGAAACTAGTTCTTGCACCTGATCAGAGCTTCCTGCACTTAGCTATTAATTCTTAGAATGAGTGCTTAATTATTGCAAGTGTTAAATTAAATTGCACACATAAAAAGTGAATGTTCCTGATCTTAATAGAATGCGATAATGAAGAAACAATCAATATACATTTATCCTGTCATAAGCATTTAATGAAAGAAAAAAAGATTGCGGGAAGTAAGCTAAAAATTATTGCTACAACACACCAACGTGCATTGGTGCAGGTTCATTTCTCCTGCTTGGACCAGGCGGGGAAAACCAATCTGAAATCAAGTGCGGGAAAAGAAATTGCAGGAAAAGGAAATTTATCTACTTCACACAACGGATCCACTTTCACTCAGACAGGAATGCATGTGCTGGAAATTAAATCACACTTGACAATGTAAACACAAATTACAGGGAAACGAAATGGGGTAAATGTGCTGGGTTGGTTGGGCCCTAGCCAACCAGCGCGTTTCCCTTTTAAATAAAAATGTTGCTCAGTAACTCAGATCAGACTCATTTGTTTAAAGGAACAAATAAGATTCGAAAAGCATGAGGTGGAGCTCCTTATTCCTATTAATTCACAAAGGCAAAGTACATCATGAAATACAGAGTCCAGCCCAGATTTGGGCAATAAAAAAAGGTACAATCTCCCGTTTAGAAACACAATCCTGTTACCGCCTCTCTCCCCTACGTGCATACCATTCCCCTATTAAAAAAATAGAGATTTAATACAAATTTTCCAAATATAGGCGTTTTCTAGATTTCTGGAAAAATTGGTATTTTTAACAAACTACATCCAAATACCTCTTCGTATCTCCTCAACCATTACACATTTTGGAAAACATCCCACGTCTTACTCAATTTCCTATATTGGTAAAAAAACCCATGTTTCAGAATTTTGAGATTCGCAACGATCAGCATTGAAATCGAGGAGTAAATCGGTTGTCGGGAAACTACTGCGAATTCAGGTGGAAGTTGTAAAATCTGAACTGGTGCAAGAATGTGTGGTGCAGGAATCCTATCGGTACTAGTGCAAGAATGTGTGGTGCAGGAACTTCGCCTCTATCAAAATAGGCATATAACCAACTTTGTAAACTTGCAAACACACAAACTATTTTTAAATATGTCTTTATTGTTTAAATCTCATTAAAACAAAGGAATAGCAAATACTTACTTATTATCTCCGAGAATACACAAAACTATGACAATGACTAGTCAAGCTAAACAAAAGCATGAATGATTTCGAGTAAAAGGTTATATAAAGCAAGGCAAAACAGAGGACAAACATCCCCCCATGCTAACCTTCTTGCATGTTCTCATGCAAGGAAATCAATTGTCGCACTGTTGCTCCCTTGCAAAAAGCAAGATTAAAAACATTTATGGGCATTCGTAATCATGTTTCCTGCAATTCTATGTGATCACATTTCCTACACTAGATAAAGCTTGTTTCAAGAACAGAGTGTTTGTTGGACTCTTTGATTATTTATACTAATTTCAAGAAAATCTATCACAAGGACTACAATAAAAATACCAAATTGCAAGGATGGTGTGTGCTTGCACTGATCTGCTTACACCACCTAAACTGCGCTACTTTGTTGGCACTTTTCTGCTTGCACTACTGTATATTACAACGTGATTGCACTGGTGCAAGCATAAAATCTGCTAAAAAACAGGGAATTTTGGTAAAACGTGGGTTGGACTTTAACATGACTTCCTCAATCATACAGAAGGTTTGCTTCACCATTCCTTTGATGCTTCTAAGCATATCCTTTTGCTCATTCTCCAATAGATCCTACAATAAGTTCATGGGGGAACAAAGAAGTGGGAAAAGGAAAAAATTCAGAATGGGAAGGAGGCTTATTACAAGGATTCCAGGAATAGTACCATCAAGAGGGCGTAAACAGAAGTGGGATAGGGAAAAAAATTCAAGGGTTAAGGTGGGATTTATGAAACGGATGGGAAGGTAATCATTATGGGAATAAAGAAGAAAACCAATGGGGAATTACGAAAATGGGATACGAAGAAAGGCAGAAAATTTTCTGGAAGGTCTGCCTACTAACCATGTTACAGTTCTAATGAAAATATCAATTGTAAGAATGCAACAAGATTAGGTACAAAAAGTAGAAATTACATACAAAAGAGTATGGTACATACATGTTACCTTGTTCCAAATGAATTCCTTGTTTTGTTTCTGCCCAATGTCTCATAATGAAAATCAAATTTTTTTGAAAAGGTGCAATCTCAAAATAATTACCACAAGTTCATCACCTACTATAGCAATCTTGTACCTAGATTATGCAGTGCATATTTAGAGGCAACCACCATCAATACACATTGTTGCCAACCAGCATCTTGTGAGCAATCATCATTGAGTAATTCATCACTCTAAATACCATGAAAGTCAAAATGAGTTATGATACCAATTAGCAACCTCTTTATTGAACACTCTAAATTCCGTTGTCATCCGGATTCAAACTAAATTTCCTCTTAATATAGAACAAAGAATAACCTTTACTAAGGGTACCACATCCTTAAAGATTCTTGATTTTTTAAAGATATAACTCAAAGCATCATGTTCAAATCGTCTTTAAAACCATTGTCCAAAAAAAGGATAAGTTTAGGGGAAGAGAAAGATATCCAAGCAAATCATAATATGCAATTAACTTTAATACCACAGACATAGCCCTACTACCCACAGGTGTCCATAACCTTAGCAGGGGTGTCTTTTGACCCATCAAAATGTCTGTGTCCCACTTACTAGGCATGGATTCAAAGTTATCTTATTTTAATTTTAGATGAAGGCCACTGTTCTGGCTTGGTAACCAACTAATGGTAGTGCCACTCACAATAAGTAACATGGATGAATAGGTCGGCTCGTGATGAGACCTCCTGTCTTCCAACTTTTCGGTTGAAGCCATTACTCTGGCTTGGTTACCAGAAGCAGTAATGTAATGCATGCTAGGTCTCATGATCGTGGTAGGTCGGCTCATCATGAGACCTCCTATCCTCCCCTAAATCTTGTGTATACTTTGATTATGATTAACCTAAAAGGTTACTTAATAAGTGGGGAGATAGATCTACTCCTTAAGAGTACGGGATGGCGTGAAAAGTTTTTAATGACTAATCATTACTAACTAGTTCCTCTGCCCCAAAGACTTATTAAAGATATCCCAGATAATGTCTAAAAGACTCCTTGAATTAAGAATGCTAGTGTTCTCATGAATAGATTATTATGATCTTAACAAGAGTGGTCCTCCATAGGGGGTTTCCAATAGTACCTTCTAAGGGAAACCGAAATCATATATTTCAGATGACAACTTCTTAGAGTGATTAGTCATGGTTACTTTGAAAAATCATGAGGTATTAGAGTGAATCATACTCAACAAGATGTGTCACAGATGTGTGTGTTAACAAGCAATGCGGATCAAAAGTAGTTTTAGTGACTACACTTTAAAAATCAAAAACCCTAATATCATCTTAACAACTTTATTCACCTACCCTACTTTACTTAAGAGGCGGAAGACTTCCTTTTATGGATAGGAGTACTTCCAATGAAGCCATGTGCAGATCAGGTGAAAATGTATATTCATGCTCAAACTTATCATACAAACTTTAAGTGTGCATGACCAGGATAAACTAACGAATGTAAATGATATAACAACAAGATTTTTAGAAGAGGATAATGTTGCCTTGCTTGAGTAGTTGTTTGGAACCAATGTTCGATGTAATCATCGTAGCCTTGGTCCATTTCTTGATTTGGCCCATGTTGCACATCTTCTTCTTCCTTGTCATGTCGATTGTCCTCCTTAGGGTGATTAGTCTCTTGATCACATTCTGGATCTACTGATAGACATGTCAAGAACTTTTCGTTCTCAAGTTCCAATGGATATCCTTCATTGATTATAGTGCATGATTCATTCGTCTCCTCAAAAGAGACTTCTAAATCCTCTTGTGATGGGGGAGAAATGGACAAGTCCTTGATTATTGTCAAGAAGTTTTCTTCCTGAGAGGTAGAGATCAAGATCCCAGTAGCTGCTAGGGCTTCAAAGAGAACCTTCATACTTGTTATCATCTTTAAGTCCATTTGGTTGACTGATAGTCCCTGTCTCCACACACATATTAGTAACGGGGATTCTTACAACACCCCAAAAATGGTATAACGTTAAAGATTAGGATCTGAAGGTAATTGATTTTAAAAGTTATTGGCTGAAATAAATCTTACCACACTTGCATAAAAAATACAAAAAGATAAAGGTAGACTTACCCCTATTGCATCAACAGAAAATTCTTACCAAATCAAATCGCCTCCCAGGTAACGGTGCCAAAATGTTGGGTGTAGGAATTTCACTTAAGCAAACTCCTCAACACTTAGTTGTAAACCCGAGGGATTCGTAAACTTAGAGACGAAGCACAAGCAATGCCAGAGATGGTATGAATTTTCCTGATAGAAATTCCTACTTTCTTAAAGAAAAGCTTGCAGAATCGAAAGAGTAAAAGATAACTGAATCATCAAAGTAATCTAGTGTTGGAACAAGAAAGAATGCATTTGCAAAGGAATCAAAATAAAAAGGCAATCACTCCAACTGATCAATTTTTAATTACTGAGTATGTGTTATGTTTTTCTTTAGCAGAGACACTTGGCAGTCTCATAGAATGGGCCCTTAAACCTGCTTCTTTAGAGATTTCCTTCTTGCACTAATCTGTCTTGCACTATCGCAGTCTGCTTGCACTAGTGCAGGAACAGAGGTTTATGTAGGAGGTATAAATGGTGTCTTTACCAAAGGATTTTTACTTCATGCAAGGGCTCGAACTTCTAGGGTTCAGAGCACTCAGATCTTATGACAAGAAACTAGTTCTTGCACCTAATCAGAGCTTCCTGCACTTAGCTATTAATTCTTAAAATGAGTTCTTAATTATTGCAAGTGTCAAATTAAATTGCACACATAAAAAGTGAATGTTCCTAATCTTAACAGAATGCAATAATGAAGAAACAATCAATATACATTTATCATGTCATAAGAATTTAATGAAAGAAAAGAAGATTGCAGGAAGTAAGCTAAAAATTCTTGCTACAACACACCAACGTGCACTGGTGCAGGTTCATTTCTCCTGCTTGGACCAAGCGGGGAAAACCAATCAAATGGAATTGCAGGAAAGGAAATATCACACCAACGTGCACTGGTGTAGGTTCATTTCTCCTGCTTGGACCAGGTAGGGAAAACCAATCAAACAGAATTACAGGAAAGGAAATATCACACCAACGTGCACTGGTGTAGGTTCATTTCTACTACTTGGACCAAGTAGGGAAAACCAATCTGAAATCAAGTGCGGGAAAAGAAATTGCAGGGAAAGGAATTTATCTACTTCACACAACGGATCCGCTTTCACTCATACAGGAATGCATGTGCTGGAAATTAAATCACACTTGACAATGTAAACACAAATTACACGGAAACGAAATGGGTTAAACGTGTTGGGTTGGTTAGGGCCAAATCAGATCAGCCTCATTTGTTTAAAGGAACAAATAAGATTCGAAAAGCATGAGGTGGAGCTCCTTATTCCTATTAATTCACAAAGGAAAAGTACATCATGAAATATAGATTCCAACCTAGATTTGGGTGATAAAAAAAGGTACAATCTCCCGTTTAGAAACACAGCCCAGTTAGCGCCTCTCTCCCCTACGTGCATAATCGCTCCTCCTTTTATAATATGTTTACATGATAATTAATCGTATCCTTTGTAAACAATCATGGGGATTTCATCCCAACTAATTCTAATTAAATAGAATATCAGTACAACCATTCCCCTATTAAAAAAATAGAGATTTAATACGAATTTTCCAAATCTGGGCGTTTTCTAGATTTCTGGAAAAATTGGTATTTTTAACAAACTGCCTCCAAAGACCTCTTTGTATCTCCTCAACCATTACGCATTTTGGAAAACAGCTGACATCTTACTCAATTTCCTATACTAGGAAAAAAACCCATGTTTCAGAATTTTGAGATTCGCAACGATCGGCGTGGAAATCAAGGAGTAAATCAGCTGTCGGGAAACTACTGCGAATTCGGGTGGAAGTTGTAAAATCTGAACTAGCGCAGGAATCCTACCGGTACTAGTGCAAGAATGTGTGGTGCAGGAACTTCGCCTCTATCAGAATAAGCATATAACCAACTTTGTAAACCTACAAACACACAAACTATTATTAAATATGTCTTTAATGTTTAAATCTCATTAAAACAAAGGAATGGCAAAAACTTACTTATTAACTCCGAGAATGCACAAAACTATGACAATGACTAGTCAAGCTAAACAAAAGCATTAGTGATTTCTAATAAAAGGTGATATAAAGCAAGGCAAAACAGAGGCCCAACAATCATCCTTCCCATTATACTTCTCAGTCATTCTTGTATTGGCATGCCCAAATTATAACTTCATCATTCGCCTTTAATCTCGCCATCCAACAAAAATATCCTTATGCGTACCCCACCATCGTGCGGGCATAGCATGCAGCACCAACTCTAATGCTTGAAAACGGTGGTCTTTAGGGAATTCAAGCTCAAATTATTCTAAAAACATATCTACATCAATCAAACCATCACAATAAGGTATCTTTTTTACCTCCGACGAAACACAACACAGTGACTTCATAATCATATTGCACCATAGACACTTCATGTAAGCAATTTTTCCAATGCTCTAATTCTTCATCTGATTCAGAAGTGCAGGAACTCTCCTGGTCCCATATGATCTATCCATCTTTCATTGGATTGATTCAATCCTAATCTCGCGATGTTATCTTGTACATTTTATCTAGCTCATCATCACTTTCTACGTAATCGCAGACTAGTTCAGTATAGTGCGCCCCTTCCATAGGATCCAGTGGCACTATAACCCTTAGCAACTTCCTTTCAAATGACATTGTCCTCTTCTTCAAATTAATGACCCCATTCATATCAATAGCCGAGTCAATTCCCAGGAGCATGGGGTAGGGATTACTGTCATCAACAATTTATATAACTTCAAAGTCCGCTAATGCACTTGCACATTCAATATCAACCAATCGTCCCATGGGGATGATTTTCTGTTGATTCGCCATCCTGAGATGAATCGGAGACCACTGCAGTGTAGGTCTCCCCATCCTTTCCCATGTTTGTTTCGGTAGAACATTCACATCAGACCCCAGATCCAAAATGACCTAGTCCATTTCATAATCGCCTATCTGCATTGTTAGCCACATCTCATGTCTGGTTCGTGCCTTATGCTTACCAATCTTTCTAACTGTGTGCTGCTCTATAGGAGTCTTTTCCTTGTTGGCACACTTGTCTATTAATTCCTGCAATCCTTCCACTACCTTTTTATCATGCAGTAACTTCAGACAGGTCTCCAAAAATGTAGTGAGTACAGAAGGATCAACCTCTTGTGTGGCACTGGTTTTTGGTGTCCTTTCCTGGCTTCCTGAGGTGGAGGCCTCAGTGAAGCTCTTATTTGCCTCCATGAATGCTTCCTTAGTGTGATTAAGGTCAAAGGCGGCTTCTTTCTCAGGAGCTTTGCGTACCCATCTATCTTCTTTAGGCTATTACCCTTATCTACACCAGTCATCATACTGCTTAGTAGTACAATATTAATGCTTTGATCCTCCTCATGGGGCTAGCCCTCTTCATTTGTAAATTCTACGTGGTATGTTGAGGTTGTGTTTTCTTCTCTTGCATCTTAGCTATTAGCACCGAACATTCTTCTATTGCATGGTCGAATTGTCTACAGTATTGACATGAAGGATGTGTAGGATTCAGCCAATCTTGCACGAAGTGCCTGGCTATCCATAGTTGTAGCAGATAATCTGACCACGACCTCTATTAGGTCCTCCTCCTCCTCCTCCTTGGCCTTGAAAACCCTCGCACGCTCCTCCTATGCCTTAATCTGGAGGTCGAGTTTCTGCTTTCATACGGTAAGTAGGGGTTCTTTCCATCATCAGCTCATAAGTTGGACAGTGGCGCTCATTATGGCCCACAGATTTACATAAATTACAAAATAGTTGTTGGGGTGTCTGAACGAACTTATGAAGTAAGTGGCATTTATCTCTCGGATGTTGCCCAATGACTTGAAAAATGGTGCACTATAGCACAGCTCTCGTGCTTGGCCCTGCTGGGGCTTCTGGCTTCAGGGAGGTTGGCCCTCCCCCTATAAGATAATTCGTGTATACTGGGCAATGATCTTTATCATGCCTGTGGCCCTTTCATTTCAAGCACCAAACCTTTACATGCACTTTTGGCCTAGTATCCTTTTCTTTCTTTGGACTTTGTAATTCTAGGCGCAAGCTCACTAACTGAGAGTGAATCTATTGTACCCCTAGGTTCGTACCCTAAATAGGTGATGCATGCAGCCTCATTGTGATCTCCAAGGCTTCTGCCTGCATAGCTATCTTCTGCTGTGACAGAAGGATTCTTAAATGCAACAAAAGAAATGTGATAAACTAGTCGTGATGCTGGGTATCTGAGATTTTCATGTTAGCCTATCTAATCTGACACTTCAACCTCTGATCAAAGTCCCAAGGTGTCTCATCGACTCTCATTAGGATCTCCTTAAATTTAATAAATGACTACGCCTCAGATTTAGGCTTACTAAATTCTTTGTTCAAAGTTTTCTGAGTCTCTACTAATGATGCCTGAGGATTATCAGTGCAATACTTAATGTACCGGGTTAGAGCGCGGTCCTGCAAGGCGGTAATCAATTGCACCTTATTTATATTATCATCGGTGATTTGATGCGATGTCCATACAGCGTCCGCAACAAACCAGAATTGCTCTGGATCTTCGCTTCCTATTCCTTTGAAGATTGGCATATTCATTGCATTTGCCATGTTGAATGATGGAGGTGAAGGCAGAGGTGTAGTTGAAGGTTTATGCAATGGAGGTGGAGGTGGAGGTGGGGTGGATAGATGAGATATTCTCAAAATACTCTAATTTATTAACTAAATAGCACTTGGCAGTGTAGTCAGCACTGCCCCTTCATCGTTGCTTGAAGGAGGTTCAATTAATGGACTATACTCTAGACCTGATCCGTTACTTCTAAAGAATATACCACTTCGCATAGCTCCGAACATTAAGGTAATGGCATTACCTGATTTTCACATAATAGAATTTTAATCCAAGTATTTAATGACCTTAAGTACTTACCTCGTAGTCCCTTGAAGAATCTTCACTCTGCTTCTCTATAGTTGACTGAGGTATCGACTGCAAATTTAGTAATGAACCCTCCCAAAATTCGATCAAGCCAATGATCTACAACCCGCGCAATCTTGTTTTCATATGCCTCTAGTCGTCGCACCAATTCTGGAGTCCACACTATAGGACTATCAAGTTTCTACCTTCCTTGACTATCTGTCAATTTAGCTAACCACTGATATAATTCAATTGGGAAAGTGCAAAAGAAAATTTCATTTGCCTTCGTATACAGATACCTATTCAACCAATCCTCCTTCGACATGTGTGGATTCCTGTTTTCTTGAGCTGCAAACTCGTGAATCTTTCGATCTAACCACTTTTCAATCTCTTTCTTAGTTGGATTCCAATGATGCGACATCACACATCTATTTGAGCAGATCTCGGTCCCGGCAACGAAACTATTTGTTGGCTTAGGGGGTTTTGACCTAGGTTTAGAGTTAGTTGCACCAACCAACAAAACCCTATAGTGTTGGCCCTTTCGGAAACAACCCATGTAGGGCAAGCTGCAGTCTCACCTGAAGTAATATTGGGGGATGCAAGGACCGAGTTTCTGCATCTAGAGACTAGTGGAATGTCTTTCAGCGCCTTAGATCTTCTTCTGCACATATTAATAGACTCCTAGGTATCTTTACTCTAACTAATTTAAAGTTTCTTGTCCTTGTGGACCTTAAACAGTTGATTTACCTACTTTCGCACATCAAAAAGAAACCCTAGATCAGAGTTCATGTAGATCTACTTAATTCGTCAGAAAACATAAGAGAAATAGCTTCTAACTTCGCAGAAGTGGATAGCCATTCATTTCATATATTATTAAGACAGATTCAGTGAATTCATGCAGCATTCATTCAATATTTCAGAAAACATATCATTAATCAACAACATATAAAATAAATAGATTCAATGGAAATACTCAGTAATTCTTCAAAAATTTGTCTTTATTGATCTTCCATTCGCAGATTGCAGACTCTCTTCCTTGTGCACACAACTGCAGGGGTATGAGCACTTAGCTGTGGAATCTACCTAGGCCTCCTACGCACTCAGCTGCAGGAGCCTTCCCTTCTTCACCTAAGTGCAGGAAGCAGAGCCTTCTTGCCTTAGCACTTCCACAAAAACCCTTCAACGTATCCAAATCTCTATCAAAAGCTATCTCTAAGACTTGCTAAGACTCAACTATTTATAGATTTCTAATACAATACCATGGCCCCTTGCTCATGGGTTCTTTAAAACCAACCAAAAACAAGGGCTAAGGCCCTTTTGACTCCCATCTATCTATACGCTCTGCATCCACATATCGCGGAGACTTTACATTCTTTTTACAAAATGTTTTACAAAATTGGGTTATATTAAACCCAAAACTAACCCTAGGAACCCTATCCCAACATTATCCTAATAGAAAGAAATGATCAAATAGAAGAACCTAGGGATTGGTGACATGATAAGTCACATTAGTTGGAAGATTAGAATGTACCCACATGTATACTTCCTTCATTTTAGGGAGTTGGGAACAACCACATTGGCTTAGATGAACATGCAAAACTTATCTTGGAAGCTCAACTTGATTGTGCAATGAAATCCTAGTCTCATCAATAATCCCCATAATTCCAATTCAATTACAAAGACATTAAATGCAAAGCTTCCTATTTTCAACTTCAATACAATACATATATATTTCTATAGCATTAACAAATTTCCTATTATCCTTCAAGTACCAATAATGCTCCATTTTAGCTTTCCTAATAACATTTTCTAATCTTTAGCAATCTTAATATTTATTGAGATCTTAGGTGTTTTTTTAGGGATGATTCACGGACACTGATTGGTCGCTACATCCATGGAAAAATCCAAGTAGATCAACCTGAACGGATCTACTAGTCGGCCAAACTAGCAAGGCCTAACCCCAAGGGTCTCGAGGAGATTTGACCCTGTGACCTCCTAATAAGCGAGGTACTTAGCAACACGAACTCAAACAACTAAGCTATCACTTGGGGTTTATTGATATCTTAGGTGTTATACCTTAATCAAAATCAAATTTTCAATTAGTAGTCTTAGAGGCACCTATTATATGTTTGATGGTGACTATTGGAGGTATTATTTTAGAGATATGCATTATAATAGACAACTTCTTTGACACCATGACAATCACAACAAAAAGATTAGAATAATTTTAGTGAGGATATGTTTTTTTTTAATGTTGTATGTTTTAATTTAAAAAAATAAAGTACAATTTTTTTTAAAAGGTATGTTTAAAAAAATAGTAACAAAACAAAAATAAGATTAAAAAAAAAGCATTTTAAATGCTTAAAGGCTAAAAACCATAGAAAAAGACAGTTTTGCAAAGTTTGCCCCATCTTCTCCCCCATTCTCTACACACCACATGGCATGCCAAGTGGCATGAGGGGAGGAGGTGTATCATGTCTCCACCTCCATCTTTACTCTCTACACATCACATGACATGCCAGTGGCATGATGGGAGGGGGTATATCATGTCTCCACCTCTATCTTTACTTCTTCACCAACCTCCAAACATGATCATTTTTTTTATTTATTTTTTAATTACTATTAAAAATTACAAATTAGTAATAACAATAATAATATTAAACATTAAAATTTAGAGGGTTTGAATTTTTTTTTAAATAAAAAATCAATACAATTTTCTTATTTTTTAAGAAAAATGAAAAGAGATATTTTTATTTTGAAAAAAATAAAGAACTCTTAGTGCCTTTTTTCTTTAGAGAGAGTGTATATGTTTCTATAAACCCTTCGATTGCTCAAAATTTGCATAAAGGTGAGGGTGGGGGCACAATGAGAAATTTTGTGAAACCTTTTAATGTTCAAAACATGCACTTGAATTGGTTGATGATGAACATGTATAATGCTCCATCATATTTGAATAAATATTGAAAAAAAAGGTGCACTAATCTAAGAAAACTCATGGCATTGTTATTTTCATTTATGTCACATAACCCCGAAACCATATATATATATAAACAATTATTTTATTCTAGATTATATTAATTTATTATTTTTAATCCAATTTTCAACACCTTATTAAATACTATAAAACAATAAAATGGGATAGTTCTATCTAAGTAATATTCGATGGAAATTGCTTTAAGAAAAAATCACTCTCTTAAGATAATTATTAGCTATTTGATGGTAGATGAATGTAGCATTATTTTTATAATGAGAGCAATCACAAGCTCATGTGTAATAGAGAAGTACCTTTTTAGAAGCACCAATATTGTTTTCACACATTTTCTTATCATATTGAGGATGACTTTGGAAATGCCTAAATGGAAATAAACATGAATTTTTCCTCATAGAAAGGATTTTGATAATAACATAATGAATGGGATTAGAAATTAAAAGCTCCCACCCATAGATAATTTTCATGCCGTGATATTTTGATAAGGACCTTCCTATTAGTGAGGACTTTAAAAACACCATTAATAAACGCCATTAATGAAGGGGATGAATATAATGATGGTTCTTCATATGAGGAATTCAATTATAACATCAATGATGGGACATTATTAAAGATCTATCTTCAAGTGATGATTTTGATGGTAGTACAAATGATATAGATGATTACAAATATTTTTCTCCTACTAATGACTTTCACTTAAAAAATTAATAATGAAAATAAAGGTGAAGATATTCCTTTTGAATAAAAATTAATAATGAAAATAAAGGTAAAGATATTCCTTTTAGTCAAAAGTTTCATGTCAACACTAATGACTTTCACTGCAAAACTAATAATGAAAATAAAGGTGAAGATATTCTTCTTAGTCAAAAGTTTCATGTCAACACTAATAATAGATATGTTGATGAAAACTTTCATCTCAATGATGAGTTTAGATAAATTCCAATGATAATAATTAGGATAAATATATTTCTTCTACCACGGACTTCTATAAAAATGCTATTAGTGATGTTGTAAACAAAGTTCTTTAACTAAAGAGTTCAATGGTAACAATAGTGAAGGGAGAAAAATGAGGATATTCATTTAAATGAATATTTTAATGGGATTGTAATAATGCTAATGAATCAGAATATATTCATTTGAGCAAGGAATTAAAATGTCCAATAATTTTGGTATTAATGAAGTTGAAGATTTTCCTTTAAGTGAGGATTTTAATGGTACAGATAATTATGTTAATTCACTAGAAAACTTTACTGGCATGAGGAATTTAATGATACCAATAATCACAATGAAGATATTCATCCTAGTGAAGAGTTTAATGGTATTCTAGTGACATGTATGAATATGGTGAACATTATCCCATCTATTTTCATGTTAATATCAAGTGTATTAATAGAAAGGATGGCATTCCTCCTAGTGAGGAAATTAGTGATGAGGATGATGATGGGCCTAGAAATAAAGATCTCCGAGGAGATGAGTTCCACAATAATGACAATGATGAGGTTAAATATAAAGAGCATACTCCCAATTAGAAGTTTCCTAGAAATATGAATGAAGATATTGAAGATCATGTTCTTTATTTGAGCATAGTGTTTTAAGGTGGTGATTATACTATTTTTGAGAAATATTCTAATATCTTCAATAATGAATTTGAAAATGTATAACATCAACATATTTCTAATTCAATAAGCCATGATAGTGATGGAGCTAAATATCTTGATGAGGGGACATTGACAAAAATATGTGTATCATCAATCTAAATAACAAAACACAATGGAGACATGGATAAGAACAATTGCATGTATGACCAAGACTAGAGATAAAACTATACCTTTATATATCAATTCATCTCTTTCAACTCACACAGATTTTCTCATAAGTCCAAGTTTTATCCAAAATTTGATTCCATGCTAGTGTTTCCAAAAGGGTGTTTAAAAGATAAATAGTACTAAAGTATCTTGATGACGATGGAGAAATAATTGACCATGAGTAAAAAAATGTAAAATTCATATTTGTAGGAGGCGTGATATATACATTTGCAGGTTTTTATTTATTCTTTTTCTTTTTTTCTTTTTTATTTTCTAGATGAAAAAATCACTATTTCTACTCAAAAAAGAATCAAAATCACATTATTTATGTGCAAATAGCACATTACATAATTATGCCATTACAACATCCATATATATACAACCTTAACGTGACACAAAAAGCAAAAGAAAACTTTCATGTGGCAATGACCTCAATCTATCTATTTTAACCCCGCTTCTATTTGATCCCTATCTAACCCCCTAGAGAAGGTTTAGCAACAACCAAATTTAGTTTGTAATTATGCAAATATAAATTTTGAAGGGGGAAATATTCCTTATCAAATATATATTTCTTATATTCGGCGTGATCTCTTTATCCCCCCTCATGGTGCATCATTTACTAATAAAATTCAATAGAAGGAATCCCACACGTGCACTTCTTCTTTGAATTTATATTGTTTGTTTTTATACCATCATTCTTCATTGACCTCATCAACCTCAAATGTGGGCAAGTTTGTTGTAATATCTTCTTCTTCATCCTTTTAAAGGGGAATATGATATCCCTTCCCATTTTTAGAATTGAAGAATTACCTCCTTTCTAGGTTGACTTTTTCTTGTGGACAAGTTTATTGAAGGTGACATGTTTTTTCATAGTACCAACACCTAAAGGTAGAGTTTTCATAATATAAGTTTTGTATCCATTGAAAATTTCATGTTTCAATCAAATTTTATATTTCTTAAAAAGAAAAAAAAAATGAATCTCCACAACAAATATGAGAATATGTAAACAATGCTTGTTGGGTTTTCTCCTAATCATAGTTTAAAACTATAACACCCTCCTCCCACATTTACCCAAGATAACCGGTTCGCTGGGATAAACATGTGAGAAGAGACTACTATGATCTGAATCAACTCCCCATGTACAATTAAGGAAGTGGAACTAACAAAACACAACCAATCTGACCTTCTACACATGTTATAGAACCTTCAAGATCCAACCAACACTTCCAGTTGACCAACACCTGAGGTAACTTGACATTTTGCTGACCTAGAGCTTCATTCGCTCCCATAACATGGGCATGCATGCTACTGGGACCCTCTAGTCGCTCCCACAACAAGGGCATGCTAGCAACTGGGGAATTTTGCAGCTAGTTCAGAGCCAGCAACCTTGGATTTTGTGCCACTTTTTCAGGGCTAGGTCTCATGCCACTGCCCAGAACTTCATGAAACTTCCATAAATGAAGAATAACATCAAAATAATGACACCAATGCAAATAATTGAACAAAGACCTGATCTGACCCTTACTATCCATGACAGGAATTTCATCAAACATGTCACAAATATGCAATCTACAAGTCATATCAACAGATCTGAGCATAGGGGTCTCATACTTATCTGAGAATCCCTAAGAAGCATTGATGCCTTATCACATTAGTTACATTATCATTTATTAGGTCATATGTTTATTGTTCATTCATTTACTAGTCAAAACATTATGAGAGCCATATATCATCACTTCCATAAAACATGCTCATAACAAGTATATAAATAATAGATATAACAAGGGTATAACAGCCATATAAACCATATAATAACAAGTACATTTGTAACACCCTCCTCCCACATTTACCCAAATTAACTGGTCTTCTGGGGTAAACATGTGATGAGAGGCCACTATGATCTGATTCAACTCCCCATGTACAGTTAAGGAAGTGGAACTGATAAAACACAATCAATCTAACCTTCTACATATGCTACAGAAACGTTTGGAGCCAACTAACCCTTCCAGGTGACCAAACCCCGAGGTAGCTTGAAATTTCACTGCCCTAGAGCCTCATTCGCTCCCATGACATGGGCATGCATGTGACTGGGACCCTCAAGTTGCTCCCATGGCAAGGGCATGCAAGTGACTGGGGACTTTTTCAACTAGTTCTGAGCCAATGACCCCAAATTCTGTGCCACTTTTTCAAGGCCATGACTTAGGCCACTGCCTAGAACTTCATGAAAGTTGTAGAAATCAAAATAACATTGAAATAATAATATTAATGCAAATACTTGATCAATGACTTGATTGTACCCCTACTAGCCGTGACAAGCATTTCGTCAAACATGTCAAAAATATGCAATCTACAAGTCATAATAACAGATCTAATCATTGGGGTATTATACTTATCTAAGAATCGCTAAGAAGAATTCATGCCTTATCACATTAGATGCATTATCATTTATTAGGTCATATATTCATTATTCATTCATTTACAAATCAAAACATGATGAGAGCCATACATCATCATTGTCATAAAACATGCTCATAACCAGCATATAACCAATAGAAATAACATATAAACAAGTATATTTACCCACCAAATATAAGAGGAAATAAGCTCTTATTAACGTATGCAAAATGAGACCAGGTATGGGACTTCCATGAACCACTCGACCAGAGACTAGGCTGAACCAAATCTCTATTTCATCCAGTCACCCTCGTGCCATATTCCGAGAATGAATGTGGGATCTCATGGAATACATCCAAAAAAACCAAACCAATGCTTACAAAGGAAAAACCACCTCAACCCTCAAATAGTGAATCCACCTCATGGTTGGACATCACTAACCATCACCAGATTGGTCTCTACACAATTTGTCCAGGGCTCTAGATCGTTTGTTCCAACCAGGGCTTCCAGGACTAGTAACACAACCCATAGTTGTTGTCGGGCTTCCAAATAATTTTTCCAACCAGATCTTCCAGGACTAGTAACTCAACCTACCAAGGGCTTCAAGATTGTTTGTCCAACCAAGGATTCTAGGACTAGTAACTGAACTCAAGCTGTTACAAGGCTTCAAGAGAATTTTTCCAACCAAGGCTTCCAAGAACTAGCAACTCAACCCACAGCGAAAGGAACATGAGAACCAACCATAAAAAAAAAGGAAGCACACCCACAACACCATGGTTATCCAGTAAATGGCAAGGCTAAGCAAATCCATCATTAATCCAAGAATTCCTCTATGCCAATGACAAATTGTAACCAAGAAACCACATGCATATGTCATGCATGCCAAAACTAGCAAGGAAATCATATATGAAACTCGGTACCTACATGAAAACCCCGATGTGGTTCTTGATCTCAATGTCCTCTTGTTCCTTCCCTCTCTTCCTTTGCCTTCTTGCTCCAAAACTCCAAGTATGCCACACTCCTCCAAGGGTGCTCCAAGAAACTCTAAGTGTCTAAGAGTATGAGAGAGAGATAGAGAGTAGAATAAATAGCTCCAAGTTAAAACTGAAAATGTCTACAAATTGAACCTCATAAGCCTTTTTGTTAATGAGACGTCTATTTTCTTCACGTTTCCATTATTTCCTTCATTTTCCTCCTCGCTTGCAACCTGTGACCTCTCACCTTCCTTTTCTCCTAATTTCCATTATTTTAATAAATAAAATGTTAATTAATGTCACTTTGACTTTCCAAATCCTTTTCCATTTCCTTAGCCAATTTCCATAGCCATTAATTAATCACAAGTGATCCCCATCACTATGTATTTTCTCAACGCTCAGCTTGGAATACATGTCCCATGACCAAGGTCTTATTTTTCCTTTATTAACTTTACCACATGGATTTTTTACCAAGGTTGTTACAGAACCCTCCCCCTTGGGGGAACACCGTCCTCGGTCTTCAACGACACTTACAACCAACAAAACTGTTGTAAGAAAAACATACTGCCCATGGAGATTTATAACGTAGCTCGTTGCAGTATTTACAATGATCATCCTACTGAGAAGCAAACCAACATGAGAAACATCACAATATGACAACCATAATGACATGACACCCATACTACTTATTGGAGATTTATAACACAACTCATGGTGGTATTTACATCCATATACATATATACATATACAAAAACATCACACCAAAAAGTTCTCTCAACCAACGAATAGAGAAGGATACATAGCTTGCATATGATCCATCATCTCCCATGTAGCTTCATTAGGTCCAAAGAGCTTCCATTGAAATTTAACCTAGGACTCCAGGACTAGTAACTCAACCCAAGTTGTTACAGGGCTTCGAGAGTGTTTTTCCAACCAAGACTTCCAACAACTAGTAACTCAACTCACAACCAAAGGAACATGAAAACCAACCATTAAAAAAAAAAACAAAAAAAAAAAGACACCCACAACACCATAGTTATCTAGGAAATGGCAAGGCTAAGAAAATCCATCGTCAATCCAAGAATTCCTCTATGCCAATGACAAATCATAACCAAGAAACCACATGCATATGCCATGCATGCCAAAACTATCAAGGTAATCATATATACAATTCAGTACCTGCATGAATAACCTGTTGTGGTTGTTGATCCTGAAGTCCTATTGTGCTTTCCCTCTCTTCCTTTGCCTTATTGCTCCAAAAATCCAAGTATGCCACACTCCTCCAAGAGTGCTCCAAGAAACTTTAAGTGTCTAAGAGTATGAGAGAGAGAGAGAGTAGAATAGAGATCTCCAAGTTAAAACTGACAAAAGTCTACAAATTGATCCTCATAAGCCTTTTTATTAATGAGGCCTCTATTTTCTTCACTTTTCCATTATTTTCCTTCTATTTCCTCCTCGCATGCAACATGTGACATTTCGCCTTCCTTTTCTCCTAATTTCCATTATTTTAAAAAATAAAATGCCAATTAATGTCACTTTCACTTTCCAAATCCTTTTCCATTTCCTTTTCCAATTTTCATAGCCATTAATTAATCACAAGTGATCCCTATCATATGTTTTTTCCCAACATTCAGCTTGGAATACATGTCCCGTGACCAAGGTCTTATTTTTCCTTTATTAACTTTACAACATGGATTTTTTACTAGGGTTGTTACAGAACCCTCACCCTTGGGGGAACATCGTCCTCGATGTTCAACGACACCTACAACCAACAAAATTGTTGTAAGCAAAACATACTACCCATGGAGCTTTATAACTTAGCTCACTGCAGTGTTTACAATGATCATCCTACTGAGAAGAAAACCAACATGAGAAACATAAAAATATGAAAACCATAATGACATGACACCCATAACATTTATTTGAGCTTTATAAAACAACTCATGGTGGTATTTACATCCATATACATATATACATATACAAAAACATCACACCAAAACATATACCAAAACATTCACTCAACCAGCAAATAGAGAAGGATACATAGCCTGCATATGATCTTTCATCTCCCATGTAGCTTCATGAGGCCCAAATGGATTCCATTGAAATTTAACCTACTTGATTGCTCATTTATGAAGCATTAGCATATTTCTCTACAAAATTCACTAAGGTTCCCACTGGAATTCTCCTTCTAGCTCCACTTGCAATACATACCAGACAATCACATGATCAACATATTTAACATATTTCTTAAACAATGACACATGGAAAACATAATGGACTTTCACTGTCAGAGGCAGTGCAAGTCGACAGGCTACTGGTCCAATCCTTTCAACAATCTTGAAAGGTCCACAAAACCTAGGTGCCAGCTTGGCACATGATCCAATCCTCAAGGAGCTCTTCTTGGGCTTGATGCACAAGTAAACCTATTCCTCAACCTGAAACTTCTTAAACAAACTATTCTAATCTGTATAACTTGTATGTTTGTCTTGTGTTACCTTCATATTCTTCTTGATTACCTACATTTATTGTTACATCGTTGCCAACATTTCTGGTCCAATCAACACCATGTTCACTGGATCACTCTAATTGATGGGAGTATTACAACTCTACCCATACAATGCCTCAAATTGACTCATTCTCAAAGATTCCTAGTACCCGTTGTCGTAAGCGAACTCAACCAGTGGAAGATACTCTTCCTACTTTCGCTATTGATGCATCACATACATCCTCAACATGTCCTCCAATATCTTATTGATCCTCTTTGTCTTTCCATCTATCTACGGATGATAATTTGTGCTAAAGGCCAACTATGTACCCAAACTTGCAAATAGCTCTTTCTAGAACCTAGAATTGAACTTGGCATCCCTGTTTGATACGATAGTCTTTGGTACGCCATGCAACCTCATTATATCTCTGATGAATACCTATGCTATATCATTATCTGAATATGTAGACTTCACTAGCATGAAGTACGCTGCCTTAGTCAACATGTCCACAACAACCATGATAGAATCATGTTGTCTAGATGTCCTTGGCAAACCTATAATGCAATCCATAAAAATGACCTCCCATTTCCACTCTAGAATCAGGAATCGGCTATAGTAGACCACCTAGATTCTTACACTCTAATTTTACCTGTTGACAATCCAAGCACCTAGCCACAAACTCTGCCACTTCCTTCTTAAAAATCGACCAGTAATAAAACTTCTTCACTGATGTAAATGTCTTCTGATATCCTAGGTGACCTGAATACGGTTTTGCATGAAACTCTCTCAATATAAGCTTCTTGAGATCACTGTTTTCTGGCACAGATATCTTGTCCCTAATTCTGACTAAACCATTTGTTGTGAGATGGTAGTGCACATTCTAATCACCTGTACCCTGTTGTAATTTGTGCATAAGATCCATGTACCTGTGATACTGTTGTCCTCCCTATAAGATCTGATCCTGTAAATTTGTCCCATAAGAAATCACAGCTACTATATTATTTACCTGTATCGGCCTGCTAAGAGCATCTGCAACCCTGTTCTCTTTACCTTTAATGTACCTAATCTCAAAGTCAAAATCACTTATTGTGGCCAACCATCTAGCTTGTCTGGAATTCATATTTGGTTGGTCAAATAGATACCTCAATCCACTATGATCACTCATTAAAATGAACCGCCTGCCAAGAAGATAGTGCCTCCACATCTTCAAAGCATGGATGATCGATGCCAACTCAAGATCATGTGCTGGATAATTCTACTCATGCTCATTTAATTTCCTTGATTCATAAAAAACTACCCGTCCTTCCTACATAAGGACTCCACCAAGTCCTCTCTTGCAAGAATCTATACATACCTCAAATTCTTTTTCTGGATCTAAAATCTTTAAAACTGGAGCATTTTTCAACAACTACTCAATACTTCCTAGGCATTCCTTTGTCCATTCAAACTTCTTACCTTACCTTTGCAACAATGTAATCATATAAGAAATTGTGAGAACTTCCTGATGAACCTCCTATAATAACCTACTAACCCCATAAAGGACCTTACCTCATCCACATTCCTAGGAGATTCCCACTCTAAGATATCCCTTATCTTTTCTAGATCCATTATTATGACTTTCTTGGAAACCACATGCCCCAAGTAGTGTACCAGTGTCTTAAAGAAACTACATTTGTTAAGCTTGGCATACAATTGATGCTCTCTTAGCAATCCCAATACTGCTGCTAAATTTTCAACATGTTCTTCCTCAGTTTTAGAATATGCCAATATATTATTAATGAATATAATAACAAATGTTTCTAGATAAGGATGCAACACACTATTTATCAAGCATGTAAAAGTAGTTGGAGCATTATTCAAACCAAATGGAACTACAACAAACTCATAATGCCCATACCTAGTCCAGAAAGCAGTCTTGTAGATGTCCTCTTCTTTAATGTGTACCTGATGATATCTTGATCTCAAATCAATCTTCAAGAACATTGCTACTCCCTTCAACTTATCAAACAAGTTATCAATACTTGACAACAGATACTTGTTCTTGATGGTCACTTTAGTCAACTTCCTATAATAAATGCATAACCTAAGAGTACTATCCTTCTTCTTCACAAACAACACTAGTGCACCCTAAGGAAACACACTTGGCCTAATGTATCCCTTGTCAAGCATTTCCTTTAACTTCAACTTCAACTCTACTACCTTTGGTGTGCTCATCGTATAAGGTGTCTTTGATGTTGGTCCTGCCCCTAATACCAACTCAATAAAAAAGTCTAATTCCCTGTGAGGCAGAAACTCTGAAATCTTTGTTGGAAACACATCCAATTTTTTTTGTAAAACTGGGTACCTACTCAAGACATCCACATCCTCAACTTCCTTACCCTTGTCACTGGAACTATGCACTGCAAATAACATACACCCTTTCCTATGACTACACTTAGCTTGCAAATTTTTCACCATTCCAACTGATGTTTCCTTCTTCTTTCCCTGCAAGACCCTTTTTTCTCCATTTTCATCCATGCACTCAATAGCCTTGTCATAACAATCCACCTTGGTCCTATGAAGATACAACCAATCCATGCCCAACAACATACTATATGATCCCAACGGTAATACATTCAAATGTGTTGATGTAGGCATACCATTCAACTCAAATGCACAAGCTCTTACCCAGTGATGAACTCTCTTCTTTGTACCTGTAGCCAACTGCACTAACCAAGATTTTGCATGCACTTCTTTATTCAAACCACACTTATCCACTAGGCCAAGACTAACATATCTATAATTAGATCCATGGTCCATCAAAATAGAAACAACTTGATCACAAAGCTTACTGTCCATCTCAATAATAGACTCCTAGTGATATGTTTGCCTATTATACAATGTTTCAAAAATATGAGGAATATTGTGTCCAACATCCCCCATTGTCTATGTCTCCTTCGTACTTTAGATCCATGATCTACCACCCTGATGTTGTGGAAAATATCTTCTATGATGCTCTCCTCCACAAGTTCAACACTGCAAGGGCTTCCAACCATCACCCTTTTCTACTCCTCAGACCGAAATCCCCATCCTATATGAGATGCATTGAACTTCTTAAGTGGGGTTGCATTCTCTTTGTTACTTGTATCTTGAGGTCTTGTTCACTTACTGTCTCATTTTCCTTTATTCTTATCATTACCTTTCTTGTCTCGCTTGGTCTCAAATCTGTGCTTTGATTAGTCATAACAATGCTTTAGCTTCCGTATGGCCTCCTCTAATGATCTAGGTTCATCAATCTCAATCCTGTCCTTGAATACTATTGGAAACCCACTGATGAATCATTGTATCTTGGCCTTATCCTCCTTGAGATAAGGCACATACCTCAGTAACTCCAAGAAACTACTAATCTACTCCTCATTGGTCATAGATCCCATCTTCAGCTCGTAGAATTATTTTACCCTATCATCATAGTATCTCTCTGATAGATCCTTCTTCCTGAATAGTCTCTCTAACTCACTCCAAGTCAACTCCTCTTCATAAATACCTCTAACATTCTTTACATCTTTCCACCAGATATCCACTTTAACTTTAAGACTAAATGTAGTTATTCTGGCCTTCATGTTTTCTGAGTAATCATGCAATCTGAAAAAATTATTCATACCAAGAAACCATGCTTCTGCATCCTGTGACTTCTTTATTTCCCCATCGAATGTAGGTGTCTTTTCTTTCTTGAACTCATCCCAAAATTACCCCCTATCACTCCTCGTGTAAGGATGATAACGATGAGATCATAGTGTCTGCTAGAACCAGAACTAGAATAGTACCTATGCCCATCACCTCTCTTATCCGGAGTATCCAAGAGCCTTCCAACTCTAATCGTGTCATCCCTATTTGACATGTTCCCATCATGATACCTACTTCCATATGCCCCATTAAGTCCTCCTTCCCATGGTTGATCCAAAGTGGTCCCTATCTCTGCAATTCTAACAAGCTCTGAAGGATTACTGCATTAACTTTTGCTTGTTTCTCCTATGCCTGAATGATTCTGTCATTATTTTGTTTACAAATTCTTATTTCTGCCTTCAAACTTCTCAATGTGTCTACTAAGTCAAAATAATTCCCAACACCATGTTGCTCATATGATCCATAGGGAGAATCTCAGGAACTATATTCTACCATCTTGTTAGTCATCTTTGTTCTTCTCTTCCTACAAGGTATATCATGTCATCTAAACCAAATCACAAACAAACCAACATACCTCAGTGTAGTTTAGGGGAGGATTCTGAATCTTTAAATATGCATACAAAATTGCTTTTTAAAAGAGCATGTAACCAGGAAATGCATACACATAAAGGAAGTAGAAATAAACGACAATCATGAGAAGCAAAGGCACAACAAGTTGATAATGGATTTCACCCAGTGTGGGTTACTTCTTCATGTCATGCTCAATGTGGGGAGGCCTCTTTCATTAATCTTCAACGAAATCAAATTACATGCATGTACAAAAGACACCTTATACATCCACTTTCAGGGATGGCCCGAAAATGCAAACCTTTTCTAAAGACATTGACTACACCGATGAATTCCTATTGAAAAATCGTGAAAAATAACTATAAGATCAACCCTTTCTGCTTCAGTCAAAATCTAGTCCCTTGTGAATCTCAAAGATTCCCCAAAGATTCCTTTCCACGGGTTGGCTAGAATTCAGCTGCACAGATGAAGAATATGATCACACCATCGTGTTCCTTGTGAAAAATCAGAAGAATGAGTATAAAGTTGTCATGGTTTTGAAACTGTTAATTTTGAGTCCCCAGGGAATCTCAAAGATTCCTCAAGATTCCATAAAGATTTTCTCTATAGCTAATTGAAATTTTGCTACTCATATCACTAAAATCATCTTTCCATCAATATCTTGGCGAAATTATGAGTAATTTGAGTATAAATTTGGCATGATTCTATCACTGTGTAAATTTGGCCCCAAGGGAATCTTTTAGACTCCTGGCATATTCCCCTGCGTTAGAGTTCCGCTCCTCGATTTTTGTGTCATCTCAAGGTTCCTTCCCGTGTTCAGCTCCGCACTCAGCCTCCTCTATCCTCTGGTCGAATGAAAAATGGGTTTATATAAAATTTGGGCGAATTCTACCAAATCGAGCCCATTGGGCGCCCAGTTGGTAGAGATTAAAATAATGCATTTGTTTGGGGCAGCTTGGGTTCAAAACCCGCCACCCCAATTTTGGTTTGTTTTTGTTTAATTTTCAGTGGCATATGGTTAAGATTGGGGGTTGTTGTTAATAGGGTCGCTACTTGGGGTGGGTCGACTAAATGGTGGCATGGGTTCGAATCCCATCAGCCCCTTATATGGCGTATACGTGGTCCATCGATGGAGGGTTGGGCGGGTCCGCCGGCGAGTGGCCCACCCACCACATAATCTATATTATATATATGTGAGAGTCGTTTGGGGGTGGCGGCCTTCCACCCCATATATATCTATATATATATAAACGAATTGTTTGAATTTTTTCTTCAAATTTTTAAGGGTCATCGACAAAATTAAGTAGGTGATAATTTCGCCAATTCTGGCCACTAGAAACCGTCACCGCAAAGTTCCAAATTGTTTCCTCATTAATTTTTTCCAAATTTAGCGGCTCCGCTAGATTTAGCCAAGCTCCAAATTTAGTTGGCACACTGCTAACTTTAGCCAAGGGACCAAGTTGACTAAAACTTTGACTAGCCATAACTTTTGTATACGAAGTTGGATTGAGCTATCATTTGCGCTATTGGAAATATTGCGACAATATATTTGATCTGGCCCTGGTTTCATGGCAATCCAAGGATTTTGATTTTTTAGCCTTTTCTAAGCCCTCTTTGATCACTGAGTGTTTATGGAGCCACCTGGATCATTCCTCCCCACTAAGGAGCTTTCATTCCTCCAAAAGAATGAACATAATCTACAATATGATGTGCTCCCTTATCTGCATAGAAAGTGATCTGACAGACCACACTTCCTTCTCCTTCACCTTTGTTCTTCAGAGCCATAAGTGATGAACTGACATCTGCATCCTCTGCAAACATGTAGTACAATCTTTGCAAACTACATGTTAAATAACATGACCAATCATGACCCAAGCATCCTCATACTTTCCAAGAGTTTATAATACACACTCTTTGGTCAAGTGTACATCATAATAGAAAACAATGCCCCAGCTATCAACAAACACCAAAACATCATTATTGCTTTAATAAGAAATGGAAAACACATCATCACTTTTATATCGCAACACATGATTTAAAAAATGTGGTCATGAAAAGCTACTTAGTAAAATCACCTCTTCTTCAATGAAGTGAATGGGTCATCTCCCTGTGGCAGATTCACTTGTTGAATGTCTTTTCCAACTGGTACCTTTATAGGTGCTTGTTGGAAATAATACTGAGAGGGGGGGGGGTGAATCAGTATTATCAGATCAATAATACTTTTCAAATTTCATGCTCAGAAACATATACGCTACTTCAGTTAAGTGAACCCGTGTGTACACGCTACTGTGTCTAAAGAAACTAGCGTATATCAAGAGATCTTATGATTTAGTTAGCTTATCTTCAGTAAATGCATCAGAACATTATTAACCATATTAACAGTAAACAGGTGCAGTATAACAGAACAGATCATCACACAAAAGCCACACACATGAACACCATGATATAAGGTGGAAACCCAATGTGGGTGAAAACCACCTGCTGCAATTCGTCTCTTTCTTCTTTAATAAGAAACTTCTTTTACAATGTACTGGTGCAGTCCTTTACCAGCACGCAGGCTGCAACCTGCAGAGGGCTACAACCCTCATAGCTCTTGTACTAGCCGATCCATTTACTAGTACGTAGGTGCCAACCCTACATAAGGCTACAACCTTCACTCGTTTTCCAGCTGCTCCTGGAAGGGAGCTACAACCCCCTTGGCTCTTGTACTGGCTGATATATTTACCAGTACGTAGGTGCCGACCTACGATCTTCCCGGGACCACGTTTCATATATTTTCATACTGGATCCATAAAACAATCACCATTGAAGTACAACCTGCATTATCAATCTCTGAATCACCCAATACTGAATCACTGAAACCCTGTCAACAACAACCAGACAACATAACAACAACCAGATCCAACTCCATCTTCAAATATCTTACTTCACATTGTATACGCTACTTTGATGAACCCAACCTGCGTGTATACACTCTTTTACCAAAACCAACCCGCGTACAGATCTGCAAATTCTAACTTATAACTCCGCAGCTATATCAGACATCAAAACATACCCAGATCATAACAATAAACATGCGTCAATAGATCTAGTCTATCCATAGTCATACCATATGAAGATAATCATTCCAAGCTTTGAGATCTCGTTCCATCATTCATCATCCTCCACATGAGTGAAACCTTGGTTCAGATCACCAACCCATAACCAGCACTTGGATCTCACACTTCCTCAGATCTCCATCACTCATACACTCACACTTTGGCCTAATGATCTTTCTCCTTATATAGCTTTAGGCCCTTCACAATACCACGGTCCAAAACCATAGTAACCCAATACCATCAACTCAATACTAGGGATCAACACGTCTGTCGAGACTCCATGGTCCAAAACCATAGGCACAAATTCCAAGGACTAACTACCACGGACCAAAAGTAAGCTTTCCGACATGTACGCTCTTTTCCGTTCATGAACTGTGTGTATACCCTACTTGGTATATAGCGAACCTGCGTACACGCGACTTGGTATATAGTGACCCAGCGTGTATACGCGACTTGGGCTTAATGAACCTGCGTGTATGAACTT
Organism: Pinus tabuliformis; assembly: GCA_031772625.1. Taxonomy (NCBI): domain Eukaryota; kingdom Viridiplantae; phylum Streptophyta; class Pinopsida; order Pinales; family Pinaceae; genus Pinus; species Pinus tabuliformis. The sequence continues at coordinate 952,637,718 of CM062819.1, forward strand.
TCTTGGCCTGCTGTACTAAGATCTGTCCTCTGATTAAGTTGCCATCACTTGTACCTGCTTCTGAGTGAGTTGCCATCAAGGACAACACTTGTATCATAATGCCAATAGTGCTCTCTGGTCATGAAGTATCTAACATTTGGCTCTATGGTTTCCATCCTCGTTGTAGTAACTACAATGATTCTTTCTCCTCCAAATTTTCTGGATCATCTTGGAATGCTTATTCTTAGTGTACCTCTGATAAGTGCCCGTGGAATCCTCACTATCACTGGAATGTGATGAAGTGCTCCCATCATCTATCATTGGTTGGTCACTGGCTATCTTAGAGCATTCCCCAACCTCTTTTCTGACATATCCAAGTCTTGCATAACGATGAAATTCCTCCACTTTAATGGGATTCACAATGCCTTGGCCATTAATGTCAAGGCCCTTTCCTTGATACCCCATTCTATTCAACAATTTTGATCCAATTCCTATGGTATGTTTCTCAAAAGCAGCAAAATAATCATCATAAAAAGAACATGAAATTGAAGAAACACTTTTTACCTCAGGCTTGTTATGCTGCAACTTTTCCAAGGCCTCCTCCTTGGCTTGTAACTGGTGCTGCAACCTTTTTTCCTCCTCCTTTTCTTCTTCTAGGATTCTCTTTAGTTTAGCATTCTCCGCTTGAATTATTTGGTTGATCTCTTCGAGTTCTTGGAGCAATGAAGTCTTTGGTTCCCTTCTCACCTTTGGCACAATGTCTGCTGAAATATTTGTCTCATCGTCTAAATCAGAACCCAAGTCAATAGGTCCACCTTATACAATCCAACGAGATGGAATCTTCATTTCATCACCTGAGTCTAATCCCAAGTTGATTGGTCCAACGCCTGCAAATCATGTAGTTGTGATATTCTCATCGTCCTCTGATTCCGATTTTTGGTCTTGTTGCATAGTTGCAACTGTCTTTTGCTTCTCTTTTTCGTCGCTCCTCTTTTGCCTCAAATCCAGGTGCAATTTCCAACAATGTTCCTCATCATGCCCTTATTTCTCACAATGAGTGCAAGATGTCTTTTCTTCCTTTCCCTTAATTGTTGTTGTCCTCATTGGGCGATCTTCTTGCTCATGCTTCCCCCTACTTTCAAGATGTACAACCTTCACACTAGATTCATCAAGATCTCTAGGTTCAAATAATAACAATGAATGACACAAATATCTATGAAAAGAGCCAATATATTTCATCAACATCTCAGGAGTGTCTAGTGGAACATTCAATGCCAATGTTTGTTTCCTAAACTCCTTTGTAAAATTCTGAATAGTTTGACCTTTACTTTGTTTCAAATGTTACCATTCCATCATGGTCTTTTATTTGTAACCCATTGGGTAAAAATGTCCTCCTAAAACAGAAACAAACTCAGACCAAGATGAAAGAAATTTACGACTACTCTTACTACACCTTTTTGCAATTCTCCTTCCCACCAAATGAGAGCAGTGTCACTCAATCGAAGGGATGCTAGCTAGATCTTGGATTCATCCTCTTTGATTCATTGTATGCGTAATATACTTCAACCTGTCTGATCCGGTTATCTAGCTTTTCTGCATTAGATTCTCCACTAAACACAGGCAGATCAAACTTGACATCCAGCTTGAAAAAGGGCTTTCTATGAGTTTTTCTACCTATAGAATGATGAGAAGAGGAAGAAAAATAAATTTCACTAGAAGATGGAGAGAGAGGTTCAAGATGCTCTTCTCCTTCTCCTTCATGATTCACTAAGGAATGATCATCTGTTCTTTCTTCTCGCGTTTCATTGTCTTCTCATATTCTGCAAACAATTTGTCCATTTTCTCTACAATGGTGTAGAAGGCCTTGCGGTTGTTTCACTCTTCCTCCAACCGAGCATCTTCACCTTCCATTTTCCTTCTTCGTGTTGCACGCCCTGCTTCTGGATCAAAGTATTTAAGTCTTCCTTCACCTCTTTAGATCTTTCCCCTGGGTATCATACACTTGCAATTCACATCAATAGAGGACCTACTCTGATACCAAACTTGATATGGATCTTTTTCACTTCAAAGATGAATACATAATTGATTTTTAAAATAGCATGTAACCAGGAAATGCATACAATTAAAGGAAGAAGAAATAAATGAAAACCATGAGAAGCAAAGGCACAACAAGTTGATAATGGAGTTCACCCAGTGTGGGTTATGTGTTCAGGCCCTGCTCAATGTGGGGAGACCTCTTTCATTAATCTTCAGTGAAATAAAATTGCATGCATGTATAAAAGACACCTTATACGATCACTTCTGGGGATGGCCTAAAAATTCACACCTTTGCTGAATAAATGGACTGCATCGTTGAATTCCTAGTGAAAATTCATGAAAAAGGATTGTAAACTCAACCCCTTTCTAATTCGGTCAAAATATGGTCCCCTAGGAATCTGAAGGATTTCTCAAAGATTCCTTCCTATGGGTTGAATGGAATTTGGTTACTCATATGAAGAATCATGTCAAACCATCACGTCCCTTGTGAAAAACTGAGAAGAATGAGTATAAAGTTGGCCTGGTTATGAAATTGTCAATTTTGGGCCCCCGGGAATCTCAAAGATTCCTCAAGATTCCATAAATATTTTTCTTTGCAAACTGATTGAAATTTGCTGCTCATATCAGAAAATCAACCACGTCATTAGAATCTTGATGAAATTTTGAGTAATTTGAGTATAAAGTTGACATGGTGTGAAAATTTGGCCCCAGGGGAATCTTTTAGATTCTTGGCATATTCCCCTGCATCAGATTTTCGCTAATCGGTTTCCATGTTGACTCAAGGTTTTTTATTGTTTTGGGTTCCATACTTAGCTTCCTCTGTTCTCTCGTCAAATGGAAAAATGGGTTTATATAAAATTTGGGCGTATTCTACCATGTTGAGCCTATTGGGCACCCAGTTGGCAAAGATTAAAATAATTGGTTTGTTGGGGGTGGGATGGGTTAAAAACCCATCACCCCAATTTTGGTTTGTTTTTCTTTAATTTTCGGTGGTGTATGGTTAACATTTGGGGTTGTTATTAATGGGGCCACCACTTGGGGCGGGTTCGAATCTTGTTGGCCCTCATATGGCATATATGTGGCCCATCGATGGAGGGTTGGGTAGGCCCGCCCACCACATAATACATATTATATATATGTGAGAGTCCTTGGAGGTGGCGACCCACCACCCAATATTTTTATATATTTTTTTATGTTTAAAACGAGTTGTTTGATTTTTTCCGCTGGATTTTTAGGGGTCACCAGCAAAATTAAGTAGGTGACAATTTCGCCAGTTCCAGCTACCATAAACCATTGCCGCAAAGTGCCAAATTGTTTTCTTGGCAATTTTTGCCAAATTTAGCGGCTCCGCTAGATTTAGCCGAGCTCCAAATTTAATTGGCACTCTTCTAACTTTAGCCAAGGGGCCAAGTTGACCAAAACTTTGACTAGCCATAACTTTTGCATACGATATCCGACTAAGGTGTCGTTTGCACCATTGAAAATATTGTGACGAGATCTTTGATCTGAACTTGGTTTCATGGAAATATCAGGCCTTTTATTTTTAAGCCTTTCCTGAGCCCTCTTTGATCACTGAGTTTTTCTGGAGCCACCTGGATCAACGCAATACTTATATAAACATAATCATGTCAACATTTAATCATCATTTCAATCATAATCCAGTCATCAATGCATGACCATACCAACCACATACCATGACCTCATGCAGGACAAATACAACCATATCAATGTATGTGTAATAACATATAAATAATGACATGCATAACCAATGCATATACAACTGACGTGCATTCCCGAAAAACACATCCCAACAATAACATCATCAACTGTCAGATGACAAAGAAACTGCCACAATGACCAATACCATGCATACATAACAAACACATAGACCACAAACATAACAAACACATAAGGAACCAACACACACCACCCATCTAGCCCACGGGGTGAACCATGCTCTGATACCACTCTGTAACACCCTCCTCCCACATTTACCAAATTTAACCAGCCCTTTGGGGTAAACATGTGACGAGAGGCCACTATGGTCTTATTCAAATCCCCATGTATAGTTAAGGAAGTGGAACCGACAAAACACAACCAATCTGACCTTCTACACATTCTATAGAATCTTCAGGAGCCAACCAACCCTTCCAGGTGACCAACCCTTAAGGTAACTTGGAATTTCACTCCCCTAGAGCCTCAGTCGCTCCCATGACATGGGCATGCATGTGAATGGGACCGTCCAGTCACTTCCACAGCAAGGGCATGCAAGCAACTAGGGAAATTTTCAGCTAGTTCTAAGCCAGCGACCAAGGATTTGTGTCACTTTTTCAGGGCCGTGACTCAATCCATTGGCCAAAACTTCATGAAACTTACAGAAATGAAAAATGACATCGAAATAATAATACTAATGCGAATACTTAATCAATGACTTGATTGGAACCCTACTATCCATGACAAACATTTCGTCAATCATGTCACAAATATGCATTCTACAGGCCATAACAACATATCTAAGCATAGGGGTCTCATACTTATATGATAATTGCTAAGATGCATTGATTCCTTATCACATTAGTTGCATTATCATCTATTAGGTCATATATTCATTTTTCATCCATTTACAAATCAAAACATGATGAGAGCCATACATCATCATTGTCATAAAACATGCTCATAACCAGCATATAACCAACAAAAATAACAAGGATACAACAACCATAAATACCACATGTAAATGAGTATTTTTACCCATCAAATATAAGAGGAAAGAATCTCTTATTAATGTATTCAAAATGTAATCAGGTCTGGGATTTCCATGAACCACTCGACCATGGACTAGGTTGAACTGAATCTTTCTTTAAGCCAGTCTCCCCCATGCCATATTTCAAGAATGAATGTGGGATCTCATGGAACACATCCAACAGAACCAAAATAGGGCTTCCAGAGACCACACCACCTCAACCCTCAACCAGTGATTACACCTCATGGTCAGACATCACTAACCATCACCAGATTGGTCTCTACCCAGGTTGTCCAAGGCTCCAAAGTGCTTGTTCCAACCAGGGTTTCCACGACTAGTAACTCAACCCACAATTGTTGTCAAGCTTCTAGAAAGTTTGTCCAACTAGGGCTTCCAGGACCAGTAACTCAACCCACCAAGGTCTTCCAGAGCATTTTTCCAACCAAGGCTTCCAAGACTAGTAACTCAACCCAAGTTGTTCAGGGCTTCCAGAGCATTTGCCCAACCAAGGCTTCCAAGGACTAGTAACTCAACCCACCTCCAAAGGAACATGAGAATCAATTAGAAAACAAAAGGAAAGACACCCACAACACCCTGGTTATCCAGGAAATGGCAAGGCTAATAAAATCCACCGTCAATCCAGGCATTCCACCATTCCATGACTGATCATAACCAATAAACCACATGCATATGCCATGCATGCCAAAACTAGCAAATAAATCATACATGCAACTCGGTACCTGCAAACAAAACTCGTTGTAGTTGTTGATCCTGATGTCCTCTTGTGCCTTCCTGCTCTTTCTTTGCCTTCTTGCTCCAAAAATCCAAGTATGCCACACTCCTCCAAGAGTGCTCCAAGAAACTCTAAGTGTCCAAGAGTATGAGAGAGAGAGAGTAGAATAAAGAGCTCCAAGCTAAAACTGACAAAAGTTTGCAAATCAATCCTCAAAATACTATTTATTAATGAGGCCTCTATTTTCTTCAAATTTTCATTATTTTCCTTCATTTTCCTCCTCACATGCAACCTGTGAACTTTCACCTTCCTTTTCTCCTAATTTCCATTATTTTCATAAATAAAATGCCAATTAATGCCACTTTTCCTTTCCAAAGCCTTTGCTAGTTTCCATAGTCATTAATTAATCACAAGTGATCCCCATCACTATGTTTTTTCCCAACATTCAGCTTGGAATACGTGTCCCATGACCAAGGTCTTATTTTCCCTTTGTTAACATTACTACATGGATTTTTAAATAGGGCAGTTACAACATTTACACATCAAATACAAGAGGAAAGAAGCTCTTATTAACATATGCAAAATGTAACCAGGTCTTGGACTTCCACGTACCACTCGACCATAGATTTATTGAACCAAATATTTCTTTCAACTAATCACCCATGTGTCATATTCCAAGCATGAATGTGGGATCTCATGGAACAAATCCAACAAAACCAAACTAGGGTTTCAAAGGAAAAACCACCTCAACCATCAACCAATGATTCCACCTTATGGTCAGACATCACTAACCATCACCAGATTGGTCTCTACCCGAGCTGTCTAGGGCTCTAGAGCATTTGTTCCAACCAGGGCTTCCAAGACTAGTAACTCAACCCACAACTTTTGTCAGGATTCCAGAGCGTTTGTCCAACCAGGGCTTCCAAGACTAGTAACTCAACCCACCAAGGGCTTCCAGAGCATTTGTCCAACCAAGGATTTCAGGACTAGTAACTCAACCTAAGTTGTTACAATGCTTCCAGAGTGTTTTTCTAACCAAGGCTTACAATAACTAATAACTCAACCCACAACCAAAGGAACATGAGAACCAACCAGAAAACAAAAGGAAAGAAACCACAACACCATGGCTATCCAGATATAGCAAGGCTAAGAAAATCCACCGTCAATCCAAGCATTCCTTTGTGCCAATGATAGATCATAACCAAGAAACCACATTCATATGCCATGCATGCTAAAACTAGCAAGGAAATCATACATGCAACTCGGTACCTGCAAGAAAAACCCGTTATAGCTGTTAGTCCCGATGTTCTCTTGCGCAACCTACTCTTCCTTTGCCTTCTTGCTCCAAATCCCAAGTATGCCACACTCCTCCAACGTTGCTCCAAGAAAACTCTAAGTGTCCAAGAGTATGAGAGAGAGTAGAATAGAGAACTTCAAAACTGAACTGACAAAAATATACAAACTGATCATCGACATCCTTTTTATTAATGAGGCCTCTATTTTCTTCATTTTCCATTATATTCCTTCATTTTACTCCTCACATGCAACCAGTGACCTTTCACCTTCCTTTTATCCTATTTTCCATTATTTTTATAAATAAATGTCAATTAAGGTCACTTTGCCTTTGCCAATTTTCATAGTCATTAATTAATCACAAGTGATCCCCATCACTATGTTTTTTCCCAACATTCAGCTGGGAATATGTACCCCATGACCATGGTTATTATTTTTCCTTTATTAACTTTATTACATGGATTTCTTTTTCATGGCTATTGCAAAAACACTACTTAAAGTATTAAATGTTGTCTTTAAACATTGAAGGTTATCAAAAAAAAAGTTGTACACATCAGCTAGACCCAAATAAGCATTTTGGAAACAACCATGGATGAAGTGTTGAATTTCAAAATAATGAAGGAAGAGACATGCACTCCCCCAAAACAAGGCCCCTCTTTGATAAATTTTGGTAATCCTCGTAGGCATATAACTAAACTCAAAATAGTCCTTCAGAATATAATACTATTTCACATTGTTTTGTCTAGTTTGTATAAATTAATTGGTTTAATTTTGTTGTTGGCCTCCAGAGTTGGCACCTTTTCCAATTTCTCAACCATATATGGACTTGGCGTGATTTAGATCTAGGTTAGAATTAGAGATTAATCAATATTTTACCATGTTTCATCCTTATAATAAATCAAATTGGACATGGAAGTCACCCCAAATTCTACGAATCCTCCTTACAATCACATATCTAACTTAATAACAAATTCTTTGCCAATATTGTATGCATGCAATTAAATATTTTCATGCAACTCTTTAGCCTCATGTATAAGTCATTTCTAGACAAAGGGGATACCTTGATTATGCTCTAGAATTTGTTAGGCATTTCTAGACAAAGGGGATACCTTGATTTTTCTTTAAAAATTGTTTTAATTCTTCCACATAAATTTTCTCATTGACCCATTAAATTTGACACTACATGTTGAGGGGTTTGACATAAATTTTATATTTCATATAAAAATTAGGGCTCGTGTCCCATAAATTATCCCTTGTGGAAATATTATTAAAATATCCTAATTATGAAGCACATCTATGGCCTATACATTAGGACCCAAACTTTCCATCTAAAGAAGTGTTATCTTGGGCATCCACACATTTATTATCTTTTTTGTGACAACGTCTAGTATAAAAGGTAGAAACAACACCTATAGACGAGGCATCAATATCCCATTTGTTGCCCATCCTAGCACAAATGGAAATATTCACTACGACTTTGCTCTACATTTGGAAGTTAACATATTGAATTCTCTCATTATTTTGGTTCTAAATGAAAGTGATCTAGAGCCACGAATGATGCCACCCTTAGATTTTAATCCTTGATATCCCTCATATACCTCCAACAAAATTTCCTTCAACACATCTTATGCTAAAATCATAGTTGTGGGATCAATCACTAACATCACTAGCCTCACTATCATATTCAAGGATGAAGTATCTTTTGGAGCCATCCTTACACTTTTATCTATACTCTCCTCCATCTACATTGATAAGTTAGGATTATCACATTTCCAATCAATATATTTCTCAAAAAATAAATTTCAAAAGAAATAACTCGATAAGAAATATGTGTTTATCAAGAATAGAAAAACAATGAGAAAAAATCATTCATTTTATTTAAAATTCTAGAATTCATGAAACTTTGTGCCACTGCCAAATGTTGTAATGCCATGGATGTGTGACTTATTTTTTTTATGCATGGAGATTTCATGCCAAATATAGTCATGGTGTGAATTCCAAATAATTTCTCAATGTTTGAATCTACTTCTAATATATAGAGAATAAGTTGAAGTTACTAAAGCAAAAGGTAACTTCATGATATAGATGTAGTTTATAAGAACATGGGAATATAAATTCAATAATGCCCATGTTCCTAAAAGGACAAGGAAGAGAATTTGTAGCAGATGTGCTTCTCTAAAGGAAAATAAAATGTTCATAAATATTTTTTTTCATAATTTAAGATGAATTCATCATTAATATTTTTATTACATTAATATTGCAATGGTATTGTTTAAGCACTTCAAGATCATTTCAATAAATAACCATGAGAATAGAAAAAAATGGACAAACATCAAAAGAAGTATTTATGATTTTATAGATAAATATATATGATTGATAATTGATGGCATAGATAAAAAAAAAAAAAAAAAAAATAAATAAATAAATAAATAAATAAATAAAAATTGAGGCTATTTCCATTTAAAAATAATAATAATAAATAAAATAAATAAATAAATAAATCATACACCAAAGAATTTAAAGGAAGAAAAATTTACTCAATTTCACTTGGATGATTGTATCATTTTTAATGGTAAAATGTCTTGAAATTTTTACTTCATAACTTCAAATATTCACAATTATAAAACTACAAAAAATAATGCAATTCATTATGTGTTTATTGATTGCTATGGCTATCTTCTTCAAGTTATTTATTTACAATTACAAAACAATTGCGAAAAATTTCAAGGTGTGTTTGTATATCTAGGTATCCTTGTTGACATTAGGGGAAATTGGAGCCTAAAATGGGCCTTTTAAGAATATTCCCTTAAAAAGTAAAGTAGAACACATGCTTATTTTCAACCAATAGGATTTAAGATGGAGATGCCAACCTCATGGATGAATGGTGTTGGAGGGAAAGAAAGAAGATTTTTTTCATGAATTTTCAGTTTATCTCCTTATAAGTTTACTAAAATTATCACGTGTAACTTCTTATAGGTAAATTTCGCATCGAAAAAGTACTTGGACTTGAAACTTTTAATAAACTTATCATGAGATAAATTGAAAATGCATGAAAAAAGACTTTTTTTTTCAATTTATCTCATGGTAGAATGATTAAAAATATCAAGTTTGGGTACTCATTAGATTTGGAATTCAATTCCACATTTGATGGGTACCTACTCTTGATGCTTTTAGCAAACCTATAATGAGATAAATTGAAAATTCATGGAAAAATCATTTTTCTCTCTTTTTCTCCCCAATTCTTAACTCTTATTTTATTACTTTCCTTATGAAGCCTACTTTACACCTGAAATTTCTCATAATCACTATGAATTAAATATATGAAAAGAAAAAGTTGGTTTCCTTCTTGTTGAACACAACCATGCCATATCGATCAAATGTTTTGTCATTTGCAATAACATCGAACATGAAGAATGTTTGAAAAGATCATTAAATAGAATCATTAAGAAAACATATTCTTTGAAGCTTATTTTTCACACTTTGAAATTTTTGACACATGGAAATTTATTTATGGAACAAATGGAGAAGAAAAGTGCATTAACTTATTGAATGATTATTATTCCTAGACTTTGGTAATATTTTTCTAAGTTAATATATCTCCACCTAAATAAACTTATCCTCCACCACTTTTATTACTTTTCACACCTATTTTCACCAATAAATCTCCACCTAAATAAACCTATCCTCCACCAATTTTATTACATTTCACACCTATTTTGACCAATAAAACACTTCCCAATGTATTTTATCATTTAATTTTTAATTTTTGAAATTTCATATAATTTTATGCATCGTATCAATCTTGCCATATTTTTATAGTAAATTTGTTTTCGTAACTACTCATTCATTTACCTATTTGCAATCTAGTTGGGAAAATCCGGGATATGGGTTTTATTCCCCATGTTTCAGAGATGGTTATTCTCCTCCTGGTTCGTTGATAAAATGTGCACATAGTCCCAGTCAATGCGCATTCAACACAGCTGGTTTGTAGAGAAATGCATATTTAACGAGAAAATTTGCCCACATATGAGCATTCATTATTTTTCCCGTGGAGAAGGTCAAATCGCACTACTATCATTTGGTTATCCAAGAAGAGGTTTATCATCGTTTGGTTTTGTTTTCTTACGTACAAATGGCAATCCAGTGAAGCTTGTAAGATCATCATTAGTTTTCGAACTTTGTGATTTCTATTATGATCTTAATATTCAGAAGCTTCTTCATGAAGCTCTATTTCAAGCTTCATGTTCATCAATATATGCAGTCCTTTTGAGATTTATTAATCGGTATTCCTTTGGTGTACAAGCTAAGGCATGGAGGCCCCCTTTTTTCTAAGCATGTGCACTCATTTTCCTTATTGTTCATCACTTTAGATAATGATATTATCTCTATGTATTTTTCTTTTATATCTATACTTTTATTGTGCAAGCAATTCTCTATTTTCATCCGATTTTAATTATCTTTTTCATACACTAACTATTGTGCTTTTCTTGTTTATATTTGTTCATAATTCCTTGTTTGAATCACAAGCTTGGTTATTTCATTGATTATCATATTTTAATTGTTGCTCATGAACAAATTAGATTTATTTTCCATAGAATAGTCAATGCTTTTGAGGAACAAGTTTATTGAAAGACTGGGTAAAAGATTAGGAGATGTTTATCTACTTGAAAATACCCTAATGCATGCATAGTCAATCAAACTTGCACCAAAGTATTTTGTTCATTTATAAGGATTTATTTCATTTCAACACTTAAAACTAACCTTGATAATGATGAGAGTAAATATTGATGACTCATCAGAGTATTGTTGCAAGTCATTGAACCACTTGAGGGAGTAGGCCAAAGACACTACAACCTAGTTTTCTACATGTGAGACACTTGTGAATACTTGATTAATCAAGGGATTTTAAGTTACTTTTGTGCCTTGCTTTTATTTTCAAGGAAATAGAATTTATTACTCAACCAATAACCTACATCAGTATACAAAGCATTGTTGTGTGGACGTTTCATTTTCACCATTGAAACCTCATAACCAGATATTTTGTTGTTGTAAACTCGAGTAGTCTAGGTTGGTAAGATTGCTTCCTTTTTACAATTTTGATTGATAGATTATAATTTTGTTTCATGCTTTCTTTATTTTATTAGTTTAGAACTCAATTTAAAATTTGTCTTCTAGATAACTTTAGCAGCCTAGTTTTAACTTTCTTTGAATAGATAGATTAAGTAATTTTTTCATTTGTTTAAAGAGACAATGAATATAAGCTTAATTCTCTATATACAATAGTGTGCTTCAAATTTTACGAATTGAGTAAACTTATTTTCTAAATATATGGATCGAGGTTATTGTTATTGCAATTAACTAGTGTATATGTAGTGTGCTTGGAAAAAAATGATTTTTATACTATGGGATTGAGTACCCCATGAAAGGAGGTCATTAGAACATTGAAAAGAGGAGGAGGAACATAAAAATCCATAGATAATATCAAGAAAGAAATAATGTACAACAAGAGAGGCCAAACTGAATAAAGAGACATCTTTACAATGCTTACAGAAATCTAATTTTAAAATTGTTCGTGAACCAAGAGGAAAACTGATGGAGTTAAACTTGTAAATGCATAATAAATGGATTCTCAATGCACACACTAAAGAACATTGAAGGGAAGAGAACTTATGAGGCACTAGTGAATAGATAAGTAAGTCTTTTTTTTGTGTTGTGTTGGGTCCCTATAATACTAGTGATTACCCCATTACTATTGTAGTTGTATCCCTTATTAATATTGTTGTGCCCCTATTGTCCCCATATTTTTATTATTGTGCCCCATAGAATCCCTCTATCGTTATTTTTGTGGCTTTATATTATTATTGTTAGGTCGGCTGGGTTATATTGTGACTCCTTAGACTCCTATATATAGAAAGGAGGTTTTTTCATTTGAATCATCCAAGAATTGTTCATTTGTGTAATGTAAAGGAGGTTTACCCCTCGAAGAGGCTGAATTCTAAGGCGTTGATCTCTCTTTTCTATCTTTTTGTGAGCTGGTTTCATAACATTTGGTATCAGAGCTTTGGATTCTAGGGTTTCGCTGCTCCAAACAAGTCATCGTGGAATTTTCGCTATAAATTTTTTCTGCGACGTTTCAGAAGCTAAAAGAAAAACCAATTTGAGAAGAAATCACGCTGAATCTCGGGTCCAAATTTCAGATCGTTTCGCGCTATATTTGTGGAGATATGATCTGAGGAAGTTTGTCTTTTTGCAGACTCCTGAATTACATTCCAAACAGGTGACTTGGGGAAAATCGTCATAACTTTCGCTCTGAGCATCGGATTGAAATTTAGTAAGAAGGTATAGAAAGAGGATGCACTATAGTTTCTTGTATATATTTTTTAGAGCCAAAGGTCAAAATAATGACTCGTGGCACGTCATACAAGTTCGCTCTACTGAACTAGTCTATAATCAGGTCATCTTGAGATATTATGTACAACTCTTCCTTGGAGAATCCAATTTGGATCAGACTAGTGGCATTGGAAAGAGGACATATAGGGATACTACAGGTCGCAATTTTAGAACTGGATGATCCGAAATTATAGAGATACATCATATTCAATATCAAGCTTCTACAAAGTGAAAAATGGTGTGTAGTTTTTTTTTATTGGTTTGAAAAATTAGTTTGAATCAGTAATTGATGCCCTGAGGAAAGAAAATGCAAACACCTAGTAAGAAACCTGAAATCTCTATCATGACTCATGAGGAAGAGGAAGAAATGCAACATGATATATCAAAATTACGAGACCAAGTGCAACAAGTGTCACTTGCACAAAAAGCAACAGAATCTAAGATGGGTGGTTTAAGGAAAGATGTAGAAGCTAAGATGGATGGTTTAAAGAAAGGTGTAGAAGCTAATATGGATTGTTTAAAGAGAGGCGTAGAAGCTAATATGGATGGCATGGAAGCTAAGATGAATGGCATGGACGCTAAAATTGATGGCATGGATGATAAGATGGAAGAATTGAAGGTAAATATGAATAAGTTGCTATAAGAAATGGTCACTAATGGTGAAAGGGTAGTAAAGGAAACTCATGATGAGAATAACACAGATGGAGCAATTTTTCAATCTCAATAATGTGCAAAACACATAAAAGGTACATATTGCAACTTTATATTTGGAACCAAAACAGTTTGTATGGTATCAATGGCTTTGCTCTCGTAAACAAATTATCACTTGGGCAATTTTTACGGAAGAATTGACAACATATTATGAGGATACAAAAAGCAACACTTTTTTTAGCCAATTGATAAGTCTCAAACAAAAGGGTTCAATAATGGAGCACATTGAGGAGTTCAAAAAATTGAACATAAGGGTAAAAAATATTCCAGAGGAGCCTAGGATTGATGTGTTCATAGGGACTTAAAGGATAATATCCAACATGATGTTTGCCTTTGGGAACCTGATTCAGTAGAGAAGGCATTCAAGGTTAGCAAGAAAAATGGAAAGCAAAATTATGGCAACCAGGAAGCCACTCACAACTATAAAGCTGAAAGTGTTGTTGCTCCTAGTCTTCCACAACCTATAAGGTTGACACCACAACAATTGGAAGAAAAAAGAGCAAAAGGGCTTTGTTACAGTTGTGATATCAAATACACTAAAGGTCATAAGTGTGCTGAGAAGAAATTATTCTACATAGATTGTGAAGAGGAAGAAGAAAAGGAGCAAGAAAGGTCAAAAGAAGAGGATATACTCCAAGAACAAAGCCTAGATAAAGAAGAAATGAATCTGACCATATCTTGTAATGCATTGGCGGGAATTACCACTTCTCAAACCATCAAGATAGAAGAACAAATCAAGAAGAAATAGGTAATAGTGTTGATTGATTCAGGAAGTACCCACAATTTTATTCATTGTAAGGTAGCAAAAGAATTGAATTTCTTCTTATATCCAGCACCAGAGTGTCAAGTGATGGTTGCAAATGGAGGAACAATAAATTGCTCTGGAAAGTGCCATAATATCAAGCTATCCATGGGAGAATATGTATTGACTAGCCCAATGCTTTCCATTCCAATGGCAGGTGCTAATGTTGTACTAGGAGTCCAATGGCTACAATCCTTGGGTACAATAGCTTTTAATTTTCAAGAACTTTTCATGAAATTATCTGTGGAAGGAAAGGAAGTTGAATTAAGGGGTATTGCAAGGAAACCAGGAATGATAATCATCTCTAATGGTATGACAAAGCTTCTAAAAAAGGAACAAAGAGGTGTAATTGCACAATTATGTTCACTAGATGTTTCCACGTTGGAATCATCTATTTCTCAAGATATCCAAAAATTCTTGGACAATCATTCCAAGGTATTTGAGACTCCCAAAGGTCTCCCACCTATTCGTGATCATGATCATGCTATTCATTTGATTCCAGGAAGTGTTCCTCCAAACATCAGGCCGTACATATATCCTTATGCCCAAAAGAGTGAAATTGAACGTATAGTTGCAGAAATGCTAGAGGCTGGTATAATTCAACCGAGTCAAAGTTCTTTCTCTGCTCCAATAGTATTGGTGCACAAGAAGGATGGATCATGGTGCATGTGTCCGGATTATAGGGAGCTCAACAAGCTTATTATTAAAGATAAGTTTCCCATTCCTGTCATTGATGAATTACTGGATGAATTGCATGGATCAATTTACTTCACCAAGTTGGATCTTCGTTCAGGATATCATCAAATCAGAATGAAGACTAAAGACATTCCGAAAACAACATTTAGAACTCATGAGGGTCATTATGAATTTTTGGTCATGCCTTTTGGCCTTACCAATGCACCTTCAACATTTCAAGGTTTGATTAATTCCATTTTCAAACCATTCCTTAGAAAATTTGTGTTAGTATTTTTTGATGATATACTAATCTATAGCAAGTATTGGAAGGATCATGTTGAACATGTTGACAGGGTGCTACAACTATTGGAGGAGAAACAATTATATGCAAAAAGATCCAAATGTTTCTCTGGAATACAAGAGGTGGAATATCTGGGTCATATTGTATCTCATGAAGGAGTTAAGGTAGACCCTATCAAAATTAAAGCCATTAAGGAATGGAAAATCCCCACATCAATAAATCATCTACAAGGATTTCTCGAGTTGACAGGGTATTATCGCAAGTTTTTTAAGAATTAAGGGAGAATAGCAGCACCTCTAACAACATTATTGAAGAAAGATGCATTTTCATGGACTCCAGAAGCAACTAAGGCCTTCGAGCATCTTAAAGAGGCAATGTGCCAAGCACCGGTCTTAGCTACACCAGACTTCACAAAAACCTTTATTGTGGAATGTGATGCTTCAGGAAATGGAATTGGTGTTGTTTTAATGCAAGATGAAATACCCATTGCTTTTGAAAGTTGTCCAATCAAGGGAAAGTTTTTACACAAAGTTATTTATGAGAAGGAAATGTTGGCAATACTCCATTCACTTAAGAAATGGCGACCCTACCTAATGGGAAGACACTTCAAGGTAAAAACGGATCATGATAGCCTTAAATACTTTTTAGAACAAAGATTATCCTCTGAAGAGCAACAAAAGTGGGTCACAAATATTTTGGGTTATGACTTTGAAATCATCTACAAAAAGGGGAAGCAAAATGTGGTGGCAGATGCACTCTCAAGAAAGGATGAGGATGTGGAAGCATTGTTGTGCGCCATTTCTATTATCAATCCAGATTGGATAAATGAAGCAAGGTAGGAATCTAAGAACAATGAAGAAGTGTGGGCACTTATTCAAAAGTTACAACAAGACTCCAGTACGTCTGATACATTTAGCTGGAAAAATGATTCATTATGGTACAAAGATCGCTTATACCTCTGTAAGAATTCTCAGCTAAAACAAAATATTCTTATGGAATTGCACACTTGTCCCTTAGGAGGGCACTCAGGATTTTTAAAAACTTACCACAGGGTTAAGAAGGAATTATTTTGGGAGGGCCTTAAATCAGATATTCAAAAGTTTGTGGTAGAATGTTTGTTTTGCCAACAAAATAAAGTTGAAACAATTAAGACACCGGGTCTATTACAACCTTTATCCATTCCAAGCCAACATTGGGAGGAGGTTTCAATGGATTTTATCATAGGTTTACCCAAGTCTGAGGTAAAGAGTGTCATCATGGTGGTAGTTGACAGACTTACCAAGTATGCACATCTTTGTGCATTATCACATCCATTTAAAGCTAGTACAATTTCTACTGCATTTATGGAAACAATTCAAAAGCTACATGGAAACCCAAAGATTATTGTAAGTGACAAAGATCCCATTTTCACTGGAAATTTTTGGACAGAATTATTTTCTTGTCTTGGTACTCAGTTAGCTCATAGATCATCTTATCATCCTCAATCTGATGGGCAAACTGAGATAGTAAACAAATGTTTGGAAGGATATCTTCGTTGCTTTGTATCTAATAAACAGACAAAATGGGTCAAATGGTTGCCTCTGACTGAATGGTGGTATAACACTTCCTTCCATACAACAACAAAAATGACCCCATTTATGGCACTTTATGGATATCAGCCACCATCCATCACATCATATTTAAGAGAAAATTCTAAGGTTCAAGCAGTGGAACATCAAATCGAACATCAACAACAAGTCCTCCAACTCTTAAAGGATAACCTCGTGTTGGAACAAAATAGAATGAAACAATAGGCAGATCAACATCGCAGCGAAAGAAGTTTTGATGTAGGTGATTGGGTATTCCTACTGCTACAACCATATAATCAAATGTCCCTCAAGCAAGCTAAGAAGGATAATAAATTATCACCAAAGTATTATGGTCCGTACAAGGTGTTGCAAAAGATTGGTACTATGGCATACAAATTTGAGTTTCCTGTAGCTTCTCGATTTCACCCAGTTTTCCATGTTTCATGTTTAAAGAAGATTATAGGCGACAAGCTCCCAGTGCAAACAATATTGCCAGAACTTGACGAGGAAGGAAAAATTATATTGGAACTAGAAGCAGTCACAGAAACAAGAACTCAACAATTACGAAATTGATCAATTTCGGAGTATCTTATCAAGTGGAAGAACTTATCCGCTGAAGATTCCACATGGGAGGATGAGAATTTTATACAGAAGCATCCAGAACTACTCAAGTGTTGAGGACAACACTTTTTTGAAGGAGAGGGGAATGTTGGGTCCCTATAATACTAGTGATTACCCCATTACTATTGTAGTTGTATCCCTTATTAATATTGTTGTGCCCCTATTGTCCCCATATTGTTATTACTATGCCCCATAGAATCCCTCTATCGTTATTTTTGTGGCTTTATATTCTTATTGTTAGGTTGGATGGGTTATATTGTGACTCCTTAGACTCCTATATAAAGAAAGGAGGTTTTGTCATTTGAATCATCCAAGAATTGTTCATTTGTGTAATGTAAAGGAGGTTGCCCCCTCGAAGAGGCTGAATTCTAAGGCGTTGATCTCTCTTTTCTATCTTTTTGTGAGCTGGTTTCATAACATGTTGTGTGGAGTAAGCATTGTAACTGGTAAATATGGTATGATTAAACAACTCAATAGTTGTTTCCTAGTTGATATTTTATACTTTTTGGAATTGGAAGAATGACTTAAGAGAGGCCTCAGTTTGAATTATTTACCTTAATGGTCTCATATCATAGCTAGGGATGGTGTCCATGAAGGACTACCTATGGTTAGGTGGAATATTAGTTTGTCTAATATAGTTTCTTGGATATTCTTGTTCATTTTGAGTATAATTATTTATTTTTTATGGTTGAATACATTTGTGAGTTCCTATAGATTTAATAAGTAAAATTACATGCTTAAATATTGCTCTATTAAGCAAATCCTTTAATCATCTAAATGTACAGATGTTACTATGTTTTATGAACGAATGCATTAGAGTTCATGTAGGCCTGTTAATTATTGGTTTACAACAAGTATGATGATAGAGATATGACCGTCTGTAAAGGTGAATTTCTATTGTTTTTCAAATTGTATGTTTCCTTCAGTGTTCAATATCATATGATGTCTACTACAATCAAATATTTTACAACAAACAACAAATAAAATTGCAATTAGTCACAAAACCATTCTCTCATGTACTTGATCTTCAAATTGTAATGGTGGGGTTGAATTTTGTACCTTCAAATTAAGTGTTTCAATTTCTTAGAAGAATATTTGTTATCAATTCTAAATAAATTACGATGAATCACACGTATAGCCTTATTGAAAAGAGGTTGGAAATTCATGGACAATTCTTAATCCAAATGGTCCATTTTTCCTAATTTATATCTTCATTCTCAACTAGTTAATCTAAAATTTAATAAATGTTTACTGTGAGAAAAAAGCATTGACCATGTTGCATTATCATAATCATGCATAGTAAAAAAAATAATGACAAATACTTGTTATCTCCTACACTAGTAGAGATAAAAAGCTTAGAATGCTTGGGATTGATCAACAATATTTATTTACAATAAGCATGTCATACCAACTAAAGAAGGTCCATAAAACGAAGTTGAAGGTTGCTTAGTATCTATTTTCATGTCAAACCTTGGGTATTTATGGACATGTTAGGTGATTGGACATTTGATTATGTTCGCATTTTATTTGGCTCCAACCATATAACTTATTTTTCAAAGAATACAATTGAAGGTCCCATAGTCATCTCATCATGATTGCTTGTATGCATTTTATGTTATACCTTGACAAAGATGTCAATAGGCTACATCTTTTGTTCAATAAAATACACCCCAACAATTGTAATGGTCCTTAATTGACAAGGATCACTACCTTTAATAACTAGATCTATAAATAGTTTGATATATGGTACTATGCTTTACCAAAGGTTTTATCAGATTTCTTAACCTTGGATATGATTTTAATAATTAGAAAATTATTATATACATGATAAACAATGTGTTTCAACTGACCCATAGATGCATTTGTGATACAATTGTATAGAAGTATCAATAGACATATTTGTTGCAACAAAAATGAGATGTGCAGGTATTTTCAATGCTAATTAGAAATACAATGACTCTAATTTCTCCCTTGATTTGGGGCACATGTTGTTCTCTTTTGTTTCTCGTATTCCTTTACTTAGAAATATTTCTATCATAGAAATTACTTGGAATTTAAGGCGTGTTTATATGATGTGATTTCATTGAACCACTATGAAGTTCTTGAACAATTCCCTTTATTTATTTACACATATATATTTTTGGAAGTTACAATGAAACTATGAACAACATTAGTTATAGTTGTGACTCCCACATTTATAATAGAGCACATAGAAAATGTTTCAAAGAAGTTATTGTCTTAGCCTATTTATTTCTAAAGAATTTGTTTCATAGAATTTTCATATCAGTTATAGCATAAGCCATATTTATGTGGAATTAAATCTCTACTCTCTATTTCTCATACTCTTGGACACTTAGAGTATTCTTGGATCACTCTAGAATTGGAGGAAAGAAGGAAAAGGAAGGACAATAAAGAAAGAGGAAGCAAAAAATCAAGCAAGGAAGAGCAAGATCAAGCGGCTATAGCGGAATTGCTTGTAGGTATTGAGTTTCATGTATGGTTTCCTTGCTAGTTTTGGTATGCATGGTACATGCATGTGTGTTTCTGGTTCTCTTTCTGCCTTTGGCATAGGTTTTTCCAAGTGTAATAGTGGTATTCAGCCTTGCCTTTCCATGTCCAGATAGCCATGGTGTGATGGGGTTCTCTTGTTTGGTTGAGCTAGATTGCCGAATGGATTCAAGGTTGAGTGGGGTGCTCTCAGGATTAATCACAAGGCCTAGGAATCCCAAGATGGGATACATGGTAAAGATTGTAATGGTGGAATACACGGTAAAACCCAGAGGGTGGTGACCTCGGTGGTGACCTCGTTGGTGGTATACACAGTAAAGTCGAGAGGTTGAGACAGAAAAATTCCTCATGGTTTAGGTGGAGAGATACGGAGGAATCCATGCTTGTTTAGGTCCTAGTGATTTGGTGGGGTTGCGGTAAAGCCTGGTTGTATTGATGAGGTTTTCAGGCCTAGGAATCCCTTAATGGGAGATACGGTAGATCCTGAGGAAGCCCTGGTTGGTTTTTTTGTAAGTCCTACATTCATGGTTGGAATATGGCACAGGGGTGATTGGCTGAAAGAAATATTTGGTTCATCCAAATCTATGGTTGGGTGGTTCATGGAAGTCCCTTAATTGGTTGGATCATGCATTCATTAATAAGATCTCCTTCTCCTTTGGTATGCTATGTGTAAATTTACTTGTTAGTATGTTGTTTTATGGATGTTATATCCTTGTTATTTCTATTGGTTATATGTTGTTTATAAGCATGGTTTATGACAGACTTTGGTTATGGCTCTCATCATGATTTGATTAATATATGAAATGTGAATTAATATATGACCTAATAGATAATAATGAAGCTATTGTGATAATCCATAAATAATTCCTTACGATTCTCAGATAAGTAGGAGACCCCTATGCTCAGATCTGTTGTGATGACCTATAGATTTCATATTTGTGATATGTTTGACGAAATTCCTGTCATGGATAGTAGGGCTCAAATCACTTTCCTTGTACCAATGTTTGCATTAGTAGCTTTAATTCATTGTTATTTATCATTTCTAGAAATTTCATGAAGTTCTGGGCAGTGGCCTGAGTCCTAGCCCTGAAAAAGCGGCACATAACTGCTTGAAAAAGGCCACAGTCACATGCATGCCTTGTTGTGGGAGCGACTGGGGGGTCTCAGTCACATGCATGGCTTGTCATGGGAGCAACTAGGGATCTAGCTCAGCAAAATGACAAGTTGTCTCGGGGCTTAGGCACCTAGAAGGGTTGGTGTTGGGTGTAATATTTATGGATATTTTAGACATCCTTTTCCCAATTTTTGGCCATTTTCCCTCATTGAACCTACAATTTCCCTAGTACAATTTCACTCCCTCTGATAAAGAAGAAACATTTTATTTGACATATTATTATGTTATTTTCTGCTAAGCATTGAATGAAATAATGCTTTCTTTGGGATGACTAACCAAGGTATCTTTGGAAGAGTTTTTTTAATGTTTTTCTTTCAGGTGTTGCCATAACTATTGATATCCATGGGGGAACAATTATTGTTGTTACTTGCTGTTACACCTTGGGTTTTCCATTTTTTGATGTTACACCACGAAGTTGTTGTTACACTACGAATTGTCAAGACCATAGCCGCCATTTTCAAAGATAGTTTTCAAGGGCCACCTAAAGTAATTCCATGCAGACTATTAAGAAGATCTAAGCAGTTACAATTTTGTCTAAACAAGAGTGGTGTAACCATAACAAATCTTTATTAAAAGAAATTTGTAACAATTTCTATCTTTTTATTATTTTTTGTTAGCTTAATCAACTTGAGAATCGTAGATTCTCATGACTGATTCGTTTTCCTAATTTTGGGGTTTTTTAAAGACTTTATAAAAGAGCTCAGTCTCATGTGAAGGGAAAACTCAGACAATATTGACATTTTGATCTTGTACTCTTCAACTATTTTAATACAAGCATGTATCTGGTGATGTTACTTCAATTTCTGTGTTGAATTCTTAGGTAATTTTCGTTTTACTCCTACACCTTGCTAGGGAGGAAGGGCCCTCCTATTTAGCAGGGATCGCAGTGTTAATAGGATATTTGTTTTTCATGTGCTAGTGTGGATTTCTTATTACTGTTGCACACATTTCATTGTGGGATAGATACACTTTTGCTTTCAGATTTATGGTGTGTTGTTACACAGGTTAATCAATTCCATGTTATTTAATTGTTGTTATATATTTAGCTGATAGTGTATGGCGCGCCTATCTTTATTATGAAGTTTTTATGAAATGTGGATTCTTTGTTTGCCGATTATGTTTCATTTCTGCAGTGTACCTTTTAATTCCTACAAGATTGTATTTCCATTCTGCAAGAGTGCTTTAATTTATGCAAGCATGTTCAATGACATATTTTTTGTTTTACCTGGTTGTTATAGGTATCGACACAAATAGTGCAGATGCCTTTGAAATAAAAAGAGTTACCCTTGTTGATAATTACTTATCGTGGTTTAGTTACTTTAGGAGTGATAAAACTGCACAAACATTTTTGCATCGTTGTTGAGGAAGGTTATCAATGATATAGTCAACCAGCGATTTATTTTGAATTTCCTTTTGGTAGAGTGTCTCTAATTTTACAGGCATTCGGCAGTAAGACGAGAGGTAAGAACCCTTGCATCGCTCTAGCATACTTGAGCGGGCTCACCACTGTAATATTAGGACACTTAGGGTGTGCAAACTTTTGAATTTCTTGTTGATAGAGTGTCTTTAATTTTACAGGCGTTGGGCAGTAAGACGAGAGGTGAGAACCTGTGCATCACTCTAACATACCTAAGCGGGCTCACCATTGTAATAATTAGGACACTCAGGGTTTGCAAATAATTACACATAGGGTCCATGTGTAGAATGTATGAGTGAAGAAGAAGAAAAACGTAGGAACTCTAATAAATCTACAGGAAAAAGAGGTCACAAAAAGAACAAGAAAAATATTGATCAAGGAAGAGTAACATTTATCCAAGAATTGATTTCAAAAGAAGAAAGAGAGTAGTTAGCACCACATAGAGATGTGAGAAAAAAAAGCCCATAGAAATTTGTTGCTTCTACATCAAAATCAAGGGTATTTGGTTCCTCTGTTTTAAGCACTGAAAAATGTCACATGATGATGACTGAAGGAATTTTTCTTGAGCATTATATGTATGCTGAAGGAATAAAGGTAGACCCTACTAAGATAGAAGTAATTTTGAAAATTCCATCTCCCAAAACACAAAAGGAGGCACGTAGTTTTTTGGGACATGGAGGGTAATACAGGAGGTTTATAGAAAAAATTCCAAAAACCACATCCCCATTATTTTCTATGCTTACTAAATATGTGGAATTTTTTTGGACAAGGAAATGTGAACGTGCCTTTATAGAGTTAAAGCGGTGTGTATCAGCAGCCCCTGTTTTGTGAGGACCGAACTGGGATCTGTCATTTCACGTAGCAACAGATGCATCTAATACTAATGTAGGAGTTGTGTTAGGTCAACTATAAGACAAGAAGCCATATTCTATCTACTACATCAGCAAGAATCTGACTCTGGCAAAGTTAAATTATATAGTTACAGAAAAATAGTTTCTTGCAACAGTGCATACCATTAATAAATTTAGGCACTACATTACAGGCTATCAAATATTTGTGCACACTGACCACTTTGTCATTCATTTTCTAATGAATAAAACTGTTACTAATGGTAGGGTTACATGTTTGTCGTTATTGTTACAAGAATTTGATATAACAATTTTAGAAGAACCTGGAAAAGGTAATGTAGTGGCTGATTTTCTTTCTAGGATAATTGTTAATAATGATTGCATGCCCGTTGAAGATTCTTTTCAAGATGAATATATTTTTTCTATTTCAACTCACTCACTGTGGTATGCAGACATAGCTAACTACCTTGCTGCAGGGAGATTTCCACAACATCTGTCCTCAAAAGAAAAGAAGAAAATTTTCAGCAGAGTGCAAGATACTCTTGGGTGGAAGGATACCTCTACAACAATAGGGCCAAATCATTAGATCAAGCGTTGTATGAGAGAGGATGAGATTGTTTACATCCTAAGAGCCTGCCATGAGGAACCTTGTGGAGGAAACTTTGTTGACAAAAGGACAGGGCATAAAGTGATTTCAACGGGATATTCTTGTCCTACCATATTCCAGGATGCAAAGAAATTTGTGAAGGGATGTGATAGTTGTCAAAGAATGGTTCAACCACTCCACTCAAATGAAATGCAGTTACAACCTCAAATAGTCTTTTAACCATTTGAGAAGTGGGCCTTAGACTTTGTAGGACCAATTAATCCTTCATCTTAGCAAAAGTCCTACATTCTAGTATGTACAGACTATGTCACAAAATGGGTTGAAGCAAAGGCACTAACCAAGGCAACTGAACAGGTTGTTTCAGATTTCTTATTTGAAGACATTTTTGTTCACTTTGGAGTACCTCGAGAAATAGTGACAGATGGAGGACCACAGTTCACATCTCATTTGATCCATAGGTTAGTTGAGAAATTCAAGATCTATCACAGAATTACTTCACCATATCATCCTCAGGAAAATGGTTAAGTGGAGAGCACTAATAAGGTTATTGAAGGAATTCGCACTAATATTGTAGCCAGCCGCCAGAGGAACTAGGCTGATAAACTTCTAGAAGCAATATGGAAATGTACAACTACATGGAGAAATACTACTAGATTTTCACCATACGAATTGGTGTATGGTAAAAACCCATTATTTCCCATTGATTTTGAAATAAAAACACTCAAAACAACATTGCAAGTGAACCTGGATTTGACTACAGCTCAGAAACATCAGTTGAACCAGTTAAATGAACTAGATGAGAAGATATTGGCTACCATCTAGCAAACAAACATCAACCATCAGCAAAGGGCTAAGTGGCATGACAAGTTTATCAAAAAGAAGGTGTTTCAGAAAGGCGATTGGGCTCTACTGTATGATTCACGATTCAAAGACTTCAAGGGGAAGCTCTGCACTAGGTGGCTAGGTCCTTATGAGGTAGATACAGTCTTTGACAATGGGACTATGAGATTAATTACCATAAACAGTGCCAAAGTGCCATTGCTTAACAATGGGAATTGTCTTTGGTTATATCATAAACCAACCTCAAAGGATTCATTTGTCAACATTGTCTCGGGATATAATCTTCAAGCTATGAGGACAGGGGAAAATTCTCTTGTGCTATCAAATTCTTAAATTCCAATAAGTGTACTAGCTGAAAACCAACTTTTTTTGGCAGTTGATACACTAATATATATATATATATATATATATAACAAAAAAAATTAAAAAATATATATAATAAAAATTAAATAAATAAATATGCCTGTGAAAACCATTTGTGCGGCGTAGGTAGATAGTTGTACCAGCTGAAATCCACTTTGTGGCAGCTGATACACATTTTTCTTTTAATAAATTCTACAGCATGCTTGTTACAAGCCTATTTTTATTCATTTCATCATATTATTTTGAGAATTATTTTTGTAGGCACAAAATTCTAATGCCCTCAAAGGAATACATTGTTGTAATAAAGTATTGTTGCAAAATTATTCAACCATCATGGAGAAATTATTTTATTGTTACATCTGTAGCAGTCAGTCTGATGGAGACGACTATAGCATGGAATCAGTTGCAGTTGTCTGCTTCAATAATCACCATCACCAGTACTCCGTTGTCAGCATCAATCAAATCACCCTCCGATAAGTCAATCAAAAAGGGAATATTGTTTTTTCTTTATTTAGAAATTATGTCAGTTAATACATCATTTCATTTTTTAAGGTTGAGGACGGCCTTTACATTTAACTTGGGGGAGCGGTTCGGGGAGGCGGGAGGGGGCCGGGCGAATCATTTTTTGAATCGTGACATAACCCGATTTGAAGTGACAATACCCATTAATCATTACCACCTTGCATGATTGATCACCTCATTAATTCGAGCTCTATGCATGTCATATTTTCACACCTTTGAATTAATGATGAAACTATAACTCGTATCGCACAACTTTCCAACTTGATATCATTTCCTATCACCCCGATATCTACCCTGATGTTTGCACATATTTGACAATAATTGTGATGGCAAACGAGAGAAAGTTCATAGTGACTATTCTAACAATTAGTGATGGGTCCGTAACAGCGAAGGATGGGGGAGCAGCAGTAAGGCACGAACCAGATTCCATTAAGGCTTTGGAAAAATGCCTGGAAGCATATCAAATTTTCGGAGAAGTAGGGTGGATTGAATTTTTTGAGCGACTCAGAGGGTCGGATGAGAGTGTTTCTTTGGAATTTGCTCGAAATCTGAACAGGAATCAAACAGGGGTCAGAGGCCTAAGACTGGATATTACAGAGTAAGTGATTGACAGAGTAATAGTACTTCAACCTGAAGGGAAGAGGTGGTTCAATCGGAAAATTAATGACCCGGCCCTTAAAGCTAAATTATTGCAGGGAGAAGAACAATTGGTCAAGGGAAGAGGAATTGACTGCATTTCCCTTCCTTAGA
This sequence comes from Pinus tabuliformis, assembly GCA_031772625.1. Taxonomy (NCBI): domain Eukaryota; kingdom Viridiplantae; phylum Streptophyta; class Pinopsida; order Pinales; family Pinaceae; genus Pinus; species Pinus tabuliformis. The sequence continues at coordinate 952,664,600 of CM062819.1, forward strand.
TGTGGAAGGATGTTTCCTTTTTCATTATCAAGTACATTACATGCGAGGGGCGCTCGACAATAGTTTTCAACTATAATTTTCCGTTGCTGAACCATCTTCGACATGGGAAATTGATTAATATTCCATATTTTATGTTGGAAATTTTGAAACACATGGATGCCTCAGTAAAGGTAGCCTCACATCCAGAGAGTTTCATTATTAATCATGGCCTCATAAAATTGATCGTAATTGAATCTCTAGAGCAGCAAGGAAGAAATTGGGAAAACTTTATTAGTGAAGGAACAGAAACCCCACGAGAGAGACAAGTTGAAACCCCTACAGATGCTCTAGAAGAAGATGATACACTAAGGAGAAGGGACAATCTTCAGCAATTAGAGTTAAGAAGAGGTCACTTGAGAAACCTGTGGGTGGCAGAATGCCGAAGAAAAGGATTAAGTTTGTTTTTCAACCAGAACCCTCGCCACCATCCAAGAAGAAACCAGGCAAGAAAAAAGAAAAAAAGTAGAAGCGAGAAGAGACAAAGAAGCAAAAGAAGAGGAAACAGACCAAGCAGGAAGACACTTATTCATCAAGTAAAAATGAAACCCAAACTTTGTTGCTTAAAATTAAGAGGCTAGAAGTAGAAAATAAGGAATTAAAGTAGAAATTAGGAGGTAGGAAAATTAAAACAAAGGTTTTGGGTCTCAATACATTGGCTTAGGTTGTTGATAAGTTAGGATCAGAAACCACACAGAGGCATTTATGTATAGCATGTGCTGAGGGTTTGGCAACAACAGGGTAAAATATTTGCATTGCAGACACCATCTCAAAAGGAACCAAAAAAGAACCATGGGAGGTTGACACGCAAGAACTCATTGACGATGTTGCTGGCACACAAGAACCGACAGTTGAAATGGAGAACCCCATGGATTTTAACCTAGAAACTGATACACAAGAACCTGTCAATGATGTTGCTGATACACAATAACTAACAATTGAGACAGAGGTTTTTAAGGAAGAAAAATTGAGAGTTTTTCCACAAGAACCTATCAATGATGTTGTTGATACACAAGAACCAGCAATTGAGGCAGAGCAGCGCAAAAAACGAGATGTTGTTACACCCTCTACTATTATTGTACATGAAATAGCACAAGACCCTGAAGCAGGGTGGCATTCAGAAAGACTTCTATTGGTATCAGAATTGTAAAATTGGAAGCAAATGACACTTTCTCTTAAAAAGGGAGTGATTTCCTTGGAAGAACAACAGATGGCTATTCATACCCTTAAGGATCAGTGGGCTGAAGGATTGTTGATGGAAGAGCTGATAAAGTGGGAAACGATGAAAGTTGAGATAGAAGAGGAAGAATAGAGACAAAAACTACAGCAAGAGATCAAGAAGTTGACTGAAGAGAAAGGTAAAATATATGAGTTAACCCTAAACCTTTTAGGTTGTGGGATGCCATCTCCATCCTACCCGATCTTCTTGTGGGAGTGTTGAAAATAGCAACAAGAAATGCTAAAAATAGCATTGCTATAAATAGAAGTTCAGGTACTAGTGTTGGACATAGCAACAAGGAATGAAAAATGGAAGTGCTAAAAATAGCATTGCTATAAATAGTATTTCAGAATAGATTCCAATTTTAGTTAGTCCCTCAACTAAAATTGAGAAGTAAAGTTCGAATTTGATCTTAGCAACTGTTTGAAAAATAATTAATTAATTCATCTTGAGTTAATTAGTTGTAGAAAATCAAACATGAAGTCTATGTGGGGACATGCAACAGTTTCTCAATTGATTGAGGAATTTATCCATCAGTTAAAGAGATAAGGATGAGTTGTAATATTGAGTTGTAATTAGTTGGCTCAATTAACTGAGTCAAGTCCAGTTAGATTAGTTCAAACTATTTTTTGAATTAATTGTGAGTTGAGTTAGTTAATGCATGCATTCATTAACTGTTGCACTTCATATAACTGAATATTCTCTCATAAATAACTCATGCATGTCAGTTTAGTCAGAGACCCAGTTGAGATCAAAGGAAGGGACAGTGTACTGTCAGTTGGAGGATTTTTCCTATATTGGAAACTCATCCATGCAGAAGGAATTATCTCCTTCAGGATTGCGCAGTTAGATCAAAAGTTAGTGAGTGTGTGAAGATGCCAATTCACACAAGTGGCAGCACTGGACCCCAAGGAAAACTACGCAAGGAAATAGGAGGCTTGGAGGGCAGAGGAGAAGGTTTGGAGAAGCCTTTGATTGTCTATGAGCAGCATTGTTTGATTGCAGAGAGAGCAGGATAGCTTGAGAGCTGATTCTTTTTATAACTTGAACATATTTCCACTTGTATGATAATACAAATATTGGGGTTTTAGGCTAAGGCTTTCCCCGGGTTATTCTTCTATGTTATGTGTGATTGATTTCTCATTCTCAGTTATATGTGTTCTAATTGATCTTGCTCATATTCGATTAAGCTTCCGCAAAGTTTGTTGTAGAAGTAGGTCTTCTATTTTTCTTTATTATATTGCATAATCTGTTGATCTACAGTGGGAATTTCTACATGGTATCAAAGCAAAGGTGATCAAAGCGGATAACAGTATACAAAGAAGGGAGAAGTTTCAAGTTTCAAGTTCCTGATTATAGAATTTGAATTCTTATCACATCTCAAATTTCCCTAATGGCGTTCAACAGTTTAAGGTTCAAGTATGCCCTTGATGGCAACTCGAATTATATAGCGTGGAAGGATCGCATGGAAGCAGTATTAGAGGACAATGCTCTAAAGGACTTCATTGATCAAGAAGTCCCCAAGCCAGCAGCGGCTAATGCTATAGAATTGGCTTAATGGAAGAAATGTGTGGCTAGAGCAAGGAGAATCCTCCTGGAGGGAGTTCGAGACCATATTGTCTCAAGCCTCCATGGGAAGGAGACACCATTTTCAATGTGGAAAACATTGAAAGATCTATATCAGAACAACAGCGATCAGAGGAAGTTGGCGCTGAAAGACAAGCTTCTGAAAATCAAGTGTGAAAAGGGCAACTGTTATAGACATATTTGGGCACTGCAACCCCAATCACATATGTCCATAAACCAAGGGCTTCTAAGTCCCTAAAAGTGTTGTTTCATACCCTAAAGGAGCAAGGTCAGCTGATTACATCACCTCCCAAAAGTTTTCCATGAAAATCTACTCAGAACTGGTCAAAGCAAGACCATACAGACTGCCCAGTGCTAAAGGTGCGATGCATCTCACCTACCACATGCAAAAAGTGCGATGCATACTGGAAAGCCCTTTCATAGGGTGCAATGAGCGAGAGTAGACAAATGGCACAAGCAGTTTGCTAGGTGGAAACCCAGAGAATCTTCTAGAAACTGCTCATTTGACACTTGCCTCTCTGAGTTCACCCAGGGATGAGTAAGAGATCTAAAATCTCCATGTGGAACCAGGAACTATCAGAGAGATGACACTAATCAAAATCCCAGAAGCTGACTCACCCCCTTGCAAATATCTATAAATGGATCCCTCATCCAAGAGATCCAAAGGTTGGAATTTGGTAATTTGCAAAGAGGTGTTGTTAGTTTCTCTTTGAAGACATTGTTGGGTGATTTTGCTTTGTGTGAGGTGAAGAGGGCTTTCAAGCTAGGAGGATGGCACTAGGTCAGACCAAGTGGTTGTAATCCTCTCTTCTATGACTTTTACTAATAAAGCTATTTGAGTTTTCCTCCATATTCTTGTGTATCTCTGAATATTATGTTTGTTATATGCATTTGTATGGCCAATATATATTTGATCCTATATTGTTTACAGTGAAAGATCTCTATGCTTTGATGGTATTATGCTGCTGTGAATCTACAGGTGCTCTTTGAAGCTGGACAAGTAAGGAAGCAGTGGCGAGATTCTGTCAAAGGGGAAAGGAAACAAGCAAGGAGCCAAGCGGAAGATTGAGGTTGGTACTCTTTGCTTCTTTCCCATCTCTCTCTCGTAAAGGAAAAACAAGTGACTTTAATCTGTTTGTTTCTAAGATAGCTACCCATCTTAGTGGGACTAGTAGCTTTGCATAGACACTAGATTTCCCGATAACAGCGACATGATCTCTACATATCTGAACAAGCTCACCACCTGTAGGTATGAGCTTGGAAGTGTAGGGATCATGACAGCCGATGATGACATGGTGAGTCTTGCTATCCTCAGTCTTCCTAAGAGCTAGCATAGCTACCAAGACTCAGTTAATGGAAGAGAGAAACTACAAGATTGGAAACGACTTTGGGTGGATTTGATGCAGGAGGAGATAAGAAGAAGCACCAGAGATGGTTCTTCATCCAAGGAGGATGAAGAAAATTGTGCCTTAGCGAATAAGGAAAAGAAAGGGAAGGAGAAGGATTCTCATCCCAAATCGAGTTCTTCCTATGGTGGGAAGAATTTTGACAAATCGAAAGTGTGATGCTTTTGTTGTCATGAGGTGGGCCATTTTGCTACAAATTGTCCACTGAATAAATCCAAGATGGGATCCAAGGAAGGATCTGAATGTGAGGCATTAGCCTCATAGTTCGAGTTGGATTTCACCCTCTTCGCATGCATGGCTTCATCCATGGTGGGATGTGGTTGGTTTCTTGATAGTGGAGCTTCTTTCCACATGACCGGCAACAAGAGTTTGTTCAATACCTTGGAGGAGAAAGATCTCCAGATACTCATAGTAATGGGTAATGATGAAAAGTATAGTGTCTCAGGTGTAGGCATGGTTGTTTTTCAGAGGGAGCATGGAGCTCACATTACCCTGACCGATGTCAAGTATGTACCAGGACTGAGGAAAAATTTGGTGCCGATCGCAATGCTGGAAGACAAAGGTTATGATGTAGTCTTCAATAAGGGAAAGGTTTTCCTTCGACACATCACCACAAGACAAGTGAAGCAGATCAGATCACGAGTCAAGAACCTGTATTCTCTTGAGGTTCAAGATGCATGCAAAGCCTTGAGGAGCAAGGCAACTGATGGAGACTTGGTGGTTAAGAGGGAGAGTACATTACCTCTCAACATGCAGCGACAGAAGAAGTCTCAAACAATTGTGGAGGAGCCACAATTGGTGAAGAAGCTTCAGGAGGTTGTGGAGTAGACACAACTAGAGAATCCGAGAGGAGATCGAATAGAGACATCTACTCATGTAGAGACCTCCAGTAGGGGGAAATTTCGAGCCAAGTGGGCAGAGGGATCACATGCATCCATACCTCTAGGTAGGAGGTGGGGCGATGTAGAGTGACAATCCCAAGAATGCTGCAATAGGGGCAGAATCATTGAGGTACCCAACCTGTTTGATTAGACCTTGCTACGGGGACCCCGACAAGGAGTAGCAAGACTAGCTAAATGGGTAGAGGAAGATGCGGATGGAGTGGCCGAGAGAGCTACAATGCAGGAATCTTGACAGTGCAGAGCTAGCAGGCTGCAACAATGCGAGAGGCACAGGAGTGTTGCACCAGTGCAGGATGGCACAGAGAGGTGTGAAATGGTGTGAGATGCATGGAGTGTTGCAACAGCTCAGAGGTCACAGAAGGAGCACTTGTCAGTGGTAAAGGAAGCTTCAGCATCATAGGATGTTTCTAGCCCAACAGAGAGGTCAGTTGGGAGATTTTTTGTTTCTAGCGTTGCTGGAGCAACACCACTTGGGAGAAGTGTTGCATGCAGAACATTCCAAAGGTTCAGGATCGGGTTCGAGTTGAATGCCTTTTTTTTTAGAGGGAGTGTTGAAAATAGCAACAAGAAATGCTAAAAATAGCACTACTATAAATAGCAGTTCAGGTACCAGTGTTGGACATAGCAACAAGGAATGAAAAATGGAAGTGCTAAAAATAGCATTGCTTTAAATAGTATTTCGAGATAGATTCCCATTTTAGCTAATCCCTAAACTAAAATTGAGAAGTAAAATTCGAATTTGATCTTAGCAGTTGTTTGAAAAATAATTAATTAATTCATCTTGAGTTAATTAGTTATATAAAATCAAACATGAAGTCTATGTGGGGACATGCAATAGTTTCTCCATTGATTGAGGAATTTATCCATCAGTTAAAGAGATAAGGATGAGTTGTAATATTGAGTTGTAATTAGTTGGATCTATTAACTAATTCAAGTCTAGTTAGATTAGTTTAAACAGTTTGTTGAATTAATTGTGAGTTCAGTTAGTTAATGCATGCATGCATGTAACCATTGGACTTCAGATAACTAAATATTCTCTCATAAATAACTCATGCATGTCAGTTTAGTCAGAGACCCAGTTGAGATCAGAGAAAGGGACAGTGTACTATCAGTTGGAGGATTTTTCCTATATAGGAAACTCATCCATGCAGAAGGAATTATCTCCTTCGAGATTGCACAGTTAGATAAGAGGTTAGTGAGTGTGTGAAGAGGCCAATTCACATAGGTTGCAGCACTAGACCCCAAGGAAAATTGCGCAAGGAAATAGGAGGCTTAGACGGCAGAGGAGAAGGTTTGGAGAAGCCTTTGACTATCTATGAGCAGCATTTTTTTATTGCAGAGAGAGCAGGATAGCTTGAGAGCTGATTCTTTTCGTAACTTGAACATATTTCCACTTGTATGATAATACAGAGATTGGGGTTTTAGGTTGAGGCTTTCCCCTGATTATTCTTTTGTGTTATGTGTGATTGATTTCTCATTCTCAGTTATATGTGTTCTAATTGATCTTGCTCATATTCGATTAAGCTTCCGCAAAGTTTTTTGTAGAAGTAGATCTTGTATTTTGATTTAGTATATTGCATAATCTGTTGATCTACAGTAGGAATTTCTACAGGGATAAATTATATCGTTTTCAATTGAGAGCCATGCATGAGAACATACCCTACAGGAGAATTTCCATTAAAACTTTTCTAGATGTATTTCGCTAATTCGATTTCGATGAGCAGAGTCCGTTATGCAAACTCTTCCTACATAATATATTTGTTGAGCATTATAGTTTCCAGATGGGTGTAAACATTTCCCCCTACGTTGGAGATTTGCAACTACGGGCTTTCATATTTTTCATGAGAAATCAAATTGATTGGCACCTAACCACAAAATTGTCTGATATGAATGAAGAAAAGGAAACCCTGATGATAATATCAGAACCTCGTATGGCCACTACTTTGAGGTGTGAATTCAAAAAGTTTCTCAGTAAACCTGGCATGATAGAACAATTTTCCTTCGATGGGAGAAGGATAGTTGGGTTTTTCTTTAATATTTATGAAAAATTGAAAATTAAAGCATTAGTTGGAAGCCTAAAACAATGGGAAGCTTGCAGTGACACATTACAAGTAGGCAATCCCTTTGGGTACCCCAATTTCGTGATATTTGTTACTCTAGTCCCTGAATATGTACGAATTGTCATAATGATGGGATATTTCAGGATAGGGCTAAAATTCAAGTTTCCTCTGATTTGGCTCTCGGTTGAGAAATACCAGCCTCACTTCCACCTGAGCATGTATGATGAACGTTCCTCGACACATTGACTTGTGTCTACCCATGGGTATAAGAAAGATAATGAAGACACTATTGGCACCTATGATTTCACAAAACTACATCAGCAACATGCCAGTGTCACAATAGATGAGGACCCTGAAGATTCTAAAGAATCTGCATGAGGACATGCAGTGGCTTTAGTTGGGGGGAGATGTTGGGTGCAATATTTGAGGATATTTCAGGCATCCTTTTCCCCATTTTTGGCCATTTTCCCTCATTGAACCTACAATTTCCCTAGTACAATGTCACTCCCTTTGATAAAGAAGCAACCTTTTTATTTGACATATTATTATGCTATTTTATGCTAAGTATTGAACGAAACAATGCTTTCTTTGGGATGACTAACTAGGGTATCTTTGGAAGAGTTATTTTGAATGTTTTCTTTAAGTGTTGCCATAAATACTGATAGCCATGGGGGAACAACTATTGTTGTTATTTTCTGTTACACCTTGGGTTTGCCATTTTCTATTGTTACACCACGAAGCTACTATTACACTGTGAATTGTCAAGATTGTAGCCGCCATTTTCAAATACAGTTGTCAAGGGTCGCATAAAGTAATTCCATGTGGACAGTTAAGAATATCTGAGTAGTTAGAATTGTGTCTAAACAAGAGTGGTGTAACCATAACAAATCTTTATTAAAATTAGTTTGTAACAATTTCTATCTTTCTATTATTTATGTTAGCTTAATCAGCATGAGAATCACCAATTCTCATGACTTATTCATTTTCCTAATTTTGGGGCTTTGTAAAGACTTTATAAAAGAGATTAGTCTCATGTGAAGGGAAAATGGAGACAATACATACATTTTGATCTTGTACTCTTCAACTATTTTAATACAAGCATGTATCTGGTGATGTTACTACAATTTCTATGTTGAATTCTTAAGTAGTTTTCATTTTACTCCTACACCCTGCTAGGGAGGAAGGGCCCTCCTCTTTAGCAAGGATCACAGTGTTAATAGGATATATTTTTTTCATGTGTTAGTGTGGATTTATTATTAGTGTTGCACACATTTCATTGTGGGATAGATACACTTATGCTTTCAGATTTATGGTGTGTTGTTACACAGGTTAATCAATTCCATGTTATTTAATTGTTGTTATATCTTTAGCTGATAGTGTATGGCGCGCCTATATTTATTCTGAAGTTTTTATGAAGTTTGGATTCTTTCCTTGCCAAGTGTGTTTCATTTTTGCGGTGTGCCTTTTAATTCCTCCAAGCTTGTATTTCCATTCTACAATAGTGCTTTAATTTCTGCAAGCGTGTTTAATGACATCTTTTATGTTTTACCTGGTTGTTAAATGTATCAGCACAGATAGTGTAGGTTCCTTTGAAATGAAAATACTTACCCTGGTTGATAATTAATGATTGTGGTTTAGTTACTTTAGGAGTGATAAAATTGCGCAAATAGTTGGTTGTCTCCTAAAGGTTATGTAGCTCTTGAGGAAGGTCATATTGGTCTTCTTTTCTCGGTTCCACTTCCTTAAATGCATGTGGGGAGTTGAATCACATCATGGTATCGTCTCATCACATGTTTACGCCAGTGGACCAATTATCTTGGGTAAATGTGGGAGGAGGGTGTTACAGAGTGGTATCAGAGCTTGGTTCACCCCTTGGATTGGATGGGCAAAAAGCGTTGGTCATGCATACATGTCGACTACATATGTGTTTTGCATGCTTTTGGTATATGTTCTTGTTTTGTATGAACGGTGGTGGTCCTGGTTGCAGTTGTGTCGCCATGTGAAAGGCGATGATGTTATTGTTGGATGTGTTCGTCATGAGTGCATGTCAGTGTTTATATGTTGTTATGCACACATTGACATGGTTATGGTTTTCATGCATGAGGTCATCGTGTTGGCTTGATGGGCCTTGACCCAGGTTCAACTTTAATTATCCAAGCAAATCCCTACACTACTGGCCCTTTCAGCGTCAATCTATGGAGCGCGGACTGAAGTCTCACCCGAAGCAGTATGGGGGGATGCAGGAACCAATTTTTCGCACCCTGAGATGGTATTGATGTCATTTTATACCCTAATCCTTCCTTTGCACAAAGCGATACGATTTTTAAGGTTTATCGATATACTTCTCTTATTCGGCTTCGAGACCTTCGCAAAGTTCTGCGATCATCCTTTGTGTACCCTAAATACACGAGTCAGACACTTACGTGCCTCTGTGATTACTCTTACCACTGTATTTACCCAGATTAGCTTAAGTAGTTGATAACTTCAACATGCATTATGATTACCTTCGTATAAACAGATATTCTTACTTGCATTCATATAACAAAGTAAAACACATAGATTTGCGCATCAATACAACATTAAATCATAAACCCAATATTCAACATAACATAATCGCATGCATTCATAACAGAAGTAAAATAGCTCATACACAGGTATTTCCAAAATAATTCTCTCTATTGATGTTCAGATCTTTTGTACAGACTCTAACTACCCTGCGCACACAGCTGTAGGGATCCGCGCACTCAGCTGCAGACTTCTATCCTAGGCCTCTACGCACTCAGCTGCAGAGCCTCTCTCCTACGTTAAGACTATTCGCTCTTAGCTCTCACAGACCCATTACATTCATCAACATCAACTATAAACTAAAGACTGCCTTAGACTCTTCTAAGACTTCCCTTTTTATACAATTCCATCATCCGCGGACCAAGGTTTGATCTCGTAAAGCTGACACAAGTTACCTAAACTAAGGGTGGAAACCCTTGATGACTCTTTACTTCTTCATGCTCCATGACAAAAAAATGTGGAGAATTTACGTTCTTTATACAAAACTTGGGCCTTTAACCCCAAAAGTGGACCCTAGGGGACCCGTTCCCAATAGGCCCCCAACACAAAACTGGTGACTGACCCCCAAGTCACTCTACTGGCACAAGGATCTTATCGCGGAGACCTCCCAACTCCCCCTATACCACTGCAACATCGATGGTACATTGCGTCGCCGCCTGCTTAACCTACTCACCCAACTGCTCTGTCGTTGGTCCTATGCTATCTACCTGTATTTTCTGTTGTGTTACCTGCAGACTAGCCAATTTCCCTTCAATGGAGGTCATGAGCACATAGGCTTCCTCTAGCCAAGGCCCCAATCTGGCCTTCAATATTGCTTCCTTGCATTGTGTTGCATCCACCTTTTCCTTTAGTGCATTCGCTTCCTGCAGCTTTGCTAACCTCTGTGTGATGGCGACGGTGCATGTCGTCGCATTGACCTTGTCATAATCCTGCTACAGTTCCCTAGCTTATGTTTCTGGCCGCTACACATTGGGATCTTCCTACAGGTTGGTAACTATTTTGAGTAACTGCTCGAAGATCAAAGTCCACTCCTTTACTGTGGCATCTACTGCGGTAGCTGCATCCTTGACAATTGCCTTGCGCTACTCTTTGACTTCTGGTGGAGTCAAAGGTTGGGCCCTCAACTCAAGCTCTGTCATCTTAAGGTTCATCTCAAACTAAACCTTATCCAGCTTCGTCCTTGTGTCACGCACACCTACGGCGAGCTTCTGAATTCTTGCATCAACTGGCGCATCTTCTAGGATATTGAGCTCTAGAACAGTTTGGCATGCCTCATCTGCTACGGCTGTGGTGTGCTCATTCTTATCTGTGATCTTCTTAAGTAGATCAAGCACGGACATCTTCTCAACAAACATTTGGAAATTGTTGACCTTCTTCTCGCTGATCACATTCAGCATGCGCTTCTCTCTGGACCGAAGTTCCATGATCACATTATCTTGCAGAGTGTGAAGGGCTTCACTTGGTAGCATGGCCAAGTTCAACCCAACCTTATTGAGACTACTGACGGTGGCCTTGTCAGCTTCCACTTCTATATTTAATGCTCTGTCTGATAGCACGACGGCCCGAGGATCCAAGGAGTGGACCAGCTCCACTTCTTCTGAGGTCCCGGGCACCAAGCTAGTTGATGCCACGTTGTGTTGTCCCACACTAGTCTACACTTGAGTGGCATAGATCTGCAGCTCACGCAGACCCGTCTAAATGGTGAAAAATGCTTGCTTCTGCTACTGCTTGAACTTCTGTATAAATTTTGTGGTTGTATCCCTCACTGTGTCCCTGATATCATTCAAAACACCTTCAGTTAAAGTGGTCAATTCAAGGGATGATTTGTTGGCCTTGGACTTCTTCTGTGGTCCTACTTTTTCCTACTCCCTAGTGTGCTTAACTCGGAATGGAGTAGTCTCTGGGTTTGCACCTCCCTATCCTAGCTGCTGCTCTTCTTCCTCCATCTGCGGCGAAGGAGACTTTTGACTTCTATCAAAGTCATGCTCTTCCCCTTCTTCCTCCTCTTCGACCTACTTCTTAGCAATGCACTCTACCTTGGATTTTTCTTCAGTTTCCCTTTTCCTTCTATCGGCCAACTGTTGCATCTTCAGCTGGGCCTCTTCCTTCTTTTGCTTCATGGTGGACTTACAAGACCCATCTGACAAGTCTGAAGCCATGCACCACTCTGGTGGCCAACTCTCTAGGACCACTGCAATTGCATCGTCCGTTGCCAGGTATGGAAGATCACACCATTTTTTCTTGGGGTCCTCCTGCGCTCGGATGGAGACACAGTGGAAGTTCGCTTTGAACTCCACATATCCTGACAACTGCTCAAAGACAGTTGGGGATAGCCTTGACTTACAGTTGAGCGCAGTGTGGATTCTTACTTCCATCAGCACCCAAAAGATTTTATCATCCTTAACCCTTGTGATGTCCTTGGTGGCCCAAAGCGAAATGAACTTCGTTGCTTCTGGTAGATCTGACACGACCGAAGGAAACTGGCTGTCCTCCAGTAATTCCCATGCAACCAGCACAATTGAGAGTAAGAGCTAGGTGTAATGGAAGGTATTACTCTCATTTTGTGCTTCTCTAGAGTTCGCAAGGAACTCACCGTAGAGGTAGTGTGCCCAATTAAATTTTACGCTCTTCGTGCACTGGGCCGCTAATGAGACAACCTTTGCGGGACCTCATCTGCACGACACTTCCTCATGATTTTCCCAGCCAAAATCTGGGTGGCGACCTTAATCGCGGGGTTGGTTATGCTGGCAATTGAGTATCCGCGTGGTTTCTTGGCGAGCTTGAATTTTTCCTTCATTCTTACGGCGAGGTCGCGCTCGCCCGTCTTTCTGCCAAATGCCATGGTCAGATCCAACCTTGAATGTGGTAACAACGTGACCCTATGGATCAACATATTTGTGATGGGTATCAGTTCTCCTAACCACAGGGACCCATTGTGTATTAAGCATAGCAACTGCTTGATAACCATCAGGGTTTTGGGCATGCGGTGGTAATGCGGCACCTATAGCAGGTTTAATAGTCCTTCCTTGTCCACCCCCTTTATCCACTGTCGCGGCTCCAGCGCAGTGACACCAAAATCCTTATAAAATACATGGGTCATAAAATTATCAGTCGCCATGTGGGGGAATCTCTTTGTGTCCACCAAGTCCCAATCCTCCAGCTTAAGACCAGGAATGCGCGTCAGGTGCGGCCTTTCAAATGTGATTTGGTATGGTAGCAACGGGGTATTTAGAAAAGATTTCCCCACATCCGGTCCTTTGGGACCTTCACCTTACCCTGGCAGGGAGGGATGTACTCAGGTAGCTTCGAGATAGGGTCTACACCCTCTATGTCAATTTCCTCTATGCCCATATCCACATCTTTGGCACCCTCCTCAGATTCTAAGTCTACCACCTTGCCTTTCTCCTACGCGGTGGGCTTTTCCTTCTTCTGGTTTTTCCTTGGCAACTCACGCACCAGCTATGTTGCTTTCTACTTATCCTTCTTTGTCTTGGGACCCCCTTTGGGTGGCGTAGGCCTCGACCTAGGAGACCTCTGCGATTTTGGTACTTCTACATGAATTTCCACACTCACAACCTCCGGGGCAGCTCCCTCAAATGCCATTGATCCTCCAGCACTTGTGGTTTCCACAGGCACCGACATGAGTCTAGTAAGAAGCTCCTGGGTTGCTTTAGGCAACTTTTCAAATACTAAAATACCCACCAAAGCCTAGAAATAGTCAAGGTTCATGCGCGCCTAATAGCTCAACACCTCAGTTCTCGGAATGCAAAGTGTTTTTAGTTGGGTGGCCATCTAGAATTTATTGGAAAATTTGAATTTGAATCCGATCGTTCCTCCCAAAATCCTCTCATAAATGCTAGATTGGTGGCAGATTTTCACAAATCTCACTCTTAAATTTCGACTTAAATGTTGCCCCCCCACTCCACTAAGTCGTTTTCCCACTGTCAACTCATGAACAGTGACCTTAACAGTCACTTTCTAGTTGCCCTGCGCGGTCTCTCCTCCTATAGCATAGCTTCCTTCGTGCTTCTACTAATACTGTGACATTCCTCCTTTCTGTGCAGTCCCCCAGTTGCGCAGATCTACAACCCAGGCAGTATAGTTTATAGTTTGGCACCTCCTTTCAGCTGCCTAGAGCGCTAAGACTGTGCCTCCACCATATAGTCATCTGGCCAGATCCTCGGTGTATGGCTTCAATCGGCTACCATTCACCTTCCCTAGAAATGACTCTCCATTCAGCTTTAATAGCTGAATTGCTCCACCATTGGTAATCTCCTTGATGACATAGGGCCCCAGCCAATGCATCCGAAATTTTCCAGGAAATTTATCAAACTTGTTGTAATACAATAATACTAAATCATTTACCTTGAAGGTGCGTAGTTTGAGGTGTCGATCGTGCCATGCCTTTTTGCGCTCCTTTTGAACTTGCTGATGGAATCCAGCCAAAAATCGATCCTCTTCAAGCTCTGTCAGCTGCACGATGTAGGTTTTAACCTCGTACAGCAATTACCTGCATACAAATTCTAAAACATAGAAAATAAACAATGAGAGAGCATAACACATAAAACACATATACACAATGATTTTCCCCTAGATCCCAAAACCGAGACTACCAGCTTAATTTTTCATTATATTCCTTTCAATGTTACAATACATATTTATACATGCCAAAGCATCCAATACCATGGACCGAAAACCATCGCGTCCAAAACCATGGACCGAAAACCATCGCGTCCAAAACCATGCATGAAAAATCATGCACAAAACCATAGGTAGGTCCACCCAACCTAATATAGGGTCCAAAACCAAAATTTTCTGGGTCTGCACCCCTCAAATCCCCTATGACTCCCCCCCGCTATGCAATTGGTGCAACGAAGGGGGGGCTCCGCCCCACTTCTAACCCCCGGTTAACTACGTGAGCTAGTCGTGGAAAGAATATAACACAACCCAACATTCTCCCACTTGTTGTTTTCTTTCCACATGAAGCCACAAGAGAGCTTAGTCATTTATCCAGCCCTGCAATGCCCATTGTTTCTCTACACCAAGAGAACTTCTCATAGCTCATAGATTTTGTCAATGCATCTGTAGTATTCTTCAAAGTGTCCACATTTACTAGCAACACCCTTCTGTCTTATATCATATCCCTCACAAAGTGATATTGAACATCAATGTGCTTTGTCTTTGAATGCTAAGCAGGGTTCTTTGCCAAGAAAATTGCACTTTGGCTGTCACAGTCAATCCTTATAGCTCCCTATACTAACCCCATACTTGAACACAATCTCTGCAACCAAATTGCTTCCTTGCTTGCATGAGTGGCTGCCATGTATTCTGCCTCTGTAGTTGATAGTGCCACTACAGATTGTTTCTTACTCATCCAACTGATTGCACCTCCAAATAGGTTAAACACATACCCACTTGTAGATCTTCTCTGATCTAGATCTCCAGCCCAGTTTGCATCAACAAAGCCACAGATATCCAAAGATTTGTCCAATCCTGGTCTTCCTTGATAACACAAACCATAATCACTAGTGCCGCGCAAATACCTGAAAACCCACTTCACTGTTGTCCAATGCTCCTTCCTTGGTTTTGGCATAAACCTACTCAATATTCCCACTGCATGTGCAATGTCTAGTCTAGTACATACCATCGCATACATCAGGCTACCGACTGCACTTGCATATGGAACACGGGACATATCCTCTTCCTCTTCTTGTGTCTTGGGACACTGTTCATCAAATAGTTTTACACCTACAGGAATAAGAACCTTCACCGGTTTACTATCCTGCATATTAAACCTTTGCAATATTGTCTCGACATACTTCCTCTGGTTTAACCAGAGCTTTCTCTTTGCCCGATCTCTTTTAATTTCCATGCCCAAAATATAGTTTGTAGCACCAAGATCTTTCATGTCGAATTTGGAGGACAATTAGGTCTTCAAATCCTGGATAATTTCTTTTTCATTTCCAACCAACAACATATCATCCACATACAAGACCAGATAAATCACACGGTCACCAATTAATTTAAAATACACACAGTGATCTGCTTTGCTTCAGGTGAAGCCAAGTCCCCGTATAAATGTATCAAATTTCTGATACCACATCCTTGGTGACTATTTTAACCCATACAAAGACTTCTTTAACTTGCATACCAGTTCTTTCTTACCCTTCACCGCAAAGCCTTCAGGTTGCTTTGTGTAGATCTCCTCTTCCAGATCCTTGTGAAGAAATGTTGTCTTCACATCCATCTATTCTACCTCAAAATCAAAAGTAGTAGCAACAGATAAAAGTAATCTAATAGAAGCTACCTTGGCAACAAGAGAAAAAATATCACCAAAATCAATTCCCGGCACCTGGGAATAACCTTTTGCTACCAACCTAGCTTTGTATTTCTCCACCTTTCCTTCTGCATTTGTCTTCTTCTTGAACACCCATTTGCTACCAATGGGTTTCCTTCCAGCCGGCAACTCCACCAGATCCCAAGCCTCATTTTTGTGCAAATATTCCATTTCATCAACCATGGCCTCTTTCCAGAGTTTTCCATCCTTTGAATCTATTGCTTCCTTCTCAGTTCTGGGATCATCATCAGTAACAGATAAAGAAAAATTTGAACAGAAAGCAGATGGACTATACCTTTCTGGTTTCCTTCTTTCTCAAACTGATCTTCTCACACCTGGAGTTTGTGGATCTTCATCTTCTAATTCCTCCTCTGTTGTAGAGTTTAATTCTTCCCCCTTAAGCTCAAACTCTATCTTCTCAGGTTCCTTTGGTTTGACTTCTTGTTTAATAACATCTTTTACCTCTCTGAACACCACATCTCGACTGTACACAACCTTCCCTATTACTGGGCTCCAAAGCTTATAACCCTTTAAACCATCCTTAGACCCAATAAAGATGCACTTTTCAGATTTACTATCCAACTTGGTTCGTTTCTCCTTTGGAACATGTACATATGCATCACATCCAAATACTGTCACATGTGAAAGAGAGGGTTTCTTACCATTCCATACCTCTTATGGAGTCTTATCCTCCAACATTGATGAAGGTGATCTGTTGACCAGGTAACATGTTGTCTCCACCGCCTCTGCGCAGAATTCCTGTCCTAACCCGGCACCACTGAGCATGCTTCTTGCCCTTTCCATCAACGTCTTTTTCATTCTTTCTGCAATTCCATTTTGCTCAGGTGTGTATGGATTAGTCTTCTTCTGTGTTATACCACACTTCTTACAGAATTCTTCAAATTCCTTACTGCAAAACCCTCCACCGTTATCTATCCTTAGCACCTTTATCTTCTTCTCTGTCTAATTTTCCACCAGAGCCTTAAATTATTTAAACCTGTCAAAGACTTCAGATTGATTCTAGGAAACATATCCATGTATTCCTTGAGAAGTCATCTATAAAGGATACATAGTACACAAACTTACCCAGTGATGGAACCTTCACAGGTCCAAACACATCACTATGCACAAGCTCTAATATCTGTTTCGCCTTCTTACCACCAGAGAGGAAACTCACCCGATTCTGCTTCCCATATACACAATTTTCACGAAAATCAAAATCCAGAGATCTATTACTCATACCTTCTACCATACCTTTACCATGAAGTATTCGAAGGCCCTTCTCTCCAGTATGTCCAAGCCTTTGATGCCACAGCATGGTCTTCTCTCCAGAGACCACTATATTTTCTGCTCCACTTTCAGGAATCACATAACTGTTGCACCCATCAACAACAGTACTACCTTGCAGCTTGTACAGAGTTCCAATTCAAACTCCCCGCATCAATACCAGTGCCCCCTAAACCATCTTGCAGGTATCCTTCTCGAACACTGTTTTTACACCTGAATCATCTAGCTTTCTTACAGAAATCAAATTTCTGGCTAATGCAGGAATATGCAGAACACCCGAAAGTGTTCTAACCCTTCCACCTTGCAACTTCAACTTTACTTTTCCACGACCAACGATTCTAACCTTCTTGTCATCCACTTAAAAGACATCACCACCATCGTATTTCTCATACTCGCAGAACCACTCTCTATGGGGAGTGAAGTGAAAGGATGCACCTGAGTCAATCAACCATGCTTCATGATCTACATGTGTACTTAAAGAAGCCAAGTACACCTCCCCACCTTCATCTAAGGTGGTTTTTTCCTCTGCAAAAGGAGCATCATCAGATCCCTTTCCTTTTTCAGGAGCTTTAGATTTACAGACCCTTTTGTAGTTCCCTTCCTTTCTGCATTTCCAGCACACCACCTTTATAGGTTTTCTTGGAGATTTAGATCTCCCACTTGAAGACTTATTTTGGTTTCTGTTCTGGGACTATCCTCGTATAGA
The DNA here is from genome assembly GCA_031772625.1 of Pinus tabuliformis. Taxonomy (NCBI): domain Eukaryota; kingdom Viridiplantae; phylum Streptophyta; class Pinopsida; order Pinales; family Pinaceae; genus Pinus; species Pinus tabuliformis. The sequence continues at coordinate 952,682,705 of CM062819.1, forward strand.
CAAGGCATCACCATTCTGGCTCTCCATATTTTTCCGTCTCATCTCCTCCGTCAGCAAGGATGAGACTATTTCATCAAACTGCAAGGCAGTAGCATTGCTACCTATTGCAATAACCATAATATCCCACGAATCTGGTAGAGAACACAACAAACTAATGCACTTATCTTCATCTGAAATTTTGATATCAACAAATGATAACTGACTTACCACAGTATTAAATGCATTCAGATGCTTTGTCACCGAGTCTCCATCTTTCATCTGCAGGTTATACAGCTTTTTCTGTAGGAACAGTTTATTCACCAGAGACTTAGATTGGTACAAAGTCCCTAACTTGTCCCATAAAGCATTCGTCATAGCTTCCCTTGATACATTCAGCAATACTGAATCTGAGACACACAATCGTATTGTGCGCTTTTCTTTCTGATCCAACTTCTTCCATTCTTCATCAGACACTCCCGTTGGTTTAGTACCTGGATCTACCGTGATCCACTAATCTTTATCCACCAACAGATCCTCCATCTTGAGTTTCCACAACTCAAAACTCTGACCATTAAATTTCTTGATCTCTATCTTTCCACAACTAGCCATCTTCTTTCACTACCAAAATCGATCTCGCAGATCTCCTACTGAACAAGGTCTACCACAGGCCCGAGCGAAACCCATCAGCAACAAAGGCATCCCCTTGAAGCAAAAACACCTCTAATACCACATGTAGGTTTTAACCACGTATAGAAATTACCTGCATATGAATTCTAAAACATAGAAAATAAACAATGCGAGAGCATAACACATAAAACACATATATACAGAGCTTTCCCCTGGACCCCAAAACCGGGACTACCAACATGATTTTTCATTATATTCCTTGCAATGTTACAATACATATCTATACATGCCAAAGCATCCAATACTATGGACCAAAAACCATCGCGTCCAAAACCATGGACCAAAAACCATTGCGTCCAAAACCATGTGCGAAAAATCATGCACAAAACCATAAGTAGGTCCGCCCAACCTAATATAGGGTCCAAAACCAAAATTTTCTAAGGTGCTGCCTTAGACCCCATAGAGTGGGGTTACCTACACCCCTTAAACCCCCTGTGACTCCCCCCGCTATGCAATCAACGCAACGAAGGGGGGGCTCCGCCCCCCTTCTAACCCCCCAGTTAACTACATGGGCTAGTCGTGGAAAGAATATAACACAACCCAATGCACGAGTCTTTCTTCCAGGGCTCTGTGATCCGCCATTCCTGTAAATGCTGCTATGCGCAAACTGAGTAAAATGTACTCCATCAGCATCATAGCTTCTACGCCATAAACCAAGCTAAAATGCATTTGTCCAGTCAACTTTTTGCAAGTCGTCCTGTAATCCCATAGCACCACAGGTACGCGCACATCCCAATCATTTCTTTGTCCATTGTAAACCTTCGTCAGCACATTATCTAATATCTTATTAAATGCTTCCACCATCCCATTAGCCTGTAGGTGATATGGCGTACTCTTCTGATGATAAACCTAGAACTCCTCCATCAACACGCTGATCGTCTCATTAAGAAAATGTGTACCGCAATCGCTCATCAAAATATTTAGGCAACCAAATCGAGTCAGTATATACTCAAATATGAACTTTTTTGTTGTTGCCCCTGTACAATCCTTTACAGGTTGTGCCTCCGCCCATCTGGTCAAATACGTAGTCGCGGTGATGATGTACCACACACTCGTCTTCTTTCCTGGAGGCTAAATTGGTCCTACAAAGTCAATTGCCCACTTTTCAAATGGTTGCAATGACATCTGCAGTTTCAGAGGCAACTCGTTCCTCCGCGATGGTTTTCCCATCTGTTGACATGCATCACATGCCTTACAATAAGCCTTGGAATCTTTGTGAAGCATCGGCCACCATAGCCTAGCAAGTAAAATCTTTTGCGCTGTATGTTTTACTACATAATTTCCTTCTACGGCTCCTCCATGAGCTTTGACAAGGATGTTATTTCATTCAAATTCATGTACATAACGTTGCAGAATTTCATCCGAGCCCATTTTATATAAATGCCTTGGAATGACAGAGAAGTTTGTCGCACGCACCACCAACTCCTTCTTTTGTTGACTAGTATACCCCTCCGGAGTCATCCCCGTCGTCAAGAAGTGTATGATATCTACAAAGTGATTTTCCATGACACACATTGTAAAGAGTTGTGTGTCAGGCAGTCCTTCCTCTAGGTTAGTGGGCTCCTCTCCTATTTCATTGTGCAACATATGATCTGGTCCTGCATTCAATCGTCCTAGATTTATGATAACTTCGAAGTCATATTCTTGAAACAGCAACATCCATCTGCATATCTTCCCCTCCAACACAAGCTTGTTCCCCAAGTACTTCAATGAAGAATGGTCTGTATACATCTTAAAGTGGTCGCCTAATAAGTAATGTTTGAATTTCTAAAGCACGCACACCATAGCCAATCATTTGCGCTCTGTTGTTGAATAGTTCTTCTCCAATTTAGACAACTTCCTACTCGAAAACACTATAGGGTGATCCAATTCTCCCTCGCTGGCCTGTGTCAGTACTACCCCGAGTGCAATACATGACGGATCCACATGCACATGAAATTCCTTCTTCCAATCTTGGAATACTAGTATCTGTGTGGTGACCATCTTTTCCTTCAACATGTCTAAGCTTTATTGGCACTCTTCATTCCAACAGAACATAGTGTCCTTCTTTAGCAGCTTCTCCATTGACATGGTAATCTAGGCATAGCTTTTTATGAACTTTCTATAGTACCCTATATGCCCCAACATTGTGCGCAGTTGTTTCACACTTCTTGGTGCCTCTAAATTAATTATAACCACAATCTTAGCAGGGTCTACCATCAAGCCTTGTCTTCATACCACGTGACCCAGCAAGATCCCAAAAGGGACACAGAACAAGCATTTCTTCAAATTGAGTGCAATCTGGTACCTCTGACATGTATCCAACATCAAGCGTAGACTAGCTACGTGGCGCTTTACCAACATGATGATCTGAAAACCACCCTTGAGTGATCTCAGTTAAAGATTTATTAAATGAAGGTATTACAGACTCATGTTCTGGCATGTGTCTATGTCATTTTAGGCAACGAATTGATTAGATTGCGAAATACACAGACACTGGAAATATGGAAAACAACAGAGAAACACAGTAAGAAAATACAAGAACACAATCAATTAATAAGGAGTTCACCCTATCCTCCAGGGCTACGTCTTTGGTCTAGCTTTCAATGGTGGCCTTCTTTTATTGTGTCTTTAAAGTAGAGAATTACAATGAGGAGCTCAATCTGAGTCTCCTGAAGAATTTCTTTGCAGGGTGGTTCTTGGATTCCCCAAGCCACTAGAGTGCACAGACTCTTTTCCTTACCAGCTCTTGAACTTCTAGTCTTTAATGGAAGGAGCCCAATGTGGTGCTCAGTTCCCCGACAGATCCTCTCAGGGATGGCTCGATGCTGCCTTATGCTGCAGGTCAGCTCGGCTCTCTATCTTTCTGCTCTTTGCTTCATTGTCTCTTATTTTCTCTGTCTTCATCTTCTTCTTTCTTCGGTTCTTCCTCTCAGTGTTCTCTCCCCGGTGTCCTATTTTTTGTGTGTTCATGGCTTAAAGCCACTCTGGCTCATGACTACTCGTTTCGCCTTCCGTCCCCCGTCGAGTCACCTACTACTGCTCGCTTGGAGTTCCCTGTCTTTGCGTCTTCATCAACGGCTCACAGGGAGTGGCCACTTTCCCTCCTACGAACTACACCAGCTTTGCCTCGTCGGTTCGGTTCTTTGGTTACATCGAGAAATGACTCGTCCACCACCTCAGCAGTTAAATCGGACCTCAAATCCTTATGCATCGCAGCTCAATCCCCTGTTAAATCTGGTTCTTTCATCGAGCGCAATCTCAACCGTTAAATCTGGAGCCCCCAGATCCCATGCCATTTGCTCATTTCACGTGATTGACTTGCTCGACCGTTAGCGCATGATGAGCCGTGGTTTCTCTCTCCTCCACCTACCACGTGTCAGGCGCTGAGTGGAATCGCTCATTTTTCTCCAAATCCGCTTACCACCCAAGGGTGCCCTCGATAGATACCGCTAGTTTTGGAGCGTGGGTCCCAGATTTTCCCCACAGTTTTCCTGGCTCTTATGCAACCGAGTGCTCGAGGCCTCTCCTTCTCGAGGGGTTTTTCCCAACGAATCGCACATCAGAAACTGCCTCCTTTTCTCGATCCAAGCTTCCCAAGTGCTAGTTTCACCTCCTGTGCAGTCTCCATTGGCCTCGGTGAACACGCTTTGACCGAGGTCCTCGTTGTTCCTCACTGGCTGCCAACTGCCACTATTCAGAGGTCTTCCTAATCACTCTGTGCTCTTGAATTCGAAGTTTCGTCCTGATTTGATACAATCATGGTGCTTTGATTATTCTCCATGGATCTAATTCAGATCACGGCCTTCCCACTGAAAAATCTTTTGGACCACCAAAAATTGGTTTTCAAGCATCAACTAAGTGAGGGTACAACTGTCTCACTTGTCCAATCTCTATCCACTTTGCACTGCTCAGCTTTGAACCTTTGAGCCCAATTCTGAGGTACTCAACATCTCCTCTGCGCGTCGTCCTCACCTTCCTGTCTAAAATTGTGTCTTCCTGCAATTCATTAAGATATTCAGGTAGCAGGTCATCAATAGAAGGCAATTGACTTTGCTCTTCGGGATCCTCAATTAGTGAGGGTTCAAATAATCTCAAGCAATCTGCATTTACGACTGAGTAGATGTGCATGTAAGCTGGTAGATCAAGGCGAAAAGCATTCTCACCAATCTTCTCAAGTATCCTAAAAGGTCCATACCTGATAGGCTTTAGCTTGCATCTTGTCCTTGCTGATGTATAGCCAGACTTGGTCACCAACTTGAAAACTATGCTCCATCCTATGCTTGTCATGCCTTACCTTGTATTTGGCTTCGCTCTTTTCCAGTTGTTCCTGTACTGCCTGGTGGATATCCTGGATTTGTTCAATGAACCTAGTTGTCTTGTCCACATCATTATGTCCATCAACTGTGGTGTCTTTACCAAAGACAAAATCCAAAGGATACCTTAGGGTGAAACCAAAACAGGTCACAAAAGGAGATCTCTGGGTAGAAGAATGTTTTGCTCTTTTGTAAGCATGTTGCACATAACACAAATGTTCATCCCAAAGCTTAGGATGTTTGCTGCAATATCCTCTGAGTAACTGGATCACTGTCATGTTAACTACTTCTGTCTGGCCATCAGTTTGTGGATGAAAAGTTGTGCTCTTCTTCAGTTTGGTGTCCATCAGTTCCCACAAACTCGACCAAAACTTCCCCACAAATTGGGTGTCTCGATTAGATACAATGGAAGTGGGTAATCCAAAACGAACCCATACATGTTCAAAGAACAATTTTGCAGTTTGTTTAGCTGTAATCTATTTATTACAAGGTATCAAAATACACATTTTGTTGAACCTATCCACAACAACATACAGATAATCATGACCTTTCCTAGATTTAGGCAGTCCTCCAACAAAATCCATGGAAACTCTTTCGCAAGGGTGAGAAGGAACTGGTAATGGAGTGTACAAGCCTAGTTTTCTATTGCTGGGATTGCTTTTAGCACACATAGTACACCCTTTTACATATCTAGAAACTATCTCGTTCATTTTTGGCCAATAACAAAATCTTTGTAGCTATGCAACTATTTTACTTACCCCAAAGTGACCTGGGATCATAGAAGTGTGTGCTTCTCTAATTATCTTTACTCTCTCAGTTTGTGGAATGCAGAGTTTCCCACAATGGTATAAGAGTTAGTCCCTTACATGATAATCCAATTCTTCTACTCGTTTGCCTTGACTCAAAGTTGCATATACATCTTTAAAGTTTATATCTTGAGCATATTGTTCAATGTAACTCCCATGTAACACAGAATTATGCTTAAGTATAGTAGATGCATTTATAGTGGGTCTAGATAACATGTCTGCAACTTTATTATGTATGCCCTTTTTATATCTGATGACTAAATGAAACTGTTGTAGAAAACCAATCCATCTATAGTGTCTTGATTGCTACAACTTAGTTTGGGAGTGTAGATATTGAAGTGGTTGATGATCAGTATGTGTTACTATCTCTTTGCCCATTAAGTAATGTTTCCACTTTTTCACACTCTAAACTGATGCATACAATTCTTTATCATATGTAGGATAGTTAACTACTGCAGGATTAAAAGTCTCATAAAGATAACATATGGGTTTACCGTGCTGTCTCAACACTGCTCCCATGGCATAGTCACTGGCATTCATTTGGATCTCAAATGGTCTTTGCAGATCAGGCAGTGCTAGTACAACTATTGTACTAATCTTTTCTTTCAAGGTGTCGAAGGCTTTCTGCTATTTGCCTCCCCACTGAAACACCTTGTTCAATCTTGTCAAAGCATGTAAGGGAACTACAATTGAGGAAAAGTTAGAAATGAACTTCCTCCAATACTGTGCTTCCCTTAAGAGACTTCTCACTTCTGTAGCAGATTTGGGTTTAGGCCAGTTTACAATGACTGCCACTTTAGAGGGGTCTATTTTCAATTCACCACCCCCTACTATATGACCCAAATAATTTAGAGATGTTTTGCCAAATTCACATTTTGAGAGTTTAACATGAAGTTTTTCTCTTTTCAAAACATCTAATGTCTACTTAACATGCTTTAAGTGTTCCTCCCATGTTTTGCTAAAAATCAGAATGTCATCTAGATACACAATAACAAAATCATCAAGAAAAGGACTGAGTACATCATTCATTAGTCTCATGAAAGTAGCAGGAGCATTAGTTAAGCCAAAAGGCATAAGCAGCCACTCATACAATCCCTGCTTTGTTTTGAAAGCAATCTTCCATGCATCTTGTTCTACAACCCTAACCTGATGGTATCCACTATGCAAGTCTAGCTTGGTGAAATAAACAACTTCCTACAATTGATCTAAAATATCATCTATGCGAGGAAGGGGATAACGATTTTTTATTGTTGTCTTATTTAGTGCTCAGTAGTCAATGCACATTCTCCACGAGCCATCTTTCTTTCTCACCAAAACGATTGGTGACCCACATGGTGATGTGCTAGGTCTGATGAACCCTTTCTCGAGCAACTCCTACACCTGCTTCTTGATTTCAACATTCTCTAAAGTAGAAAACCTGTACATTCCAATGTTAGGCAATGGAGCATCTTGCTGCAAAATAATATCATGTAATATTTCCTTTTTGGGTGGCAGACCTTTAGGTTCTTGAAACAGGACATCATACACTGAAACAACCTTTTCTAAATCAGCTTGTTGTTCAGCATTACTGCCCTCAAATACATTGGTTTTATCAGGTTTCTTTTCCTTTACAACCATCAGTAACAATTGTTTATATGAATTTATCATTCGTTTCATCTGCCCTAAGTTTATGAGAGTATAATTATTCTTGAGCTGGTGAGCTCTTACAGAGTATTCGATTCCATCTTTAACAAGTAGATACTTGTTCTCAACTCTATAGAAAATAGCTTTCCTATCATCCAAGTAAGGACTTCCTAAAACAATTCCACATATATCCAAAGGAATTATGTCTAACTCAACCTCATCTACAAATGCTGACCCAAAAGAAAACTTGAGTTTGCATTGTCTAGTCACTTGTAGTTGTGCTTTATCATTCAACCATCCTAATGGGTATGGTTTCTTGTGAGGTGTAGTTGCTAATCCCAATTTCTTTACAATTACTTCGGAGATTAGATTTACTTGTGAGCCACTATCAAACAAAGTATCAATCTTTTGATGTTTGGAAATAACTCAAATATGGAAAATCTCGTGTCTTTTTCTCTCATTCTCTTCATCAATAATAGATTGTGCAGAATTACTAGTAGATGCTTCAGAATTCTTACCTTTTATACCTGTGGTTGCAATAGTTGTTTCATCTCCTGAGTCTAACCCCAAGTCCTTCTGAATAGCTACAACAATCTTCTTCTTCTTTCCCTCGAACTTCTTAGGTCTCAGCTCTAGATGCAGAATCCAACAGCGCTCATCATCATGCCCATCCTTTTTACAGTGAATGCATGAATCTTTGCTCTTCTGTGCAGTATTAGCCTTCCTTGCTTTCCACTTCTGCTTTCTTTTCTCCTTATTCTTGCTTGCAGTGGGTTGGGATGGTCCCCCAACTTTTGGATTTCCATTCTTTCCTCTAGCTTCTAGATGAGTAGCTTGTATAGATACCTCATCTATACTAGTGGGATTAAACATGAGGATGGTATGCCTCATGTAGCTGTGTAGACCACCAATGTACTTCAACAAATTCTCTAGTGAGTCTAATGAGATTCCTAGAATCAATGCTCTCTTTCTAAATTCTTGAGTGTACCCTTGCACACTTTGCCTTTTTAATTGCCAAAGAGTTTGCCAACTCATCATGGCTTGTTGCATGTAGGACAATGGATAGAACTGCTTTTTGATTGTAGAAACAAATTCACTCCAAATACAGATAGTCTTACCATGTCATTTCATATCAGCTTGGGTTCTGCCAGCCCACCAAACCAAGGCAGTGCCTCCTAGGCATAGGCTTACCAGCTGAATCTTGCTCTTGTATGAATCAATACTCTGCACTCTGCAATAAACATCAATTTGTCTAATCCAATTTTCCAGCTTTTCTGCATTCAACTCTCCATCATATATAGGCAAATAAAATTTAACATCCAGTTTGATCGAAGATGCTTTCTTTTTGTGTTCAGGGCTGTTAGGAGGTGTGAGAAAGCTTTCCTCTTTCCCTTTTCCTTTGGAGTGGTCATGGAAGTGAGACTCATCTTCTCCTTTATCTTGCTTGAAGCCTGATGAATCTTCCTCCTTATGCTTTCTAAAGTCCCTATACATTTATTCTACCATGGACTTTATGGCTATGAAACTATCTATGCATTGAGGGTCTGGCCCTAGATAACCTTCTTCTGACATTGTCTTCCAAGGATAGACTCTCCCAATTTTAGGATTAGTTTCAACCAACTCTTCTTCTCCTAACTTGAGCTTTGATCTAATTAGCATTCAACAGCTAAACAACCACAAGCTTGTCTAACGTTTACAGCCTAGAGCTCTGATACCACTTGATCTGAAAATCACCCTTGAGTGATCTCAATTAAAGATTTATTAAATGAAGATATTACAGACTCATGTGTTGGCATGTGTCTATGTCATTTTAGACAATGGATTGATCAGATTGCGAAATACACAGATACTGGAAATATGGAAAACAGCAGAGAAACACAGTAAGCAAATACAAGAACACAATCAATTAATAAGGAGTTCACCCTATCATCCAGGGCTACATCTTCGGTCCAGCTTTCAGTGGTGGCCTTCTTTTATTGTGTCTTTAAATCATAGAATTACAATGAGGAGCTCAATTTGAGTCTCCTGAGCAGAATTTCTTGGCAGGGTGGTTCTTGGATTCCCCAAGCCACTAGAGTGCACAGACTCTTTTCCTTACCAACTCTTGACCTTTCTGGTCTTTAATGGAAGGAGCCCAATGTGGTGCTCAGTTCCCCGACAGAGCCTCTCAGGAATGGCTCGATGTTGCCTTATGTTGCAGGTAAGCTCGACTCTTGGTCTTTCTACTTTTTGTCTCACTGTCTCTTCTTTTCTCTGTCTTCGTCTTCTTCTTTCTCCGGTTCTTCCTCTCGGTGTTCTCTCCCTGATGTCCTGTTTTTTGTGTGTTCATGGCTTAAAGCCACTCTAGCTCATGATTGCTCATTTCCCCTTCCATCACCCGTCGGGTCGCCTGCTGCTCCTCGCTCGGAGTTCCCTGTCTTTGCGTCTTCATCAACGGCTCACAGGGAGTGGCCACTTGTCCTCCTACGAACTGTGCCAGCTTTGCCTCATCGGTTTGGTTCTTTGGTTACGTCAGGAAATGACTCATCTGCCACCTCAGCGGTCAAATCAGACCTCAAATCCTTATGCATCGCGGCTCAATCCCCTGTTAAATCTTGTTCCTTCATCGGGCGCGATCTCAGCTGTTAGATCTGGAGCCCCCAGATCTGACGCCATTCGCTCATTTCGCACGGTTAACTACCTCGACCGTTAGCGCGCGATGAGCGGTGGTTTTCTCTATCCTCTGCCTGCCACGCGTCGGGCGCTGAGTGGAATCACTCATTTTTCTCTAAATCCACTTACCACCCAAGGGTGCCCCCGATAGATACCGCCATTTTTGGAGCACGGGTCCCGCCTTTAGCCTTTAGCGCTTTTCCCCACATCTTTCCTGGCTCTCATGTAACCGAGTGCTCAAGACCTCTCCTTCTCGAGGGGTTTTTCCCAGCGATGCGTGATTAGCGCTAATCACGCATCAGAAACTGCCTCCTTTTCCCGATCCGGGCTTCCTAGGTGCTAGTTTCACCTCCTGCACGGTCTCCATGGGCCTCGGTTAGTGTAATTTGACCGAGGTCCTCGTCGTTCCTCACTGGCTACCAACTTCCACTATTCAGAGGTCTTCCTGATCGCTCTGTGCTCTTGAATTCTAAGTTTCATCCTCATTTGATACAGTCATGGTGCTTTGATTATTCTTCATGGATCCAATTCGGATCACCCAAACACTATCCAATCATCAAAGTATACCTCCAAAAACTTGTGAATGAAATCCTTGAACGTTGCGATGACCAAGCGCGAAACGATCATCGGCACGTTCTTCAACCCAAAAGGCATTACTGTATATTGGAAGCACCCCCACTCCATGGTGAAGGTTGTCTTACTTCTATCCTTCGACGCGATCTTGATCTGATGTTACCTAGAGAACCCATCAGTGAATGAATACGCTTCCTGACCACCAACATTATCCGATACTTTTTTGGTAAACAGGGTTGGAAATGGATCATGTATGCAGGCATCATTCAACTTCCTGAGATCTACGCATATCCTTATTTCATCCTTATGTTTCTTGTCCTAAACTACCATTAGGCTTACCCAATCAAACTCTTATACAGGTTCAATGATGCCCGCCGCAAGAATTTTATCCAACACTAAGAAGACCCTTTTTTTATACTTCAGATTGAGGTGGTAAGGCCTCTGCTTGATCGTCTTCGCGTTCAGTTTCAGTGTAATTTCCATAACTGCCAAATCTCCTATTTTCCCCTTTAGGTCTAAGAACTTCATAGGGAATAAGTCCTAGTATTCACAGAGAAATTCAGTGACCTTATCTACTATTGTGACATCCCAGTAGTCCCCAATCTTAGCAAACTTTGGCTCCACCTCTGTCCCAATGTTTACTTGTCTTGTTTTTAGCAGCGTGATGATATCTGGATTTTCAATTTGTGGTCCTTCAACTTCACGGTGACCTTCAGTCTCTGGGATGTTAATGTTCCTTGGTGTTACAGGGAAAAGTGTCTATTTAGAACTGCTCTATCCCACTAAGGTGTGACAGCTGCCTTAGAAACAAACAGAGAAAAACTACTTTTGTATTTCCTTTATGAATTATAGATAGAGAGGAACAGAAAGACCAACCTCTGTCTTGCGCTAATCCTTTGATTCGATCCCTCTCTTCTTTGATAGTCCCCAGCTACCTGCTCCCTTGCACGCCCAGCTTCACAAAGTACCTATAAGATCACAGAAGCATAGTACTATACAAAGACATGGATCTATAATCATAAACAATCTAGGATCAGATGTAAATTGACCATACAAATGTAACAAGCATCAATGATACAAAAGCATGGAGGAAAACTCAAATAGCTTTTATTGATAAAACAAGAAAAGATCCAGGAGGAGTTACAACCAGTTGTTCTGACCTAGCATCAACCTCCCAGCAAAGAAACCCCTCTTCACCTCAAATAAAGCTTAGATCACCCAACAATCTGATGTTTGTCTCTAGAAACCAACAGCAATTCCTTACAATATGCAAAATTCCAGCCTCTATATCTCTGGGATGAGGGATCCATATATAGATATCTGTAAGGGGGATGAGTCAGCTTGTGATTTTATTAGTGTCTTCTCTCTGACAGTTCTTTCTTCCACTTGGAGACTGAGGGCCTCTTACTCATCCTTGGTCGAATTCAGTGAGGCAAGTGTCACAGGAGAAGATTCTGGAAGCTTCCATTGCCTCTCCACCTCACGGAATGACACTGCCATTTGTCATTTCTCGCCCATCGCACCCCACATAAGGGACTTTTGAAATGCAACGCACCCTCACAGTGTATTTGGGTGAGATGCAACGCACCTAGCCAGTGGAGCAGCTGTAATGATCCTGTTTTGACCAATTCTAAGTAGTTTCTCATGGAGAACTTCTGGGAGAAGTTGTAATCTGTTGACCTTGTTCCATTAGGGGTTAGAACAACACTTTTAGGGACTTAGGAGCCCTTGGTTTATGGACATTTCATGCTTGGGGTTGTAGGGCACAAAAATGTCTATAAAAGTTGCCCCCTAAAGTATGAGGTCGTTAACCTTTTGGTGTCGGGTGAAATGCTTTATTATGAGGATCCGAATTTCTTTCAATGCTGGGAGGAGACCTGTAATAAGATACAATACAATACATTATCTTCATAATATTTTCATGATCTAGCTGAGGCGGGCATTCCCATGCTCAGCTTTATAAATTCATTTTCATGTACATAGGACAGACAACCGTCTGAGTGTAGACTGATGATTTTGATAGAGCCATCATCCTTTTGAGTGGATGATTATCTGTGCGGCAATGATGTACATTTAATGACTTTATTTCCCTAAATATATATCGCAGCCTGGATGGATGAAACTAGATCCGGGGTCTTCAATCTCGTGCGATCTTCACTCGAAGTACAAGTCGATCCATGTGAGAAATGTTCTGAAGTCGAACATGGAAAGACATCGCTTGATTACCAGTCAATGATGTAAACTGTTAACAAGCGCGAGAGGAATCACCGATAATGATAATGACCCTCAAGGTACTGCAGTACAATTCACGTGGTGTGAATAAAGGACTTGGCATCGAAAACAACGCAAAATCTTTCGGTCGAAGGCCATTGATGTAAACCTGTCGCCGGAAGTGAGAAACTTGCCATTGAGGCATGCAAGCTTCAAAGTACTGAATGGGGTGTTCCTAGATCAACTTCTTGGATAATGAGCTGATGTCGACAAGAAGTGATCCATCACAGGAGGGCCTTAATGAATCCCACATCAATGACACGGAACGGAGCAAATGATTTTAATGGAGGTGAAAACGATCTGGTGATATAAGGTTCAGGGTGGTGGTCATGAAAGAATGGAGTATAATGTATGGTAGTGGGTGAGACACAGGTGAATTCTCTGAATGACTTCTCTTGAACATATCGGCGACATTGATGTGATGGATTGGTAGCATTAACCCCAAATGTGGATGGTATGGTGTGACCATGGTGATGTGACCGGTGAATGAAACAACCCAACCCGACTCGGACACGGAGCGGAAGTGTCATGTTCAAGAGCGACTTGCTACCAACAAAGTTTCTTTGAGTTTTCTTCCCAATTTTTCCCCAGTCATTGCTGACCAGTACCTCTTTATTTTTGTCAAGCTTGAGGAGGATAACATATGCTTGTTCTATAATTTTCCCTTTGGGCAAACCCATCGCTATGTTTTAACGATCCTAGTGATAGTGAAACTCGTTCTTGTCTATAGACAAGTTTGTCGCTATTAATCTTTTTAACGAGTTTAATGACAAAGATAACTCGGTCCTTTTCAATTTTAGAGAGTCTGAAAAGGAACGTAAAGGAAACTCCAAAATTCCTTTTTCGTCATCTAATCCCTTAAGTCCGAAAAGTATAAAACAATACAGAAGGGATGGATTTTCGATACTTTTAACGAGCTGAACAAAACAAGCGCTCGATCTTTTTGTGTAATAATCCCTCAGGTCCAAAAAGATTAAAATCTAGAGGAGGGATAGCACTTCCTGTCCCTTTAACAAGCTGGAGAGGCCAATGGCTCGGAAATCTTTTCATATTTTACGAGTCAGTTGAAAAGAGCTTAAAGGAGACTCGTCTTTTGAGGAACGAGTGATAAAACGGGTAGCAGCTGATTCCAGGTAAGGTTTGGAATTTTCCAATCACGGCAGTGTCACAAGGATGGCTAGTGAAATCACTCTTCGCAGCTGTTCCTCAAATGGGTAAACAATCAAATGGAGGTGAATGATCGGCCAATGCAAAAGTGGAGGTGATGGTGCAGACGCGACCAAGGCTTTAACGGCTGAAGTACTACATTCACGATGGTTATTTACCGGGGAATAGTTCATTTTTTAACGAGCTTAAATGCGGGGGGAAACATTTGCTCATGTCTTATGTTTATTTTTTAACGAGCTTGAACTATGTGCTAAAACTGCTCGATGCTACCAATCAGGTTTTCTAGATCAGGGGCAAATCTATCCCCTTGACTGTAGTAGACATCTATTTCTTGACTGGCTTGTCGAGGCAGGGTGCCCCCATCTCTTTGTTAGGTTCGGCCCGAGGAGGCGACTCTGTGAGAGATTATGTTCGTCGGTACTGCAGAGAGGGATCTCAGCCGAGTAAAGACGGCAAGATCATCATTCGTGATGTCACTGACAGGTCCCTCAAGACTATTCTGTTTACTTTTGGTAGGATGGTCGGTGGTGCGGCTCTTCATGTAGCCAACCGATCTTACATGCAGCATGCCTTGGAATGCCTCCAACCGAAGGTGTTCAACTGGTGCGACGCAATACTTCTTGTGATGAAAGAACAGTTGACCAAGATAAAGAGCGGGAGGTTGAAGAACTTTGGGTATGGTTCTATTTTGACTGCCTTTGCCTTGGAGAAGATACCACTGATGCAGCCGCAGTATATTGCACTCGATTTACCTTCTCCTACTGAACCACGTATGCAGAGATGGGTTGACCATATGTCTAGGCATGCTGGCCAGTCTCAGATTTCTTTTTCTGATACCTTGTTACACTAAAAAATGTCACCATGACTATTTACAGTTAGTATGGCTCAATCAACAGTCATGCTACCCTCTTAGGCAAGTCTTATGCCTCTGCTCTCCATGTCAAACTCCAAAAAAGAGAGAAAGTCTTTCTAAATGTATTTATCTCTGGGGACGCAGGTTCTCTCAACCTTACCTGCGGGGACGCACCCAATGTTCACAAAAACTGCGTCTTTGGACGCTCTGTATGTAAAGGTGCAGGTGCGTCCCCCTTAAAAGGTTAAAATGCGCAAGTTTCATCTTTAAAAAGTCACTTGTGGTCATTTCTAGAGCATTCTAGAAGGTTGTTCGACGTGTATTGAGCGCCTCCAGATGGTTCATGCACTCCTACCAAAGAGGAACTTATCCCATCAATAGGGGAGCTATCCCATCCAAAGAGGGGATTATCCCATTGATGGTGGACCTGATTAACTTCCTCTTGAGCACTATAAGTACAGGCATTGGGCCAGAAGGAGAAGAGGTTGAAAGCTATACATTTCTAAGGGTAAATGTTGCAGGAATTAGGACTCCCATTTAGAAGCTTGTGAGGAGAGATTGCCATCTTTGCTTGTTCTATTTGGAAGTGGGTGAGCTTTGTCAAAGTAAAGGAAGACTCTTGTGGACCCTGGAAGGAGCTTGCACAACACCAAGGCTCAGGTTGTAATGGTTCCTTTTGATTACCTTTAATGCAAATTGGTCTATTCTTCTCAATAACTTGTTGTTTATGGGTTATTTCATGTACTCCTTGGTCTATATGTTGAATATGCTTTGTTTTATGTTATAATCAGGTGCTATTTAATTGTTTGACTGTTGGTGATTGCAGGTTTTGGAGAAAAGGAGGAGCTCATCCAGATCAACAAAGCTTGGACTTCTACAACAGCGTTTGGACAAAGGTAAGAATGAAACACTTGATTTCTCATATCATAATGCATATTTGGAGAAGGATAGCTCCAGTTTGTTTTGTTTGTCATTAGAATGTCTTAGACTTCTAGGAAGGTCGGTTGTGTCCGCACTCTTGACTGATTCCGTGTGACAAATTGGCGACTCCGCTGGGGAATCCATTAATGTGAAAAGTCTTTTCCTTTGTATGAACTTTGCTCTGAGAAAATTAGTTTATTTTTCTGGTTTTTGGCTCTGTGATTCTGTCTCTGGGTGGGTTAGCTTAGGATTAGTTTTATTTTGGTTTTTCTTGAGTTTTTCAGTAGGACGCACCCTCTGAGTGCTGCACAGTGCGTCCCTGGACGCACTTTTGCTGTGTGCACAGAGCGGGCCCGCACCTGTGCTAACGGGTTGCCTGCGTCCCCTGCCAAAATTTGAGAAAATTTCATTTTTTACATTTTTCCTCTTAGATTTTGCTTTTTTTTAGTTTTTACTGCCCAGATCCATTAGTCTCCTGTCAAAGATCTTCACCTGAACTTGTTTCATTAGCATTCTTGCTCTAAGCTTTCATCAATTGGGTGTTTTGAGTCTCTTTCTTGAGAAATTCTTGATTTATTTTCCTTTGGTCATTACTTGGAGGTTTGTCTCAGTCCTTTCACAATTTTGCATCTTTTTGCTTCTGTTTTTGCAAAAAAATTTCCCCCTCATTCGCCGGGGGGGGGGGCTAAATTGTGTATGAGTGTTAATCGCCTTTGAGTGTTTTTATTTTATGATCGTTGGAACTCTCACCCAATTTTCTCGACTTGCACTTGTTGGTTCTTAGATCACATTAGAATCATCTTGTGTTTGAGGATTCTCTTGCATAGATCACATTTGCATAATTAGAATTCTCACTTTCAGAATATGAATGAAAAATGTGCATAGATTACATTTGCATACTTTTCAAGTGAATTGTGCTTCGATTACCATTGCATAGTTTACATTCTGAAAAATAAATCGTAGATTTAGATCAACTTTCTTTGATTTTAATTTACACAAAAATAAAAATAAAAAAATTGGTTTGGAATTGATTTGCATTAGTTTTTCTTGATAAAATTAGTGCATTAGAGAATCTGTTATATTTTCTCTTAGTGATCAATTTTTGCATTGTTGGAAGTGAATGGAAACTCTCTCCTTACTTTAGTTAGGATTCATCGAATTGAAAGGATTGCATTATCATATTCGATTGCATTCAGTTGAGTCGGGTCATAACACCATTGGTTTCGTATCCATTTACCCATTTGAGTAAAAACAGCCTTAATAACACAGCGCTTAATTAAAATTCATCTAGTAATTTTTACATTTCTAGGGCTCTGATACACCAACATAGCTTAGGCTAGTGTCTTGGAGTAGGAGAGTAATTAACTCTCCAAGACAGCAAAACCAAACAAGTAGCTTATCTTGTGGTAGGATAAATCCAACTGTTTCATTTGTACTCTGGGAAAGCTCCTCTTAAAGGAGAAGCACGAGCTCGTGTCCGAACCAGTGAGGGGATCAATCCTCCCTCGTTGGGAATGACGCCAGACACGCACGTATTACAAACGGTAAACCTCGGATTAACCATTGTCGAGGAGCCAGGGGTCACTTGTCGGTAAACCTTGGATTATTGTCAAGGAGCCGGCAAGGGGATTGAGCTTGATACTCTGCCCTTGCGTGCTGTCGGAGTGTAGACTGTTCCCCCAGGTGCATTTGTTGCTGTTGGTAACCTTAGTGACCATTATCTTAGGATTCTACCCAAGGTGACGGTGGAGGGAAGATCCCACTGTACCTGGAGCAGACGTCGGTTATACTCACTTGGATTTTCTGGGGGGTTCACTTCACTCGAGACGGTTAAAGTGGAGGAACTTGGTCCAGTCTATTCATTAAGCAGGTTGCCGGGGTAACTGTTCCACCCACTATTTCTGTACTGGATTCTGCGAGGTTGGGCTTCATCACCAACTAGTGTTTTCGGTCCGGAGAGCTTACTGTTTGTGTGTGGTTTGACTCCTAGATTTGATAGCGCGTGTTAATTTGTTTGTTTTTACTTTTAGAGACCATAGGTGTGAATTGTGAATTTTAATTGTTAGGTGTGCATTGTGAATTGTTAATTTTAGTTTTATATTGTTAATAAAATTCACTGAAGTTGAATATAATGACAAATGTTCCGGAATTTATCAACCTAGGAACCCCTCCTAATGAGAATCCTAGTACTTTTCCTTACTTTGGAAATGTTGGTCCTCCTTATATGGCTACTTTGTCATTACCTGGATTTACAATAGGTTTACCGATATGGTTATTTTCAACTTCGTTGGCCCAAAATACTCCAATTGTTCCATCTCAACCAGATGCTTCACCTCAACAGAGTTCACCATCTCAACATCACCAACCTTCTATTGACCCTTTACCTTCTTCGCCTAATTTTTCTTCCTCCATTTCTTCCTCTTCGCCTGGTAAAAGCCTTGATGCTAGTAACCAGGAGGCTAAGAAGAAGAAGAAAGGGAAGAAGAAGAAGAAGAAGAAGAAGCAAGATAAGAAAGAAGTCAACCAACCAACCGTGGCTACGAATGTTAGTTGTGTTGAGGAAAACTCCGACATGCATCGTAAACCAAAATACCCTTGTAGGCTTTGTAAGGGTGACCACTTCCTTGTCAATTGTCCTGGTATTCCAAAGGTCTTGGAAGTATGGTCAGAAAAATCTCATCAACTTTCCATTGATCCATCAACCAGTGATAGTCAGGTTCCTGGGAAAAAGGGTAAAGTTAGGTTTCCTTGTAAGTTATGCAAAGGGAGTCATCAAACTCACATTTGCCCTCACATGGATGAAGCCTCAACATTGTTGGAAAACCTTCCTGTCCCACAGCAAGAATTTCCAACTGGTTACCGTAAACTTTCTCCCAACCTACCGTCAACTGACGGAGTGATTGATCTAAATTCAAGTACGGTCGATCACACTCTTCCATTGGAGAGTGAAACTCATGTCACTCAGGTTAATGATCAATTAGTTGATCAAGTGGTCGATTCAATTTCACATTCGGTCGATCCCACTTTCCATTTAGAGAGTGAACTTCATACCACTCAGGTTCTTCTTGTTACATCAGATTCTTCTATGCCAGGGGGCATTTCACCTGTTTCTACAGAACCCCCTCCAAGTACTGAGGTCTTTTCCTTTGATTGGAATAGACTGACAAAACCTCGTCTTCCTTCCTCTATCCCTTTCCAAATTATTGTCAAGGCTGGTAGTAGGGACATACATCGTACTCAGGTAGATGAAGGTGCTTCTGTTAGTATTTTATCCTCAACTGTTTGGAAAGCTTTGGGTTCCCCTCAGCTTGCGCCTATTACGCAGAATCTGAAAGCTTTTAACAGAACCATTAGTGAACCTTTAGGGATCCTTCCTAAGTTTTCTATTACCTTGGAAGGTAAAACTGTTTGTATTGATCTTATGGTAGTTCGAGGTCCCTTGGATTTCAATTTACTCCTTGGGCGAGACTATGTTTATGCAATGAAAGCTGTCGTATCAACACTCTTTCGCGTGATGTCTTTCCCTCACAATGGCAGTATTGTGACTGTAGACCAGCTTTCGTTCCCTAGTCTTGTTTCAACTACCAACAATATGACACCCCTAAATGTTCTTGATTCTAAAGTGGTATCTACCCTGCCACGGGTTAATTATGTGGCAACTGGTCCCATGTTTTCAGTTACCGATGTAAGTGAGCCTCTCACTGTTGATTTACATCCGGTAATTGACATGGAAAACTCTATGGGATTACTTGAACACGATGTTCTTATCCCTTTTGAGTCCCTTGACATGTGTTCCTTCCAGAGAAGTGTTCTTCCTTCTGATGAAGACCTTTTGGAAGCCATGATCAAGGTGTGTCCATTGACATGTCGTTCTTCCAGTTGGAAGCCATGATCAATGTAACGAGGATAGTTTTTTCCTGTATCAACCTCCTTAAAAAATGAAATAGGCTGTAACGAGGAAAGTTCCTTTTACTGTGTCAACCTCGTTAAAAAATGAATCAGTGTGTACGAGGATAGTTTTTTCCTATATCAACCTCGTTAAAAAATGAAATAGGCTGTAACGAGGAAAGTTCCTTTTACTGTGTCAACCTCGTTAAAAAATGAATCAGTGTGTACGAGAATAGTTTTTTCCTGTATCAACCTCGTTAAAAAATGAAACGGGCTAGCATGAGGATAGTTCTTTTACTGAGTCAACCTCATTAAAAAATGAATCAGCTAGATTTTAGGATATGTAGTTAGATTGTAGAAAGTAGGGTTATGAGGATAGTTCCTGTTACTGAGTCAACCTCGTTAAAAAATGAATCAGGTTTGAGGATAGTTCCTGTTACTGAGTCAACCTCGTTAAAAAATGAATCAGGTATGAGGATAGTTCTTTTCTTGTGTCAACCTCCTTAAAAATGAAACAACTCCCTTTTCAAGTTAAATATTGAAAGTAAACCTTCATTTCATCCAGCCGGTTGAATGTAATGAAGCCTGGGGGGCATGTACCTCGCTTTGCATCATTATGCTGGGGGCATGCGAACTTCTTGAGCATAGTTCCTTGTCTTGTGTCAAGCTCATTAAAAAATGAAACAAGGGTAGGTTAAGTAGGTAGATTGTAGAGAGTAGTCATGAGCATAGTTCCTTATCTTGTGTCAAGCTCATTAAAAAATGAATCAAGGATTTTCTTAGCATAGTTCCTTGTCTTGTGTCAAGCTCATTAAAAAAATGAAACAAGGGTTTTAGAGCACAGTTCCTTGACTTGTGTCAAGCTCGTTAAAAAATGAATCAAGGTTTTTAGAGTAGAGTTTTTTGTTAGGTAGATTGTAGAAAGTAGTTATGAGCATAGTTCCTTATCTTGTGTCAAGCTCGTTTAAAAAATGAAACAAGGGTTTTGAGGATAGTTCTTTTCCTGTGTCAACCTCACTAAAAAATGAAACAACTCCCACAAGTCTTTCCAAGATCGTGAAAGTAAAGCTTCATTCCATCCACCTTATTGAATGCAATAAAGCTTGGGGGGCACGTACCTCGTTTTGCGTCATTATGTTGGGGGCATGTGAACTGTAACAAGCATAGTTTTTCGTTTCAAGCTTGCATAAACATGAAACCGAATCCGAGCATAGTTCTTTTCCTGTGTCAAGCTCGTTAAAAAATGAAACAAATCCTCCTCTAATTGAGTCGAGAGTTTGACTAGATCTCATAGATGTTAAGTTGTATATTTAGGTTAGTTATTTCAGTTTTTTGTTTTAGGTCCAGTCTTTCAAATGATCTCGTAACTCAACCTTCATTTCATCCAACTGGTTGAATGAAATGAAGCTGGGGGGCATGCGCTCTAGCAGTTATGCTTAGGGGGCATCAAGCACAGTTTTCTCTCTGTTTCAAGCTTGTGTAAAAATGAAACTACTTTGAAGCATAGTTTTTCTCTGTTTCAAGCTTCTGTAAAAATGAAACCTATCTCGAGCCAATTTCAGTTATTTTCAAGGCTCGTTAAACTCATGAAAATACCGAGATTATTTTGCTATCTTTCATTCTCGTAAAACAAATGAAAATGCCGAGTTCTTTCCGTCTTTTCCTGCTCGTAAATTAAATTGAAAGTCGGCCTTATCTTGTGTCAAGCTCGTTTAAAAAATGAAACAAGGGTTTTGAGGATAGTTCTTATCTTGTGTCAACCTCCTTAAAAATGAAACAACTCCCTTTTCAAGTTAAATATTGAAAGTAAACCTTCATTTCATCCAGCCGGTTGAATGCAATGAAGCCTGGGGGGCATGTACCTCGCTTTGCATCATTATGCTGGGGGCATGCGAACTTCTTGAGCATAGTTCCTTGTCTTGTGTCAAGCTCATTAAAAAATGAAACAAGGGTAGGTTAAGTAGGTAGATTGTAGAGAGTAGTCATGAGCATAGTTCCTTATCTTGTGTCAAGCTCATTAAAAAATGAATCAAGGATTTTCTGAGCATAGTTCCTTGTCCTGTGTCAAGCTCATTAAAAAATGAAACAAGAGTTTTAGAGCACAGTTCCTTGTCTTGTGTCAAGCTCGTTAAAAAATGAATCAAGGTTTTTAGAGTAGAGTTTTTTGTTAGGTAGATTGTAGAAAGTAGTTATGAGCATAGTTCCTTATCTTGTGTCAAGCTCGTTTAAAAAATGAAACAAGGGTTTTGAGGATAGTTCTTTTCCTGTGTCAACCTCACTAAAAAATGAAACAACTCCCACAAGTCTTTCCAAGATCGTGAAAGTAAAGCTTCATTCCATCCACCTTATTGAATGCAATAAAGCTTGGGGGGCACGTACCTCGTTTTGCGTCATTATGTTGGGGGCATGTGAACTGTAACAAGCATAGTTTTTTGTTTCAAGCTTGCATAAACATGAAACCGAATCCGAGCATAGTTCTTTTCCTGTGTCAAGCTCGTTAAAAAATGAAACAAATCCTCCTCTAATTGAGTCGAGAGTTTGACTAGATCTCATAGATGTTAAGTTGTATATTTAGGTTAGTTATTTCAGTTTTTTGTTTTAGGTCTAGTCTTTCAAATGATCTCGTAACTCAACCTTCATTTCATCCAACTGGTTGAATGAAATGAAGCTGGGGGGCATGCGCTCTAGCAGTTATGCTTAGGGGGCATCAAGCACAGTTTTCTCTCTGTTTCAAGCTTGTGCAAAAATGAAACTACTTTGAAGCATAGTTTTTCTCTGTTTCAAGCTTCTGTAAAAATGAAACCTATCTCGAGCCAATTTCAGTTATTTTCAAGGCTCGTTAAACTCATGAAAATACCGAGATTATTTTGCTATCTTTCATTCTCGTAAAACAAATGAAAATGCCGAATTCTTTCCGTCTTTTCCTGCTCGTAAATTAAATTGAAAGTCGGCCATATGAGTACATTTTTATCATTTTTTCGAACTCATTAAAACATACGAAAAAGTGAAAACCATGAGTACATTTTTATCATTTTTTCGAACTCGTTAAAACTTACGAAAAAGTGACACCTTAGAGTCATCTTTTAAGCCCTTTTCTGACTCCTAAAAAATGAAAAGATTGCCGAGCGTTTCTTTTACACTCGTTAAAACGGAATTAAAAGACGGTCCCCTTATAGCTCTTTTCTGACCGTAAAAACAGGAAAAGATTGCCGGGTTTTTGTCGTTTCAAACTCGATAAGGAAATAAAACGACGTGTCCTTGATCGCTTTTTACTTTTCAGGTCAGTGGCACTAATCATGAAAGTACTCCTTGGTCGCAAGATCAAGCGGTTCCCCCAGGTATTATTTTATACTTTTTCGGGCTTGAGGGACACAAATCTATGAAAAAGTTCAACTTGGAGTCTTCTTAAGTTTTTCAGACTCTCTAAAATTGAAAAACGTCGAGTTTCTCCTATACTGGGCTCGTTAAACATTTCACAGTAAAGGACCTGTTCAATTACAAACAGGAATGAACCACTCCTTCCTAGGGTTCGAATCAAAACTAAGTTGGACTCATCCGAAGGATGAGCTTATAATCAAGCATATGTTATCCTCCTCAAGCTTGTTAAAAATAAAGAGGTACTTGCCAGAAATTGTGGGGGAAAAGAGAGAAGAATGAGCCTATTTGTTACCTTTTGTCTCAGAAGAAACTTTATTACCACTCTTGAACACGACACTTTTCATTCACCTGGGTTGGGAAATCCTTTACCTCACAGTTGATCAAACCACTTTGAAAGTCTTCAACCGGGTTTCGGGGATTAACTTTGAGTCGTTTATCACCAAGCCATCTGTTGTGTCGTTATGTGTTCAAGAGGTCTGCAAGCAAAACTTTCATCTGCAAAATACTTGTCATCCATTTGACCATCCCTGAGTCAGTCCTTACAGCAACATTTCTTCAACTTGAACAATGATTTCGTGTTGTGGGCTTGCCTGCAACGGGTCGCTTTCTATCGACATCAACACATTATCTAGAGAGATGACTTAGAAATCGTCAGTACCTTGAAGTCTGCATGCATCAATGGCAGGTTTCTCGCCTTTGACGTCAGTTTACATCATTGACTTTCGATCAAAGGATTCCGTGAAATGTTCGACATCAACTCATCCATTCACATCTCATGGATTGTACTGGGTACTTTGAGAACCATTGACATTACTGGTGGTCTCTCTCACGCTTGTTAACAGTTTACATCATCGACTGGTAATCAAGTGGTTTCTACCATGTTCGACATCAACTCATTTATTCGCATGGCTAGAATCGTACCATTTCGGGAAGTCGAAATGAAGACCCTGGATCTAGTTTCCACCATCCAGGCTGCGAGGAGTTTTGTATTCATTATCTAAGTAGACTAATCATAAACAGATGGCTGCGCCCATACTGTGTCTACAAAAGTCTATGATTATGATGTACTGCAAGATCATTCATGTATCAGAGTAGTTAGTATGTTAGTTAAAGTTTTGATCTGAGTATGGGAATGCCTACCTCAGTGATGATATAATCTTATACATGTATTTTGTGTTGAAAATTGCAGGTTCTGACCAGGATCTCCACGAGATAATCCTTGAAATGATAAAGCGCTTCACCCTTCCTAGATAATACAAAACCCTAATCTATTATAGGCTTCGCACTTTAGGGGGCAATCTGTTACACTAAAAAATGTCACTATGACTATTTACAGTTAGTATGGCTCAATCAACAGTCATGCTACCCTCTTAGGTAAGTCTTATGCCTCTGCTCTCCATGTCAAACTCCAAAAAAGAGAGAAAGTCTTCCTAAATGTATTTATCTCTGGGGACGCAGGTTCTCTCAACCTTACCTGCGGGGACGCACCCAATGTTCACAAAAACTGCATCTTTGGACGCTCTGTATGTAAAGGTGCAGGTGCGTCCCCCTGAAAAGGTTAAAATGCGCAAGTTTCATCTTTAAAAAGTCACTTGTGGTCATTTCTAGAGCATTCTAGAAGGTTGTTCGACGTGTATTGAGCGCCTCCAGATGGTTCATGCACTCCTACCAAAGAGGAACTTATCCCATCAATAGGGGAGCTATCCCATCCAAAGAGGGGATTATCCCATTGATGGTGGACCTGATTAACTTCCTCTTGAGCACTATAAGTACAGGCATTGGGCCAGAAGGAGAAGAGGTTGAAAGCTATACATTTCTAAGGGTAAATGCTGCAGGAATTAGGACTCCCATTTAGAAGCTTGTGAGGAGAGATTGCCATCTTTGCTTGTTCTATTTGGAAGTGGGTGAGCTTT
This sequence comes from Pinus tabuliformis, assembly GCA_031772625.1. Lineage (NCBI taxonomy): Eukaryota > Viridiplantae > Streptophyta > Pinopsida > Pinales > Pinaceae > Pinus > Pinus tabuliformis. The sequence continues at coordinate 952,707,711 of CM062819.1, forward strand.
GTCAAAGTAAAGGAAGACTCTTGTGGACCCTGGAAGGAGCTTGCACAACACCAAGGCTCAGGTTGTAATGGTTCCTTTTGATTACCTTTAATGCAAATTGGTCTATTCTTCTCAATAACTTGTTGTTTATGGGTTATTTCATGTACTCCTTGGTCTATATGTTGAATATGCTTTGTTTTATGTTATAATCAGGTGCTATTTAATTGTTTGACTGTTGGTGATTGCAGGTTTTGGAGAAAAGGAGGAGCTCATCCAGATCAACAAAGCTTGGACTTCTACAACAGCATTTGGACAAAGGTAAGAACGAAACACTTGATTTCTCATATCATAATGCATATTTGGAGAAGGATAGCTCCAGTTTGTTTTGTTTGTCATTAGAATGTCTTAGACTTCTAGGAAGGTCGGTTGTGTCCGCACTCTTGACTGATTCCGTGTGACATACCTTCTTCAGCTGGTTTGATCGTCAGGAGATGGTTTATTATGAGTATCCATACGCTGGCATGGACTTCTGGGGTGATCCAGATTTAGTACTGCCGGATGGCGAACAGTGGGGCGCCATTGGTAAAATCTTTGACCATATCCTTGTTTATCGTTTTTTTTTTGTTTATAATTTCCTTGTGCTTTATTCTATCAATACTTTAATCAAACTCATGTGTACATGCAGATGTTGGTCCTATTCGTCCAGTAGTTCACCTGAGAGTACCGGCTGCTGCTCCAGCAGGAGAGGCCGTCGGAAGGGCTATTCTTCGTGACCTCGATGTGGCCTCACTCTTGGTATTCCAGATGTGAGGACTGACGAGCTACCTTTGTGGTTATAGCGGCATACTACTGGTGTGCCAAGACGATGGAATCGTCTCTTACGCATGATCGCACAGGCTATGACTTGCTATCACGAGCATCATTAGACTAGGGTGCCCCCTAGCATTTTGAGTTTTTGGGTCATTTGACCGATTTTGTCTTGGTTACAGAACATTATGTGTAAACCATAAACAGTTATATATATTTTTGATTTCCGGAGTTTTACTTTGGTTAAGTTACGTGATCCACATGCAAACATTGATGGTGTGTTTCTTTTTATAAATGTTGCAAATGTCTATCTAACACATAATTTGCTAATGAGTCAGTTAATGTGTTTAAGTTTCTGGAAATATGTTGGTATTGAATAAAATCAAATTGTCTTTCCAAAATCTTAACCCTTAGGAACATGCGATAAATAGCTGGGTTTCGGACGGAGTATATACCATTGAGTTGTAGTATTACGAGCTGTGAGTCTAGCCTGATAATTAGTCGGCGTATACCATGTGTGATGGCATCAGAGAGAAGTTCTATCAACGCGCTATATTCAGCGATGGTATTTGTTGATCGACCAATACATACCCCTCTGAAACTTAATAACTCGCCGCTTGGATAAAAAATAGCCTAGGCTGCGGAGGATAGGTTCTGCGAACTACGACTCGCTCCGTCGGCATATCCAACACATGACTCCAATAGGTTTGACATCTGCAATAAATGTAAAAAGGTGGATTACTTGACCAAAATAAACACTTTTAGCGAAAACAAAAACATAACAAAAGCATACAGGTTACCATTACGCATAGTAACACTTGAGGTACAACCCATTACGAGGTTGTGCCAGTGGGATTCCGTCATAATCCATTAACTCGTAGGCTCCTTTTGCTAACACTCTTTTAACAATATAGGGGCCCATCCATAAAGACTTCAATTTACCTGCTCCCAATTTATCGGATTCTTGGTCGTAAAGCAAGACCAAGTCACCTTCTGAGAAGACACGGGGTTTGACATTTTTGTCGAACTGCGCCTTGACTCGTTTCTTATGGGCTTCGTTAGCCAAAGAGGCATCACGACGGGTTTCATCCAATTGGATTAATTCCAAGAAACGAGCTTCTTCTTCTGAAGTTCCGGGAGGAGATCAATTGCGAGTTTGAGAGACGAGATTTCACACTGGATTGGTAAGACTGCTTCCAGGCCATATACCAGTTGGAAAGGTGTAAACTCGGTTGCATTCCTTACCGATGTTCGGTAAGCCCACAAAGCTGAGTACAGGATTAGGTGCCATTTTCTCTTGTGAACTCCAATCATCCTTTGCAGCATGCGCTTTAGGAGCTTGTTGATTGCTTCAACTTGTCCGTTGGCTTGCGGATAATATGGAGTGGAGCTGTCATGAGAAAACCCTAGTTTGACAGCTAATTCGACCATCATGTGATTGCGAAAATGCAATCCATGATCTGTGACTATAGCCTGTGGTATGCCGAATCTGGTGACTACATGATTGAAAAAAAAGAGGGCAGCTGTTTCACCAGTATTATCTAATGTAGGCATCGCCTCGGCCCATTTGGTAAAATAGTCAACTGCGACTATGATATACCCATGCCCCCCGGTCAAGGTGGGGTTACATGTCATGAAATTGATGCCCCATTTGGCGAATGGCCCAACAGAAACTATTGGCTGCAGAGGTGCGGGTGGTCTTCTGGTTTTGCTATCGAAAATTTGACAAGTGTGGCAACTTCTGACTGCGGTTATGCAATCTTTGAACATTGTTGGCCAGAAGTATCCTGCTTGTAAGATTTTTTGCGTTGTATCATATCCAGACTGATTCCCCCCAAAAGCACCTGAATGACAATCATTCAGGACTTTTTTGGCCTCCTCATGAGTGAGGCACCTTCTCAGAACTGTATCGATACCACGACGGTAAAGCGTATCACTGACGATCATGTAGTCTTTTGCTTGGTATCGAATACGTTTTTGTTCGGAGTGTGAGGTGTTTGGCCTGTATTTTTGGGTTTGGAGATAAATTATTATATCTCCATACCACTCATTGCTTGCAGATATCAGAAACAAATTTTCGTCCACGATTGTTTCTTCGGATGTGTCATCGTTGGACGACGATGGGAGATCGCATAATAATTCTGCGAATACTAGAGCTTTCTTCGACTTGGATTTTACAAATTCCAGATCAAACTCTTGTAGGATTGCTATCCATTTTGAATATTTGCCCCCTAGCAACTGTCGCGACAATATATGTCATGGGGTTGCAATCTGACAGAATGGTAGTTTTCCGAAAGAGGACATAGTGTCGAAATCTCTGTATCGCTTGAACAGCTGCGAGTGCTAGCTTTTCAACGTAAGAATATTTGCTTTCTATATCATTTAAGTTTTTACTTAAATAATATATGGGATGTTCTATTCCATCGACTTCCTGAACTAAAACCATTGCGATGGTTGTATCCGCTGCAGCCAGATACAGGTTAAAATCTTTTTGATAATCAGGAGCGTATATTAATGATGCTTTCATTAGTGATTCTTTTAAAGCATCAAAGGAAGCTTGTGCAACCTGATCCAAAACAAAGGGCACTTCCTTTTTCAAAAGACGTGTATAACCTTTAGCAAGTTCGGCATAATTTGGAATGAACCTCCTCAGAAAGTTTGCTTTCCCTTGGAGTTTCTGAATCTGAAGCAAATTCGAAGGTGGAGGCAAATTTATGATTGCCTAGACCTTACATGGGTCGAGACGAATTCCATCCTTTGATACTACAAAGCCAAGAAAACGACCAGAACTGACGCAAAATACACATTTGTGTGGATTGAGTCGTATCTTGTAGTGTTGGCAACGTAGAAATATCGCTCTTAAATGTTGTGGATGATCAGTCTGTTTTCGCGAATGAGCGAAAGTTCGTCGAGGTATGGTTGAACGATGTTTTTGATGTCGTGGAAGGCATAATTCATTGCCCTTTGAAATGTTTCCCCTGCGTTCTTCAAACCAAAGGGTAATTTTCGATATGGGAATGTGCCCCACGGACAAATAAATGCAGTCTTTGACTGGTCCTGTGGGCGGATATTTATTTGATTATACCCGAAGAATCCATCCATGAATGAAAAGATTTCGCATTCGGCGCATTCATCAATTATTTGGTCAATGAAGGGTGTAGGGTAGTTGTCTTTTGGACAAGCTTGATTTACATCCCTATAATCGACGCACACTCTAATTGTTCCTTGTTTTTTCATAACAGGGACAATATTCGATACCCAACCGGTTAGAGGAACCGGGTAGATGAAACCAGCATGGAGAAGTTTTTTAACTTCTGCCTTAATGGCAGCGGCTTTCTTGGGGTGCACCTGCCTTAGCCATTGTCGTACTGGTTTGACATCTGGATACATCTTAATTTCGTGTTCAACGATACTCGAGTCAATGCCTGGCATTTCATTGTATGACCAAGCAAAGACATCTCTGAATTCGCGAAAAAAAGCGTTATATATTTCCAGTTCTGAGGGAGAACAACATTTGCCAACATAAATATTCTCTACAACATCTGTTTTGGTCGAGATATTTATGGCGATTGTCTCTTCAATGATGGACAAGTTTCGCTCGGAATCCACCGTGTTTACAGTATTTGATAGGAATTCAAAAACTGAAGGATGATAAAGGTCATCTTGATTATCTTCTCCACAATCCGGAAGAAGGGAACGATGGTGGGAATCATCCCATGGTGCCCCTTCAATTACCATTGATTGGACAATTCCTTCGTCAATGACATGCACTCGCGACCAAGGATCTGAAGGGGTGCCATATCCTCTAGACCTATCTATCCAAACGCTTGATGAGCGCTGATTTGGGTTTGCCTCCCATGCTAGGAACATTGATTGCTACAATACTTCCGTTGGGCTTGGGGAAAAACCATTGCATGATCCATGTCGATATTGTTTTCTGAGATCTTTTTAGAAGATATCATGTTGCAGGTTCCTATCGACGCTACTTCCGCCAGATTGATTGGAGGTGGAAGGGTGAAAGTTCCCATTAGTATAGGATCTTTTAGTAGGCCTACTCCGATATTTTGAAGTGAATGGGGGCTTCCATGGATCATGGGAAAGCTTATTGTAACTTGAGAACCGTTGGGGAGGAAGTTTTGTTGATCGATGATTGTAATCCCTCCTTGAAAGGGAAATGCAATCTTCCTAAAATAGGTCGACACAATAGCCGCCATAGCATATATCCATGGTCTTCCTAGTAGGATGTTGTAATCAAGATTCCCATTGATGACTTCAACATCTATTTCTACCGTTTTCCCTCCTAGTTCAACTTTCAAGTTACTTAGTATACCATATGGGGTATATGTCCTTCCGTCGAATGCTTTTAATGTGGTCGAAGATCTCGACAAGGTTGGAGATCCTAAAGTTTTCCAGCAACTCATCGACATAATACATGTAGATGCCCCCTCATCAATAATTGTTCGATGAACAGTTTTGTTGAGGGCTTTCACTTGAACAAGGAAAGCTAGTTGAGCTGGTAATTGAGGATCGTATCCTTTATGATCGAAGGATACAAGATTGGAATCCTTTGGGTCTATCCCACCAATGGTTGATAATAAAGCCTGCCTTTGGGATGGGCAATTCTGTAGTACTTCAAGAGTCGACATAGCGGATGGCGATTGGACCAAATCTTCCACTATATTATAATGTTGTGCCGCTCTAGTGCGGGGATTAAATGTCGACTTGTGTACTACTCCCTTTGGCGGTTTTATCGTTAATTCAGGGATGATGGGTGGTGCAACTTCTGTCGAAGTTGTTGTCGAACTACTAGGTTGATCTTTATCCTTGTTGTTCGACAGCTGTGGATTCCCATAATCTTTATTCCTTATCGATATCAAAGCATCATTTTGCTGTTTTGAAACCGACAACATTAGCACTTTAGACGGGGAAGCATTTTCACTTTCAACAAGATTTGTTCCTGGATTTGGAAACGGATCAGTTAACACTGCGGAGGTTTTCGAATTCTTGAAGAGTTTCTTAACTTCAGCTCTGTGTGGACAATCTGCAGTCTGATGATCCTCATCGCATATCATGCATGGAAATTTTAGTTTCCTATCTCCAGGAGGGTTTGAAGAAGATTTTTCAGGTTTTGATTCCTCCTGTTTCTTCTTCTTCCCTTTGCCTTTCTTCTTGCTCCCTGGTTGTTTGGTTTCTTTGCCTTAATCTGTTGATACGGCATTTACTTCCGAAGCAAGAAATTCATCTTTTGCATTTTGACTTGAAATCTTACGGGCCTTTTGGATGTAGCCTTTGTCGATTTCGTGTCTGTTGTGCCAATCACGCCATCGTCGGCATGAGAGTCATTGTTTGATTTAGGAGGAGGAGGAATTGAGAATTCCGGTCTAGGGGCATCAGGCATTTTATCATAGAGCGTGCCGGACTGAGTGTAAATCAAATCCAAATATTGCGCACGAGCGATAACTTGCTCTTCTGTTACGACTCCCCCCTTTGCCACATCTTCCGTGATGGAAGGTAGTAATGACTTGATAAACCATTCAGCTAAGAGCTGATCGGGGACATACGTTTTTACCATTCTACGACGACGTCGCCATTCATGTATATGATCAGATATGTGAGTGGCCATCGTCTGTTTGAAATTGGTAAGAATTTTGTTTCCCGTTTCGTACCTTATTGGTAACTGAAAATGGGTTAAAAAGGTTGTGGCTAAGGTACTGAAGTTGTCGAACGAAGCTCTAGGAAATTCGATGTACCATTTTGCCGCCAGATCCGTTAACGTCCTCTGAAAGAGGTGAAGTCTTATCGAATCATCATTTAGGGTGTTTGATGAACACCATAGATGAAAGGTCATCACGTGATTTGATGGATCTTCACCCGGATTTCCATTAAATTTAGGAATATCTGATGGAAGTTTATGCGGAATCGCTGGCCACCAAGGGGCGTAAGCAATTGGATCGTTGGTTAACCGGTTCAAATCAGGTAACTCCAAAGTTGCCACAAAGGGTAACTGTTGATTCAGGTTAGGCGATGCATACCCAGGATAAGATGGGATTGCCTGAGCAGTTGGTCTTTGCATGCCGGCATAATGCAATTGATGCTGGTATGTTTGGTAAGGTTGGTGGACATGACCATTGTAAAATGGTTGATTTTGACCGTTTTGAATGTATGACTGTCCACTGTTAGCAAAGATTTGTTGCTCAGAACCTTGGTATACTTGTTGGAATTGCGGTTGTTGGTATTGCACCAGCCATGGTTGTGAAGCCATGTGCTATTGCCCGATACTAACAGTTTGACCAAGATGAGGGGTAATTGTACCCGTTTGAACCTGTGTCGTTCCACCGGTCGGCGATTGTGGTTGAGTCGCAGGGTCAAAGGGCTGTTGCATTACAACCTGAGATACCTGAGGTTGGCATACAACAGGCAGTGCTTGAACTTGCGACACCGTCACAATAGCTGGCGTAGTTGGAATATTTGACGTAGGTAAGCATTGTTGCATCGAGTATACAACTCTTGGTTGTTGAGGTAGTATAGGTACCCAACCGCTTGAGGTAATTCCAGTATAACCTGAATGTTGTTGTGAACTCCCGTATGGATATCCTCCCGGAGGGGATAATGAAAGGGTATACTGCCCCCCATATGGTGGTAATCCAGAACTCAAGGGAATTGTTTGCCCCTGGGGGCCGGACTGCCCAAATTGACTTCCAAATGGATCAATTTGTTGAGACTCAACATAAGAGTTTCCGGATATTATTCTGGATGAACAAACAGGAACAGACCATACTGTCGAGATAGCCCCTGAGTGGACTCCTTCTAGCGGTTGAGAGCTAGTCGGGACAGATGGTATACCGGCGAACATTTTCGGAGTGATAGCAGGGAGTTCTGCCATCGCTGTGTCAGACGACACAGTCCTAGATGTTGACGGTTGTTCAGACATTTGTAGTCTATCCAAAAGATTACCTAGCGATTCTACAGGAGCTTCCGCTGGTGGTAGACTAACTTCTGACGAAGAAGGATATAGAGTGATCCCGACTCCAAATTGCGTTGGAGTACTTGTTTGAGGATCTTCTACAATTTCTTCTATGGCAATCAGACCAGGTGGAAGGGGAAGACCGTCAAGTCCGTAGAATATTTCTAGTGCCAAAGAAGGTGTGAAATTGGCAGCGACAGATGTTTGAAGAGAAAGACTCTCCGAACCGGTTGTAGATGGAACTGGTTCGGTAACACAAGTGTTTACTCTCAGACTAGGATTAGTATCACTGTCCTTTTGTGGCTGCTGAACTTCTTCTGTAGAGGCAGGGATTCCAGAAATGTTTGGAGTAACTAGAGTCTCTGATGTCGTTGGAACACTTGTTCTAACTTTAATAGGAGATTTGGACCCGGTTAAACGAGTTCGCTTTGTCCGTACCGGCTTCGATTCCAGAGACAAAGACGGTTGACTCGTAAGCCTCCGCAAACGACGGGGTTTCAATTGACTTTATTCCACGATTGCAGATTACTCGATCAACTAAAATAAAGGGGAAGTATGTTTCCGAATTAAATGAATTTTAGACACTTTGACACAACTTGTTTTTTCAGTTTTTAAGAGTCAAGAAAAAACAAAAGATGACTCTAGTCTCCTTCGATTTTTAATGAGCCTGAAGTGACAAGTGCTCAGATGGACCTTTTCCGTTAAGGAGTCTGAAAAGGAACGAAAGGGACTACTCTGGAAGTCTAGGTAGAGGGAGTACCAAACCAATCGCAAAACTGCAGAGTACTTTTTACGGTACGGCAGTCAATCTTCCCGAATGTTGTGTTCAGTGCATTGCGATCGATAGGGCAGCAGACACGGCTTCCTATGGATAAAGGATTTAAGCCTATAGGGGTCTCCCAAAATATACTCGATGGTATGTGGGAGCACAAGTCCGTACTGGCACTTATTGTCTCAAAGTGGAGGAATCACCCAACCATCAGTGAGAACAACAGTTACCAGGCTTTACGACGCTGGAATACGTCTCTAACCTAGACCTCTAAATGTTGTGCATTAAGTTCCAAAGCGTTGTTAGACTCATTGAATTTATTTTAAGTTGATCTTGTTTATGAAGTTTGCCTTTCGGGTTCACCACGAGATGTAGATGTAATTCCTAAAATGCAATCTAAGATGATAAACAAACTTTTTATCTTCTTTATGCAATGAAAATCCTAGCTACTAGGGAAAAGAAAGACAGAATCTTTTCACAAAGAGCAAAGAGCACACTCTAAATGCACTTTCCTAAATCAAGCCAATCAAACTGTCTATATGCAAATGCACATGCATGTATTTTTTTTTCGACTTTCTTAGTATATGGATGCTAAAAAGAAAGTTGATGCACAAATCTGAATTTCTTTTCAAGCGACAAATATAAACAAGCTTCTTTTCGAAATCAAAAATGGAGACGATTACGACACCTTACGATTTTGAAATGAATACTTGTTTTTGACACTAGAAAATTACAAATTCAGACCAAAAGCAATAGCAACAGGATAATCGACCATCAACAGCAATCAAACTTTCTCCTACGATCGAAATCGACACTTGCGACAGTTTCAAATCAAAGAGCGACAATACGATTATGCTACTTTTGCAAAGGAGAACTGTAAACGACTCAACAAACACACAAAAACATCTACAGTTCTTTTGTACAAAGGAGGCGGAATAACAACAAAGAAAAGGGGTTTCAAATAGACATATGCCGATCACAGGCAGCAAAATTCAAGAATAGAACTGGAAAGAATGAATCACAGAAGCCACAACTGCACAGAGCTAGTCTGATCAGCGCACCTATAACACAGAGAATCTGAAATGCAACGCAGGTTGCCCACTCGGGAAGTGCGCTGAAATTCAGAATCTCTGAACAATACCTGCGCTAGGCCAGAAACGAGACTCTGTTCGGGTTCCGGGTCACAGTTTGCAATTCAGTTCTTGGTTTTTGGCCGAGTAAAAAGCAATCAGTAATGCAACAATCAGGGGTAGATCTAAGGAGGATCTAAGAGCTATCACAAGGGAAATCAGATAGTTTGTGAATCAGTTGTTTAAATCATAAACAGATCCAGTGGATGGATTGAAGCAGCAGTTATCTACTTTGCATTTGTTATGGAAAATGCAGTTCGAATGCTACTTATAAGTTTATGAAAAAAACAACAAAGAATGATAAACAAACAAACTAATTATCTCCCCAGCGGAGTTGCCATTTTGTTACAGGGAAAAGTGTCTATTTAGAACTGCTCTATCCCACTAAGGTGTGACAGCTTCCTTAGAAACAAACAGAGAAAAACTACTTTTGTATTTCCTTTATGAATTATAGATAGAGAGGAACAGAAAGACCAACCTCTGTCTTGCGCTAATCCTTTGATTCGATCCCTCTCTTCTTTGATAGTCCCCAGCTACCTGCTCCCTTGCACGCCCAGCTTCACAAAGTACCTGTAAGATCACAGAAGCATAGTACTATACAAAGACATGGATCTATAATCATAAACAATCTAGGATCAGATGTAAATTGACCATACAAATGTAACAAGCATCAGTGATACAAAAGCATGGAGGAAAACTCAAATAGCTTTTATTGATCAAACAAGAAAAGATCCAGGAGGAGTTACAACCAGTTGTTCTGACCCAGCATCAATCTCCCAGCAAAGAAGCCCCTCTTCACCTCAAATAAAGCTTAGATCACCCAACAATCTGATGTTTGTCTCTAGAAACCAACAGCAATTCCTTACAATATGCAAAATTCCAGCCTCTGGATCTCTGGGATGAGGGATCCATATATAGATATCTGTAAGGGGGATGAGTCAGCTTGTGATTTGATTAGTGTCTTCTCTCTGATAGTTCTTGCTTCCACTTGGAGACTGAGGGCCTCTTACTCATCCTTGGTCGAATTCAGTGAGGCAAGTGTCACAGGAGAAGATTTTGGAAGCTTCCATTGCCTCTCCACCTCGCGAAATGACACTGCCATTTGTCATTTCTCGCCCATCGCACCCCACAGAAGGGACTTTTGAAATGCAACGCACCCTCACAGTGTATTTGGGTGAGATGCAACGCACCTAGCCAGTGGAGCAGCTGCAATGATCCTGTTTTGACCAATTCTGAGTAGTTTCTCATGGAGAACTTCTGGGAGAAGCTGTAATCTATTGACCTTGTTCCTTTAGGGGTTAGAACAACACTTTTAGGGACTTAGGAGCCCTTGGTTTATGGACATTTCATGCTTGGGGTTGTAGGGCACAAAAATGTCTATAACACTTGGGTTCTCGTCCTCTTCTTCGACAATCACATTTGTAGCACTCCAGTGCGTGACTCAGCTAGGTGGTCCAATCCAGTTGAATTAAGTCCAAGGGATCCTGCGGTACTCTGAAGATTGTTTCCTTAACCTCCTGCAATGCCTTGTTAATACTCTCCAACCCATCCTCAAAGCTAAATGTCAGCAAGAATCCTTGTCGCAAAACATCCCATTCTTCAGCTCCATGGCATAGCTCTGTCTCCAAGTACCAGTTCATCAGTATTACATCCAAAGTATGACAAAACAAATGCACCCATTTAGGCTGAGACTCTGTGTTACAGGGAAAAGTGTCTACAGAGAACGGTTTATCCCACTAAGGTGTGATAGCTACCTTAGAAACAAACACAGTAAAGCTACTTTCGTTTTTCCTTTATGAAGTATAGATGAGAGAAGAACAAAGAAGACCAACCTCTGTCTTGCGCTAATCTCCTAGTTCGATTCCTCTCTCTCTTGATAGTCTTTCGCTACTTGTTCCCTTGCACGCCCAGCTTCACAAAGTACATGTAAGATCACATTAGCATAGCACTATACAAGAACATGGATCTATAATCATAAAAAATCTAGGATCAGATGTAAATTGACCATACAAATGTAGCAAACATGAATGACACAAGAGTATGGAGGAAAACTTGAATAGCTTTTATTGATAAACAAGAAAGAGCCAAGGGGAGTTACAACCAGTTGTTCTGACCCAGCATCATCCTCTCAGCAAGGAAGCCCCTCTTCACCTCATACAAAGCTTAGATCACCCAACAATTTGATGTTGTCTCAAGAAACCAACAACAATTCCTTACAATATGCAAAATTCCAGCCTCTGGATCTCTGGGATGAGGGATCCATATATAGATATCTGTAAGGGAGATGAGTCAGCTTGTGATTTGATTAGTGTCTTCCCTCTGATAGTTCTTGCTTCCACTTGGAGATTGATGATCTCTTACTCATCCTTGGTCGAATTCAAAGAGGCAAGTGTCACAGGAGAAGTTTCTGGAAGTTTCCATGCCTCTCCAACTTGCGGAATGACACTGCCATTTGTCACTTCTCGCCCATCGCACCCCATAGAAGGGATTTTTGAAATGCAATGCACCCACACAGTGTGTTTAGGTGAGATGCAACACACTTTGCCTATGGAGCAGCTGAAATGATCCTGTTTTGACTAGTTCTGAGCAGTTTTTCATGGAGAACTTCTGGGAGAAGCTATAATCAGTTGACCTTCTTCCTTTAGGGGTTAGAACAACACTTTTAGGGAATTAGGAGCCCTTAGTTTATGGACATTTCATGCATGGGGTTGTAGTGCCCAAAAATGTCTATAACAGTTGCCCCCTAAAGCATGAGGTCATTAATCTTTTGATGTCGGGTGAAATGCTTTATTATGAGGATCCGAAGTTCTTTCAAGCTGGGAGGAGACCTGTAATAAGATACAATACAATACATTATCTTCATAATATTTTCATGATCTAGCTGAGGCGGGCATTCCCATGCTCAGCTTTAAAAATTCATTTTCATGTACATAGGATAGACAATCGTCTGAGTGTAGACTGATGATTCTGGTAGAGCCATCATCCCTTTGATTGGATGATTATCTATGCAGCAATGATGTACATTTGATGTCTTTATTTCCCTGAATATATATCACAGCCTGGATGGATGAAACTAGATCCGGGGTCTTCAATCTCGTTCGATCTTCACTCGAAGTACAAGTCAATCCATGTGAGAAATGTTCTGAAGTCGAACATGGAAACACATCGCCTGATTACCAGCCAATGATGTAAGATGTTAATAGGCACGAGAGGAATCACCGATAATGATAATGACCCTCAAGGTACTGCAGTACAATTCACGTGGTGTGAATAAAGGACTTGGCGTCGAACACCACGCAAAATCTTTCGGTCGAAGGCCATTGATGTAAACCTGTCGCCGGAAGTGAGAAACTTGCCATTGAGGCATGCAAGCTTCAAAGTACTGAACGGGGTGTTCCTAGATCGACTTCTTGGATAATGAGCTGATGTCGATAAGAAGTGATCCGTCATAGGAGGGCCTTAATGAATCCCACATCAATGACATGGAACATAGCAAATGATTTTAATGGAGGTGAAAACGATCTGATGACATACAGTTCAGGGTGGCGGTCATGAAAGAATGGAGTATGAATGTATTGTAGCGGGTGAGACACGGGTGAATTCTCTGAATGACTTCTCTTGAACATATCGGCGACACTAACATGATGGATTGGTAGCATTACCCCAAATGTGGATGTTTTGATGGGACCATGGTGATGTGACCGGTGAATGAAACAACCCAACCTGACTTGGATGCGGAGTGGAAGTGTCATGTTCAAGAGCGACTTGCTACCAACAAAGTTTCTTCAAGTTTTCTTCCCAATTTTCCCTAGTCATTGTTGACCAGTACCTCTTTATTTTTGTCAAGCTTGAGGAGGATAACATATGCTTGTTCTATAATTTTCCCTTCGGGCAAACCCATCGCTATGTTTTAACGAGCCTAGCGATAGTGAAACTCGTTCTTGTCTGCTATGGACAAGTTTGTCGCTATTAAGTTTTAACGAGTTTAACGACAAAGATAACTCGGTCCTTTTCAATTTTAGAGAGTCTGAAAAGGAACGTAAAGGAAACTCCAAAATTCCTTTTTCGTCATCTAATCCCTTAAGTCCGAAAAAGCATAAAACAATACAGAAGGGATGAATTTTCGATACTTTTAACGAGCCGAACAAAACAAGCGCTCGATCTTTTTGTGAAATAATCCCTCAAGTCCAAAAAGATTAAAATCTAAAGGAGGGATAGCACTTCCAGTCCCTTTAACGAGCTGGAGAGGCCAATGGCTCGGCAATCTTTTCATATTTTACGAGTCAGTTGAAAAGAGCTTAAAGGAGACTCGTCTTTTGAGGAACGAGTGATAAAATTGGGTAGCAGCTGATTTCGAGTAAGGTTTGGAATGTTCCAATCACGGCAGTGTTACAAGGATGGCTATTGAGATCACTCTTCGCAGCTGTTCCTCAAAAGGGGTAAACAATCAAATGGAGGTGATGATGAGAACACGACCAAGGCTTTTAAAGGCTCAAGTACTTCATTCACGATGGTTATTTACCAGGAAATAGTTCATTTTTTAAACGCGGGGGGAAACATTTGCTCATGGCTTATGTTTATTTTTTAACGAGCTTGAACTATGCGCTAAAACTGCTCGATTAATCCAGTCGTATAATAGGAATGTCCCATTTAAAACGGAAATTTTTAGAGTTTTGCCCCACGTCCTTTCTTTATGCAAGTTAGGAAACGACCAATCCTACGAGTTTAAAGGGTTAGAGGACCTACAAATTTAAAAAATAAATAATCGCTCTTCGCTTTCATGCCAAAAGGTTTGAATGCCCCCAGGTATAAAATAAAGTTTCAAGGCCACCTTTTGTTCAAACCGACAAAACATTTGTTTTATCAGGAAAGGTATACCTCTTTCAGGTTACCCAAAGATTGTTCTATTCACAGCGCAAACAAAACACTTCTTCGGCGATGTCTACCGAAATAGACAAAGGTGAGTGGAGGAGGCTACTCCACTCACGTAACTTTGACAAGAGAATCTTGTTCCAGAATAACTCCCTCTTCCAATCACGGACGGGAGTACAGACCAGTCATATATCTCTCGTGGAAACCTACCCTATACCCGAAGTTTTCCTGCCGAAGCAGACCAGGGTGCATGCCCCCTGGGTTTCAGTCATGTCCCCCGAATCACTCGCGCTCATCGGGTGGGCGGACTGGGGATTGATGAGACATTCCTTGTGTGAAAAGACCATTTAGGGATGGTATATGACTATTTGCTATGCGTGATCCGGGAAATGAAAGCTGGTCCACGAGCTTGACCACTCTTCCTTCGTGCGGAAAACACATTACTCTAAAGAGTGAGGAGACAATGGCTCCCATGCAATAAATATAGTCTCGTCCAAGGAGTAGATTATAATCCAGGGGTCCTTGAACTACCATTACGTTCATGTGAACGGTTTTTCCTCTCAATTTTATGGGCACATTAGGAAGGATCCCTAACGGTCGACTTGTTCCTTTGTCAAAGCTTGTTAGATTTCTCATTTCAGGCAAAAGCGATGGCAAACCAAGCACTTTCCAAGCAATCGAGGAAAGGATACTCACAGAAGCCCCTTCATCTATGATGGTACTGGCCATAACCATTCTATATACTTGAGCAATAATTCGGAATGGTACACTAGCCGGCAAACGGGGTCTGCCTAATTGATTCCAGTCAAAGGAAACAACTAGGTTGCTTGGAGGTGGGACCGAATAGACGGCCGGGTACAACTCTGATGAACTTCCTTCCTGCGGTAAAGGAATGGGTAAATTTCCCCCATGTTCATCGGAGTCTGTGCTTACGAAAATAATTTGGACAATGTCATCCTTATTCTCTTCTGTGATTGTATCATCTGAAGATGGAACCTCTGAAGGCAAGACCGGGTCAACTGCCACCTCGACCTTTTGACTTTCATCTGGTATGGGTTCAGATGGTTTGTCTTCAACGGTAGATGCTTCAGCCGACCACTTGGGCGGGTCAACCGGCTTTTCAACTAGTGACGTACTCGGCAAGAGTTTTTTATATCCAGGAGGAAGTCGTAACGGTGAAACTGGATGATCGTCCAAAACTCTTTTAGCCTCGTCTAAGAAGGGACAACGGTGGACGGCATGGTCGCCTTTGCACAGTTTACAAGGAAATCTATATTTTCCTTTTTGTCCTGGGGCTTCACTTTCACTAGTCGACGGTGTGTTTTCAACATGATCATCAGAGGTTGACGACACCGGGTTCTGCAAACGAGGAGACCAGTCCCTTAAGATCCGAGGGATGCAAGGACAATCTCTGTAATAGTGGTCTCCTTTGCAAATGACACATGGCGATTTAGGCCTCGTCGGTGCAGTGTGTGGATTTTCGCTAGACGACGCTTGGTTGACCCCTTTCGCTTTGGGCTCCTTCTTCTTCTTCTCCTTCTTATTCTTCTCCTTCTTCTTCTCAGGTACTTGATTTTTGGCTTTACCAACCCCATCAAGCGAAGAAGAAGGAGGAGAGGAAGAATTGGAAGAAGTAGAAGGTTGGTGGGTAACTCTGGATTCGTCTAGTTGCTGACTCGACTGTTCAGGAATTGCGGTGTTCTGAACGACAGAGGTTGAGAAGAGCCATACAGGCAAGCCGATTGTCAATCCTGGAAGAGACAATGTGGCCATATGGGGTGCACCAACATCTCCCCAAGAGGAGAAGGGACTAGGATTTCCTCCAAGGGGAATTCCTTGGTTGGTGGGTTCCATTTTCTCAACCTAAGATCAACATAGGAAAGGGTGATGATTATTCCGTTTAAAATAAATTTTAGATGCTTTGACACAACTTTTTTTTTCAATTTTTAAGAGTCGAGAAAAAACACAAGATGACTCTAGTCGCCTTCGATTTTTAATGAGCCTGAAGTGACAAGCGCTCAGATGGACCTTTTCCGTTAAGGAGTTTGAAAAGGAATGAAAGGGACTGCTCTGGAAATCTAGGTAGAGGGATTACCAAACCAATCGCAAAACTGTAGAATACTTTTTACGGTACGGCAATCAATCTTCCCGAATGCTGTGTTCAGTGCATTGCGATCGATAGGGCGGCAGACACGGCTTCTTATGGATAAAATATTAAGCGTATTGTGGTCTCCCAAAATATACTCGACGGTACGTGGGAGCACAAGTCCGTACTGGCACTTATCGTCTCAAAGTGGAGGAATCACCCAACCATCAGTGAGAATAACAGTTACCAGGTTTTACGACGCCGGAATACGTCTCTAGCCTAAACTTCTAAATGTTGTGCGTTAGGTTCCAAAGCGTTGTTAGATTCATTGAATTTATTTTATAGTTGATCTTGTTTATGAAGTTTGCCTTTCAGGTTCACTGTGAGATGTAGATGTGTAATTCCTAAAATTCAATCTAAGATGATAAACAGTCTTTTATCTTCTTTGTGCAATGAAAATCCTAGCTACTAAGGAAAGAGAGACAGTATTCTTTCACAAAGAGCAAAGAGCACAATCTAAATGCATTTTCCTAAATCAAACCAATCAAACAGTCTAAATGCAAATGCACATGCATGTATTTGTTTTCGGCTTTCTTAGTATGTGAATGGAGAAAAGAAAGCTAATGCACAAATCTGAATTACTTTTCAAGCGACAGTTATCAACAAGTTTCTTTTCGAAATCAAAAATGGAGGCAATCACAACATTTTACGATTTAGAAATGAATACTTGCTTTCGACACTAGAAAAATTACAAATTCAGACCAAATACAATAGTAACAGGATAATCGACTATCTACAACATGCAAACTCTTCCCTATGACTGAAAACGACACTTGCGACGCTTTCAAATCAAAGGATGACAGTACGATTACGTTACTTTTGCAAAGGAGAATTGAAAATGACTCAACAAATACACAAAAACATTTACAGTTCTTTCGTACAAAGGAGGCAGAATAACAGCAAGGAAAAGGGGTTTCAAATAGAGATATGCTGATCACAGGCAACAAAATTCATGAATAGAATTGGAAAGAATGAATCACAGGAACCAAAACTGGACAATGCCTAGTCTGATCAGCGCACCTGTAACACAGGGAATTTGAAATGCAGCGCACCTACTACACTCGGGAAGTGCACTGAATTTCAGATTCACAGAACAGTACCTGCGCTGGGCCAGAGACGAGACTTGGCTTGGGTTCCGGGTCACAGTTTGCAGTTCAGTTCATGGGTTTTGGCCGAGCAAATGGTAATCAGTAATGCAACAATCAGGGGTAGATCTAAAGAGGATCTAAGAGCTATCACAAGGGCAATCAGAGAGTTTGTAAATCAGTTGTTTAATTTATAAACAAATCCCGGAGATTGACTGAAGCGGCATTTATCTACTATGCAAATGCAGTTCGAAAGCTACCTGGCTCGACTTCAGGCTCCGTCTGTAAGTTTATAAAATAGACAACAAGGAAGATAAACAAACAAACTAATTCGTCCCCAACGGAGTCGCCATTTTGTTACAGGGAAAAGTGTCTACACAGAACTGCTTATCCCACTAAGGTGTGGTAGCTACCTTAGAAACAAACAAAGTAAAGCTACTTTCGTTTTTCCTTTATGAAGTATAGATGAGAGAAGAACAAAGAAGACCAACCTCTGTCTTGCGCTAATCTCCTAGTTCAATTCCTCTCTCTTGATAGTCTTTCGCTACTTGTTCCCTTGCATGCCCAGCTTCACAAAGTACCTGTAAGATCACAGTAGCATAGCACTATACAAGAACATGGATCTATAATCATAAACAATCTAGGATCAGATGTAAATTGACCATACAAATGCAGCAAACATGAATGACACAAGAGTATGGAGGAAAACTTGAATAGCTTTTATTGATAAACAAGAAAGAGCCAAGGGGAGTTACAACTAGTTGTTCTGACCCAGCATCATCCTCTTAGCAAGGAAGCCCCTCTTCACCTCATAGAAAGCTTAGATCACCCAACAATCTGATGTTGTCTCAAGAAACCAACAGCAATTCCTTACAATATGAAAAATTCCAGCCTCTGGATCTCTGGGATGAGGGATCCATATATAGATATCTGTAAGGGAGATGAGTCAGCTTGTGATTTGATTAGTGTCTTCCCTCTGATAGTTCTTGCTTCCACTTGGAGATTGATGATCTCTTACTCATCCTTGGTCGAATTCAGAGAGGCAAGTGTCATAGGAGAAGTTTCTGGAAGTTTCCATGCCTCTCCACCTTGCGGAATGACACTGCCATTTGTCACTTGTCGCCCATCACACCCCATAGAAGGGCTTTTTGAAATGCAACGCACCCACACAGTGTGTTTAGGTGAGATGCAATGTACTTTGCCTATGGAGCAGCTGAAATGATCCTGTTTTGACCAGTTCTGAGCAGTTTTTCATGGAGAACTTCTGGGAGAAGTTGTAATCAATTGACCTTGTTCCTTTAGGGGTTAGAATAACACTTTTAGGGACTTAGGAGCCCTTGGTTTATGGACATTTCATGCCTGGGGTTGTAGTGCCCAAAAATGTCTATAACGCTCTGCTCCATAAACCTTGGTCCATTTGGCTAGGTGATCGCGTAGGTCATTCCTTCCATCATATTTCTCTGTTAGCCACACTTGTGGGTGACCAAACCGCAATCTCATCATCTTTTTGTATATGTGCCAATCATCAAAATTGTCCTTGTGCGTACCCCACCATCTCGCAGGTGTAGCGCGCAGCGTTGAATCCAAGGCCTGGAAATGATGATTCTCTGACACTTCCCTTTCAAATGCATCCAAAAATCTATCAAAATTAGTTAAACCATCATAATAGGGCAAATTCCTTACCTCAGATGACACACAATGCAGCGACTTGGTCATCATATTATAGCACAACGTAGATACTTCATGTAGCCGGTTTTGTCAGTGTCCCAACTCCTCATCTGAATTTGAAGTGCAGGAGCTTTCGCGGTCCCATGCAATACATCTGTCCGATGTCAAATTCAGTCAATCCTGATCTCGCGTCATTATCTTATAAATCTGGTCCAAATCATCATCGCTTTCATAATCCCAGACTGGTTCAGTATAGCGCAGTGCTTCTACAGGGTCAAAGGGCACTACTATGCAGAGAAATTTCTTTCAAATATCATCTTCCACTTCTTCAAATTGATTACCCCATTCATGTTAATGGTCGAGTCAATCCTAAGGAGCGTAGGGTAGGGATTTTTGTCATCCATAATCTCTATCACTTCAAAATCAGCTAATGTGCTCATGCCCTCAATATCAACTGTCACTCCCTGCAATCTCCCTATGGGGATGATTTTCTACTGATTTTCCATTCTTAACTGAATCGGAGACCACTGTAGTGCAGGTCTCCCCATCCTCTCCCAGGTATTTTTAGGCAAGACATTCGCATCTGACCCCAGATCCAAAATTACTCGATCCATCTCATATTCTCCTATCTGTGCAATGAGCCTCATTTCACACCTTCTTCTTGCCTTATGCTTACCAATCTTCCTGACTACACGTGGTCCATTGGGAGTGTTTTCTTTCCTGGCACACTTATTTATCAGTTCCTAAATTCCTTTCATAGCTTTGCTGTCGCACAGAAGCTTCATACAACTCTCTAAGAAAGTAGTAAGCATGGAGGGGTACATCTCTTCAGCTGGCTTGTCCTGACTTCCTGAGGTAGAGGCCTCAGTGAAGCTTTTCTTTTCTTCCATAAATGTTTCCTGTGCATGCTTCAGATCAAACTTGACCTCCTTTTCTAGAGCTTTGCGGACCCATTCACTTTCTTCAGGTTGCTTCCCCTTACCTTCGCCAGTTGTCATCCCACTCTGCAGCACAATATTTACCTTGGGATCCTCTTCACGAGGCTCAGCCCTCATCATTTGTAGGCTCTGAGTCGGCTGTGGGGGCTGCACCCACTTTTCATGTATCTTAGATAGCAATACCTGGAAATCTTCAGTGCCATGGTCAAATTGAGTATAATAGCGGCATAACAGATGCGTCGGATTAGGGCAGTCCCGCGCGTAGTGTCCCGGTCCTCCACAGTTGTAACAAATGACCTGTCCTGGATCTCTACTAGGTCCTCCTCCACCTCGACCTCGTCTGTGCCCCTAGTATTTGCCTCGTGCTCCCCCAGCACCTTGGTTCGGAGGCCGGGTTTCTACTTGCACCCTAATGGCGGGTGTTCTATCCATCATTAACTAGTAACTACAGAAATTGTGCTCATCATGACCCATCGATTGACAGAAGTTGCGGAAGAGTTGTTGCGATGTCTATACGAATTTCTGCAGCAAATAGCAATTGTCTATCGCATGTTTTCCACCAACCTAACAGATAGCACACCATAGTACAGGGCTTATACTTGACCCTACTGGAGCTTCTGGCCTCAGAGGCATTGGTCCCCCTGCTGCAACATAATTTGCGAAGACTGGATAGTGATCTTTGTCATGCCCTTGACCTTTGCATTTCAGGAACCAAACTTCTTCACGTACCTCTGGTCGAGTTGTTCTATCTTTCTTCAGACTCTGTATTTCTAGGAAAAGGTTCTGCAACTACCACTAAATCTGTTGAACCCCCAGGTTAGCATCTTGCATCAATGTCTCACACAATCTCATCGTAATTTCTAGGGCTTCTGCCTGGGTCCCAATCTTTTATTGTGATAGCGCAACCCTTAACTGAGGCAGAAGCGAGGCCACAAACCATTCACAGTGCTTCCCATCTTTCAAATTCATGTTAGCTTCACAGATTGTACACTTCAATCTCTGATCCAGATCCCAGGGAGTCTCTCCAGGCTTCATCATGATCTCTTTGAATCGCACAATCGATTGCGCTTCAAACTTAGGTCTACTAAATTCCTTATTCAGCGCGGTCTAGATAACTGCCAATGCAAACGTTGGGTTATCGGTGCAATACTTAATGTACCACGTTATCGCACGATCCTCCAAAGCCATGACCAACGTTTGTTTCTTCATTTTATCATCTGTGATACCTTGAGCTTCCCATACAACCTTCGTGATGAACCAAAACTAGTCTGGATCCTCATTTCCCGAGCCCTTGAACAACAGGTAGCTTTAATGAGTTCGCCATGTTGAACGGTGGCGGAGGTGGCGGTGGTGTAGGTGAAGGTGTATGCAATGGAGGTGGAGATGGAGGTAGTGTGGGTGGATGGGGTATTCACGGGAACCCTTGCTTTATCAACTGAACAGTGCTTTGTGGAGAAGCCTATGTTGCTTCCTCGTCGTCACTGAAAGGAGGTTCAATTAGCGGGCTATATTCAGGGCCTGTTTTCCCTCTGTTTCTGAAGGTATTTCCACTTCGCGTAGCCCCAAACATCAAGGTAGCTGCATAACCCGCATTTCACCCAAGAGAATCTTAATCCAGGTATTTAAAGACTTTAAATACTTACCTCGTGGCCCCTTGAAGAAGCGGCACTATGCTTCGTTGTAATTGAATGAGGTATCGACCGCGAACTCTGTTATGACCAAGCTTCTGCATCGTGAGATGGTAGTGATGTCATTTTATACCCTAATCCTTCCTTCGCGCAGAGCGATAAGATTTTTAAGTTTTATCGATATACTTCTCTTATTCGGCTTCGAGACCTTTGTGAAGTTCTCTGATCATCCTTCCCGTACCCTAAATAGGTGAGTTAGACACTTACGTGCCTCTGTGATTACTCTTACCGCTGTATTTACCTAGATTAGCTTAAGTAGTGGATAACTTCGACATGCATTATGATTATCTTCGCGTAAACAAATATTATTACTTGTGTTCATATAACAAAGTAAAACACATAGATTCTCGCATCAATAAATCATTAAATCATAAACCCAGTATTCAACATAACATAATCGCATGCATTCATAATAGAAGTAAAATAGCTCATACATAGGTATTTCCAGAGTAATTATCTTTATTTATGTTCAGATCTTTTTTATAGACTCTAACTACCCTGCGCACACAGCTGCAGGTACACAGGTATTTCCAGAATAATTATCTTTATCGAGGTTCAGATCTTTTTTACAAACTCTAACTACCATATGCACACAGTTGCAGGGGTTAGCGCACTCAGGTTCGGACTTCTATCCTAGACCTCTGCGCACTCAGCTGTAGAGCCTCTGGCCTATGTTAAGACTCTTCACTCTTAGCTCTCACAGACCCATTACATTCATCAACATCAACTATCAACTAAAGAATGCCTTAGACTCTTCTAAGACTTCCCTTTTTATACAATCCCATGGTTCGTGGACCAAGGTTGGATCTCATAAAGCTGACACAAGTTACCTAAACTAAGGGCGGAAACTCTTGATGATTCTTTACATCTTCATGCTCCGCAACCACAAAATGTGGAGACTTTAAATTCCTTATACAAAACTTGGGCCTTTAACCCCAAAATTAGACCCTAGGGGACCCGTTCCCAACACATGGTATGTGGTTGGTATGGTCATGTATGATAGCTAGATAATAGTTGAAATGATGTTTATGTACTAATATGATTATGATTTATATGTATTGTGCTAATCTGGTTGATCTTGCAGATGATATATCCTCCCCTAAACAATACTGAGATATGTTGATTATGTTATGTTTTGGTTTAAGCTAACATGGTATACTTGCAGGAAGAATATCAAATATGACTAGCAAGATGGTAGACTGTAGTTCACGAGACTCTCCTTATGGAACAGATGAGCAACATGGTGTTGGGAACTCTTCTAACACATGAGAAACAAGCAGAAGTTAATCCAGTAATCCTTCATATTTTGTCAAAATTGCAGAGACAGGGACCACTTAGGATCAACCATGGGTAGGAGGATAGGACTAATGGGGCATATGGAAGTAGATCTCATGGTGAGCACAGGTCAGATAGGGAAGACATGATACTAGATGGCACATTCTTGGATACTCCGGATAGGAGAGGTGATGGAGACAGGTTCTATTCTAGTTCTCGTTTTGACAGGTACCATGGTTATCATCATTATCACGCTTACAGGAGGAGTGATAAGGGATATTTTCTAGATGAGTTCAAGAAAGCAAAGCCACCTACCTTCGATGGAGATTTGAAGAAGTTGGAGGATGCAGAGGGATGGTTACTTGGGATGAAGAAGTTCTTTGAGCTGCATGATTACACAAAGAATATGAAGGCCAGAATAGTTGACTGGTTGTATCTTCACAGGACTAAGGTGGATTGTTATGACAAATCTATTGAGTGCTTGGGTGACAATGGAGAACAGAGAATATTGTAGGGTAAGACGAAGGAAACATTAGTTAGGATGGTGATAGTTATGCAAGCAAATCATAGTCGTAGAAAAGGGTGTGTATCATTTGCAATGCATATTTCTAGTGATAAAGGTAAGGATGTTGAGGTTGTAGGAGTTATGAACATGTACCAAATCTTGTAGCAATTTCAAGATGTGTTTCTAGAAGATATTTAAAATTTGTTTCCTCACAGAAAAGTGGACTTCTCCACTGAGTTGGTACCAGGGGCAACACCAACATCAAAGGCACCATACAGGATGAGCACACCAAAGTTAGTAGAGTTGAAGTTACAATTGAAGGAAATACTTGACAAGGGATACATCAGGCTATGTGTATCACCTTGGGGTGCACCGATGTTGTTTTTCAAGAAGAAGGATGCTACTCTCAGTCTATGTAGTGATTATAGGAACTTGAACAAGGTGACCATCAAGAATAGGTACCCATTTCCAAGGATTGATGACTTATTTGACTAGTTGAAGGGAGCATTAGTGTTCTCGAAGATTGATCTGAGATCATGATATCATCAGGTATGCATCAAAGAAGAGGACATCTACAAGAATGCTTTCAGGGATAGGTATGCGAATTATGAGTGTGTTGTAGTTCCATTTGGTTTGACTAATGCTCCAACTAATTTTATGTGCTTGATCAATAGTGTGTTGCATCCTTATCTAGAAAAGTTTGTTATTGTATTCATTGAAGATATATTAATATATTCTAAGAATGTGGAAGAACATATCGAACATTTAGCAGCAGTATTGAGATTGCTAAGAGAGCATCAGTTGTATGCCAGGATTAGCAAATGCAGTTTCTTTCAAACAGAGGTACATTATTTGGGGAATGTGGTTTCCAAGGAAGGCATAGCAGTAGATCCAGAGAAGATAAGAGCTATCAAGGAGTGGGCAGTTCCTAGAAATGTGAATGAGATAAGATCATTCATGGGGCTGGTAGGCTCTTACAGGAGGTTCATTGGGAACTTCTCTTGGATTGCATATCATATTACGTCATTATAGAGGCAAGGTAAGAAATTTAAATGGACGGAGGAATGTGCAGCCAGTTTTGAGAAATTGAAGAAGTTGTTGACAAATGCTTCAATTCTAAAGATTGCAAATTCAAACAAAGAGTTTATGGTTTGTAAAGATTATTAGAAGAGAGGACTTGGGAGATTCCTTATGTAGGAAGGATGGGTAGTATGCTATGAATCAAGGAAATTGTATGAGCACGAGCAGAATTATCCGACACATGATCTTGAGTTGCCAGTGATTATTCATGCTTTGAAGATGTGGAGACACTATCTATTTGACCAACTGAATCTGAATGCCAGGTAAGCTAGATGGTTGGCCATGATCAATGAGTTTGACTTTGAGATCGGGTACATCAAGGGGAAAGAGAACAGGGTTATATACACTCTTACTAGGAGATCGCAAGTAAATCACATAGAAGCTATGAGTTCATACAGGAAATATCTAGAGGATCAGATTTTGTTGGCAGGACAGCAAGATGGTAGGTACATGGAGCTTAGACATAGGTTACAACAGGGTACAGGCGATCAGGATGTGGACTATCATCTCATAATGGATGGTTTGGTCAGATTTAGGGATAGGATCTATGTGCCGAATGACACTAAGCTCAAGAAGACTGTTTTGCAAGAATTTCATGCAAAATTGTATTCAGGTCGCCCAGGATACCATAAGACATTGACATCAGTGAAGAAGTTTTATTATTGGTTGAATTTGAAGAAGGAAGTGGCAGAGTTTGTGGTTAGATGCTTAGATTGTCAACAGAAAAAAGCATAATGTAAGCATCCAGGTGGATTACTACAGCCAATCCCGATTCTGGAGTGGAAATGGGAGGTCATTTCTATGGACTTCATCACAGGTTTTCCAAGGACATCTAGACAACATGATTCAATCATGGTTGTAGTGGAAAAGTTGAAAAAGGTTGCATACTTCATTCCAATGAAGTATACCTATTCAGCGAATGATGTAGTACAGGTCTTCTTCAAAGATGTAATGAGGCTGCATGGTGTTTCAAGGAAGGTTGTGTCAAACAGGGATGCTAAGTTCACTTCTAGATTCTGGAAGGAGTTTTTTGCAAGTTTGGGGAAAAAGTTAGCCATTAGCACAATTTATCATTTGTGAATAGATGGACAGACAAAGAGGTTCAATAGGATATTGGAGGACATGTTGAGGATGTATCTGATGCATTAGCAGAGGAGATGGGGAGGAGTACCTTATATTTGTTGAGTTTTCTTACAATAATGGTTATCAAGATTCACTAAGGATGAGTTTGTTCGAGGCACTACATGGGAAGAGTTGTAATACTCCCATAAGTTGGAGTGATCCCCTAAACAACGTATTGATTGGACCAGACATTTTGGAAGAGATAGGACAAGAAATCCAAGTAATCAATAAGAAATTGAAGGTAGCACATGACAGATATAAAATTTATGCAGAGCGGAATAGGATGTTTAAGGAGTTTCAAGTTGGGGAACATGTGTACTTGCACATCAAACCCAAGAAGATCTCCTTGAGGATTAGATCATGTGCCAAGATGGCACCTCGATTTTGTGGACCTTTCAAGATTATTGAAAGGATTGAACTAGTAGCCTATCGAAGCACTACCTCCGACAGTGAAATTCCATGAAATTTTCCATGTGTCATTGCTTAAGAAGTATGTTAAAGTTGTTGATCATGTGATTGACTGGTTTGTATTGCAGGTGGAGCCATATGGAGAATTCCAGTTGGAACTTCAGTGTATATTGTAGAAAAATATTCTCATGCTCTGGACTAAGCAATCAAGCAGGTTAAGGTGCAGTGGAAACACTTTGGGTATGATGAAGCTACATGGGAGATGGCAAGTGAGATGCAGGCTATGTATCCTTCTCTATTCTCTAGTTGAGTGAATGTTTTGGCATATATTTTGGTGTGGTTTTTTGGTATATGTATATGTGTATATATTTATATGGATGTAAATATCGCCATGAGTTG
Source organism: Pinus tabuliformis (assembly GCA_031772625.1). Classification (NCBI taxonomy): domain Eukaryota; kingdom Viridiplantae; phylum Streptophyta; class Pinopsida; order Pinales; family Pinaceae; genus Pinus; species Pinus tabuliformis. The sequence continues at coordinate 952,734,546 of CM062819.1, forward strand.
TGTTATAAACATCTAATAAGTGGTATGGGTGTCATGTCATTATGCCTATCATGTTGTTATTTTGTCATGTTGGTTTGTTTCTCAACAGGTTGATCATTGTAAATGCTGCATCGAGCTAATTTATAAAGCTCTGTGGGCAATATGTTTTTCTTTTCAACAATCTTATTGGTTGTAGGTGTCATTGAACACCGAGGATAGTGTTCCCCTAAGGGGGAGGGTTCTATAACAACCCTGGTCAAAATTCCATGTAATAAAGTTAATAAAGGCAAAATAATAATCAAGGTCATGGGACACTTATTCCAAGATGAATGTTTGGCAATACATCCTAGTGTGGGTGTTCACTTGGTTTATTATGGCTAAGGAAATTGGCAAAGGAAAAGGATTTGGATAGGCTTGAGGCATTATTTGGCATTTTATTTATGAAAATAGTGGAAATTAGGAGAAAAGGAAGGTGAAAGGTCACAAGTTGCATGTGATGAGAAAAATGAAGAAAATAGAGGCCTCGTTAATAAAAAGGCTTATGAGGATCATTTCACAACCTTTTGCCAGTTTAACCTTTTGTCAGTTCAGTTTTGGAGCTCTCTCTCTACTCTCTTTTTCTCATACTCTTAGACACTTAGAGTATTCTTATAACACTCTAGCATTGGAGGAAAGTGTTGGAAATAATACTGAGAGGGGGGGTGAATCAGTATTATCAGATCAATAAAACTTTTCAAATTTCATGCTCAGAAACATATACGCTACTTCAGCCACTGTGTCTAAAGCAACTAGCGTATATCCAGAAATCTTATGATTCAGTTAGCTTATGCATCAGAACATTATTAACCACATTGACAGTAAACAGGTGCAGTATAACAGAACAGATCATCACATAAAAGCCACACACATGAAAACCATGATATAAGGTGGAAACCCAATGTGGGTGAAAACCACCTGCTGCAATTCGTCTCTTTCTTCTTTAATAAGAAACTTCTTTTACAATGTACTGGTGCAGTCCTTTACCAGTACGCAGGCTACAACCTGCAGAGGGCTACAACCCTCTCTCGTTTTCCAACTACTTCTGGAAGGGAGCTACAACCCCCTCAGCTCTTGTACTAGCCGATCCATTTACTAGTACGTAGGTGTTGACCCTACAGAAGGCTACAACCTTCTTTCCTACAGGGACCACGTTTCATCAATTTTCAGACTCGATCCATGAGTACAAAACAAACACTACTGCAATACAATCATCAACTTATACTTGCATCATAATTCTCTAGATCACCCAATACTGAATCACTGAAACCCTGTCATCAAGAACACAGAACACAAACCAGAGCCCAGAACTCTGCAACAACCACCAGAATCAACAGCAACCTGAAATATCAAATCTTAGTATGCATACGCTACTTCGTTATACCAAAACCGCGTGTATACGCGCTTTCTCCAAAGGCAACCCGCGTGCAGATCTAGAAATAATTACTTATACCTTCGCTGTCAGATCCGACACTTGCCAAGCGTCCCGAACAGATAACCAGCAATACCAGATCTTCTCACTTCATCAGACACACCTTGCTTGCACCTCTTTGCCTAATGATCTTCTCCTTATATAGCCTTAGGCCCTTCACAATACCACGGTCCAAAACCATAGTAACACAATACCATCAACTTCAAAACTAAGGATCGACACGACCGTCGAGACACCATGGTCCAAAACCATAGGCACAACTTCCAAGGACTAACCGCCACAGACCAAAGGTACGTTTTCACATGCACGCGCTTTTACTGAAGCCAACCTGCGTGTATATGCTGATTTTCCTTAATGAACCTGCGTATATCTCTTTCTTGTCCTGCTGTACTAAGATCTGTCCTCTGATTAAGTTGCCATCACTTGTACCTGCTTCTGAGTGAGTTGCCATCAAGGACAACACTTGTATCATAATGCCAACAATCTCCCCCTTTGGACTTGATGGCAACCACCACACCAAGTCACTCTCCCCCTTTGACATCAAGGGCAAAGGGCGGACCAAGATATTCTCTTCTTTGGTATACCTTCTGCTGTCCATACTCCCCCTGAGTACATGCTGAAGTTTCTGATTTGGCTCCCCTTTGTATATGCCAAGTTGTATCAAACCATCCATGCTCCCCCTGAGCAGACGCAGGTTCTAAGATCAGCAATAACTATCATTTATCATAAATGATCTGTACCATACGCATAAGCCTGCAGTACCAAACAACAAGATGTATCATTTAGTTTCATCAGCAACTTCTAACCATAATGCCAACAATGAATTATTTGAAGTATATGCTCCCCCTGAGCGTGAGCCAACCATGACTGAACCATTTCCTGAGTCTGTTCTGCTGCCCTTTATGCTCCCCCTGAGCCTGAGCCAACCATGACTGAACCATTTCATGGGTCTGTTCTGCTGCCCTTTCTACATATACGCGACTTTGCAGCCTGTAACTCGCGTATATACGCGACTTGTCTTCATTATATCAGCGTATGCAAGATGGAATACTGAAATTCATCACTTTCAGATTCCCCTGTGTCTGTTATGTCAGCTGACTGAGTTATGCCACACCTTTCTGTCTCTGTCTTCTTCAATTCCTGGAACTGTGATGATGTATGGTCCTCTTGTTTTGAATTTTGAAATCTGCTCCTGCATTCCCTTGCTTTATGCCCATATTTGTTGCATGTATAACATCTTACATATTTCATGTTCCTTCTATCGCAATCAATTGCTTTGTGTCCATATGCATTGCAGGCAAAGCAATATCCTCTAAAATACCTGGGATGTGATGATCTTTTGTAATGGTCTTGAACCATTCTACTTCTACATCTGGCTGTAACATGTCCAAGATTATGACATACATAACATTCAACATTATTCAGAGGAGGAAATAATCGTCTATCACTTCCATAGTTAGGAGTAAAGGATCTTCCTTGAGGAATTTCTTTCCTTGGTTGTTCCTTGTTCAGCATTTCAGATTTCTCATTAGAGTTTCTTGCCTCACCTTGTGAACTAGATTCACCTTCAACATATTCATGAAAACCAAGACCAGTTTTGATAGCAGGAGACCTTTGACTATTAAGAATATCGTCCAAGACTTTAGTACTATCTTGAAATCGTAAAAGCTTATCCTTTTCTTCTAATTTACCTTTCAAGATATTTACCTCAACTTGATGTTGTTCTTCCTTTTCCAGATACTGATTCCTTAGGTCGTCTTCAGCTTTTCTTCCTTCTTCCACTTGTCGCTTTAGTTTGATCACTTCATGTTCTTGATCTTCAAGAGCTTCTTTGTTCTGTTCTCTTGATTTTTTAAGATCTTCTTTTAGAGAGAGGATCTTTGATTCAAGTCTCTGAATAGTTATGCTCTGATCCTTTACTATATCCTGCAATTGCTCCCTTACCCTGGTTTCTGTCTCCAATTGTTCATTTAATTTGGTAACTTCTTCAGTTTCTGCATTCTTATGTTCATGTGCCATGAGACTTCTAATATCTTCACTATTGTTGGATGAAGCATTCTTCTTTTCATGTGCCATGAGACTTCTAATATCTTCACTATCATTGAATGAACTTTTAATATGGGTATAATAGCTTCTACCATCTTCTTCAGATATCTTTCCTTTGTTATGAGGGCATCTAGCAGCATAGTGACCAACTCTACCACATAGAAAACATTTGAAAGGTAGCTTACCTTTGAACCGTCCAGTTCCCCGTTCAAGATTCTTGACAAAATTTACCTCATCTTCTTCCTCTGACGCTTCGAATGCGGCTTCTGATGGTACCTCTTGTCGCATTTCAAAAGCAGTTAAGATCCCGTGAAGCTGTGACATGGTGATTTTCTGCACATTCTCCTTTTCTTCTATGGCAGATACTTTAGAATCAAATTTAGCAGACAGAGATCTCAAAACCTTTTCAACTAAGACAACTTCCTCAAATTCTTCACCCAGATCCCTCATACAATTTACAATCTCATCCATACGCAGGAAATAATTAGCTATGCTTTCATTACTATGCATCTTAAGAGTTTCATACCGGATTCTGAGAGTTTGAAGCTTTGCTCTTTTTACCTGATCATCTCCTTCGTAGCTTGTAACGATTTTGTCCCATATTTCCTTAGCTGATTTGAAATGCATGATCTTCATAAATTCTGATTGTGTCAAACTACTCAATAGGACAGTAACAGCTTTGGCATTGAGCTCATATTGCTTTTTCTCTGTTGGATCTGTAGGAGTTGCTGATGGGAATTTGTATCCTCCTTCTACGATTCCCCAAACTTCTGCTCCAAGTGATTGTAGATATGCAGTGGTTCTTATCTTCCAGTGGGTAAAATTGTTCCCGTCAAAGACTGGTGGCCTAATGTGTGCCTCTCTTTCTGGATTAGCCATTCTGATGGATCTTTTCCTTCAAGCGATCAAGCTTCCTCTGAAGAACCTGCTTTGATACCAATTGTTGGAAATAATACTGAGAGGGGGGGTGAATCAGTATTATCAGATCAATAAAACTTTTCAAATTTCATGCTCAGAAACATATACGCTACTTCAGCCACTGTGTCTAAAGCAACTAGCGTATATCCAGAAATCTTATGATTCAGTTAGCTTATGCATCAGAACATTATTAACCACATTGACAGTAAACAGGTGCAGTATAACAGAACAGATCATCACATAAAAGCCACACACATGAACACCATGATATAAGGTGGAAACCCAATGTGGGTGAAAACCACCTGCTGCAATTCGTCTCTTTCTTCTTTAATAAGAAACTTCTTATACAATGTACTGGTGCAGTCCTTTACCAGTACGCAGGCTACAACCTGCAGAGGGCTACAACCCTCTCTCGTTTTCCAACTACTTCTGGAAGGGAGCTACAACCCCCTCAGCTCTTGTACTAGCCGATCCATTTACTAGTACGTAGGTGCTGACCCTACAGAAGGCTACAACCTTCTTTCCTACAGGGACCACGTTTCATCAATTTTCAGACTGGATCCATGAGTACAAAACAAACACTACTACAATACAATCATCAACTTATACTTGCATCATAATTCTCTAGATCACCCAATACTGAATCACTGAAACCCTGTCATCAAGAACATAGAACACAAACCAGAGCCCAGAACTCTGCAACAACCACCAGAATCAACAGCAACCTGAAATATCAAATCTTATTATGCATACGCTACTTCGCTATACCAAAACCGTGTGTATACGTGCTTTCTCCAAAGGCAACCCGCGTGCAGATCTAGAAATAATTACTTATACCTTCGCTGTCAGATCCGACCCTTGCTAAGCATCCCGAACAGATAACCAGCAATACCAGATCTTCTCACTTCGTCAGACACACCTTGCTTGCACCTCTTTGCCTAATGATCTTCTCCTTATATAGCCTTAGGCCCTTCACAATACCACGGTCCAAAACCATAGGCACAACTTCCAAGGACTAACCGCCACAGACCAAAGGTACGTTTTCACATGTACACGCTTTTACTGAAGCCAACCTGCGTGTATACGCTGATTTTCCTTAATGAACCTGCGTATATCTCTTTCTTGTCCTGCTGTACTAAGATCTGTCCTCTGATTAAGTTGCCATCACTTGTACCTGCTTCTGAGTGAGTTGCCATCAAGGACAACACTTGTATCATAATGCCAACAGAAAGAAGGCAAAGGAAGGACAATAAAGAAAGTGGAAGCAAAACATCAAGCAAGGAAGAGCAGGATCAAGAGGCTACAGGGGGATTGCTTTCATAGAGTTGCATGTATGATTTCCTTGCTATTTTTGGTATGCATGGTACATGCATGCATGTTTTTGGTTCATTTGCTATCTTTGGCATGGGTTTTCCAGGTGTGACAGTGGTATTCAACCTTGCCTTTCCATTTATGGATAACCATGGTGTGATGGGTTTCTCTTGTTTGGTTGAGCTGGATTGTTGTATAGATTCAAAGCTGAGTGGGGTGGTCTTAGGATTAATCACAACGCCTAGGAATCCCAGGGTGGGATATATGATAAAGCCCGATTGTGATTACCCTTGATTGGGCCTAGGAATCCCTTAAACGGTAATGGTATAATACACGGTAATTCTCAGGGGGTGGTGACTTCGTTGGAATAGTAATCCCTTTACCGGTAATGGTGGGATACATGGTAAAGCCGAGCGGTCGAGACAGACAAATTCCTCGCGGTTTAGGTGGAGAGATCTGTAGGTATCCATGCTTGTTGAGGGCCTAGTGATCCGATGGGATTGCGGTAAAGCCTAGTTGTATTGATGAGGGTTTCGGGCCTAGGAATCCCTTGTTGGGATATATGGTAAAGCCTAAGGAAGCCCTGGTTGGTTTTCTTGTGAGTCCCACATTCATGCTTGGAATATGGCACGGGGTGATTAGTTGGAAGAAAAATTTGGTTCAGCCCGATCAATGGTCAGGTGGTTCATGGAAGTCCATGACTTAGTTTGCTCATGCATTCATTAATTATATCTCCTTCTCCTTTGGTATTCTATGTGTAAATTTACTTGTTAGTATGTGGTTTTATGGTTGTTATATCCTTGTTATTTATGCTGGTTATATGTTGGTTATAATCATGGTTTATGACAGACTTTGGTTTTGGATCTCATCATAATTTGATTAATATATGAAATGTGAATGAATATATGACCTAATATATGATAATGTGGCTATTGTGATAAGGCGTCCATGTTTACTTACGATTCTTAGATATGCTTGAGACCCCTATGCTCAGATTTGTTGTGTGACCTGTGGATTTGATATTTGTGATATGTTTGATGAAATGCCTATCATGGCTAGTAGGGGTCAGATCAATTCCTTGTACCAGTCTTTGCATTAGTAGATTTAATTCGTTGTTATTTATCATTTCTTGAAGTTTCATGAAGTTTTGGGCATTGGCCTAAGTCATGGCCCTGAAAAAGTGGCACAGTATATGGGGTCGCTGGCATAGAACTACCTAAAAAAGGGAAAATTTGCATGCATACCTTGCTATGGGAGTGACTGGAGGATCTTAATCACATGCATGGCTGGTCATGGGACTGACCAGGGGTCTAGCTCAGCAAAATTACAAGTTGTATCATGGGTTAGGCACCTGGAACGGTTGGTTGTCTCCTGAAGGTTTTATAGCTCTTGAGGAGGGTTAGATTGCTCTTGTTTTGTCAGTTCCACTTCCTTAAATGCACATGGAGAGTTGAATCACATCATTGTCGCCTCTCTTTGTATGTTTACCCCAATGGACTGGTTAACTTGGGTAAATATGGGAGGAGGGTGTTACAATATCCTCCAGGACATAATATTGTCATTATGAGTTTTTGGAGGTAACATTTGGAGAGTTTGTGGAGATACCATTTGGACTTACCAGTGCACTAGTCACATTCATGTGCCTTAAGAAAAATGTCTTCAAATAGTATTTGGATAAGTTTATACAAGTTTTTATCAATGGTATCCTTATTTATTCAAAATCTAAAGAAGAATGCAGGATCATGTCGAAATGGTTTGACAAAAATTAAGATAACATCAATTGTATGCAAAGTGCATTAATTGTGAATTTTATAGAATAAAAATCCATTACTTCGAATACTTGATTTCAAAAGAAGGAATAACAAACAATATAGAAAATATCAAGGCCATAATGATTTAGACTATTCTTAAAAATGTGAAAAATGTGAGACCATATCCTTGTAGATTATTATACAAGGTTCATTGAAGTATTCTCCAAGTTGGCTTACCCAATAAATTCATTGCGAAAGAAAGGTATACATTTTGTGTGTTGTCAATAATGTGAAGAATGTTACAATTGTTGTAATAATTTCTTACTATTGCACCAACTTTAAAAATTATAGACCCAAATAAAGATTTTGTGGTGCTTACATATGATAGCATGTAAAGGACTTTGTGAGGTCCTTATACAAGACAAGTATGTGTTGATTTATGCATCTAGGTAACTAAGAGAGCATGAAAGGAATTATATCACTCATAACCTATAACTTGCAACTATAATCTAATGAGCCTCAGTATTGCAACAAGAATGTTGCAACTCCCAATACCAACTTTAATTATTAACCTGGGATTCGTACAAACTTAATAGGTTATGTGCAACATACAATGTGTCCTTCCTTTGTTGCCATGATGTAATGGAGTACATGTAATGAAATCAAATCCTAAACTAATTGCAGAAAATGAAATGCTCGAAATGGAAACCTTAACCTATTGCAAGAAAGAAAATACAAGGAAAGAAACATATTCTAATTGCATAAAGTAAAGATCATGAACTAAATTTCAACCATTACATTTCAAAGAGTTTAGATCCATTAATAGAGTTCATTGGATGTGGCAATCAAGAAAATCATCATTGTATTATCTATTTCATAAATTTGTCCATTAGCCCAAATCACTGAAATGTTTTGCATGGGTAAATAGCCAAGTCCTAAGTGGTCTTTAGTCTTCCCTCATCATTGATTTAGAGCCTAGGGGTCTTGATTCAACCATAAGGGACAATAAACAAGCCTCTTGAGTGAATATGGGCAAGTATATACATGTTGGAATGCTGCAATAGGAGATCTTGTAGTTACTACAAGAAACTGCATATTTACTACAGGGAAACTATAATTCATTGAATGACCAAGAAAATCAAATCCAAATTGGATGGGATAAATTTTTTTATTGAATAGGATGTCTTAGGTATCCATTCCAAGTGGAATCACTCAAAAAGGCCTCTCTTAACCCATGCTACAAAATAGCAAAAAATTACTAGTCTAAAATCTAGAAATTCGAGAACTAGTCAGCTAGTAAATCTATCAGATGCATAACCTAATCAAGTGCAAATGCAATGGGGTAATTTTTTTTATTAACTAGATTTTGTTGTGATCTAATTCAAGTGGAATCAACTCTATTGAATCTCGCTAGAATTCTCTAAAAAATAGCAAAAATTTACTATTATTTGCCACAAAGGACTTCTAGAAATCTAGATTTGGGAATAAGCAAACTAATCCAAGTAACTCAATGATTACTATGACCTTCCAAAGTTGTTCCAATGATGAAATGATGCTTTTGATATTGAAAAATAACTTACTTCATCCATTTAACCCAATCCTACAACAAGAAATCATTAATACTAAATACAGAAATAGAAAAAAGACAAGAACAAGAAATTCATGTGAATAAGAAGTGAAAAGAAGAAAAGTAAATGATACAAAATGGCTCTAAGACTCCTAGGATGGTGGAGCCCAAGGAAACTCAAAGTCCCATGAAGGAGACCAAAATTTATAAGTTGAACATGACACCAATCTTCATTATTTCCATCAATACAATTACATCCCTGCAAGAAATGAAAGTGGAGCTGCAAAAATATGATTTCTCCCCTCGAGAAGACTAATAAAAATCAACCCCTAAAAGCAAATTTTACTTCGACTTATACAAAATTATTAGGAAGCATTCCCCATGAAAGGAGGAAGATTTCCCCACCAAAATCCCTTAATTAGTGGATCTGGTTCTCAATACTAGGAATATGCATTAAATGACAGAGAACACATTCCTAGATTTTCTCAATCAATGGAGCTCCAAAATCTGTGCAATTATTTCATAATATCTTATTGATTTATTATTTAATATTGATCTTCTTGTAGTAGGGAGCAAGTCCCTAAATTATCGCCTCCTCCAAATCTTCATAATCTTCCCAATATTCTCATAATATTCCACAAAAATAAATAATATTAGGCACAAATATGCAATTATCCATAAACCTTCCTAATGAACATATTGAAGTTAAAAATACATTATCTGTTGCAAAAAGGGAGGTTTAATGTGCTTAAGGATGCTCAGATGGGCCTTAATTTATGTCTAATTTAGAGGCCCATCATACCCCCTTGCTAAAAGTGTTGCTTATCCTCTAAGCAACTTAGTGACCTCATTGTGCCTCATTCATGGCCTTGGTGGCCTCTCTCTTGTGTATTTCTCAGTCCTTTATCTTAAGAATCTTGGTTGTAAGTTCTGCAAAGACAAGCACAAAAATGTAGTTGTTATTTTCATGATTTTTAAAAAGTATTTCAAGCAAAAAAAACATAACTTTCCTCTTTGCAAGTGAACTTTGTTGGCTTGTAGATCCATTTCATTCATATGCTCTAAATTGAAACCTTCATTCCATTTTCACTCATTTTTCCAAAATTGTTTGTGCATAGAAAAATCACAGTGTTTCTTGAGACCATTAGCCTACCTTCTTCCCCTTATTCAATATGGGTTCTTGAATATTTTTCAGTTTGGCAAGGTCTTCCACATCCTTTTCCAACCTCCTGCTACCTTTTTCCACCATTTGGACACCTATGAAACCTTCAAAATGTCTTTAGATGAGAACTAGGACATCCTATAGTAATTTTTGTAGTAACTATAGGAAACTGGACTTAAGATGGTTTTTACTGTGGGTTCTCCAGTTTCTAATAAAGAGGAACTATAGGAAACCCTGTAGTAATTCCTGTAGTAACTACAGGAAACCCTACAGCAACCTGTTTAAACCTATTTTGAGCAGAAATGATATTTTGAGCCTAGGGTAGGCCCTAAACTTGACTTCGATGCCTTTCTCCCCTTTCTATAACATCTTTTAGGCCTTGGACAAAAGCTAGAAAGAGATTAGAGACCTCTTGGAAAGCCTCTTTTCATCATTGCAGTTTGAGTTCTATTTTGATGGTGAATGTCTTCTTGTCTTTTGTTGCCTTATTCTTCTCTTTTGTGGCTTAGATGATTGCCTAATGGACTTGGAGTTATCTATTTTGATTAGGTCTCTCTTAGGCACTACCATTTTGGGTTTTAGCACAATTTGTTCCTTTCTTCCTTCTTGTAGCAATATTTTTCCTTCTTGTAGCAGTCATTCCTTCTCTTTTAGGGTCTTTCAACTATATGGGAGTGATGAGAAATGATGTAGAGGGTTTTGATGATGATGCTAGGGCTCAGAGGGAGTAGTTTAGGTTTGTGAAAATGGAGAGGATGTGCTCTGTGTGTTTTTTTCAAAAAAAAAATCAAGGTGAGACAAAGTGTAGGGTTTGTGCTTGAAAAATATTATTTTTTTCTTATGAAATGGGATGGATGAATGATGGATAGATAATGGATATGAAGTGGATGGAGGGCTTGGAGTGCTATGGTGACTTGGCCTTTGCACAAATTTCATATTTTAACTGTTCTCCCCATTCCTCGAAATCATCACCCTTCCTAATTTGTTTTTTCCACATTGCATGAGTGAAGGAGTTGCTATATTAACTAGTTGAAGGTGGTCGACACTTTTGACCCATCCTTAGCTTATAAAACCTCATCTCTCATGCATTGACAACAAATTTCTAACTATAATATGCTCAAGAGAAGAGGTCAAGAATATTGCATACCTGTACCTACCTAATGGTTGTTGGAGAGGCATGCATGTTGTTGTTGAGTTGATGATCGATCCATGGTCCTCTGGAGGTGATAATTTCCTTTGTTTTCTTGTACACAGATCTTCATAGCTTGGTGATTCTAACCCTCTATCTTCCAGTTACCATGAGCAAGATATCTTAGTCAAATCCAGCCTTCTTGGAGTGCTACACTAGGCCATGGGTGATGTTCACCTTCCTCGCACTTTTCACAACTGTCATACCCCTTACCAACACTTCATTTCACCTTCCCTACCTTCCTATAGCCTTCAGCTAGTTTCTTGTAGAAAACTAGGACATCATGTAGTAACTATAGGAAACCTTGTAGCAGCTTGTTTAAACCCATATCTCCCAAATGGTATATTGGATTGACCTTAAATTTTTATGAGCATGTTTCCATCATCCTTATGCACATCCCCACAAAAAAAATAGCCAATCGATGCACGAATCCTGAGAAAAAATAAAAATGGCAGTAGGTGATGGAGGTCGATTTCTCAAAAAATATGCACTCAAATTTTCTGAAATTGCTTGGGCATGTTACCATCATCCATATGCATCTCCCCATGAAACAACTTTGCAAATGGATGCACAAATATCAAGAAAATTCAAAAATGGTTGTAGGTGATGGAGGTCGATTTCTCAAAAACTGTGCATTGGAATTTGCTGAAATTTCTTGGGCATGTTACTATCATCCATATGCATCTCCCCCTTAAACAACTTGGAAAACAGATGCATGGTTTTCAAGATATGACAAAAATAATTTTATGCTCTATTTATTTTTGTTTCCTATAGTAACTACAAGATCTTCCTGTAGCATTTTAGGACAGCAAGGAAAATGAGTGGTAAAAGCTTGGGAATGATGCGTGGATGGTGGAAATAGATGAGGGTGATGGATTGGCATGGCCCTGGTCCTATTGGAGCATTTGAGCAAAGGAGGAGAAAGTCAAAATTTGACTTATTTTGACTGGGCTTGTGATCAACTTTTCTTTTGGTAGCTAACTTGTTTTTGTTGCTTGCAGAGGTTGAAGAGCACCTACATTCATGAGGGAGAGACACATGGAGCAAATATTTTTTTTATTTTTTTATTTTTTCTTCTAGGCCTACTAGCCGCCTTAATGAATTTTTCAACTAGTAGGTCTGCCTAGGCGCCTCAAAGGAGGTTTTCACCTAGGATCTTTTCTTTTTCTCATTTTTTCTCTTTTTTTCCAACCCATTGACCACCTCATGGAGGTTTTCAATCAATGAGCCAATCTCAGGCACCTCAAAGGAGGTTTTCACCTGAGATTTTATTTATTTTCTCTTATTTTTCATTTTTTATTTCTTTTCTTATCCTACTCTACTTGAAAAAACAAAATCATTTTCAAGTGTAGGAATACTTCCAATGAAGCCAAGTGCACATCGAGATGACAGATAAACTGATGTGTAGGCTTGAAATATATGCTTTGACAGGTACCTGAATATGAGAGACCAACTTATTTGATTGAGATGAGATCAAGAATTGTTGAAGAAGAGTGGGTTGTTGCAACTTGACACTTTGCTGAAACCATATTTCAATATATTTGTGATGCTCCAGGCCCACTTGCTGGTTTGGATCATCTTGGATGTATTCTTCTTCCATGAAATTCAGATCTTCTTCTTTTTGTTGATTATTCTCTTGAACACATAGAGGATTTGATGGTAAACATGAGGGCACTTTCCCAATATTTGATTCTGATGTTTTCTCTTTGTCAAGTGCAGCCCATGATTCTTTGGTCTTCTCATTTGAATCTTCTTTTTCTGCATGTTGTCCTTCAATGATATCAAGAGAATCTATTTTTTGTGATACTCTTCCTGAGCTAATATGAATACCATTTAGATCAAGAGGAGATGTTTGGAAGTGTTGTACCTCAACATTGTAAGTGGGCTAAGCTACTTCATTGTGTGGGTTTGGAAATGGTGGTACAGGTAGTTGAGTGGGAGTGGATATTTGAGATGGATGTGGTTGGGGTTGTGGTTGTCGTTGTGGTGGAGGTGAATGGTAGGGATAACATGGAGTTGGGTATGGAGGATATTGAGGAAAATATTGAAGATATTGTGGATGGCTCCCATAAGTTCCTTTCCAACCTTGTTGCCAAGATTCGTTTTGGGGTTGAGATGGCCCAAGTTGCCAAGGAAAGGGTGTGTTCCAATTACTTTGAGATGGATGTGCATAACTTGAAATTTTGAATTACACTCTTGCATCATATCAGGTTGAATAGGTTGCCATGGTCCTCTTGGAGCTACATAACATAGCTGCATTGGTAATTGACTCGTTCCATTGTCCTCTTAGTAAAATTCCTACAAACTTGGTAATGAGGGACAACATTTAATAGCATGTGATTATGCATGGACAATACAAATATCAGAATTTTCTTTTTGCTCATTGTGTATTCTTAACATTTCTACTTGTTCACTTAGATTGCTAAGAATTTATGTTTTAAAGTCATCAAACAAATTTCCAAGTTTAGCTTGACTTACTGATCTTGATGTTGGTTGAATTACTTTTTCCCTTCCTCTTGATATGTGTTTTCATGTTTCACAAATTTCTTCAAATGATTATTGGTATACATCACCTCTACTCATGAGATCAAGGAGATCAATCCACTCATCCCTAATTGTTCTAAGTAAGAGGGTTTTTAGTGTGTCAGATCCTAAATGATGTAATTTTTCCCTTTTAACATTATACGTGAACCTCTTTATTAGATCCTCAAGGCTCTCATCTTGTTTTTTATTCATTCTAAAGATTTATTCTTTAAGATCATGATCTTTATATTTTTCTATAAATATATTTTTTCATATCATTCCATGATCTTATTGAATTAGTCCCTAAACTCATGAACCATTTAAGAGCTCTATCTTTCAATGTTGCCATAAAAAATCTCAGTTTTTTAGTGTTTAATAAGTAGCCATAAGATCTAAAAAGGATTTCAAATTCAAAGACAAAGGTTTCCAGAGCCTCTGACCTTAGACCATGAAAGTTTGGAAGAAAAAATGGAGGGATGTTCTTCATATGCACACTGACATCGGGTGTCTTGAATGGGAAATCCAAGAGGATATTCTTCATTTTCATCATTTCCATCCATTTCTTCTTCCTTCTCTGCCACCTCTTCTTCTTCTACCTGTATAAATGAATGGTGATGTGGCTTTTACTACACCACGTGATCAAATGGGGGGGCGAACGGGGAGGGTTGGTGTTGGAGAAGTTTTTTTTTTTTGAATAAGAATGTTAATGCAATGCAATTTTCTATTTTTGAAATGAAATATGCCTATGAAATTTTTTTTGTGTTTTTGAAGAAAGTAAAAAGAAATTAATCAACTAGGGAATAAAAGAATGCATACTTTGACACCTCCCCGGCAACGGCACCAAAAAAATCACGAGCCTCACTATTGCAACAAGAACGTTGCAACTCCCAAGGCTACCAACTTTAATTATCAACCTGGGGTTTGTACAAACTTAAGAGGTATCGGCACCATATGTGTAGCACACAATGTGTCCTTCCTTTGTTTTCATGATGTAATGGAGTGCATGTAATGAAATCAAATCCTAAATTAATTGCAGAAAATGAAATGCTCGAAATGGAAACCTTAACCTATTGCATGAAAGAAAATACAAGGAAAGAAACCTATTCTAATTGCATAAATTAAAGATCATGAATGAAATGTAAAGCATTACATTTCAAATATTTTAGATCCATTAACAGAGTTCATTGGATGTGGCAATCAAGAAAATCATCATTGTATTATCTATTTCATAAATCTGTCCATTAGCCCAAATCGATGAAATGTTTTGCATGGGTAAAGAGGCAAGTCCTAAGTGGTCTTTAGTCTTCCCTAATCATTGATTTAGAGCTTGTGGGTCTTGATTCAACCATAAGGTACAATAACCAATCTTCTTGAGCAAATTTGGGTAAGTATATACATGTTGGAAGACTGATACAGGAGATCTTGTAGTTACTACGGGAAACTATAGAATTACTACAAGAAACTATAATTCACCGAATGACCAAGAAAATCAAATCAAAAATGGATCGGAAAAGTTTTTTCATTGACTAGGATGTCTTAGGTCTTCATTCCAAGTGGAATCACTCAAAAAAACCTATATTAACCCATGCTAAAAAATAGCAGAAAATTACTAGTCTAAAATCTAGAAATTTGAGAACTAGTGAGCTAGTAAATCTATCAAATGCCTAACCTAATCAAGTGCAAATGCAATGGGGTGATTTTTTTTACTAACTAGAATTTTTTTGTGATCTAATTCAAGTTTAATCAACTTGATTGAAGCTCGCTAGCATGTTCTAAAAAATAGCATAAATTTATTGTTATTTGCCACAAAGGACTTCTAGAAATCTAGATTTGGGAATAAGCAAACTAATCGAAGTAACTCAATGATTACTATGACCTTCCAAATCTATTCCAATGATGAAATGATGCTTTTGATCCTGCAAAATAACTTACTTCAACCATTTAACTCAATCCTACAACAAGAAATCATTGATACTAAATGCAGAAATAGAAAAAAGACAAGAACAAGAGATGCATGTGAATAAGAAGTGAAAATAAGAAAAGTAAATGATACAAAAGGGCTCTGAGGCTCCTGGGATGGCCAAGCCCAAGGAAACTCAGATTACTATGAAGGAGACCAAGATTTAGAAGTTGAATATGGCACCAATCTTCATTATTTCCATCAATACAATTACATCCCTGCAAGAAATGAAAGTGGAGTTTCAAAAATACAAGTTCTCCCCACAAGAAGACTAATAAAAACCAACCCCTATAGGAAAATTTGACTTGGTACTTATACAAAATGATTAGGAAGCATTCCCCATGAAAGGAGGAATTTTTCCCCACCAAAATCCCTTAATTACTGGATTTGGTTCCCAATACTTTGAATCTTCATAATTTGTCCAACATTCTCACAATATTCCACAAAAATAAATAATTATAGGCACAAATATACAATTATCCATAAACCTTCCTAATGAACATATTAAAGTTAAAAATACATTATTTAATGCAAAAAGAGAGGTTTAATGTGATGAAGGATGGTCATATGGGCCTTAATTTATGTCTAATTTAGAGGCCCATCATAATCCATGTACTAAAGATATGGTACCATTATCTGATTAAAAAAAGAATTGTATTGATGACAAATCACAATTGGCTATAATACTTATGTGATCAACAATGCCTAAATTACAGACAAGTTAGATGGGATTATCTTAGTGAATATGACTTTGAGATAAGTAATATCAAAGGTAAATAAAATAAAGTATCCATTGTAATTATTAGAAGCATGCAAGTAATACATATGGCAGCCATATGTACTTATGAATTTCATCTAAAAATTAGAGTGAAAGAAGTCGTTGCCAATGATGAACACTTCATACAAGCAATAAATGGTATTTACCAATAGAAATCTAAACACAAGTATGAAGGCTATCGGATGACAAAAGATGGATTGCTAATTTACAAAGATAGGTTGTACATTCTTTACTGAACAGAACTTAGAGTACTAATCATGGATGAAATGCATAAGAGGCATACGTAGGACATCCAAGCCACTAGAAAATGACTCTATGAAAAGAAACCAATATATATCTTGGAATATATTATAATAGACATTGAATGTCACAAGGTTAAAGTTGGACATCTAGATCTAGCTAGCATGTTACAACCTTTGCCAATTCTTGAGTGGATGGGAGATTATAACAATTGATTTTATGACAAGAATATAGAATACAATGAAATAACATGTTTCTATCATGGTTGTGGTTGGTGTAAAATTGAGCTAGGATATTCACTTTAGTTCCATAAAATCCGCACACAGAGTAATCAACGTTGTATCAAATAGAGATTCAAATTTTACATCAAATTTCTAAAAAGGACTATTTGAAGGATTGTGTACACAATTAAACTTCGACGACGTTTATCATCTACAAACAAATGTGTAAATAAAAAGACCAAATAAGATACTGGAAGACATGTGCCACATATATGTTATGAATAAGCTAAGTGACAGGACTATTTTCCCCTTATCGAGTTTGATTATGCCAATGGTTATCAAGTGCCATTGAAAATTAATCCATTTGAGGCTATATATGGCAAAAGATGTAATACTGTAGTAAATTTGGATCATCCAATGAGAAAATTCATGTTTGGAACTAAAATTACTACGTAGATGGAATAAGGGATTATCAAGATTAAACAAAATTTGAAGACAATGTAAGATATATGTTGGTAAAATTATATGTATTCTAATTCCACCATTTAGTTATCGAATCCGGGATCGTAAGACTTAGAGATGCAAGCACAAGAAATGCAGGATTAGAGCCTATTCTAGCCTATGCTAACAACTAATTTCAACGAAGCATACTTTGGGATAAATAAAATCAAATGGCAAATCACCACAAGGCCTATCACTGGGAGATAAAACAACTTAGTGCTATAAGGGTTTTGGATCACAATATTTCATACTTGGATGTTCATGTGATCTATCGTGAAGAGATTGCTAAGGTTTCAGTGTCCTTCAATGAATTCTTGTAGTGACAATATAATCAAATGACTAAAAGTTAACACTAAGGGAATCAACACTGGGTGTGGAACAACTAATGCTATAAAGGCTCTAAGTTGCAATCTTTCACGCACGAGGGTGTTCATACAACTTTACAAGAGTAGCTCATTAGTGTATTTAACCTTCAATGATTCTTCCCTGTAGTGGATCCACACATATGCTGCAAGAAAACAAATCAAAATAATGCAAACCAATTAGATCCAAACTAGACTAGCTTTATATAATAAAGAAACAAAGCATAATAGAAATAAAGACATAAAACATTTCAAAGGAGCTTAAAACCTATAAAGAAATATGGAAATAGAATATTGAGCTCAGTAAACTACTACATCTACAATTTAACCAAACCTAAAATGTCAAAATACTAAGAAGAGGCATGAAAGTTAGAGAATTAGCAACATTTTATTAAGGAAAAATCAACATTGTTACATAGAGGCAGCACTCAAGTTTGTTGCCATGATGAAGCTCTTAACCAGTTATCTATGCCAAGCCCTTTTAAAAGAACAAATTTCCAACCTCCTAGCTCTTTTTGAGCTTGAATATTTATACAAGAAGAGGTTTGGGTGGATCAAAACCAATTCCTCAATCTCTAATCTACTGACTAGAAGTTACATTTAAAATAGTAAGTGGAGATTTTACAACACACTATTGGATGATTTTGATCCCCAAAATACATGAGATATTACATGATGAATTTTAGACTCTAAAGATAAGTGATATTCGTTCTCCATACGGTTAAGATGACTGATTTTACATTTTCCTCAAATCTGGGAATGATTTGGAAATCTCATAAAATTGTACATTTTTTACAAATTGGGCTCAAAGATACTCATGTATCTTACAAACCATCATGTATTTTGGATATTTGTTTCAATGGAGCCTAATTTTCCATATTATCAACAAAGAACTCTCTTGAAATTTCCTTATTCAATCCTGTGGCCTCAGAAATCATGCATGAATTTGATTGTTTAGATACTTTTGCCAATCTCGGTTTTGCAGAAATTGTGTACAAATCTGCTCTTAAGAACTAGCTGTAACGTTTAACCCATATGGAATTTTTGGAAAGTTTGAGATATAAGTAAATTTCCTATGTTTTTCAAAAACCCATGTTCCATATTATTTATATTTGATACCATATGCACGGAAATAGATGCAGAACATGGAAGTTTTAAAATCGTTACATATTTTTGGCTCTAGCTTAAATCATGTGTTAGGATCCCACGCATGTGAGATGGGTATATTCCAAGGCTTGTAAAAACATATTAGGCCCATGGGGTGCCTAATTTACAATTCCATGGAAAAGGAAAACATATTTTATAATTTTGACTTTTTTCTCCATTCGTGCAGGTGCAGAATTAAGTATCGAACTGCTGAACTGGTACCAAAATATGTACCAAACTGATACAAAGATGGAAATTTTCATAGTTGAACATGATCCTTGGACACGTAACCACATTAGTAACTCATCATTGATAAAACTATATTAAAGACATGTTTAATCATTAGAAAGATCAGAAACCCATCATAATTAACCACAAGATAGAAGAGGTTCATTTAGCGGAAGTTGATGGTATAATAGCTATGAAAAGTGTCATAAATGTGGGAATATGGTTCATGAATAAGGAATTTATATATTTAATTATATGACAGATTTGAATCCCAACATTCCCGCATGCCTAAGATTTTGCATGCCCTCATGCAAACAACATATGGACTAGGAAGGGGTAGTGGATGACATAAGGTGATGATGAAGATAATGGCTAAATAAATATGGACTTGGAAACATGTAATACCATTACTCATTTTGTGGTTCTCTTCTCAGATAAGCAACAATGAATTCATCCTATGCATTGATGGATTTGGAAATGGGGGGTTTAATGTTGTTTTAAGAAAGGTAAGGATTTATGGAATAAGAAGTAGTTAATCATCAATATCCCTTAAATTTTAATGATTTAAATAGCCTTTAAACATGTTTTACCTCATGTATACCTTTTGAATTTTGAAATGTGCTACAGGCTACAATGAAAGTTGTATGGAGCTGAAGATGAGACAAAGTAAGGCGAGAGTCTAAAATGATGAATGTCGATCTGATCTACTAAAGAGAATGAATTTAAGATGTTGAAAAGGTCCCATTAACCACTCCCCTATGCCGGAGGTTTTGCATGTCCTCATGTAAACAAGGTGAGGTACAAAACCTAAAAAACAAAACAATGGAACTAATGATATGAATACTGAACAAAAATAAGTCATCTCAGTTTTATTAAAGTGATGCAAAACTAACACCAAAAAGAAATTCCAAATCACTCATTACATATGATTTCATCAATCCTTAACAATTTTATGCTTAAGAAAAGAAACATATTATAAATTTAAGGGGCTCTCCTTCTTTGTAGACATAAAAGCAGGAGGCTTATTATGATTACAACAAACAATGAACCAATGAAAAATTAGTTATTACTAACCAAATCCGAAAGTCTTATAGTTATCCAAGTATTACAAATAAGCTTTGCAGTTGAGTTTTATTAATTCTCTATTATCATAGGTCCCACTTCTAAGGTAATTAAATCTTAGGTATCGTATCAAAAACCAATTACAGAAGTCTCAAGGTTACCTTAAGGCCATTCTTTAGCAACATATTTATGGAGTTCGCTTTTACCCTTGACTTAATCCACACATGTTTCCTTTTGATTGTAACACTATAGAGTAACCATAATTTGTGTAGACAAAAGCCTTGGTTTGGTTGAAACTTATTTAGGCAGAATTCCCCATTCCCGTGAGCATCCATAGCCTCGATGGGTTTTCCTAATGATATCACAGGTCAATACCTGCTGCCAATAGGTGTCCATAGCCTCGACGGGTTAACCTATTAAACATATTTTACATTGAAGGCTCTAGTCCCATGTTTCCTATAATTTTGGGTTTAGATTATGGACATTTCTTTTGCAATTGGTAGATGGGGGAGTGGCTTCAGAAAGCCCCTTAAAGGCATAGGATGCTACATTTCAGAGTGACTTTGATTACCTGCATAATTTATGGGATGCATAAGGTACGTATAGGTACTCAAAGGACATAGCATGAATGAGCCATTTTTAATGTGAGATGGATGAGGCTGCCAAAGAATAACCAAAAGGTGCCTAATGTCCTAGTAATCATAGTTTTCATGTATGCTTTCACTTTCCACCATGAGTAGAGACTTCATCAACTCTTTTGCAAGTCCTAATAAACATGCTTGGATATCATGCTTTGGTCTTTTGGTTATAGTATTCAAGTTTCTTTTCTCATTGGTATCACTATAGTTTGTTTTAATCCCCTTAATATGTTTTGGTAACTTATTTTCAGCAATTGTTTGTATTGATAATCAAAAATCTATATCAATAAGAAAAATGAAATTCCAAATAAAAGAAAAGGTATATCAGTTATAAATAGTTTGGAATTATAATTCAATTAAAATTTTGTGAAAATGATTGCTTATTCAATCATCTTTGTGAAATAGCAATCTTAAAACATATAAGTAATGATAGAACATGAATGCATCAATTTTAACAACTTAAGGAAGAAGGAAATATATCATCAAATACACCCCTAAGTGTTCCATTCCATTGTCGAAAGTGTCCTTTTTGCTTTTGAGTACCAACATTCTTCTAGTATTTAAGCATCCCAAATGAACAAGATCCTTGAATCTGGCTTTGCCTTGCAAAATAGAAAATTGGTACCAACTGGTATCGAAATTATGGAAATTGAAATTCTGGGCACTGGTACCAAATTGAGTACCAAAATTCTGGAAATTACAATTTTGGGTATTGCTTGGCTGAAATATGGTACCAAAAAGTTGGTATGTAGTACTGGATAATGTTGCAATGCAATCATTTTGATTTCAGGAATCCAAACTAAAGATTACCTTCACATAAAATTCCAAACATGATATTCATAGCTTACTTTATTGAAAATAAAAACTAAAAACAAATCTAACTAAAAATAAATAATAAGTGGGAAAGCAATGTAATAGTTGAACCATGTTGTTGTTTGAAATAAGATTAACTAGTAAAACAATATGCAATTGAAAGAAACATCAATCGAAATCTGCTATAGGAACATAGATATCTCATTCTCAACTCGTTGCATTTTTAACTGTTAACATTACCACATATATATAAAAAAAATTGAAAAATATGTTGCACTATATTTTAGAAATAAACTAACTACTATATGAAGCATTATTTATTTATTTATTTATTATCCTACTCTACTTAAGAAAAGTAAATTCCTCTCCTTAAGTATAGGAGTATTTCCAATGTAACCATGTGCGTAACAGGTATAAAAATGCATTCATACTCAAGTTTAGAATATAATATTCAATGCATACCTGAGTATAAAGAACCAACTATTTTAATGATGATGTCAAGAAGTAATGAATAATGAAGGAGCGATATGGTCTTATAGTTGCTTGAAACCAAATTTCAACAAAATCAAAATGCTCTTAGTTTACCTCGTTATTTGGCTCACTTAGCATATCCTCCTTTATCGTGCCATGCAGATCTTCTAGTATTAGATGATCATCCTCTTGTGTTCTTAGAGGATCCATAGATAGGTATGTCAAAAATTCTTCAATCTTAGTTTCTAATGGATGCTCTCCATCAGAAGTGGTCCATAATTGTATGGTTTCCACGACAAGTTTGCAAGGGTGAAGATCTTCTTGTGAATGTGGTTCATGGAGTTTTTGTTCTTCTATCTCTTCTGGAGAGTCAAATAACTTCTTGACTGCTATCAATATTGTTCTTCCTGAGAAGCAAAAATCCCAGTTGTTGCTAGGATTTGAGAGAGTTCTTTCAAACTCTTTATCATCCTTGAATAATGTGTTGCTAGATGATAATCCCCGTTGTGCACATGGATTAGTGTATGGAGTTCTTAAGGTGCCAAAAAAATAAAAATAAAATCCTAAAGAAATAGAAAGGAAACACACATAAAACAAATACAAGAAAACCAATCATGTACTCAAAGTGCCACCATGATACTAAGACCTTGTTGTCACCAAGTTATTTGTTCACACAAGTTAGGCTTCTCTTCTTTTCATGAATCAATCTAAAGGAAAACACACTTGCAAAGAAAAATAAGGAAACAACAACACTTTGGAGAAACCCCACCAAAGTGGACGCACAGGTTCTTACCTCTTGTCTTACCATTTTATCTTCACCCCAAGTTGTCCCTGTAACTAAAATCATGCAGAAAACTTTTGAAATGAGCTATTCTCTAATCCCTTTAGCACCTCCCTGGCAATGACGCCAAAAAAGTTGGTAAAATTATATGTATTCTAATTTCACCATTTAGTTATAGAATCTAGGATCGTAAGACTTAGAGATGCAAGCACATGAAATGTGAGATTAGAGCCTATTCTATCCTATGATAACAACTAATTTCAGCAAATCATACTTTGGGATAAATAAAATCAAATGGAAAATCACCATAAGGCATATCACTGGGAGATAAAACAACTTAGTGCTATAAGGGTTTTGGATCATAATATTTCATATCGATGTTCATGTGATCTATCGTGAAGAGCTTGGTAAGGTTTCAATGTCCTTCAATTAGTTCTTGTAGTGAAAATATAATCAAATGACTAAAAGTTAACACTAAGGGAATCAACACTGGGTTAGAACAATTAATTTTATAAAGGCTCTAAGTTGCAATCTTTGTAGAATTTTCCACTGTAGATCCACAGACTATGCAATATACTAAAGCAAAATACAAGATCTACTTCTACAACAAACTTGCGAAAGCTTAATCGAATATGAGCAAGATCAAATAGAAAACATATAACAGATGAAGAGAAATAAATCACACATGAACACAAAAGAATACTTTGGGGAAAACCTCAGCTAAAAACCTCGATCTCTGTATTATCATACAAGTGGAAATATGTTCAGATTACAAAAAGAATTAGCTCACAAGCTATCCTGCTCTCTCTACAATCAAACAATATAGCTCACAGACTGAATAGACACAAAATATGCCTTCCCTCAACCCTCCAAGCCTCTTATTTCCTTGCGAGGTTTTTCTTGGGGTCCAATGATGCCACCTGTGTGATTGGCCTCATCACACACTCACTAAACTGAAGAAGTAATTGCACAATCTCCAAGGAATGAATTCCTTTTGCATGCAAGAGATATCCTCCATGGAATATTCCTACAACTGATAGTACACTGTCCCATCATCTAATCTCAACTGGGTCTCTGTCTGAACTGACATGCATGAGTTATTTATGAGAGAATATTCAGTTATCTGAAGTGTAGCAGTTACATGCATGCATGCATTAACTAACTGAACTCATAATAAGTTCAACAAACTATTTGAACTAATCTAACTAGACTTAACTCAGTTAACTGAGCTAACTAATTACAACTCATCCTTATCTCTTTAACTAGGATAAACTCCTCAATCAATGGGATAACTATTGCATGTCCTCACATAGACTTCATGTCTGATTTTCTACAACTAATTAACTCAAGATGAATTAATTAATTATTTTACAAATAGCTGCTAAGATCAAATTCAAATTTTACTTCTCTATTTTAGTTCAGGGACTAACTAAAATAGGAAGGTATCCCGAAATGCTATTTATGGCAGTGCTATTTTTAGCACTTCTATATTTAGCATTTCTTGTTGCTATTTTCAACACTCCCCCTCAACAAGAAAGGGATTATCTGTAACCCCAATCATGTCTCTATGGAACTCAAACTTGCATTTTCACAATGCCTTAGTCAAAATATCTACATTATATTTCTCGGTCGAAACATACAACAAAAACATGATCCTCTTGACCACACTGTCTCGAAGATGGTGATATCGGATATCAATGTGCTTGGACCTGTCATGAAAAACAGGATTCTCAGAGAGTTTGATACAACTCTGGTTATCACAGTAGATCACGGTTGGATCCATCCTTTGACCAAACAATCCCACTAGAATCTTCTGCATCCAAATGGCCTCACATGCAGCCTGACTAGTAGCCATGTATTCAGCCTCTACTGAGCTAAGTGCAAATGACCTATGTTTCCTGTTGTACCAGGAAACTGTAGTTGAACCAAGGTTTAATATTCCTCCAGAAGTGCTCTTCCGATCTGATGGACTCCCTGCCCAATCCGCATCTGTGAAGCCCTAAAGGTTCACTCCCTCGGTCTGTCTATACCACAATCCAAACTGAGATGTGCCTCTGAGGTATCTCAGCACATGCTTCGCTACCTTCCAAAATAGCTTGGTAGGTTGAACCATAGCTTGACTCAATTGGTTCACCGCAAAGCATAAGTTTGGCACTAGATACATAAGTGAACCCACAAGTTTCTGATAAATAGTAACAGCTACTACCTCACCTGAAGTAGCATCCTCCTTCCTCCAGTACCCAGCTAGAGGAGTCTACATGGGCTTACACTTCTCCATGTGAAAGCGCTTGAGTATCTCATTGGAATACTTGCCTTGAGACACAAATACTTCACCATCTTTCTACCACACCTCCATGCCTAGAAAGTAGTGCATAAGACCCATGTGTTTCATTTCTAACTCTCTTGCAAGGTCCTCCTTGCAAGACTGGATCAACTGATCATCACTTGTCAAAACCAGATCATCGACATAAAGAACAATGATCGATGGCTTACCTTCTACCATGATGTGGTAAAGGTTTGCATCTGCTTCACTCTTGGTGAAGCCCAACCCAATGAAATAACTTTCGATCCTAGTGTACCAAGCACGAGGTGCTTGCTTCAGCCCATACAGATCCCTCTTGAGTTGGCAAACATGCGACTCACGATCGAAGGTCTCAAAACCTTTTGGTTGCTCAATGTACACCTCTTCCTCAATCTTCCCATTGAGGAATGTTGTATTCACGTCCATCTGATGGATCTTCCAACCCATCTGAGCTGATAGTGCCAACATCGATCTGATAGATGAGTACCTTGCTACAGGAGCAAAGGTCTTATCGTAGTTAATCCCCTCGACCTGTGAGAAACCTTGGGAAACGAACCTTGCCTTATGTTTCTCACCACTACCATCAGCTACCTACTTTACCTTGTAAAGCCATCTGGAACTCACCACTGACTTGTCCTGAGGTCTTGGGAAAACATCCCACACACTGTTCCGGATGATAGAGTCGTACTCCTCTACCATTGCATCAACCCAAATTGGTTGTTGCAATGCCTTCTCGAATGAAGAAGGCTCGAACTCTACACACTCCCCAACCAGGGCCATGTACCCAATGTACCGCTCAGGCGACCTCCTCTGTCTGCTCTGAGAAGATGGCTGTCCCACATTCTCGCGCGCATCTAGCATCAACCTGTCAGCTTCCCTTGAGTGTTTCTGCCCATCTCTGGAAGTTTCAACATGAGTGGATGTATCCACTCCTGGATCCTCTGCATGCGGTTGCTCCACATCAATTTGAGGCTCCTCCTCCTTAGGAACTAAAAGTTCCTCCTCCACATGCAACTTGAGCTCCCTCTCAAGTGATACTCGCATGGCTTTCTTCTCATCAAACTTCAAATCCCTGCGTACCACTGTCCTCTGATTGGTAGGCAGGTACACCTGATAGTTATGGGGTGTATCCGTGTACCCCACAAGTATTCCCAACTCAGTTGTTGGATCTAGCTTCTTGTGGGCATCTTTGGTCACATGACAGTAAATTTATGATCCAAAGATTCGAAAGTGACTCACATCTGGTCACTTCCTGAGAAAGGCCTCCATAGGTGTCTTCATTCCCAGTATACAGTGCAGGCTTTTGTTCTGCAAGTACACAGTTGTATTGTATGCCTCAGCCACAAATGCAGTGGTAAGCTTTGGTCATGCAACATCGCTCGAGCTGCTCCCACAATCAATCTGTTCTTCCTTTCGGCCACCCCATTCTGCTGTGGGTTATGGGGTGTTGTCAACTCCCGTTTAATTCCTTCTGCAATGTAGAAGTCCTTAAACTATTGGAAGACATACTCTCCACCATTGTCGCTATGCAAGGATTTTATTTTCTTTCTAGATTCTTTCTCTGCCAAGGCTTTAAACTCACAATACCTCAAGAAGGTCTAATCCTTCTTTTGCATAATGTAGATCCAGCATCTACGAGAAAAATCATCAATAAAAATAACATAGTACCTTTTTTTAGCAGTGGAGGCTACAGAGAAGGGTCCACAAACATCTGAGTGAACTTGCTCCAGGATTGCTCCAGCTCTACTGTCTCGATCTGGAAAGGAAGATTTCGCATACTTACCCAAGGTACAACCTTTGCATGTATTTGTCTGCTCCATTTTTCCCTTGGGAAGTCTGGTAGAAATCTGTTGCATGATATTTAGGGCTCCATGGTGCAAGTGGCCCAATCTTCTATGCCATAGCTCGCCAACATATTGGCTCTACACCATCTCAGCTTTGGAACTCAATGCAGCACAATCATCTACCTCTAGCTTGTAGAGATTCTTTACTTGAATCCTAATTCTCTTGGTTTGTCCAATGTCGATATTCCTCAGGAATACCTTTCCTTTACTAAAGACTACATCATAGCCTTTATCTTCTAGCATAGCAACGAACACAAGATTCTTCTTCAGACCTGGTACATACTTTACATCAGTCAAGGTGAGAGGAGCTCCATGCTCCCTTCGAAACACAACCGTACCTTCACCTGAAACACGATACTTTCCATCATCGCCCATCTTGATTCGCATCTGGAGATCCTTCTCCTCCAAGGTACTGAAAATATTCTTGTCACCTAACATGTGGAATGAAGGTCCACTGTCTAGGTACCACACACATCCCACCATGGATGAAACCATGCATGCGATAAGAGAGAAATCCAACTTAAACTGTGATGCCAGTGCCTCACCATCAGATCCCTTCGAGGATCCCTTCTTGGATTTCTTTTGTGGACAATTCATAGCATAATGGTCAACTTCATGACAAAGGAAGCATCGCACTTTCAATTTGTCAAACTTCTTCCCACCATGGGAAGAACTGGATTTGGGATGGTACGCCTTCCCTTTCCCTTTCCTCACCTTACTCGCTAAGGTTAGATTTTCCTCATCATCTTGCTTTGATGAGGATCCATCTCTGGTGCTTCTTCTTATCTCCTCCTACATCAGATCCGACCAAAGTCGTTCCCAATCTGGCAGTTTTTCTCTTCCATTAACCGAGTCTTGGTATCTATGCCAGCTCTTAGGAAGACCGAGGAGTGCAAGACTCACCATGTCATCATCGGTTGTCATGATCCCTACACTTCCAAGCTCATCCCTGCAGGTGGTGAGCTTGTTCAAATATGTAGAGATCGTGTTGCCCTTTTCACACTTGATTTTCCGAAGCTTGTCTTTCAGCGCCAACTTCCTCTGATTGATGTTGTTCTGATATAGATATTTCAATGTTTTTCACATCGAAAATAGTGTCTCCTTCCCATGGAGGCTCGAGACAATGTGGTCTCGAACTCCCTCCAGGAGGATTCTCCTTGCTCTAGCCACACATTTCTTCCATTCCGCCAATTCTGTAGCATTAGCTACTATCGGCTTGGGGACTTCTTGATCAATGAAGTCCTTTAGACTGTTATCCTCTAATACTGCTTCCATGAGATCCTTCCAGGCTATATAATTCGAGCTACCATCAAGGGCATACTCGAGTCTTAAACCGCTGAACGCCATTAGTGAAATTGAGATGTGATAAGAACTCGATTTCTATAATCAGGAACTTCAACCTTCGAACTTCTCCCTTCTTGTATGTTGTTCTTTGCTTTGATCACCTTTGCTCTGATACCATGTAGAATTTCCCACTATAGATCAACATATTATGCGATAGACTAAATAAAAATACAAGATCTACTTCTACAACAAACTTGCGGAAGCTTAATCGAATATGAGCAAGATCAAATAGAACACATAGAACAGATGAAGAGAAATCAATCACCCATGAACACAGAAGAATACTCTAGGGAAAACCTCAGCTAAAAACCTCGATCTCTATAATATCATACAAGTGGAAATATGTTCAGATTACAAAAAGAATCAGCTCACAAGCTATCCTGCTCTATCTGCAATCAAAAAATACAGCTCACAGACTGAATAGACACAAGATATGCCTTCCCTCAGCCCTCCAAGCCTCCTATTTCCTTGTGCAGTTTTTCTTGGGGTCTAATGATGCCACCTGTGTGATTGGCCTCATCACACACTCACTAAACTAAAGAAGTAACTGCGCAATCTCCAAGGAATGAATTCCTTCTGCATGCAAGAGATATCCTCCATGGAATATTCCTGCAACTGATAGTACATTGTCCCATCATCTGATCTCAACTGGGTCTCTGTCTAAACTGACATGCATGAGTTATTTATGAGAGAATATTCAGTTATCTGAAGTGCAGCAGTTACATGCATGTATGCATTAACTAACTAAACTCACAATTAGTTCAACAAACTATTTGAACTAATCTAACTAGACTTAACTCAGTTAACTGAGCTAACTAATTACAACTCATCCTTATCTCTTTAACTAAGGGATAAATTCCTCAATCAATGGGATAACTATTGCATGTCCTCACATAGACTTCATGTTTGATTTTCTACAACTAATTAACTCAAGATGAATTAATTAATTATTTTACAAACAGCTGCTAAGATCAAATTCGAATTTTACTTCTCTATTTTAGTTCAGGGACTAACTAAAATAGGAAGGTATCCCGAAATGCTATTTATGGCAGTGCTATTTTTATCACTTCTATATTTAGCATTTCTTGTTTCTATTTTCAACAATCTTTGACGCACGAGGGTGTTCATACAACTTTACAAGAGTAGCTCATTAGTGTATTTAACCTTCAATGATTCTTTCCTGTAGGGGATCCACACATATGTTGCAAGAAAACAAATCAAAATAATGCAAAATAATTAGATTCAAACTAGACTAGCCTTATATAATAAAGAAACAAAGCATAATAGAAATAAAGACATAAAACATTTCAAAGGAGCTTAAAACCTATAAAGCAATATGGAAATATAATACTAAGCTCAGTAAACAACTACATCTACAATTTAACCAAACCTAAAATTTCAAAATACTTTGAAGAGACATGAGAGTTACAGAATTATCAACATTTTATTAAGGAAAAATCAGCGTTGTTACATAGAGGCAGCACTCAAGTTTGTTGCCATGATGAAGCTCTTAACTAGCTATCGATGCCAAGCCATTTTACAAGAAAAAATGTCTAACCTCCTAGCTCTATTTTGAGCTTGAATATCTACAAAATAAGAGGTTTGGGTGGATCAAAACCAATCCCTCAATCTTTGATCTACTTAACTAGAAGTTACATTTAAAATAGTAAATGGAGATTTTACAACACAAGATTGGGTGATTTTTACCCCCAAAATACATATGAGACATTGCATGATGACTTTTAGACTCTTAAAATAAGTGATATTCGTTCTCCATATAGTTAAGATGACTGATTTTACATTTTCCTCAAATCTGGGCATGATTTGGAAATCTAGAAAAATTGTGCATTTTTTACAAATTAGGCTCAAAGATCCTCATGTATCTTCCAAACTATCATGTATTTTGGAGAGATGTTTCTATGGAGCCTAATTTTCCATATTATCAACAAAAACCTCTCTTTAAATTTCCTGATTCTATTCCATGGCCTCGGAAATCATGCATGAAGTTGATTGTTTAGATATTTTTGCCAATCTGGGTTTTGCATAAATTTTGTACAAATCTGCTTCGAAGAACCAACTGTAACTTTTAACCCGTATGTAATTTTTGGAAACGGTTTGAGATATAAGTAAATTGTTATTTTTTCAAAAACCAAATTTTCAAATTCTTTATATTCGCCACCATATGCACAGAAATAGAGGCAAAAACATGGAAGTTTCAAAATTGTTACATATTTTTGGCTCTAGCCTAAATCATGTCCTAGCATCCCACACGTGTGAGATGGGTATATTCCAAGGCTTGTACCAACATATTAGACCCATGTGGCACCTAATTTACCATTCTAGAGAAAAGGAAAACATATTTTATAATATTGACTTTTTTCTCCATTCGTGCAGGTGCAGAGTTAATTACCGAACTGCTAAATTGGTACCGAACTAAGTACTGAACTGATACAAAGATGGAAATTTTTGTAGTTGAACATGCTCCTTGGACACATAACCACATTAGTAACTCATCATTGATAAAATCATATTAAAGACATGTTTAATCATTAAAAAAATAAGAAATCCATCATAATTAACCACAGGGTAGAAGAGGTTCATTTAGTGGAAGTTGATGGTATAATGGCTATGAAAAGTATCATAAATGTAGGAATATGGCTCATGAATAGAGACTTTATATATTGAATGATATGACATATTCGAAGCCCAACAATGTATATATATATATATATATAAGTTATGGAAATAAGAACATAATGCATTAAAAGGTTAAAGATAGAGAATATGTATATATATATATATATATATATATATATATATATATATATATATATATATATATATATATATATATATAAGTTATGGAAATAATAACATAATGCATTAAAAGGTTAAATATAGAGAACATGTTTATCTCAAAGTTTAACCACAAAGGAGTTTCCTAAAAGTTGGAAATCATGCCCAACATGCACCTAGATACTGTGAGCCATTTCAGATCCTAGAAAGGATGTGGCCAATAGCATATAGATTTTCCTTGCCTCCTAACATTAAAGTACACGAGGAAGTTTCCATATTTCATTACTTTAGATGCATGTACATTGATCCTAACCATGTTAATGATTGAGATAAGATTCAAGTGGAACCATGGGAGAGTTCTATCATAAACCCTTGTTAATCCTAGACAATAAAATAGCATTGCTTCAAAACCAAGATATCACTTAGGTGAAGGTGTAATGGAAGCACTTTAGACTAGAGGAGGCTACTTGGAAGATGGAGGTTGCCATGAGAGAGACATATCCATTCCTATTTTAATTTTAAATATTGATACAATAAAACAACACTAAGGACAATGCTATTCCGAGGGGAAGGGATGTAATTTCCTAGTTTTGACCCTTTGGAATAATTTGAAGTTAATTAGGTTTGAATACTTTTCTCCATATATTTTTATTACTATGCCTATTCACACCATGAGCTAGGTATTCCATGGGGATTTTGGATACCTTTAAACATTTTCATTTTGTAGTTAATAAAAGAACCAAGATTGATTGAGCATGAACACCTAAATGGGTTATGATGCCATAAGAGGGGAAACATAAGGGCGTCTAAGAAATTTTTATATAGCTAGTTCCTTATATATCTTTTCCTACCCACCTTGTCATTACTTTAATCTTCACTCTCTGTTATCACACAAAAGTGATCACCTAGCCAAAATCATCAAGTGGATTCAAATACGCCATGTTAGTATGGGTTTTACACATGCAAACCCACTTTCACCTAAGGAAATAGCCTAAAGAATGAATTATCCTAAGTTATTTCCATTCATTAACCCACTTACATGAGAATAAGCCATAAATTCACTAATTTTATGTTATTATCATAATATTACCCCATTTAGGTGAAAATAATATAATATATTTTCACTCACATTATTTGTTTCCATAGAAATAATTCAATAAATCATTTATTTATTGATTATTTCTTAATCTTTTAAACATTCTCATAGAAATAATTTATTAAATCATTATTTATAAATTGTTTCTAACTTATTTTACCCTCTCACCTATAAGTAATTTAATAAATCCATTGCTTATTATTTATTTCAAACTATTTTACCCAATCTTCATTAATTAACTCAATAAATCATTATTTTTTAGTTAGTTACCTAAATAAAGGTTATTGCCCATTACTTTTGGCCTTTTCCTCTTACAAATAATAATAAAATGCCAAATTAGTTAGATGTTGATTTGATCCAACAAATATTTTATTATATACTTATGATCTTATAACTCTTGAGCCTTCTCCATTATTTTCTTCCTTTTGCTTTTGGATAGGTCTTCCCTTTGGAGAGAGGGACTCACACGCCACAACAAGGATTGTCTTCAAACCCTCCCAAGGAAGAGGTCCTTTGAGCCACCTCAAGAAGAGCTTCTCACCAAGTGACTAAGTAATAAAGTATTATTTGGTTTATTGGAGTATTGTATGTGTTATATGGTTTCATATTTTCTATTTCTCTTTTATGGTATTTTCTACATATTTTATGAACAACTATATTAATATGTGCCACTCTTAGGGATTATATCTAAATCGTCATTATTTATTTTTGTACTACTTGCAACCTGTATAGAAATTCCTTTTGTTAAACCTTGTGTAGGAATACATCCAACACTCTCTTATGATGTTGATTTTGAGCCTAGCCTATAGTTTAGTACGATAATAGAAATGGATGTAACTTCATTTAAAATATGGAAATCACTTCATACATTTTGGGAATTTGTTCCTTGCATAATTGAAACAAAAATAAGCTGGTTTGGGACTATCACTTGCCATACTTTTCTCATGCAAAAGGATGAAAAATAAAATAGGAAATAGGGATCTATTTTTAAGAAGGATATAAGACAAGAAAAGAGAGTTTTAGCCTGGAAAGAGAGGGTTTTCATATTATTGGATTGATTATCTCATGAAAGGATGCCATTATAAATGTGAGAAGAAAAGGAGGAAGTGAAAAAAACATGGAGAAGATTAAAAAAAAGTGTACTTCAAGATAGTCCATATTTATTACAGAGACATTTTTACAATCCCTATAGCAAGTTGATCATAAAATTATCCAAGAACCCAAGAGAAAGTTGTTGGAGTTAAACTTAAAAATGGGCAATAGATGGAATCTCTATGCACACACATTGAGTAGCAGTGGAGGTGTTGATATCTTTTCCAATTAGTGATAAGAGTCAACCTCCTAGGGGATTATCAAGGTTCCAGCTATGCTTTTATAAAGGTGGTACTCCTATTTCTCACTCAGATATTCAATACTTTGGGAAACAATAAAATCAAGCCTTTATTATATATACTTTGTGAGTGGATCAAGTGGTTGAAAAGATTAGGTAACAAATAACTTAGAATTGAATGATGATAACATCAAAATGGAAATAAATAAGTTCATACCATCACATCCATCCATATAGAATGACAAAAATATATTTGAACCAATATTCATAAACAAAAAATAAGATCAATGGCCAAGAAATTTTAGAGAGGTTTAATTGATTTCTTTCATTCAAAATCATAAGATGCATAGGAGAAACCTACAAAATATCTAATTCTTATATAAATTCTTGAAACCACACATGCTACGAATTCTTGGAATAGCTCTCTAGGAGAATCAAAAGTATGATAAATTGATGTTCAAGTAAGAATAAAGTGTGTGCCTATTGCACAACACAATGTTTCTAATACTCAAATGATTAAAAAAATGCAATTTTCCAAATGGAGTGGGGTGGGGTTCCCATGGACCACATAAAATAGTAGTAGTAACCTGGAAGAAAAGGATAAATCTGGTTAGGGATTGGATTTATAAATGGAAAATATAGTTAATAAATATAGATGATCAAGGTGTTGAAATTGTAACTAGTGTCAATCTTCATAATGTAATGTAATTTCATCATTAATAAATTTATTATATTCAATATTATATTTTATTTTGGTTAAATGATGTTCTTCATGCTTATAGAGTCAAAAAGAGTCAAAAGAAAATCATTTGAGTCAATTACCTTTTTGGGCATTTACAAGAAAAAGAAATTTGAATTTTTATTAAGTCCACCAAAAGTATAAGTCAACCCTCCTTGGAACAAGTCAGCAAGGGATTCCAAAAGCCACCTATTTGACCTCCTAGATAGATATATATAGAAGGCAATTCGACCTATCTATAGGATCATTCAAGTACGTAACAAGTAACACTTTCTGAACTAGTGAAGGAGAGAAATATTCCAAGTAAAAGGAAAGACTACATAAGGAAAAATATCACACATGTGGAGGATAATTTATGTGAAAGAAGCTGAAACTTCTGAGGCATTTGTAGACTTATTTTCTGCCTCCTTGGTTGTAGATCTGAACTTCAAAAAATTTGATCAGTTTAGGAAATTTTGACTATCATTAACATTTATTTTGGAAGTGACTTGGAGGAGGGTTGGACTTGGTGACTTGGTGGAAATTTGGTCTTGGTATTGGATATCTCATTTTGATATGATTCTATAAGAGAAGAATTTTTGGGTTTTACCCTGGCTTGGAGCCTAATTTTTGTGTCTCTTGTCTCTTTATTTTTCTATAAGATAAAATATTTTATATAAATTCTTGATGAAGAAGACATAAAAATAAATAAAAAGGTACTCTAAACATTCACAAGTAATTATCAAGTAGAGAAATCAAGCCTAATTATACTGCACTTGGTTTCTCAACATGTATCAGAGCTATGGTGAAGACAGGAGCATTGTTAAGGTACTTACCAAAAGCTCCTTTAACCATGCTTACCTAGACACATTAGGTTATGAACATCAGACAAGGGTAAAGAGCTTATTTTCCATACCTTCGTATTGTTGTAGAAATTACAATTTTAAAGAATGGAAAGCTTTGAAGCCTTTAGATATTGAAGCATCTAGCGTTTGTCAACCCTAGCAAAGGTTTGAGTCAGAAAACCCTAGGAACAAAACCCTAACTAATAATTTCCACTGTAAAAAGAAAACCTAGTTCTTGATAATGCTAGGAATTCCATCATGGTGACGTGAGGACAAGGTTGATGAAAAGGTCCAAGACAAGGAGTGAGTTGACTCTCCTCAAAAAGATAAGTATTCCACATCTCCTTTCTTTGATTACTAATCGTTGTTATTTTGTCTATGTACTTTTCCTAATGATGTTTTTTCCTTCATAGTCTTCTAATAAAGCTTGTAAGTCACTAATTTCCTAAGCTTTGATAGCTGAAGAAAGAATGTAGCAAAGCATGAAGGCTCTCCTAGAATATGTAAATGAAGAAGGAGAAAACAGTATGAAGTATGCATCAAAGAAGTCGATTAGATGACAACATGAAATAAAAGGGAAGAATCACTTACCTCATCCAGAAAGAGGGAGTTGTAAGATCTTGGATGGATATAATACTACTTGAATTTTCACAAAGAACCTTATGATGAAAAGTACAAATGACATATTTATGGCAATGCCTTTAACAAGATTTTGAAGAGTTCTGATATTGTTACATCATTGTACCGATAGTCGTTTTGTTCCCTAATATATTCGATTCAAGAACACATAGATTAGGTTGATGCTGATAGATATACTATTGATGGTTGGGAGCTTATATGATTTCATGGAAGAGCATAATTTGTGGCAATGAGAATGAAGAAGATGTGAAGGCTTGTACAATTAGTTGTGAAGAATCTTGGCTCCATAAGGTTTTTGATAGATTACTTGATGACATGATGGATTCAATTATGATATTTATCAAAGCTACATGAAGATTATCAAAGAACCAGGAAGGTCGAAGCACTTTATGATTCAACAGTTCGATGCAGGTAGGAGTCGAGAACCTACAACAGATCTCCACAAAAGAACAGATAATTGATATAAGGGAAGTATGAGTACTTCTGACACAAGCTTGGGCTTGTATATATCTCCTCCTTGGTTGAGAGGGAGTGAGGATGGACACCGTGTTCTCCATGTTCCATGTACTATGCCTAGGAATAATAGTCATAAGCCTAATGTAGGAACACTGATAGGGGGAACAGTGGATTCGATAAGCATCAAGGACTGACACTCTTGAAGATTTGTATTATGACCAGGACTAAAAGTCATAAGGCAAGTACATTAATATAAGATGAAAATGGTCTTGAGGACTCACATTTCATGGTGTCAAGTATTGTGACAATGGATTAGGAAATGGTCCTGTGAGGACATACCTTGGTGAACACCCTCGTGGGGTATGTGCCTTGAGAGGCGATGGCATCCAAATTTATGCCTCCTAGCATTGTGTTCTGATCTAGTGGAGAGACAGAGCTTAATTTTCAAGGGCTTGGTAGTTTGACAATGTTGGTTATGATGATGTAATCAACAATGATGATTACCAATCTAGATCCTTTATTATATGAGTATTTCAACTTGAGAATAACATGTTGACTCATTGTGAATACCTCCCTAGTTAAGTGGGTGTGTTGAAATTGTAACTAGTGTCAGTCTTCATAATGCAATGTAAGTTCATCATTAATATATTTAGTATATTCATTATTATATTTTATTTTGGTCAAAGCATGTTCCTCATGCTTTTAGAGTCAAAAAGAGTCAAAAGAAAATTATTTGATTCATGTCCCTTTTTGGACATTTGCAAGAAAAAATAAATTTGAATTTTTATTAAGTCTTAAGTCCACCAAAAGTACAAGTTGGCCCTCCTAAGAACAAGTTGGCTTGGGCTTCCAAAAGCCACCTATTTGACCTCCTGGAAAGATATATATAGAAGGAAATTCAACCTATTTGGAGGATCATTCAAGTACATAACAAGTAATACCTTATGAACTAGCGAAAAAGAGAAATATTCCAAGTAAGAGGCAAGACTACATGAGGAAAAATCTCACACATGTAGAGGATCATTTTTGTGAAAAACGTTGAAACTTATGAGGAGTTTCAGATTTATTTTCAGCCTCCTTGGTTGCAAATCCGAACATCATAAAACTTGATCAATTTGGGACAATTTGACTATCATTGACCTTGATTTTGAAAGTGACTTGGAGGAGGGCTGAACTTGGTGACTTGGTGGCATTGGTCTTGGTCTTAGTCTTCGATATCTCATTTTGATCTGATTCTATAAGAGAAGAATTGTTGGGTTTTTCCCTGGCTTGGAGCCTAAATTTTGGGTGTCTTATCTCTTTGTTTTCCTGAAAGATTGAATATTTTGTATAATTGCTTGATGAAGAAGACATAACAAATAATAAAAAGGTAATCTAAACATTAACAAGTAATTATCAAGTAGAGAAATCAAGACTAATTCCACTACACTTGGTTTTTCAACACAAGGACTAGGATGAAATAAGGGAAATCACTTAAAATAAAAATACACACACATAAATTATAGAGTAATAGTGGATGGAATGATCCCTCTCTAATTTTCTTCACGTATTTTTTCTAATATTGTTTTCATCTTCTTGGAACCACTTTAAGATTATGGTTTTTCCCCCTTTTTGTGCTAGTTGAATTAAGTTTGAACTTATATTTTGGCCCTCCAAATTGGGTCCCACTTTAGAAATTTAAAAAATATTTTTAATAAATCATTTTTGCAAAATAAATTTTCAAGTTGTAAATAGTTATGACTATTATTTTAGCTTTTAAGCCATGATAATTGTTATCAATGTTGAAAAGTGTAGCAATAAAGTCTTAATTTGACTTTGCCTTGGTCAAATTGAGAAAATTTGAATTTCCACATCAACAGACAACTTGGAGGCAGTTAACTTGTGTGACAGGGCTCTTGTCACTCAGTTAGATCAGTAATTTCAAGTTAGAGGGCTTGGAGTTCAGCTAAGCATGTGTGATTGCTAAATTTTAGTAATCCAATTGTGTCCAGTTAAACTAGTTCTAAATGTTGATAGAACTAGTGGAATGTCATTTGTGCAGTAGGACAACAGTCTAACTCAATGATCATCTAGTTAACTAATCAATCAACTCAAAATAGCTAGTGCATGCAAGGAATTTGAGTTCCTCAGTTGTGGTGGAGATTCCAAGGCAGTGTAACAAGCAGTTGTAAACTAGTTTGAGTGTATAGGTGTTGCATGCAGTCAGATGATCAATCCTCAGGAATTTTACCATCAATTGGAGGAAATTCCTCAAAAATAGGGGATAATTCTTCATGAATTGCACAAGGAAATAGGGGCTCAAGCAGAGGTGGAAATTGACTAAGTATGGGTCAGAGCTTCTCATTAAGCAATGAGATAGGTTATTCACTTGCAAGGTGTGGTTAGAGCGGGCAAGCAATTGTAATACATCCTATATTCATATGATTAATGCAAATAGGCTTGATGGGTTTTTCCCGGTTGGGTTACCCTAGAAAAATATTGTGCATGTGTAGTATTTCTTATTGCATGTTTGCAAATGTTTTTCTAAATTGTGAATTAAATTCAGCAGAGCAGTAGAGTAGAATTGTGTCTCTTGATTTTAGATTTAAACTTCTTGAGCATTTGCAATTCTATCACCATATTTCTACATGGTATTAGAGTTTGATTCACATTAGAACAAGAATTTCATAGTTTTTCCTCAGGAGGTTCAAATATGCGGATTCAATGTAGCAAGATTTCTTCAGAGTTGGGAAGATGACCTTCAATGGGCTGAGATTAGAAGCATCTCAAATTTCATTGTATGGAAGGATCGCATGGAGGTGGTGCTTGATGACAATGGATTTTTAGAATATGTCAAGACAAACATTGCAAAACTAGGATCAGCTGATGCACAGAACCTAGCCCAATGGAAGAAAGATGTAGCTAAGGCGAGGAGAATTATCTTGGAGGGAGTGTGAGACCACATTGTCTCAGATCTCCATGGGAAAGAAACTCCTTTCATAGGGATTTGGTTGTTTATGGCTTGCTCTTATTGTTCAATAATAAAAATGCCCTTGAGCCTCATTGTAACGTAGTTCAGAGGCATGTAGCCACCACATCTCTTCTCAAAGATAAGCTAACATCGCTGAGCTAGTCTCGTTTCATACTGTTTGTAAGCATATTTCATTATTTGATATTAATCAAAGGAAGTGTTATTTCTGTTGCATCTCTGTATTTATGGTTATATCTCTAATTTGTTGTGTTCCTATTTAAATTTGGATCAGTGGTATCAGAGCGATCTGCTCTTTCTCTGTTTTTCTTTGCATGTCCCCAACGAAGTCGGGATATAAGGAGTTAGGGCTCGAACTAGTTGAACCTTTGCAAGACCAGCCTCATAAATCCCGACGGCCTCGCATGGAGGAAGAAAAGAAAGAGGAGGGAGCAGGAGATCCTATCAAAATATTGCTCGAGGAGGCCCTCAAGAAGCAAAGGAATGTGGTGATGGATAACTTTGCCCAGATCCTTCAACGGTTGCCCACCAGCAGTGCATCCACATCCAACAACAACTCTTGAGGCTCCACACCTTTTGAGGTACAAGTAAACTTTGACATTCCCATATTTGAGGGCCGAATAGATGCAGACGTCGTAGATAAATGGTTGAATCTGTTAGAAGGATTTTTTTTCTGTTCATGATTTTTCCAGCTGAGAAAAGATTACTTTTTCTCTTCTCAAAGTTGCCCCCCTTGTCAAGGACTAGTGGGAAACCTATTGTGAGCAGAAGGATGAAAATACGAACTCACTGTTTTTCAGCCACTCCTACTTGGAATTCATTTCGAGATGCCATCAAGGAGAAGTAATACCCTATCAAGGGATATGAGGAAAAATACATAAAGTGGACCATGCTACGATAGGGAAGGGACCAAGATGTCCGGAGTTTACCAATGTTTTTCATACCCTGCGCACGAAGTTAGGCATCAAGGATTTTGAGAAACATTTGGTACTCAAGTACCGTAGTTGCCTACATAGATACATCCATGACGAGATGGAGTTCCTGGACATCTCCTCACTCGGCACAACGTACCGATACGCCGTTAAGATCGAGTAGAACTTTAAACAGAAGAAGCGATTCTTTGGATCTGTAAATCTGAAGCAAGGGAAAGGTGCCCCCAAACCGCATAACAAAGGACAAAGCCAAGGCGGGACGGCCCAGGACAACCCACCAAGGCCACAAGCAAAGGACAACACTACAAAGCCGAAGAAGGACACAGGAAAGTGGTGTGAGTTCCATAAGAGCTCCATCCACAACACAGGCAAGTGTCAAGCCAAGCAATCACTGGTGGCTAAGCTGAAGGCTTCAGAATCAGATGCATGTTTTGACTTTGAGTGAGAACCTGACAAGGGGAATGAAAAAGGGAAGCAGATTATTGATGCGGAGCCCAACGCCATCGTCGCCACTACAAAAATCTAGAAGGAGGAACCCGAAGATCCAAAGGAGGATGAGCGCCCCTTCCACTCCCAGATGTGGGTGAAGGGTTCCTTGCTACAGTTCATTATCGATAGCAGGAGCCAAAAGAACCTCATTGCAGTAGAGGTCATGAAGCAGCTGGGCTTACCGACCATATCACACCCACAACTGTACACCATCAGGTGGCTTCACCAAGGACGGGATCTGCACGTAAGCCAACAATGTCACCTTCCATACAACATCAAGCCCTTCACGGATGAGGTGTTATGTGACGTTGCTCCCCTTGATGTTTGTGATGTATTATTAGGCCAACCATACTTGTGGAAGCGACATGTTGTGTATGAGTCAAGGCCTCGCGCTGTTATTGTTACATTAGGAAATAAGTTGTACAGGATACCGGAGGTAGCCCCGCCTACCGCCATCTCTCTGGTTACTGCAAAACAATGCAGTAAGCTAATTTCAAAAACCGGGAAATTTGTTTTCCTGATGATACGCCCTCAAGGAAAGAAGAAGACAGTGGCCACGACCTCCAGACAAGGCCCCTCCACACGACAACAACAGATGGACAAGGTCGTGGAGGAGTACGAGGACATCTTCACCTCCCCCGCAAGGGTGCCTCTGCACTGTCAAGTCAAGCACTCCATTGATCTGACCCCAAGTGCGTCGTTACCCAATGGACCAATCCATCGACACTCCATTCTGGAGAACAATGAAATCAAGAGGAAAATTCAGGATTTGCTACAGAAAGGTCACATTCGGTCGAGTTCATCGCCCTGTGGGAGCCCGATCGTGTTGGTACAGAAGAAGGATGGGACTTGGAGACTCTGTATTGACTATCGAGCGCTGAACAAGATCACTGCCTGGAATAGGTACCCGATCCCACGGATTGATGACCTTCTGGACCAACTCAAGGAAACAAAATATTTCAGCAAAATCAACTTGAAGTTTGAATATCACCAGGTACCAATCAAACCCTCCGATGTGTGGGAGACTACCTGCAAAGCCAAGGAGGGCCTTTTCGAATGGTTGGTTATGCCTTTCGGATTGACGAATTCTCCTGCAAACTTCATGAGGCTCATGGATGACATATTACGGCCATTCACCAACTCATTTGTAGTTGTATACTTGGATGACATCCTGATCTTCAGCCAGAGTTGGGAAGAGCACCTCCACCACATCCGACAGGTTCTCCAAACACTTTTGGCATGACCCAGTTCCATATCTGGGATACATTATTGATGAACGAGGGGTGCATGTGGATCCAACGAAGATCCAAGTCATTCGGGATTGGCCAGCTCCAACCACTCTGACAGAGCTCCGTAGCTTTCTGTGTCTTTCCATTTTCTACCGCAGGTTTGTGTTGGGGTTCTCTCATATCACTTGGCCCTTAAGTCAAGTCACCAAAGGAGGAGCGAAAGAAAAATTATTTTGGTCTGAATCTCAACAGAAGGCATTCGCAGAGTTGAAACATCGCCTCTGCTCTGCACCAGTGCTCACATTACCATAATTGCAACAACCATTTGAGATTGAGACAGATGCCTCTGACTATGCTATTGGGGCAGTCCTTACTCAATAGGGGCATCCAGTGGCATATCACAGTGAGACACTTTCAGACACGGTCTAGAAGTATCCCACTTATGATAAAGAGATGTATTCCATTGTGCAGCCCTGCCGACAATGGAAGCATTACATTTTGGGGAAGGAAACGTTCATCCACACAGACCATTGACCCCTGCAGTTCATACAGATGCAGGGGAAGCTGCAGAATAACTGCCATCAGAAGTGGTCCACATACTTGCATCATTTCCATTTGAATATCAAGTACAAGAAGGGCAGCACAAATAATGTTGCAGACTGCCTCAGCCGACCATCGATCATGGCGTTAACTACCGTACTCAACTCTTGTGGGCGCGAGACTTCTGATTGGCCACTTCTCTACAAAATTAACCCAGATTTCA
Organism: Pinus tabuliformis; assembly: GCA_031772625.1. NCBI lineage: Eukaryota > Viridiplantae > Streptophyta > Pinopsida > Pinales > Pinaceae > Pinus > Pinus tabuliformis. The sequence continues at coordinate 952,777,412 of CM062819.1, forward strand.
AACCCCACATACCATATGCTCTTGGAGGGTCGGCAAGTTCTAGGTTTTTACCTCCAGGATGCTCTATTATGCCATATGGGACACCTTTGTGTTCCTTCAAGTGAGCATGTGAAGATGATTCGGGAGGCGCACTACAGTCAGGTCACTGGACATTTTGGGGTCGAGAAAAAAATGGCAGTTCTGAAGAAGTATTTCTATTGGCTGAATCTTCAACAGGATGTTGGGAAGTATATCAAATCCTGTATTTCTTGCACCATTGCCAAACCAACCACCAAGAAGAAAGGTCTCTATACTCCACTACCTACCCCTAGTCGACCTTGGGAATCCATCTCCTTGGATTACATGTCAAGCCTTCCTTCTACTAAGCATGGCAATGACTGTGTTTTTGTGGTCATCGACAGATTCTCGAAGATGGCCATTATGGCGGCCTGCAAGAAGAGTATCACAGCAAAAGCCACTGTTAAACTCTTCTTTGAACTAGTGTGGTACACTTTGGGATCCCACAGTCTATCATATCAGATCAGGATAGTAGGTTCCTTAGTACATTTTGGTCCAGTCTTTGGTCTATGCTGGACACCAAGCTCACTAAGTCCACAACTTTCCATCCCCAAACTGGTGGCTAGACATAGGTCATCAACAGGATGATTGTACGCATTTTGTGCATGTACAACTCAAAGCATCCATGCACATGGGATGAGAGCCTCCCCTATGTCTAGCATAGCTACAACCAGTCTCTCCACAGCTCGACTGGCCACAGCCCTTTTCAAGTGGGCTTGGGATTCCAGCCACTATGTCCCATTGATGTGGCCATACTAGTTGCAGCGACTTAGGGAGATTTGGCTTATGTCCAGTCTGAAGCCGACAAGGAAAATAGATTCATTGAGTATATTCAACACATCGGCTAATAGTTCCATGACATATTGGACAAATCAATGCCAAGTACAAGCAACGGCATGATCAGGATCGGGTGCCACACAATTTCTAGGTGGGCGACAAAGTTTGGCTATATTTGCAGAAGGAGTGCCTTGTTGGGCCCCACAACAAGATTCGCCCACTTCGATATGGGCCATACACCATCACCAATGTTTTGGGAGATAACGATTTTGAGCTCAGCATTCCCCCATTCCTTGGCTTGCACCCAGTGTTTAATGTGGATCGCCTTCGGCCATACTTTCCACCATTACTAGACACATCCGACATTGCATAACAACTCACACCAACAAAGTTAAATCCAGAGTGCATGGAACAAGTTGTAACTGATCGGATCATGGACATGCAGATCAAGAACACTTGTCAACAGAAGATCCAACTATATCGAGTCGTCAAAGCACGCTAACTCCTTCACCAGGGACCAAGTTCAGCAGAAGTTTCCTCATCTCATGGAGGAACTCAACGCAATGGGGACCATTGCTTCCTAAGGGGGGAGGAATGATCCAGGTGGATATTGGTGGCCACCCACCAATTCCACTTGGACCACTACCATTGTTTCTTTTAGTTTTTTAGTTTCCTTAATTATAGCACAGTTTACTATTTTTAGCAGTTTTTTGGGTCCTAAACTTCTGGAGTCGTTTTGAGGCCCTAAACGATGTTTTTTTGGCAATCTACTGCCAACAACCTTTTATATGTCATTTTTTTATCGTAGTCCTTGGAGAGATATTTCCAACGGGGTATCGTGCGTGTCAAACGGATATAATATGACCAAGTCACGCCCCCGGGAAGTTGGCTGCCCAACTAACCCCAACGGGGCCCATAAACTCTTGGTGTTACATCTCCTTGGGTTAGGGTTTTGGTTGTTTACGGTTTTCTCTTATTGTTCAATAATAAAAAGGCCCTTGAGCCTCATTGCAACACATTTCAGAGGCATGTAACCACCACATCTCTTCTCAGAGATAAGCTACCATCATCGAGCTAGTCTTGTTTCCATACTGTTTGTAAGCATATTTCATTATTTGATATTAATCAAAAGAAGTGTTATTTCTACTACATCTTTGTATTTATAGTTATATCTGTAATTCGTTGCGTTCCTATTTAAATTTGGATCAAGAAAGATCTCCATATGCATATTGAGCTTGGGGACGATGAAAGGTACAATGTGACCAAGATTGGTACAGTAACCTTTAAGAGGGAGTCAAGATCCCCTCTTCACCTCAAAGATGTCATGTTTGTTCCAGACCTGGAGAATAGCCTCATCTCTATAGCAATTTTGGAAGACTGTGATTATGATGTGACCTTCATCAAAGGGAAGGCATTCCTAAGACACATAGCCATTGGATAGGTGAAGAAGATCAAGGTTCATGTGAATAACCAATATAAACTTTATGTGGAATATTGTGTTGCATTAAGAAGTAAGGAAGATAAAGTGTAGATTCGTGATGTCGATGAAATTTGGCACAGGAGATTGGGCCATTTGCATCATGGCCCCTTGAAGATTATGTAGCAAATAACCAATGGCCTCCCTAAAGGATCACTTAAGAAATAAGATGTCTGCAAGGGTTGTACCTTAGGGAAGTATGTAAAATTCATATTCCATGATCGAGAGCGCAAAGCACATGCACTCTTGGAATGAGTCCACTCTAATATTTGTGGAACTTTCTCTACAACCTCCACTATCAGACATAAGTACTATGTTATTTTTATTGGTGATTTCTCAATAAAGTGTTACATCTTCTTCATGCATAAGAAGGATGATAAATTCTCAAAATTTGTAGAATTTGAGGCATTAGTTGAGAAAGAGACTGAAAACAAGGTGAAGGATCTTAGGAGCAACAATTTATGTGTGAAAGAAGGCATCCGAAGAGAGTTGACAACACCCCATAACCTGCAACAAAATGGGGTAGCTGAGAGAAAGAATTGAAGCATTGTTAGAGTTATGAGAGCTATGCTACATGACCAAGACCTACCACTGCATTTGTGTGTAGAGGCATGTAACATAATAGTCTACTTGCAGAACTAAAGTCCTCATCGGATTCTTGCTGTGATTACACCGGAGGAGGATTTCTCTGGGAGAAAGCCAGATGTGTCTCACTTCATATTTTTGGAGCCTCTATTCACTGCCATGTCTCCAAAGATTCAAGGAAGAATCCTGAGCCGACAGTAGAGTTGGGAGTTTTTGTGGGTTACTCTGAAACTCCACACAATTACCTTGTGTACTTACCTTCCCTCATAATGACAGTTGTTCAAAGGGATGTAAAGTTTGATGAGGAGAAAACGATGTGGTGTTATCTTGAGAGGGAGCTTCAGATACCCCAGAAGAGGAGCTTTTAGCTCCAAAGGACGAGCCTCAGGAAGTTGTGGAGCATATGTAAATGGAGGATCAGAAAGAAGGCATAGTGGAGACATCCAATCAAGTAGAACCATCCAGAGAAGGTAAGAAAATAACCATGGAATCTGATAGATTGGTGTAGGGTGTGAGGGAGAATGTGGGAGCTCCAAATTTGCGCAGGCAAAGGAGGTCATCTTAGAGGTACATTGGCTACATGGCTCTAATGATTGAGCTTGTAGAGATTGAGCCATCCTCTTTTGAGGAAGTAATTGAGCAACCAATTTGGGTTGATGTAATGGTGGAAGCATACGAATCCATCATGAAGAATAATGTTTGGGAAGTGGTCCCAAAACCAGCATATAAATCAGTTGTGGGTTCAAGATGGATCTTCGAGGATAAGCATGAAACAAACGGAAACATAGAGAAGTATAAGGCCAGATTTGTGGCTTAAATATTCTCTCGAGTTGAGGAAACTGACTATGAGGAAACCTTTGCTCCCGTAGCAAGGTATTCATCCATTAGATCAATTCTTGCACTAGTTGCATAGATGGGGTGGAAGATCCACCAGATGGATGTAAAACAACATTTTTCAATGGTGTTATTGAGGAGGAAGTGTACATCGAGCAACCAGAAGGTTTTGAGACATTTTATCGAGAGTCTCATGTGTGCAGACTCAAGTGAGCATTGTATAGTCTCAAACAGGCATCGCGAGCTTGGTACACCGGGATTGACAATTATCTCACTGGATTAGGCTTCACCAAAAGTGAAGCGGATGCAAACCTCTATCGTACTTTGGTAGAAGGTAATTTGATTATCATTGTTTTATATGTTGATGATTTAATATTGACAAGTGATGAGCAGCTGATCAACACTTGCAAGGAGGATCTTGCAATGGAATTTGAGATGAAAGACATGGGTCTCATGCACTACTTCCTCAGGCTAGAAGTATCGCAAGGCGATGGGGAATTGTTTGTGTCACAAGGAAAGTATGCCAACAAGATACTACATATATTTCATATGGAGAGTTGTAAGCCCATGGAGACACCTCTAGTGACCAACTAGAGGAAGGAGAATGCCACTTCAAGTGAAGAGGTTGATGCTACCATTTACCAGTAGCTAGTGGGTTCACTAATGTATCTTGTGAACACATGACCAGATATGTGCTATGCAGTCAACCAGTTGAGCCAAGCTATGGCTAGGCCAACCAAATTGTATTGGAAGGTAGTGAATCATGTTTTACGATACCTAAGAGGAACTACCCAATATGGATTATGGTAAAAAAGGATAGGGGGAGTGAAGTTGCGTGGCTTCACAGATGCAGATTGGGTAGGGAGTCCATCTAACCGAAAGAGTACATCAGGTGGAATTTTCAGTGTTGGGTCTGCAATTGTTCCCTGGTACAGCAGGAAGCAAAGTTCTATGGCGCTCAGCTCAACAGAAGAAGAATACATGGTTGCAAGTCAAGCAACATGTGAGGTGATTTGGATGAGAAAGATACTTGTGGGACTTTTTGGTCAGATGATGGATCCAACTATGAGCTAATGTGATAATCAAAGCTACATTAAGCTGTCTAAGAATCTTGTATTTCATGATCGATCCAAGCATATAGGTATCCAATATCACCATTTACGGGATTGTGTGCAAAGGCAGATAATGTTGCTACAATACATTATGACAGAGGAACAAGATGATGACATATTGACAAAGGATTTGTCAAAAGGGAAGTTTGAATTCCACAGGTGTAGGATAGGGGTGGTTGAAAATCCCTTTCTTGCTAAGAGGGAGTGTTAAAAGTGTAGCAAGAAAGTCTCAATTTGACTTTGCCTTGGTCAAATTGAGAAAATTCAAATTTCCACATCAACGGACAACTTGGAGGTAGTTAAATTGTGTGACATGGCTCTTGTCACTCGGTTAGCTCAGTGAATTTGAGTTAGAGGGCTTGGAGTTCAATTAAGCATGCGTGATTGCTAAATTGTAGTAATCTAGTTTAGTTATATCTAGTTGTGCTCAGTTAAACTAGTTTTAACTATTGATAGAACTAGTGGAAGGTGAGTCGTGTAGTAGGAAAACAAACTAACTCAGTGATCATCCAGTTAATTGACCAATCAGCTCAAAATAGCAAGTGCATGCAAGGAATTTGAGTTCCTAAGTTGTGGTGGAGATTCAAAGGCAATATAACAAGTAGTTGTAAACTAGTTTGGGTGTATAGGTGTTGCATGCAATTAGATCAATCCTTGGGAATTGCACAATCAATTGGAGGAAAATTCCTAAAAAATAAGGGTTAATTCTTCAAGAACTGCGCAAGGAAATAGGGGCTCAAGCAAACGTAGAAATTAACTAAGTCTGGGTCAAAGCTTCTCATTAAGAAGTGAGATAGGTTATTCACTTGCAAGTTGTGCTCAGAGCGGGCAAGCAATTGTAATACATTCTCTATTCGTCTTATTAATGCAAAGAGGTTTAGGGGGTTTTTCCCAGTTGGGTTCCCCTAGAAAAATATTGTGCATGTGTGGTTTTTTGTTGTTGCATGTTTGTAAATGTTCTTCTAAATTATGAATAGAATTTCGCAAAGCAGTGGAGTAGAATTGTGTCTATTGATTTTAGATTAAACTTCTTGAGAATTGCAATTCTATCACCATATTTCTACAATTTGAGCCATGGAAACCATTTCCAAATTTGTTCTTCACATCTTAGGCTTTTGAACGATCTCTTGTTTTCTCAATTTGGACATTGAAATCTAAATATATGACATATGGAAGATAATGACTCAACAACTCATAATCTACTCCATGGCCTTTGAAGTATAAATCTTCCTTATTTATCTTACCGACATTATGGGTGGGAATTTATAACAATTTATAAACAAATGAGCTCCTCATATTATTTTTATATGAAGTAGAAAGATCCATGGAATCTTGTGTATCTTGTACATAATGTAATTGTTGGTTGTCATATCAATGTCAAATCATGATAGCAAGTCACTTCTCAATTACCCATATTCAATCAATACTTTCCAAAAGTCAGTGAAAGATATATCAACCTTGTTGTTATGTGTCATTGGAAGGTGTGCCAATAGAAAGGGGGAAGAAAAATTAGGATAAGAGAAATGTGGAGAAATGAGGGATAGGGAGAAAAATTACTAAGAATGTAAGAATGTGCAAATAAAAAATTATCAGCATATAAATATCGAGTATGGGTACAAGAACATGTGGAGAAATATATGGAAGTAATGGAGATAATGTTAGAAAAAACGTGGATGTGGGGAAATGGTGATATCTTTGACATATGTTCTTTGTTTTTATTCTGTGAAATGTTGGATGAAGTTGAGACATAGGGATAAACACAGTAACCAATCAAACGGGAACTGAACCAAGTTTTCACTTTTTAGAGATAGCAAAAAATCATTTGATTTTGAAAAGTGTTGATTAAAAATACACCTTTTTTTTGGGGAGCATATTTTTGAGACTTTAAATTTTCTTATATATTAAATATGCATATTTTTTTAATGTTAGTGATTTCATGCCAATTTGAAAAGTGTTGATGTAGCATCAAACACTTTTTTTTGGCTTATTTTTTACACTTTAATTTTTTATATATGTTAAACATGGATATTTTTTTTAAATGTTGGTGATTTTCATGTTGATTTTGAAAAACATCAAAAAAAAAAAAAATTAGGCATATTTTTGACACTTTAAATTTTCTTATGTCCTAAGTATGCACAAATTTTTTTCAAATGTTGATTATTTGACCATTTTTTCTTGTTTCTTGTCATAAAAATGTTTGTTTTTTAAGGGTTTTCCAAACTTGTGTTTTTTGTTTTTCTTTGCAATGTTTTCTTATAATGAAATATTTTATATTTTTGCAAAGTTTAAAATAATAATAAAATTAATATTAATATTAATTTTTCTATGTTTTTTTTTTCAAAGCTGTACAAACTATATTTTTCCAATGTTAATATAATCTAAAGACATTTCACTAAAAATGACATGTTAAAAAAAAAAAAAAAAAAAAGATTTTTATGAAAATTTTGAATAAAAAAGATTGGAAAAATAGTAAATTTTATGAAATTTATATAAATATTATATTCAAAGATGATGATATTTGAAGTTTTTTCTCCAAAAAAAAATGTTTCACATAGAATTTTAAGTAAAAATGAAAAAATAAAAATTTAAATCTAAAGGTGAAAGGCATCATGCAAAGATCATCATAACTGAAAAGAGCAGATAACAAAAAGATCATCTCGAAGAATCAATGAGGGACATCCTTCTGTACAAGAACATTTATGAGCCAATGAGAAGAATTAGCGATTGAGTGAGGGAACAATGGATGGATGGGAAGGAGACAGACAGGGAGAGGAAAGGAGAGGTACAAGGTATAAATAAATAAATAAATAAACAATCGTAAAATTAAAACTAAAAAACATAAAATATAAAAATACAATTAAAAATAAAACAAAAAATTAAAAAGATAAAAAATAAAAAAACTAAAAAATAAGTAATATTAAAAAATAAAAAACAATTGTCAAGTCCCACTAGCACAATCGGTTAAGGATGGACCTCATCAGCAAGGCGACCCAGGATCAAACCTCACTGGGGGTGGTTGTGCCCTGTGTTAAGGGGAGGAGACATGCTGAAAAAATCCAATCAACTAAGAGCTGGTGTGGCCCAGGCTGGGTGCGATCCCCGAGTGTCTTTGATGGCTTAGATGCCCTTGGGTCATGACTCCTCAAGCCACAGGTCCAGTCAAGAAGATCATAGACAACTTGACAACAACAAAAAACTAAAAATAAAGAGCAATTATGTCCCAACTAGCGGAGGGCCGAACAACCAACCCAAGGTCAACGAAGCTATGTTGAGTCGAGGTCAACCTTTCGACCCTCGGATGGCTGGGGAATAATTGTTTTTTTCTAATATTAATTTTTTTTTCATATTTTTAATAGTTTTTAATGGTTTCTTTTTTATTTATTTTTCTCTGGAAAAAATCTAATTTCTTTTTAAAAACTTTATTTTAATGATTTTTTTTATGTTTATTTATTTATTTAATTTTAATATTATTTTAATTTTTTTTGTTTTATGTTTTTTTTTTTTTTTTTGGTATTATCCAATTTGGTTTTGGTTTTGTTTATTTGTTTTTTATTGTTTTGTTTTTTCCATGTTAATTTAAAAAAAAAAAAAATTAAACTATGTTTTTTTAAATATATTTTTTTGTTTTTTCCTTTCTTTTTAATTTCTTAATCTTAAAAAAAAATATGAATGTTTTAATATTTTTTTTATTTACTTGTTAATTTTTTTTAAATTTTTGTTTTAGTTTTAAATTTTTTTCAATGTTTTAATTTTGTTTGGTTTTGCATTTTTCATTTTTATTTATTTATTATTTTGTTTTATTTGATTTTCTCATGTAGGGTCCGTGTCGATGCTTGATTAGGAACCTGACCCTTATATATCAATTTGATAGTTGATTTTAATTTTTTTTGTTATAATGTATCAAGTTTGCCCCACAATGTGTCAATCTCATGGTTAATTTTTCAGTTTTCATTGCAATGGGTCGAGTTTGCCTATACTACGTGTCAATTTGATCGCTGATTTTTAAATGTTTGTTGCAATGTGTCAAATTGTCTTAGGCTAGGATTTTAAAATAGCTATACTTTTATCATTTAAAAAATAAAATACTCTTGTCCGCGTAGAGTGGCTCAAGTGGTGATGTCTATGGAATGAAGTCTCACCGAACTAGAGATCTTGGGTTCGAATATTGTGCTCTTCCCCCCGTAGTGGGGTGAATAATGGACATGTAAATTCTAAAATCGGAGAGTCCAACAAGCTTAAAAAAAAACAACAAAACAAACAAACAAACAAACTCTTGGTATAATGACTCTTTCATTCAAGTGTTCAGTTTTCAAGTTTTTTTAGTCATATAATTTTTCCATAATGTCTTGGTTGAAATATGTTGAAAAATTAAGGTTTTTTGTATTTATGATATTTGGTTTTAATTTCATGGTTGAAAAATTATCAAAATTTTAAGGTTTTTCTGAGTCATGATATTTTATCTTTAATCTTATGGTTGAAAACAGCTATAATTATTTTATCTTTAACACCATGGTTGAAAATTGTTGGACTTTTAAGACTTTTCAAAGATGTGATATTTTATCTTTAATGTCATGCCTAAAAATCATTGGAATTTTAAGGTTTTTCGAAGTCATGATATTTTTATCTTTAACGACATTGTTAGAAAATGTCGAAATTTTACCCAAAAAAAGATGTTATTCCAGCATCAACACTTTTCGTTTTCAAGGTGTTTTTTGCACAAAATAAATTGGTTTTCACCGCAATTTAAAAAAAAACAAACAAACAAACACCCTAAAAAAATGTTGTTCCAGCATACACACTTTTTGTTTTTAGGTTGTTTTTTTTTTTTGCTAAAGTTCTTGTTTTGAGATTACAACTCTCGTTTGTTTGATTGGTTACGATGTTGATATCTAGTAAGAGGATGAACATAACCAATTTCTTATTTTTAAATATTTTTAAAGGAAAAACCATTCTTATTGGTCTTGTGTGAAGAAGTGCTACAACATTGAAACTAGCTTTGAATTATTAAAGAATTGTTCGTTCTTTCATGATCAACAAGTGAGGGTCATCTGACACTTTCTAGATTTCAAAATTTGGTCTTCATGTAAGAGTTTATAGGTTCAAGTATGAACCAAAATCACTCTAGTTAATGTGTGACATGAAAACACATCAATAGGAGGGAAGAAAACTTTTGAGGCACTATTGAGCAAAGAAGGAAGTATTTTCCTTGTGTTGTGTGAAGAAAAGGTTATGAGTGCCAAAGTTGGTTAGATGGAAAAACTCAATAGTTTGTTGCTTAGTTGATATTTCATACTTTCTGGGATTATGAAAATGACTTGATTCAATCCTCAATTTATTTTTTTTCCTTAGTGATTACATAGCCCAGCTAGGGGGTGATGTCCATAGAGGACTATCGATGATTAGGTGGGCAATTTCTCTATTATAATCAATTTCTTGGTATTAACTTTTAGAAAAGATAGCTACCTTCACATTGTTATGAATATTCTTGTTTATTATAAGTATAATTCTTCATTGTTTATGGTTGAACACAATTGTCATTTCTTATAGAATTAATAAGAAAAATTACATGCCAAAAAGCTATTTTGTTTTACATATAATTTAATCATCTATATGTATAGATGCTACTATGTTTTATGAATGCATGCAGTAGATTTCTCGCAAGCCTATTAATTGTTGGTCTACAATAAGTATGATGAAAGAGATATGACTACATGTAGGGGGAATTCTAATAGGTCCACAAAATGCCATGTTTTCCTCTGTGTGTAATATTATATGAAGTTTTCTGCAATCATATCTTTTGCAGTGAATAATGAATAAAACTACAGTTAGTCAAAAAATTATTCTCTCATGTATCCAATCTTAAATCTTGATGGTGGGGATAAGTTTCTACCTTTGAATAAAGTGTTTCAATTTCTTATAGGAGTATTCAATGTTAACTCTAAATATAATGTGATCAATCACATTGTATGACATTATTAAAAAGAGGGTCTATATACATTAGTAATTTCTCATTAACCTGAATGGTTCCTTTTTCTTGAATTCCAACGTCATTTTTAATCTCCTAACTTGAAGTTCCTAAATATTTACTATCAGAGAAGTAAGCCTTGACCAAGCCACATTATTAGAATCATGCCTAGTAAAAAGAAAATGAGAAAGACTCATCGTCACTTGCACTAGACTTAGAGAGCAAAATATTAGAATGCTTTGGATTTGTTTGTGATTTTAAATGAGTATCTTCCTTTACTGGAAACATATCACACCAAACAAGGCTCAAAAAGTGAAGAGGAAGGTTTCTAGATATCTAGTTTCATATTTAATCTTGGGTAATCATGGATATGTTTGACAATTATTCATTTGATTGTGTTAGTATTTTATTTGATTCCAACCATATAACTTGTTTATCCAAGAATAGAGATGAAGGTTCCATAATCATTGATATCTCATCCCCATTGGTCGTATGCATTTTCTATTATACCTTAATAGAGATGTCATTGGACTACACCTTCTATATTTAAAATACACCCCAACAGTTGTAGTGGTTCCTAATTGGCAAGGATCACTACCTTTAGGAACTAGTTCTAAAAGTAATTTGAATATTCTCATGGCCTCCTTTACCAAATATTCTATCAAATTTCTTCTCCTTGGCCATGTTTTAATAAATAATAAATGGTTGCATAGATAAAAAAACATTGTGTTTCAATTAACACATATATGTCTTTATGCCAGGATTATCTAGAGGTATTCATAGACATATATTATTCAATAAAAAGAGATGTATAAGTAATTGCACTACTAATTCAGGAACAAGGTGATTCTAATTGTTGATTTAGGGAACATGTTGCTCTTTTGTATTGCTTATACACATGTATTGGGTAAGCATTATATTGGAAAAATTACTTTGAAATTTATAAGTGTGTTGATAAAGTGTGGTTGCATTGGACCATTTTGAATTTCTTGAATATCCCCATTTCTTTGTTTGCAAAAATACATTATTAGAGGTTGCAATGAAATTATGAACAACATTGGCTTTAGTTTTCACTCCCATAATCATACTATAACATATAGAAAATAATTAACGAAAATTGTTGTCTTAGCCTATTTATTCCTAGAGTGTGTGTTGCACATAGTTTGCCTAGATGTTATAGGAGAGTTCATAATAATGTGGAATCAATCTTAAACAAGAGACATACTCTTTGTGGTCTACCATATATTGAAGATTGCAAGTGAAGTTGAATTATCAAATACAATTAATTGACATAATGGATTCATATTCCCATGTTTAAGCTTTTCTTTGAGTTTTGATATCAAGTTGTGCTACACTACCTTCTTATACCTTCATTATACAAAGATGTGTACGAGGTTGAGAGCATCATTGTCAAGTACCAATTTTGCATGTCACATGAAATTAAACTATAGTGCATCAAAATATATATATATATATATATATATATATATATATATATATATATATTCAATGATTTAATATATATGTATATTATAGAAAGAGAAATGAATATTTGGTCTAGAAGATCATCTGCACACAAAATATCCATGAAAGATATTTATGTGGCTCATTATAAGATATTAAGGGGGATTGCATGATTTTAGTTTTAGCAAATAAAAATACACATGGTTTTTATCAAATTGCAAAAGTTATAGAGGGCATTAAAAAAATGTAGTTATAACAATCAAAGTACATTGATATGCAATAGATACACATCCATTTAATGACATGTATAAGGTAGAGATGGTAGTTGAGAAACATATCAATAAAATACGAAAAATAAAGGGTCAATATATAAATAATTTCCACATTGACATCTCAAAATTGGAAGATGTTGGCATACATGTTTTGTGACCTAAGATTAACAATGATATGCACTCTCTGCTCTAAAATTGTAGATATTATAAGTTTTTGTCACAATAAGTATCTCAAATATGGGAGATTGGTGAACCATCTTGTAGATCCAAAAGGTTTGTAATAATTGAGATGTTGGGCATACACAACAACTAGGATGGTGCACTAATTGATAATACAAAAGAATATGGGTCATCTAGATCTTCATCAAAGCTTTCCCTTGAAGATGCAAATTTGAATGAGTTAAATAATTGTCTTAAACATTTTATATATATTTGATTAATATGATGTTTGTATAGAGACATTTTTGTACTCTGCTAAATAAAAACCAACTCTAAAGAAGTCTTTGAATTTACATATGATTCTCCCTGAAGCCATCAAATACTTTCTATGTTGCTTAACTTATATTATATGATTTGAGTATAAAGAATATAACTTTTTTTTAATTGTGTTCAAAGGTTAATGTGATTTTCTTTAATTGGAAAATTAAATATATTTAGAGATAATTTTAAATTATTGTAGATGTGTTGCAAAAATATTATTTACATAAATAAAGCTAACAAGATGATCTTGCCATGACAATATATAATGTGTATGAAAAAAAATTGCATAGTATGTCATTCTTTTAATAAAAGAGTTAAACATTATTTATAAAAAATATAGTGATATTAGTATCGCTATTTTTAATTATAACTACAAAACACAAAATAAGTGTAAAGTGGTATGTATATCATAGAAACGCTTTCAAGACATAGACCTATTCAACTTAGTAATGAGCATTTTTATGTGTAGCACTACCATTTGTGAATTTTTAAGAAAATTACATAGACGAAGTGAGAAGGCCAAGCAAAAAGCATACTCACACTACAATCAATTAACCATTATGTCAGTAGAAGGAACTTCTCCCTTGTAGCTTCCCATGGTGATAAAATATTATGGTATATTAAGGCTATATGTTTTAATGTGCACCACTTCCTTTAAATAATGTGGGATATTATACCAAAATATTTTTAAAAATGTGATAATTTAACAATTAAAAAGCTAATACTAGTAGAAGCCACTTTCAAAACTTATTTTGGGTTTTTATGGTTAAAAGAATGTCTTATATTTATAGAAGAATATTGGAAGGGTATATAGAATGAAAATCATAAGCACTTCCAAAGAGTAACTAAGGTGGAAATAAAAGCCAAATACTGAGCATAACCGAAAAATTGAGCATATTCTATCAACAAACTCATTTTTCCAACAATTGATGGTGATCCTCATCCTTCTACACTAATTGGAGGTAGATAAAGAGCTAGGCTCATGATAAAAAACAAGTTTACACCACAAATTCCATAATACAAAAAGCACCACTATCTCCACAAAATGCCTAAGCCCATGAAACACAGTATGAAGAAAATCTTGACCATCACATAAGAAATGCACATAACCGTCTCCTAGCACTAACAAACAAGATAGAGGTAATCCAAGAGACCAATCTTGGCCAACATAGCTTTGGGAAAAAGCCTCTGATAAATAACAAGCTATGCAAATAATCTCAATTTATAAGATAGTTTTACAGTTCAAACAATGTGCAAATGACTTACCCAACATTCCTTTAGATACATTGATACCCATTAAGTGTTGCATTAGGAAGAGAGGATGTCTCAGATGAATAAATAAATACAAATACTGGGAAGTATTTAGGTACATGATGACAAACCTATTAGTTTGGGTTGAAAATACATTAAAACCTCCATTTTATGAATCTCAATCATTTTACAACAACATGTGAATAAAACTTTGAACCCAATCTCTTCAAAAGGGACTTGATTATTGAATGATGTTTTCATTGATCCCAACATCCATCTATGAACGCTCTTAATATTCATCTAAGGAAGTATTGATTGGAAGCTCCATTGGCCAAGAAGCCCTGGAAATTTAAGAACTCTTGCAGTGTGCTCATGATGCCCCGCCTTTGTTGAAGATTTTGAATGGGAAAATAGGTGAACTTATACCATCATCATTTGATTCTCCTTGTCGTGTCAATTCCAACGGTAGGTGGCACACCCCATCACTCCTCATGGTTAAGAAGATATGCTTCGTCAAAGTTTATACCTCGAATGTATGGTCAAAGTCCCCAAAATGAGATGACATGGCATCTCAAAAATTTGCTAAATATTTGTTCAAATCATTGGGCCAAGAAGAATTATTATTGAAGGAATTAATTAAATATGTTTTTGAGGACAAACTTGGTTGCAAAAGAGGATTTTATAAAGGGAATATTAACTAATATTTGAAGGTTAAATCGGCCCTAATGTTCATTGGGGTTTTTGGCTCCAAAATAATTTCATTAAAATTCAAATTTGAATTTTTCCCTCCAAGCGATCAAGTCGGCTTCCCTCCTTTTGAACAAGTCAGCTCCATTAGAATCCCCTTCTTCATCTCCACAAAGGCATGCATTTAACTCCATCATCTATTATTATTCTCTCTGAAATTTGTGGCCTTGAGTAGTCAAGTGTATATGAAGAAGAAGGTCGAAAGTCTGGAGAAGGTTTTGGGCTTAATTTTGTTTAAGGATTCTCTTGGTGGAATTTTTTTGTTATTATTTCAGATTCTCCTAAGGCCTACTCAGCCCCTTTTTGGAAAATGTCTATGAATTTTTTGAAGGCAAAGTAATATGATGTATTGTTGGACAGTTGGCATTGTTAGGATGGAAAATGGCATCAAGTGTGTTGGAATTGATGTCAACTGGGCTAACATTGATGTGCATGAATAGATGATTGTTCCAAGGGAAATGACCATTGCTCCAGTGGTTGCAGTCTTTAGTAGATAACCATCATAGTAGTAGGTTAAGTAAAGAAGTTATAAATCTTATAGCTATGGTGGTTAGGTGGCTCAGTATTTGAGAGAATTTTTGCCTTAGGAGATCAATTTATATGCTTCTGAAAATGGCATAGTTGGATGTTGCTTGGAAATAGCTTTCCAACAGTATATGACATCCTGAAAAATCCTAAGGATGGAGTTATAGCTAGTTGGAGTTTGGCAGTAAGAGAGCTAAGAAGGTCACCCCACTCAGGAGAATAAAGCATGACAGTTGAGCCCCGACCCCATCCTAATCGAGCCTTTGGCCTATTCGGTAGGTCATCCCAGTCGAAAGGTCTCAGCAGGAGTACAAAGGACTGACCTCTGACCCCAACCTCTTACCTATGACGCATGGCAGAAATGATGTGGAGAACAGTTGGCAGCCACGATGGCTGATGACGTCAACTCATATTGACATGGCAACATAGGACACATGGAATGTGTTTTTGGTATTCTTAGGTGGCCATGTGAGCCAAATCCGGGCGACAAATGTCACACACAGGAGACACCACATGGCACTGATGACATCAGAATGATGTAAGTTGATGATGTGGCAGTACCTCGAAGTTTTCACCAAGGGGTCATTTTGTAAAGGTTTTATGTGTATTTATTTTAATCATCTTCAGTGAAAAAAAAATGACTTTGAATCATGCATTCAAGCTATTCAGGGCTCCAAGCGAGTCTCGGCAAATGAAGGTGCTTAGCAGGTAAAGCAATCTATCTCTGACCTCTCGACCTGCATTAAAAGGTGTTCCACAACTCAATTTTGCAATGGTTTTGTGTGTTAAAGTGACCAAGGGCCTAAGGGCTTGTTGTATTGAAAGGAGGCACTAAGGGCTTATTTCAAAGGGGCCTTATGGCTTGAGCTCAAGCCTCTGGATTGTATACAAGTCATTATGGGTTAAGAGCTAAACATTATGTGCCACGATTATAAACGACGTGAATGGATTGACAATGAGTTTAACTATGTTAGACACCTAATCTGCTAAGGGTTTTGGGTATGGAATATGAAGAGTCATTGGATTCCAAGAAACCTTGGAAGATGAATCCAACATTCATGGAAAATATATTAATATGTATATCAATGTGAATAGAATGCATTCAAAGTTTTATCCTTCATAATATTATCTATTAGTTTGTGTTGTTTAACATGGTATCAAAGCATCAAATCTGCAGGTTTGAGCTTTCTACGCTCTGGATTTCTTAGGGTAGGCATTTCTCTACATTGTCGTTGGCTTGAGTGTCTCATTGTTGAGTTAATTGACCTACTTATTTGTCAGCACGCCTTACCTTAGTGAGTCTGTCTCTTCCATTACGACGAGACTCTACCTATTGGCAAACTTTCCTCTACTATGGTTTACCCTATCCCTGGTTATCGTTATTTGTGTAACACTCCAGTTATTCGTTATTTTTCTGTGCATGTCAGAATTAGCATATGTTCTAATTGCAATTAACCGTTGAGAGAAGAAATAGAAAATGTATAGATAGAGGGATATGGAAAGTCAGAGGTCATTTGGCGCACAACGACTTGAAAATATTCCCTATGCTCGTTTTAATTATTTAAAGCTAGTTCTCGCCATTTTCTATTGGCCATTCACCCTTCACTTGTTTCTATTATTGTAACTACCAGTACAGTAGCCACTTTGGCGTCAACAACATGGTATGAGGCTGAAATCGTTTGTGTATATTCTCTACGAATTTATTTGAAGCGTTTATGTTTTGCACGTTGGTGGGAGAGCGCGTTGGTTTTATTTATGTGCCATGGAGGTAAGAGGCCAAGTGGTGACAACAACCGTGTATACTCTCTCTAGAGTTCTATGCATCGATTCATATTGTTTTATATTATATTGAAAGACGGTCCTGAACGTGGTGTTGGTATGTTCCTTCATCTTCTTTAAAAATCTGGCATGTGCATTGATTGGAGTTATGCAATTGAATGTGAGTTGAATCACTGTGTTGAATGAAGTGAGCAGTGAGTAATTTATACCCCTGCGTCCATGAAATTTTATGCACTGAATTACATATGTCGTGGATTGGTTCATGTTGTCACGTTGAATTGGTGTTGTGTTGTTTCTATGCGATGAAGTGAGTTGTATTACAGTGATTATGCGTTGGAAATTCATTGTTGTTCGAACTCCTCAATGCATTGCACAACTAATACATTAATGTGAACGTTGGTTTATCTATTTGTTTCATACACAATGTCCTTTATTAGGAATGGAGTGTTGAAACTCTTGTATATTGTTGTGTTGGTTCAAAAGGGTGTATTGTTCCTCTACAATGAGTAATTTGTTGGTGTGTTTGTTGCATTTTATTTGATATGTTGAAGTCATGATATATGTGTGTGTGATGGGCATAAAATTATATGTGTTCGAAATCTACGTCAATGTTATGTGTTGTTCAGAGCTGCCGTTGTTGCATTAACCGTGAAAGTCATGGACTGTATATGGTGCATTGGTTCTTTGATGTTATATGTCATTGGTTCGTGCTCCTTATATGTATATCTAACTAGTGAATGCATTGAAGTCCTGGTATGTGCGTTGATACATATTCCTATGCCCTAGTGTTTCATTCATATGGTTGAACAATGATTCATATTCATATGCTAGTGTTATCATATGTGTTGAATAGTAGATTGTGGTGGTCAATATTATAGGTATGTCATATTCCTTAGTTTAAAACACAACTACATTGAGTTGGTTCATATTTCAGGACTGCACTGATATATATATTAGTTGATTGTATTGGTTGATGCGTTGAATTTCGTGGCATATTCATGTTGTTTTTTTTATCAAGATTCATTGCAAAGTTTGTGTAGCAACATTCAAAAAGTTGTAAGTTGTAGCTATATTCCAACAAGTCTTGTGCGATTTATAGCCTAAGATATTAATTGTAAGATTGGAGAAAATGAATAGACTTGATGTTGCATTAGAGTTGTTAAATACTCTAATACATTCCACTGTTGATGGAATGGTAAACATCAGCAAAGACACTCTCTCTAACATTCAAACATGTCTTGAAAATGCTCAAGATAAGACTGATTTTTTGTAGTTTGAGTCACAGTTAAAACAAGATGAGCTACAATATCATAATCATCATTCTAGACTTATTTTTGTTCATAACAATCCCTTTTTTTGGTCTAAAATAAATTTCCACCAACAACCAAAAACTAATCAAATCAGTGAGGTTGAGATTGATTTAGTGCTCAGTGCAAGAACAGATTTGCATGCAGATGCAAAAATTCAACCTACACTTACCAAGTCCATCATTAGACCTTCGGAAGAGCTTGTCAGTAAAAAGTACAAAATAGGTCTTAGATATGACAAGGAGGTTTCCTTTCATACTCCAGATTATTCAAAACCCATCAAATTTCATAGTGTTGGATTTCTTCAAGACAACTCATCTTCACCTGCTCCTCTTCCTCCTCCATAACAGATTATCATATGCCAACATTATGACAGAGTTGGCCATGTGAAATATCGTTGCTTTGGTCTTCACCCGTGTGAGAATTATCATAAGCACACTCATCATTCAAATAGATGCTTCATAAACGAGCCTCCTGCAAGAACAAATATTGACCTTGGATGGATCACTTCTTGGCAATGGGCTTCAACAACCAAGAAGATATTTCACCCATACCATAGAATTTGTTTTCAAGTATTGAAAAGTACTGCAGTTGAGTTTTCTTCATATTCTCACCTTGTATCTGACAGGGGGGGAATTGATGGTCATCTACAAGCTTAAAACATAATTCAAGCGAGCCCTAGCCACAACCTGAAACTGCTTCCTAAGTCTAGAGCTAGAGTCAACCATGCCCAAATTCAGAGGTGTATCCAAAGACAAAGAAGCCCTTGAGCATGTCTTTTGGTTGGTGGCCTTACTTAAAACATTGTAGGTTGAGACCTCAATGGTCTCCCTTTTCAAAATAGGTTGAGACCTCAATGGTCTCCCTTTTCAGAACATGTTGAGACTTCAATGTTCTCCATTTTCAGAGCCGGTTGAGACTTCAATGGTCTCCCTTTTTTGAACACTTCCTTTAGCAAAAGACTTCGGTTTCTAGCCAGGTTTTGAAGAGTTCTAGGAAAAACATCAAACATTCCAGGTTGAGACCCCAATGGTCTCCCTTTTCAAAGCATTAGGGATCACTTCCTCTAGAAAAATACTCCACCTTCTAGCTAGATTTGGAACTGTTCTAGTAACTACCCTAAGTGTTCCAGTGTTGGTGGTCATCCTTAAACCATCGTCGGTTGAGGGTTTGAGTTCTCCCACCTTATACCTTCATTTAAGAGAGCACATTCAACCATTGGCTACCACTTTTGTATTACAACTCTCTTCTTGGACTCATATATACCCCTTCAAATTAAGAGGGGGGATTTTGTACACCTAATATGTTAAGGGTTTTGGGTAAGGAATATGAAGAGTCATTGGAGTCGAAGAGACCTTGGAAGATGAATCCAATGGTCATGGAAAATGTATTAATATGTATATCATTGTGAATAAAATACATTCAATGTTTTATCTTTCATATCTTGTCTATTATTTTGTGTTGTTTAACAAGTTGTTTGCTCTATATTTGGTAGGTGTGCCATATGTGGCATTTCACCACACTTGTAGTTAACGGAGATTGAATAGGTCGTCAAATTTAGCTTAGTTCCTTTGTATTTGGTCGTTCTTCCAAATTGGATGCCTTCTATACAAGAGTTAACAAGATTGAATCAGTGAGCAACTAGATTTAAAAATTGGTGTCAATGGAAGCTGCATTAGAACACTGGATCAAGGCAACAAGGACCATAATTTGCAGAGTAAATTTGAGGGCCTAGCTCAAATAGAACAAGCCACACCTGAGTGTCCCCCACGCCATGAAGACTTTAATGAGAATGGACCTGGGAGTATTGTGATTAGACCAAGCTCAGGGAAGCCATGTTGAAGTACATTCTAAGAACTATGAGCGATTAGTAAGCATGGAAAACCATTATGTGATATTAATATCACTGATAGTGTGTAGCAGTAGATATAATAGAATGGAACAACAAAATGGTGAAGTGGGTTGGAGTACGCTCTCAGGCAAAGTGACGAGTTGACATAGCCTGCATTGTTCTTTGTGTAACAGAGGAACAAAACTAAGGATTGCAAGTGTGCAATGTGTGAATAATGCAACTTGTTGTGAGTTAAGTGGAGAGCTCTATGTGTGTGAGAGCATTGCTAAGAAAGGACGAGAGTTCCTGAGCTGAAGATGACCGAGAGTTGATGAAGGTATGGATAGTATGAGGGTCGAGAACAAACGGTTGAGTATCTATTATTGAAATAGGGCCAAGATAGTGTGGGGAGAAGGCTTTGATTATGTTTTTAATAAAATCTTAGCACAAAGGTTAGATTTTTTTGGTTGCTACTGAAGTGAATAGAGGGTCAAGTTGGTGAATGCAAAGTTGGAACAAGGCAAAGTGAGTACCATTACATAGAGCACATATATCCTTATTAAGTGTGGGATGGAGGCTACAAAACAGGGATTTGGAGCTTCCATCTAGTTGGTGTCTGAGAAGAGCTTGGAGGTAGGTGACTCCTACAAGTGGGTGCTTGCATAAATCCATGAAGTTGGTGCTTCATGGTAAGTTGATAAGGTGTCTACAAAGAAGGGAGTTGGTGCTTCCCACCAGTGAGTGCTAGCAACCAATCTAAGGGAGTTTGTGCTTCCTATAAGTGGTGGCTCACAAAGACATATGATGTAAATAGAGTAGGAGATTTTATTTGCATCATAATAACCAAAGATAGGTGTTTTTTCCCTTTTTGATTTCCATGTTAAATCTATGTGTTCATATGAGTATTGATGCTCATGGTATTGTGACGTGTTCATGTGTTATTTTATATTGTTGCCACATGATATACTATTGATAGTGACATGAATGATTGCTAAGCCTAAAATGAAAATTTAAATTGGCATAAAAGAAAAATTAACCTTAATATTGATTCACCCCCCCTCTCAGTATTAACATTGTTTCCAACATGATTTCGGCCCTTCTTGAAGGCTTGGATCTGAGGGAATTATCAGTGTTTTTAGGCTACTTTAGAGGCTGAATTTCAACCCTTTTTTAGGAAACTTTCCACCACATAACCATAGGTCTTGAGGCCAAAAATTTTGGCCCTTGAGCAGGAGACCTTTCATGTTTTTTTGAGGTCATTTGCTGACTTTACATTGATACATATGTGGGAGCATTTTCAAGTTGGTTGTGGCATTTTTGAGAGTTTATAAAAGTAGTTTTTGGTGGTTGGAATATCTAGGCTTATTACACAATCTGAAGCTTGTTTAAATACCATTGAATTCGTATATTGTATAGACATCTTCTGAAGCTACGTTCTTGAATTTCTTGGCACCTTACATTGGAGGTTCATTAAGGTTGAAGTATAGCAAATCCGTGGGACAATTTTACTGAAGTTGCTTATGATAAGCTTAGTATACCTAATCCGAGCTGAACAAGTCTTCCAATAAATTACAAAGGCATACTTTAAGGTTTGGAGTCTGAGACATAATTTGGGCAGTTGTTGTATGGGCATATCTTAAGTTTATTCATCAAATCTGATAAGAATGAAAGGCACCATTGGAAGTTCAATCCTAAGTATCACACTTCTAAGCATTAAATGTTGATCAATATAAAATAACGGTTAATTAGGAATAAGGTTGCGTGGAGGTAAAACTCAAAGCTATATTTCTCTTACTATTTTATTGCAAACTTTCATTGTTAAATTACTAACCATTTCAAAGTGATTTCCAAAACTTTCTTTGGTCAAGTTTACTATGATTTTTGGGCCATTGTAGCCCTAAGAACTGTGATCATCTTCAGACCATTTTTGAGAGCATATAAGCCTTATCCATTTAGACATTGAAAGACAAAAGGGCTTCATTTACTATAGTGAAAACTTTATATTAAAACCTTGGTAAACCAACAAACAACATCAATGTGTTGGATTTAGAGGCACATCATTGACAACAAGATATAACATAGGTCCACATTGCACTAAATCCGAGGCTAACTCAAGGTAGATCTTGCGTTGCATAAAAGTTATCTGAAGGAAACATTAACGGTCTGAAGACAACATAAGCCTATTCTTGACAATAGTTTCATCTACAGTATGAACTTATTGCTAATTGATCAAATAGTATTTGACTGAATCATTATGATATGTGCCTTAGACTATATAAGCCTTCTATTTTTTGTATCATTATTCAGTATACTTGTTGGAGTTACACTAGTATGTTGTATGATTGATTCTGTGTGTGCATGCCACTCATGTCTTATGTGGATGAGAGAGGTTGTCAGTAATAGTTTGTATGCTACCATTACTACTAATTCCATGTTAAGTAAAAAGTGAGGAGTATGCTGAAAGAAATGAGAGAGGTTGTTGCTAGGTTGTTCAAGTACTAAGGCTAAGTCTTAATTGAGTTGGTATGTTGCAAAGAGCACGTGGATGTCATGTGTACTGGTTGCTATGTATTTCTAGGGTTTGACAAATGAATGAGTTGTTTGCAAAGCATATTTATATTATTGTTGAGACGAAGAAAGGTTTAGTATGTTGTTGGTGCTTCTAGAGGCCTGACAGTAAGAGGACTTGTGTTGTTGTAAAGGTTATTGATTTGTTGTTGTTAGTTGATTAGAGAAATAAAATAAATCCAGTATTTTACAGTGTCGATGCATTGTGCGGAGCTAGGGTTTGATGTGTAAAGACTCTCACACCTATTTTTATTTTTTTTACATATGCATTTATATACACCTATAACATAAATGAGGATTTATTTCTTTCCTACTCATATACTTTCTTCCCAAGTATCCTCCCTTCAAGTTATATTAGTGATCATCTAAAATTATGGAGACACATGGAAAGTACCAATCAACTTCTCAAGTTGTTTTCATTTAACTATACTAAAAATATTTCCAACTATATGTATATGATAACATGTTTTTCTGTTGTTTTCCTACCAACATATACATTTCACATATTTTCCATAATACATATCTCAACATAATGTTAATTTACAGTTCTTAAATTACAAATTATATTAAAAAGAGAATTTGTGTAGAGCAATCTTTTTAAAGAATCTTAATCTCACCATTATAGGTATTATATGATTTCTACTAACTTATACTAATATCTTCCTATACTTTGTGCCTACATTGGTGAGTTTAACACATAAAAAATCCTCGATCGTTGTTTCCATATATCATTATCAACATTTGGTTATTTCAAATTTGGATGTTAGATACATTATCATTATTCGGAACCTTCGTGACTTCACATTAATTTGTCATTAATATAAATATCTGACTCTTGTGATAGTAATATTGTGTTTACATATCACAAAGTTAACACTTATTTACAATTCCCTTCGCTTGATTTGGCGAGTCTCCCTCTAAGTAAATAATGTTAAGCTTATCGTTTTCCATGTATGTGGTATTAATTCTAAGGGTTGCCCTACTATAGGTTTTACCTCTGTTTAATTTTATATTTATTAGGACTTCTAGAGAGTTCCAGGGTTATAAGTGGAATTTTATTATGAAGCCACCTGTGTACTGTTGACCTAGAACCTCGACGGTCAGATTTGTGGCAGATCCATCTGATGATGGAGAATACAGTAAGGTTTAATGTTAGTGTTAATCACTAGAGGAGTTTTTATTTACCACATTCATTTTACTGAAGTTCCTTCGTTGGCTCTACCACTACATGACTAGGGTTTCGATACCCTCTATCTACCAGGTGTTACTCACCATCATCCATGGCATTATTCCTCTCCATTTGTCAACCAAGTCAGCTTGAATTTCTGTTGTGTCGAAATGGACCGCTTTCATCTCATCAACATGTCAACAACATTAACAAGGTAAGCATTATTTAGTTTCCTTCCTTTGTGCTCAGAATTTTTTTATCAATGAAGTGTTTCTAACTTTCATTTGTTTCTTTATTGAGAATCTTCAGTTAACATATTTGTCTCGTTTATCCTGTGAGTTTCAAAGGGATTTTTCCAAAACCTTTACCCTTGTATATGATGGTGATATTTGGTTTTCATTATGCACGGGGCTTCACTAGGGAAGTAATATCATACCATGTGGGTTCATATTGGGGATATATATTGAGGAAAAAATGACATAATATATAGAGGGTAAAGGGTTTTTATATTGACAAAAAAAAATAGAGCTTAAAGTTAACATAAAAATATAAAGGGGTATAAAAAATGTTAATAAAAAAATGTATACTTGCAATATCTAGCGAAAGTAGGGGATTTTTAAATTGGGAAGTTGTATTGGGTTCATATTGGTAGGGGGTTAAATAATGTGATTTGTAGAGGGATTTTCCAATATGTAGTCAAATTAAGGGTATTGTTTAATATGCCATGAAGGCACGTAATATTTCAGAGGTTCACTGAGTGAATCCCCGTGTCATAATGGTACCCCATAGACAATTTCATTACACAGAATCTGAAATATTCTCTAACTCGAGAAAGGTAATGTTCGAAACCACTCGTAATCATTTCCTGAAAACAATTTAGGCTTGGAACCCTTACTTTGTTATTTAAATTTATATTTACTTGTTCTTTTCTTTCTTAGTTCTTTGTTGGGTGTTTGGTTTTGAAATCCGAAAGGGTTTTTATTTCTTCCACTTCTCTCGACATAGGGTTTGTGAAGTATTCAATATTTTGATTGCACTGAGTTACATGGTTTTATTTTTGTGTGAAGTACATTGTGTTGAGATTTCTTTTAATTAAATTTGGAGAAAATCTCGTGAATGTGACAACAATAGGATTTGTTACTAAATTGGCTCCATTTAATCCTGATGAGTAGTTATTGCATCCTATATTTTTTGTGAGTGAATTTATGATTCAGTTTCTACTCCCAGCTATAAAATGTAAGCCCGTAGAGGCAAATGAGTATGAGGGATGTGAGGTGAGTGGGAGAGCAGATGAGAAACTTTGTTGTTGTAGTCCTCCAGTTGATGAATGAGATTGCCAATGCCTCTGTTTGGTGGACGTAGCCCAGATTGGTTGGGTGAACCACGTTAAAATCTCTGTGTCTTCATGTTTGTTTATGTTGTGTGTGATTATTTAGTTTCCACTGTGATTTTTGCTCCTACAATTGGTATCGGAGCTTACGTTGTTGAGCTGGTACATGCATTGAGTCTGTTGCCTGTGACAGAGAGGCCGAGAGGCCAGGTCTGCTGCGTGTGACAGAGAAGCCAGCGGTGACTCTGGATCAGCGTAAATACACAGTGTCGTGGGTTGTATCTCTGATTGTTGTGTCGTTCACTGCGTTTGAAGGCTGCGTGCGGTGGGATGGTCGTAAATCCGAGAGCTGTTTGGGCTACGTTTAGACTGGTGATCGTTTTTTAAATTAAACTGGTGGCCATGGACTGTGAGACCGTGGACCGGTTTTCTATGTTTAAGCTGGTTAAGGCTGCGTTAAGGAAACGTTGAACAGTGCGGTGGACTGCGAGCCTGGCAGCGTTGAACGGTGGTGAAATGCCATTTAAAACAAAAATCGGTTTGCACTTTCTTTCTTTTTAAGAACCATTTAAAAATCGATTTGTGTTCTAAATTTTGATATACATTGTATTTATTATATATCGTTTTGAAATTGTTTAATATTCGATTATATTGAAATTCATTGTATATCGATTTGATTTGTAATGTGCCATTATAAGGGCTAGGCAGAATATCCAAACCAGTCGAAATAACATTTAAAGTATCCTAAAAATTACTTGTTGTTGATAAGTGTTGTGAAGATTTCCTTCTGCTGGGTAAGAAGACAAATTAAGCTATGTCAAAAACACAAAGTGCTCAATTTGAGATCGAGAAGTTCAATGGGAAAAACAACTTCAAGATCTGGAAAGTTAAGATGTATTATCTACTCATGCAACAAGGTGTGGTGAAGGCGATGTTGGGAAAAGCCAAACAACCATACACCATGACAAACGAATGGAGTGACATGGATGAAAGAGCACTAAGCGGAATTCGATTGTGTTTGGCGGATGATGTTTTGTTTAACATTGTGTTAGAGAAAAATGCTGGTGGTTTGTGGATAAAGCTTGAAAAGTTGTACATGACAAAATCCTTAGCCAATAGGATCGTTTTGAAGCGACAGTTGTACAGTTTGCCCATGAAGGAAGGTACATCTATTATTGATCATTTGAATACCTTTAATACTCTCTTGGTGCAGTTAGAAAGTATAGAAGTAAAATTTGAATTAGAAGATAAAGCTGTAACTTTATTATGCTCGTTGCCCGAGTCATGGGATCATTTTGTTACTTCTATAAGTCTTAGTTCATCAGAAACCCTTGAGTTTGATGATGTTGTTGGAGCTTTGTTATCTGAAGAAACAAGGAAAAGGTAAAATTCAGAAACCTCTACATCAGAAGCAATGATGGTCAGAGGTTGTTCAAAAGAAAGATGCTTCAGTAAGCACAACAACTCGCGGTCAAAATCGAAAGGGAAGAAGAGTAAGGTAAAGTGTTGGTTTTGTGGCAAATTAGGACATTTGAAGAAGTATTGTTGGAAGAGACAGCAAACATCCAAAGCAGACTCTTCGACAGAAAAGAAAGAAGCAAACACAACAGATACAGGTTTAGCATCCGTTTCAGGTATGAGTGATGAAGAGTTATCAGTTAGTTTGTCTAATCATGATCAACATTGGTTGTTAGATTCTAGTGCATCAAATCACATGTGCATTCATAGAGAGTGGTTTAAAACTTATAAATCAATCAATGATGGAGTTGTTTACATGGGAAATGATGTCACATGTAATATTGTGGGAATTGGAAGCATCCAGATCAAAATGTTTGATGGGACAAATAAAATATTAACTGATGTAAGACACGTGCTTGAACTCAGAAAAACTCATTTCACTAGGAGTACTAGACACAAATGGATATAAAACCTTTATTCAAGGTGGAGTAATGAAAGTTTATAAAGGAATTTTACTAGTAATGAAAGAAAATAAGGGTGGAAATCTTTTTCAGTTAGAAGGAAGAACAGAGTCAGATCATGCTTCTATAATATCTGAAAACGACAGTAATTCTACTCGTCTATGGCATCAAAGGTTGGGCCATATGAGCGAAAGAGGATTAAAAGTTTTATCTGATCGTAAGTTACTTCCTAGTTTAAAATCCTGTAAGTTAGATTTCTGCAAACATTGTATATTTGGGAAACAAAGCAGGCAGAAGTTTAAAACTGGAAAACATACTAGTAAGGGAATCCTTGAGTATATACATTCTGATGTTTGGGGTCCATCTCTTATAATCTCATAAGGAGGATCATCATATTTTGTATCTTTTATTGATGATTTCTCTAGAAAGGTGTGGGTCTATATGTTAAAGAAAAAGTCTAATGTATTCATAGTTTTCAAACAGTTTAGAGCATTAGTTGAAAACATCATTGGAAGAACCATTAAATGTTTAAGAACTGACAATGGTGGTGAGTTTACTTCAAAGGAATCTGATAATCGTTGCAAGGACGCTGGGATCGAAAGACATAAAACTACTGTATATACTCCTCAACAAAATGGAGTTGCTAAATGCATGGACATGGCTCTCTTAGAGAGAGCAAGAAGTATGCTTAGTAACGCCAATTTGCAGAAGGAATTGTGGACAGAAGCGGTTTCTACGGCTTGTTACTTGATAAATCAATCACCATCAACTACAATAGGATGCAAAATTCCTCAAGAGGTATGGAAAGGTCATCCTTGTGATTATTTTAAACTGAAAGTTTTTGGTTGTGATGCATATGCTCTAATTCCGAAACATCAACGTTCTAAATTAGATCCTAAATCAAAAAGATATATCTTTGTTGGATATGGTGATGGGACTAAGGGATACAGGTTGTGGGATCCTACTACTCACAAGATCATCATTAACGGAGATGTTAAATTCAATGAATCTTCACTAAATAATCCAGATGTAGATGATAAATTGAAACAGGATAATGTACCTAAGTTTAACATATTCAGTTTGAAACCAGTTCAAATACTGATGATAGTCCAGATGAACAAGTTTCAGATGTAGATCATGAACAAGTTTCAGATGCAGATCATGAACAAGTTTCAGACGCAGATCATGAACATGTTTCAGATGTAGATCATGAAGAAGTTCCTACAGATAATAATCAACAAATTGTGGAAGTACTAGAAACATCTTTAAGGATGTCCACAAGAATCAGTCCCTTTAGCTTCCCATTTTAAGCTTTCTTCAAGTTTATGTCCTAATACAAATGAAGAAAAGGAATATATGTCTCGAATTCCATATGCCAATGTAGTAGGTTGTTTGATGTATGCAATGGTTTGTACACGACCAGATATTTCACATGCAGTTGGGGTTGTCAGCAGGTATATGGCAAATCCAGGAAAAGAACATTGGTCAGCAGTGAAATGGGTGCTTCGATATCTAAGAGGCACAAGTGATTATTGTATCACTTATAACAGAAGTAGTGAATTTGTTTGCGGATATGTTGATTCCGATTTTGCAGGTGATTTGGATAAGAGAAGGTCAACTTCAGGATATGTCTTTACTCTTGCAGGTGGAGCTATAAGCTGGATGTCAAAGCTACAAAACATTGTTGCTTTATCCACTATAGAAGCAGAATACATAGTTGCTTCACATGCTTGCAAAGAAGCAGTTTGGTTGAAAGGTTTGTTTGGTGAGTTTGGTAGGTTGCAGGACAACATCAAGTTATTTTGTGATAGTCAAAGTGCAATTCACTTGGCTAAAAATCCAGCCTATCATAGTAAATCAAAGCATATACCTATCAAGTACCATTTTGTAAGACAGGTTATCACTGAAAGGGGAGTCTCTCTTGAAAAAGTGCATACAAAGGAAAACTGTGCAGACATGTTCACGAAACTAATTTTGTTAGAAAAGCTACGATGGTGTTTGGCTTCTCTTGTCTTGCAGAAAAGATAAAAATAATAATGGAACAAGGTATCAGGTTAATTGTTGTCAAGGTGGAGATTTTTGAGATTTCTTTTAATTAAATTTGGAGAAAATCTTGTGAATGTGACAACAATAGGATTTGTTGCGAAATTGACACCATTTAATCCTCATGAGGAGTTATTGCATCCTATATTTGTTGTGAGTGAATTTATGATTCAGTTTCTACTCCCAGCTATAAAATGTAAGCCCGTAGAGGCAAATGAGTATGAGGGATGTGAGGTGAGTGGGAGAGCAAATGAGAAACTCTGTTGTTGTTGTAATCCTCTAGTTGATGAATGAGATTACCGATGCCTCTGTTTGGTGGACATAGCCCAGATTGGTTGGCTGAACCACGTTAAAATCTCTATGTCTTCATGTTTGTTTATGTTGTGTGTGATTATTTAGTTTCCGCTGTGATTTTTGCTCCTACACATAGTTGTAGCTTCTCTATTGGAGTTCCTTGGTTCATCTCAGGATAACAAGGGTTTTTATTATTTTTTGTTTGTCATTTCCAAACTACTTGGTTACTCTTGATGTGTAGTTTGAGTCTGGTGTAGTACTGGTTTTTAAATTGGGTTCAAAACTTATAATATTCAATGTGACCAATAGCTAGTCGACTTTATGAGTCTTTCTATGTATATAATTTTTTTCCTTTTTCCTTGAAGCAAACAAATATAATTCCCTTCTATTTTCAATGTTTCTATTTGTTTTCTTTTTAACCATTTATTTCTTTGTATACAGGGTCCTTCATAAGTCGGCATATTAACTCTGTTAGGTAAGAACTTTTAAAATTTTATTCTTCTATCTCTTCTTTTCATTAGACCCTGCACATTTATTGAACAAGTTCTTACAAATATTCTTTTATGGATAGGTAATTATAGCGAGACTCATTGCGAGGGATTATTCATATACTGTAGAATTTTTTGGCAAGTGGGTTTTACTAAACTTTATTGAAACTAATCAAGTTGTCTTAATCCTCAGGTTCGCGTACTCCATGACCACCTTGGTTGTTCCTTGAACAAGGATAGATTATTTCCTTATGAAATTAACTCCGCCGAGTTTTTAGTCTTTTGTCATTGTGTTCTTCATTTGTAGTCTTTATATTGGATTTTCCCCAAATACTACAATTCTCCTGGAACTAGAATAATATACTTATTTATGGCTTCATGCCTGTACTATTTTTAATTATATATTTTGTTGTTTGATGGAGACTTAATTAATAAACCCTACCTTAGGGTCTTTATATACTTGTTCTGGTCTATATGTATTTTCAATTTTATATTCATGTTAGAAGAACCTGTGTGATATATATTCACTTGTGAGAACAATGTATTTTTATCAGTATTTTAAATTAAACTATGAATCTCTTAGAGGATATTCTAAGATCGAAAGCTTTTCTATTTAACTAGTGATGCTCATTTTTGTGTTGAAAAGTATGTAATTTAATTAATTAGTAGATTTTTTTCCAATGGTTTTCTATTCCTTAATATCGACTATACATTTAATAGTTACATGTCGCATCTTCGTCTCTTCCTACTATTTAGTTATAAATAAATATTTTGTTTCCCTTCTAATAGCCCTTATCTGAAAAATAAATATTTTGTTTCCCTTCTAATAGCCTTTATCTGAAAAATTACTTGGTTGCTTTAGGTTGTTCCACTAATGTACATATATTTTACTTGAGAGTTACAATGAAAATTCTAGTCATTTATTCCGCAGAGGTTCTACTTAGTTTACTCTTTGTCTTCCTTTGCAAGTTTGTATTACATTTCAGCTACATATAACAGATTTGTTTATACATATTTATAATGTGCATTTTTTGTAGTTTTCCATTTACATCATATTGTTAAAGACTCAGTTCTTAGTCCGTCCTAATACAAATACATTCTAATAATTCTAGAAGAATTTATATCCATAGTAAGAACATATATTCTCTACTTACCCTTAAAACTTTGTTTCCCAAGCTAATATATTTTTTTTTCGATAGTTATATTTTGGTAGAAATAGAACTCTCGAAGCATGTAAACATAACAAACTATATATTTTGTTTGGCTACTAAATAACCAATTATTTAACATTCTACCATCGAACAAAAGAATGGATTAATTCTCTTATCAAACCAACTATAAAGAAATAATACAATCACACGAATCTAACAACATTGTACTTTTTAGTTCACCGAACAATTAAACAATAACTTTTTAGTTCACCGAACAATTAAGCAATAATAAGGGTTAGGAACACCAAGTTGCAAAGTTATCCTAGAAAATCAAGGGACGATTACTTGGCTCCTCCCAGCCTTGACTCAACAATCTGCTAGCCCCCCAAGCAAATAGGCCTACAAAGGCCTACAATCTTTTATGTCTATTACTTTTGCTTCTCTCTAGTCTCTTTAATTCTTCTCTCTAGAAATTGTGAGACAAAAGCAAGTAAAATTACAAAGATATTATCCATCTACCACTCTTTGGGTGGTTATTAACTGCCTCCACCTCACCAACAGGTGGCAGGTAGTTAACTGCTCATTAATGAACTCTTGTTTCCCACTATTGAGGACAATGCCATGTCTTTTAAGAAACATTTAATTGGTCAATATCATAATTTTAAAATTAAATCTAATCACCCATATTAGATACCTAGGACTTGTTGATGGATAATAATAATTTCCAAAATAAAATTGTAGCTTTTTTCTCTTTCAGTCATCTGAACTCTACCATTAATTTCTCAGTTCGTCTTTATTTATAAAATAAAAATATAATTACAACTTTTATAAACAATAACTTTACAAAGAGTTATCATCATCAAAATTACTGATGATTAAATGTTTGTATGTTTTCTAATACAACATATTGTTACCAAAATTAAACTTATGCACATTTATTTACAATGAAACCATTAAGTTGAGGGATATCACATGTTGTATTGTTGAACTAGGATTATGTTGGCATTTATATGGTTGAATATTTGATGACAGGTTTATGTAACTTAAGCACAGGTTAACTAAGTTTTTATGAAGCTAGGGTTTGATATTTTGAGCAGAGGAAGTTGTTATTGTTGTTGACGACATTGTGCCTGCATTGTGGATCGACAAAGTCAACTTAATGTTTTCAATGTTATTTATTTGGATTTTGAGCATAGGTGGATCCAATTTGAAAATTGTGAGACATGGTCCACTGTGGTGGATTGAAGGTCAAAGCCTTCAGGGCAAGTGGTGGTTTGTTGAGTAGGGTGGAAGGGTGGTGCAAGGCAAAGAATGGAGTCTACTTCAGGTTGGATCTTGAGAACACTTCAAGGCAACAGGGTGGTGTTAGGGTAAGTTGGAGCCTGTGTAGGTCGTTGAAGTGTCCTTCCAGTTGGAGTTGGTAAACCAAGGCGTTGGAGCTAGTAAACCAGGGCATTGGAGCGTCCTTCCAATTGGAGCTGGTAAACTAGGGTGTTGGAGTGTCCTTTCAATTGGAGTTGATAAATCAAGAGGTTGTAGCTTCCTTCCAATTGTATTTGGAGAGTCTTGGAAGTTTGAGCTTCCTATTGATGTAAATTTTTGAAGTCCTATATTAAGAAGTGTTCAATGGTTTTTCTCCCAAAAGGGTTTCCACCTAAAATCCCTTGTGCATTATCTTTGATGTTGTGTATTGTTGAATGGTGTTGGGATGTTGATTTATGTTTGATCTTATGCTAATGTTATTTCATGTTCAAAAGCTAAAATTAACTAATTGAAGTGAAATATTGATTCACCCCCTTTCAATATCGTAAAACCATTGTGTAAATTATTTTACCCAACATTCCTCTAGATGAATTGATTCCCATGAAGTGCTAAATTAAGAAAAGAGACGTCTCAGAGGAATAACTACATACAAATAGTGGGAAGGAATTAGGTCCATGATGACGATCCTAGTAGTTTGGGTTGCAAATACATCAAAACCTCCATTTTCTGAATCCAAATCATTCTACAACACGTGAAAAAAACTTTGAACCTAATCTCTTCAAAAGGGACACGACATACTAATATTCATCTTGAATGATTCAAACTCTAGAATATGGGCACACAACTTCCTATTCAAGTGTCAATAAGAAAAAGAAATACATGCCCTTAAGAAAGAGGTTGCCACTACTTACAAGAACAAGCACTTGGATCTCATAGACCATGCCAAAAAAGGATGCCTTTTCGACTTAGCCTACATGCCCGAAAGCATAATTTCTTCATAATGAACACCCCTACTCTCTCCAACTCCAAATCAAATGGTAAGCTAAGACTCGCCCTACATAGCTACCCTCTAAATGTCACTAAAGCAACCCTACTACATCTATTCTATCCATGTCTATAATTGGTTTAGGTGAACCAATGTCCATAGTCAAGATCCTTCTAGTTTGGATAAAATATTTACAAAACTACCTTGTAACAACACCAAGCCTATTTCTCAGAACCACTAATCATTAAACCACTAATTCCATTCCATCCCCATCTCACTCTACCATAATAAAATCCTTAATCCACTTTGTTGCTAAAAGAGAGGTGGCCATCCAATCCCAAAGGAAACCCCTCTTAGAGCTAAGAAGATGGGCTTACACTAGATACAAACGAAGAACTCAATCTTGTATCAAAAGGGTGACCCAGACATACCAATCCTTAAGAATTAATCACAAAACTATGTAAGGATTAAGAAAGGGAGATCACAACCCCTTCTCTCCCTTAACAATTGAGGGATTTCAAATCTAGAATATGATTCACTTCCAAGGATATAGCTAACCCAACCAGTTTTAAGTTTTTTAAAACAAAATTAAGCGTTTGAAAACTAAGTTTCTCATTTTAAAGTATTAGAACTCAATCTTGTATCAAAAGGGTGACCCAGACATACCAATCCTTAAGAATTAATCACAAAACTATGCAAGGATTAAGAAAGGGAGATCACAACCCCTTCTCTCCCTTAACAATTGAGGGATTGCAAATCTAGAATATGATTCACTTGCAAGGATATAGCTAACCCAACCAATTTTAATTTTTTTAAAACAAAATTAAGTGTTTGAAAACTAAGCTTCTCATTTTAAAGTAATAGCTCTTATTGAAAATTATTGAGTTGCTGAAAGACTATATGTATACTCCAAGTTAATATAAGTGATACTCCAAGTTAATATAAGTGTTTCTACATCAAGGATTCATTACTAATAAATGAATATAAATAAAAGTTGAGGATTAATTATTAATAAATGAATATAGATAGAAGTTCTTGTAATGTGAAAGTTTAGTCTCTCTTGCTAACTTTTTTTAATTGAATATTTAAAAATTATTACAAAATAATATTTATATTAAACACAAATATTTATAACAATTTTATTAAGGAATTTTTTTTCCTTTTAAATAGGAAAAAATATTACTATAAATATTATTGTTATTATTAATGAAAAATACTTATATTAAATTATGTATGTTTATTAATATAATTAATTTTTATAAATGTGATTTTTAAGTTTTAAGATGTAAAATAAAAGGAGATTGAAAATTTTTGTAATATTTTTTAAAGAAAATATTACAGGGCTTTAATCAATGAACCTCTAACATATCATGTATGTTTGCGATATACTAAACAATATTCCTAATTTGATTATATATTGGAAAATACCTCTAAAAATCATATTCTTTAACCCCCTACCAATACGAACCCAATAGGTCTTCCCAATTTATAAAACCCCTGCTTTCACTAGATATTGTAGGTATTTATTTTTCATTAACATTTTTTATACCCTTCTATTTTTTTTTTATCAATGTTGAACTCCATTTTTTATACCTACCCATATAAAAACTCTTTACCTCCTATTATATGCTAAATATATTATGTCGTTTTTTCCTCAACATATATCCCACAATATGAATGCTCTGGTATGATATTGCTACCGGATGAAACCCCGTGGAAAATACCAAGATCATTGCCATGAAAATGAATTTTATGAGATACTTTTTATTTGATATAAATATTGTACTTTTATTTTTAAAAATAATTTCTTTATAAATATACTTTGTATTTTGGGTCTAGAGTATGTATTAAAATTCCTTTTATTTGGTTAAGGACTTATCTTTTTTGAAAGTAAAATTCCTTATGTTTAATTAAGGACTTGTCTATTTTGAAAATAAAAAGGTAAAGAAAAAATGGAAAGTAAAAAAAAGTTAACAATTTAAAAGATATCTCTTACATTTGTTGATAGTAACTAATAATACCTGTCTCATTACTAGTTTGACAATAAATTATGATAAATTTTCTTATATAAATAAACTATATTTTTAAAACCGAAACTTTTTACTTTCCACGTTGAAACATAAATCTCTTTACTTTTGCAGATATATATTTTGAAAGATAAATATCAACTTATGAGAGACAATAAATTATGATAATTTTTCTAATATATCTATAAATAAACTATACTTTTTAAAATCGGTTTAAAACTTTTTCCTTTCCTCGTTGAAACATAAATCTCTTTACTTTTGAAGATATATATTTTAAAAGATAAATTTCAACTAATAATAATTATGAGGGAATTCTGGATAGAGGTTCACAAGTCACATTTGTAGTGGATGCGATGATTTTAGTTAGAATCCAATGGAGAAGGGTTTGGCATCAGATTCGCAAATGCATGTGAAAACTCAATAATGGACGGTTAAGCAAGATGCATGTACAAGCCAGATTATACTTGCGGAGTTGAACCACGTGTATGAGTCATGGATCCCTACCAGATACTTTAATATGGTAGGGACTGGTATGTTTGTGAGACCACATGATATATTTAATATTTAATCTGTAAATTCCAGTGCTTTCCCAGTTAAATTCTGTGCATTTAATTCGCCCAGTACAATCTATATATACAATCAGATGAATCTTTGGTTTGTGAGACCACATGATATATTTAATATTTAATTTGTAAATTTCAGTGCTTTCCCTGTCAAATTCTGTGCATTTAATTTGCCCAGTAAAATCTATATATACAATCAGATGAATCTTTGGTTGGAACTATAGACTTTGACACGAGAAGAAGAATAAGGCGGCCAATGCAAAACCGAGAAGAGCACACTTTCATAACTCTTCATAACGAATAACAAATAAATTTTCAGTGTATATTCTCTGCTCTCTCCCACTAAGTGGAGTTTCCATGAACGAACTCCAGGTATGTATGTACTTGACTATTGACTATGGAAAAAATGAAAGCAAAAATTTGTTTATAGCATTCTGCATTCGCTAAATTCATTAAAAACAGCAGTATGCCAGGCGGGTCTATTTCTTTTTCGCACTTCTGAGGTTCCTGATTGTCATAACGAGCTGCTGTCTTTCCCCTTCTACTTCTGCAAATTTGAGACTTATCTGAGAATACCGTTCTTGCATCTCTCTCAGTTCTTCTTCCATCATAGAATTTTTTCTCCTCAGTGCCTCTGCGTCATCCATTATTTCAGTCATGTCTCTGATGCCCTTCAGGGCTGCTTCTCGCTCCTCCTTTTGCTTTGTCATGGCACTGCGCAATCCATTTTAACAATTGCGTGTTAGGGCTCCGGAAAATAGTAGATAATAATATATAACAACTGAAGAGAAGTTCATTCGATACTATTTTTTAGAAAAAGTCTAAATGTTAAAGATGTTTGGTATAATCGTATCAGTAAGCAAGAGACTTAGAGTAATGAGGTCCCAGTTCACTGGACCTGATATGGTTCCAGTTCATGGTGTCTGTGGATCCCATGGAGATTGAACTAGTGACCATTGAACACGCACAAAAATCGTGAAAGCTATTAGGGTGGTTTTAAATGAACAATATAACTACCGTGTGGTGATTTCTGTCAGTCACATTCGCTAAACCCATTGGTAACAATGCATTTTGTCTAATCGAATTCAGATAACAGTCATGGATTGAATGAAAAACAGCAGGAAAAAATAAAATTCAAAAGCTCTACAGAGCAGACAAACATCGTTACTTTCTGTATGAAAAAACAATAGTATTCATCTGTGTTAGGGAGGACAACATCTTGGCTCCACATTGTCAAAAATTTAGCCAATAAATAGGGAAATCCACATTTAGAAAGGGTTAGTTTAGACCAGCATTTAGTTGAATCCATGCCTAGTTCCTATCCAATATACTAAACTGTCAGACATAACAGACTGACTGGCACTGTGAACTTGCATTTTGCTATATATTTCATTGAGCTATGTGCACGCTGCTGACATAGCAAGTTCTCCGAATGATTGAGACGAAGTGTTTGGAATGCCATATCTCATCAGGGTAGACAAGCTCTTAAAAAGCATTACTCTTTTGTGCATTTTGCTAATATATCCATTCGACATTTGTTTCTCCCTATGTTGATTTATTGGAGCAACAGGGCTCCCTTCAAATCTCTTAACTCAGAACTTCATAGTAGTAAAATTTGGTTACATTGTAATTAACACTCCATAAAGTCAAGATAGCGAAAATTCCTTTGATCAATAATTCAGTCTCCATGCTGCATACCTACTTCACCTGCTAACTCAGCTTCATAAATGTAGGTGGACAAAGTACAGTTATGAAATTCAGCTATCTTTTCCATATAGATCAAGCTGAGGGATGTAAGGTACTCACACCCTCTTACTTTCAAATTGGATACATATATATGGCAAAATGCAGCAAATAGACTCGTTATTTGATCTAACTAGAGTTTCAAGAACTTTTTGAAATGAAATTTTTAGGAATAAAGTGTTAATCACCACTTTATATGTATTTTAATAACTTCGGTTTACAGGTTAAAATTTAAGAGTAATGGTTAATTTCTGTCCAGATTTTAGTTTCCTACAGCTATTTTAAATTTTTATCCCAAAAAATTACTTTAATCAACAAATAAATTTTCTATTGTAAAATAAAATCTGAAAACTGTAAAACATATGTACTCTGGTACTTTTAACTTGGAAAATTAGCAGCGGAATTTTGCAGAAAATCAATCACAAAAAATAGCCACGAGAACCACTGTTGCAGGATCATTCCCCCTCTCCCCCCGCCCCCAAGGATCTAACGCCGGAACCGCGTCCCATACAGATCTGCGGCAGATCCGTGGTTCTGTTGTTTTGAGGTGATTCCTGGAAATCTGGAACCACGCGGGCCCGCTCCGCGGTTCCAGATTCCCAATCCGCGGATCCGGAAAAAGATCCGCTGCAGATCCGTAGAGGTTCAGGCATGGATCCACGTGGATCGCAAACATATCCAAAGGGAGACGAGCGGTTCTGCAGGGACCCGATTTTTAATTTTTATTTATTTTTGTTTAACTTAAGTTGTGTTGGGGCTTCCCAGACACTCCCAAGGTGCTCCCTTGATGCTCCTTAGATGCTTTCTAGATGATCCCTAAAAGAGAATGTCACTTTTAGTTAAATTTTTAACATTACCATGAAATGACTCAGGATGTTTGAGAGTGTTTTTAGCGTCATCGGACTTCATATGGAGAAAGTATAATTTCATATCCTATTCAAAATTCAGCAGACTTAACAGTTTTCATGAATTCAGGATCAATGGGATTGTGGCATTTCATTACATTATATCATGTATGAGGGTATGTGATTGACATTTAATCAAGAGCACCAAGCCCTATATGTACCATAGTGTTGGTGGTGTTAATTGTTCAACTCCTTTGTCATGGCCTTAGCAAAAAACTACCTTTCAATCAAGTCAAAATCATTGATCAAACATGTTTAAGTTTTTTCTACCATATTTTAAGCTTTGGATTAGGTAGTTTGATCAAAATTGGGCAATGTTGACTAATATCCCTAGGCAATTGAGGTAGAGGAAAGGCTAGACAAGAGGGGAAGAATCTAGATTCTAGATGGTTGATGCTCGAATAATTAATCATTGATGTACAATGGATGCCATATCTATCTTGATTTATGTACAAATATGCAGTTTTTCATATCTTCTACAACTATTTTGGTATTTTGGATGATTTTTTTAATATAAATGCGAAGAAAACATAAAATATAACATATATTTGCTTCAGAGACGCTTCACTGCCTAGATTTTTGGAAAACTACGCTTCTGATGTTTTGCTTCCAAAAAACGTCCCGATTCGTGCAACATTGATAAAAACACAATGAAATTGGCCCAACCAAACTATCCTTCATTATATTAGTCTTTGGAAAATTAGGAGCTCCCTTACGAGGAAAATTGGCCCTCAGAAATACAGAAATTACAGCAGAAATAAACCTGGAAATATTTAGAAATTTTCTAGCAGCAGCAATCTCCTTCCCGCCACGTGCCAAAACACCCTACTCGGCCCCCCACATGTTTCTGATCAATGTCCCTGTGCTTTGGTAAGTTTCTACAGCACTTTTCCTATGTCTTCAGCCTCTCAAACCTGTGATTAGCTCTCACAAGTCTGATGGAATCTCTCCAAATGAATGCGTCTTTATCCTCTCCCCTAGACTCCTTTTATAATTTCAAATTGAGCAAATCTCTAACCTTCAATCTCAAAGTGATAGACGGCTAGGATTAAATCCCAGCCCACTTAGATCAATCGCTGAGATTAGATCTAAGTCACTTAAATAATTAAATGTTTATCCTTAGAAATTTTCTCAATTAGCCAACCTTAATCAATTAAATTAATTAATATATTTTTCCTAAGTTAGACTTAGAAAAAAATTATATTAGTTATTCCACTCAAACAACCACCTAAAGAGGGCTTCTGCAGACAACACACAAGCCTATGCAGAAGAACTTCTGTAATGATCCTAAATAGGAATACAAGTGATAACAAGCAAATAATCTGTGCAGCAAATTATAAAAACGAAATATACATCAAGCATCCACAGAAAAGCTGCAAATAGGGAACTGCTGAGCCATTTTATTAAGTTTTTGAAGGCAAAATACAATAGATAACAAGATGGTGCACCTGGGCTTGTCTCAATGGACAAGCATGACCAAACCCAGGTGGGAAAATGGCTGAGCTGAAGGCTGCCCAACTGCTGCACCAATCTGCACTTCACTGCCCAGAAAACTGTCTCTCTGCTGAAGTTCGAATGGCTGGAAAGTGCACTTATACTGCCCAGAAAATTGTATGCTTTTAACCCTAGATTCCTTGGCCTAAACCCAGAAAAACCCAGAAGGGATTTTGGCTAGTTTGGACATATGATTTTCGACCCCCTTGGAGCCTCACCTCAACGGTAGCTACAAAACTCAGCCTGCTAGAAACTGCTTGTAAATCCTCTTGAAACCTCCTCCAAAGTGTTGAGTTCGCCTTTGCTATCCAACCCCTGACTTCCCGAATGAGCTCTTGGCCAAAATCACTTGCTCCCAAGCTCCACAAAAATTTGCTAAGTGGCCTCTGCGTTGTCTCTTAGCCCAACAATTCGAACTGCTGGAATGCTGGCTATAAAACCCAGCAAGAATGCTGGTCTAGTGTTGCTACCTCAGCGCTCTAACTCCCCGACAAGCAATATGATCTCTTTTGGCCTCAATCTCCCTCTGCGTGTTTCCTGGCTGCCCAGAAATACGCACTCCTTGCTTTGTGCTGGCTACTGGTGCTATGTCACTGCCCCAGAACTCCTGAAAACCCTTGTGGAACAGCCTCCCTAGGGCGGGCACGGATGGTCCCCCGAAGTAGAGGTTGAATCTCCCGCTTGAGAGACTCGTGGCTAAATAGCCGATTGACTCAGCTAAACAGAGTGAACAATTGAGTAGTTGTTTGCAAATGTCAAAGATGAAAACAAAATGAGAGTTGATCTCTCCTTATAACTCCTTGTACCTCCTTAGCCTCATGTGGGCCCCTCCATCCACCCATTTGACTTTCCCTCCAAGCTATTCGAACGGCTAATTCGAGCTCCCATGTGGGTGGCCTCCACATTCCACTAATAGCCAAATAAAGTTGATTTGGCCCCTAAGTTCCCAAGTTGAAAGTGTGGGGTCCTCTTCCTTAGTAAAAAATGTGCAAAATTGTGTAGAAACCCCTCTATTACTAATGTGTTTGAGAAGGGACATGACAGTCCTCCCCTCCCAAATGTTGCTTGCCCTCAAGCAACCTCAAAGCTAGGTGCTCCAATATGTGCTCATCCTCCTAGGTGGCATCCTCATTTGACAAGTTCTTCCAACGCACCAAGAACTCCCTGATGGTCTTGCTCCTCAGTTTCCTCTCCTTACTCTCCAAAATGGCCTTCGATTCCAACACCAAGTGGCCCTCATCATCTAGGGGTAGATCAACCACTACTGTCGCCTGTTGTCCCAACGCCCTTTTAAGGCA
Source organism: Pinus tabuliformis (assembly GCA_031772625.1). Taxonomy (NCBI): domain Eukaryota; kingdom Viridiplantae; phylum Streptophyta; class Pinopsida; order Pinales; family Pinaceae; genus Pinus; species Pinus tabuliformis. The sequence continues at coordinate 952,819,114 of CM062819.1, forward strand.
TGAGATACGAAAAACATTGTAGATCCTACTCCCCTGAGGCATCTCTATCTCATAAGTCACCTCCCCAACTCGTCTAATCACTTGGTAGGACCCATAGAAGCGTGGTTGTAGCTTCTCGGCCCCTTTCTACTTCAGCGTGGACTGCCTGTAAGGCTACAGCCGGAGGTACACCAAGTCCCCCTCCTCGAAGTGTCTCTCTGTCATGTGTCAATCTATGTAAAATTTCTATTGATTTTGGGTTGTCATCAAATTATCCTTGAGAGCCTTGAGGATATCTTGGCTCTCTTGGACCTAGTCTTTGGCTTTTGGGGCCTGACTATCTCCAAAAACAATATCAACAAAAGATAATGCATCATATCCATAAAGAGCACGGAAAGGAGTCATATCGATGGACATGTGGTGTGTGGTGTCGTAGCAGTACTCGCCCAGGTGCAACCACCGAATCCAAGTCCTCTGCTGACCGACCACGTAGTTCCTCAGGTACCCCTCCAGCGACTGAATAACTCTCTCTGTCTGGCCACTATCTGAGGGTGATCGCTGGTGCTAGGAGTGAGCTCCGTCACGACCCGTGTGAAGAGTTCCTGCCAAAAGCCTCCCATGAATCTATTGTCCCTGCGCTCACTATGTTCTTGGGGAGCCCATGCAATCTGAAAAATCCCCTGGAAGAACAGTTCTGCAACCTGTGCAGCTGTGTACCTTGTGGGGATGGTGAAAAAGTGAGCAAATTCGGTCAACCTGTCGACCACTACGTAGATGCAATCCTTCCCTTGCATTGTGGGGAGCCCTGTGATGAAATCCATAGAAATACTTTCCCATTTCCCCTCAGGGATGGGAAGTGGCTGTAGCAACCCTTTGGGGTGGGTCAGATCCCCCTTGTTCCTCTGACAAGCCTCACACTCCCGTACGTGTTGCAGCATGTCCCCCTTGAGGCCCTTCCACTTGAATCTCTCCCGGACAACCATATAAGTTTTTCGGAACCCCTGGTGCCCAGACAGTGGTGAATCATGTGCTGCCTGGAGTACCCTCTCCCTCAATTGCAAGTTGGACACTAGGAAAATGCGCCCCTTGTAATAGATAACCTCATCCATCACTCGGTAGCACTCATCTGCATGGGTACCCTCCAATACCTCGCATGCCCTCCTGTCTTTGGAGTACTCCACCAACAACTGAGCCTTCCAATCATGGCAAATGCTCATGAGAGATAACCCAGTTGGTCTTCAAGATAGAGCATCGGCCACCACATTGTGCTTCCCCCGCACATACTCTATATCGAAGTCATAGGCCTGCACCTTGCTAACCCATCTTTGTTGCCTGTCATTGAGGCCCTGTTGCCCCATGAAATGTCGAAGACTGTTGTGATCAGTGTTCACTTGAAACCGGTTGCCCACCAAGTACTGACGGAACTTGGACAATGCATGCATAATGGCCAGCATCTCCTTGTCATATATGGAATACGATAGCTCATGCGGTAGGAGCTTTCGACTCTCGAAAGCAATGGGATGCCCCTCCTGTGACAATATTGCTCCAACTCCTACCTCGGATGCATCACACTCCACCGTGAATAGCTGGAAAAAGTTCGGAAGTGCCAAGACAGGGCAACTACTCATCACCTCCTTGAGGCGATCGAAGGCAACCTGTGCTCCATCCGTCCATGTGAAGGTCCCTTTCTTGGTCAAGTCGATCAAGGGTGCTGCCAGCTGTGAGAACCCCTTGACAAACTTCCTGTAGTAGGTGCAAATGCCCAAGAATCCCCTTAACGTAGTCACATCTCGGGGTACTGGCCAATCTCGGAAGGCCCGAATCTTTTCCTCGTGGACCTTCACCCCATCAACACCAATGATATGCCCTAGGTAGAGCATCTCTGTCAGCCCAAACTCGCACTTGGAGAGCTTGTCATAAAACTGTTGCTCCTCCAGAATGAGCAATATCTCCTCCAAGTGTTGGAGGTGCTCCTCCCGTGTCCGGCTGTAAATCAGAATGTCGTCGAAGAAAACTAGCACGAACTCCTCAATTGTCCCTGGAAGACATGGTTCATGCAGGACTGGAAGGTGGCTGGAGCGTTGGTCAGCCCAAATGGCGTGACCAGGAACTCAAAGTGCCCATAGTGGCACCACAAAGTTGTCTTAGGGATATCTTGATCCCTCACCTTGATCTGGTCGTACCCTGAACACAAATCAATCTTAGAGAAGTACTTGGCTCCTCTAAGTTCATCCATCATCTCGTCTATACGGGGAATGGGGTACCAGTTCTTCAGTGTCTTCCAGTTGAGGGCCCAGTAGTCAATGCACATCCAAAGGGTTCCATCCTTCTTCTTCACCAACACCATTGAAGAAGCGAAAGGACTGGAACTTGGCTTGATATGGCCCAATGCTAGCAGCTCCTGGATGGCCTTCTCTATCTCGTCCTTATAGGCCTTGGGATGCCTGTAAGGGGTGGTGATCACTGCCTGCACACCTGACTCCAACTCAATAGTGTGCTCAAATCCTCTGTCTGGTGGCTGCCCTGGTGGAATGTCCCCAAACACTACTGCGTACCTGTCTAGCAAAGCCTGTATGTCTGCCGGTGGTGGCTGAGCCTGTCCTCCAGCCTCTGAGATCCTCAGCTCAACTGCCCATGCAATGTCCCCATGTCATAAGTCTGCCTCCATCCTGTGGGCCAAAACTGTCTGGGGTGGATAAGGTTGCATGCCTCTCAAAACTACTAGTTTTCCATCGTGCCCAATGAACTCCATCTCTGGCTTCCTCCAATCTGTTGTGACTCGCCCAAGGGAATACAACCATTGGACATCCATCGCCATGTTGGTGTCTGGAACATTGACCACAAAGAAATGGTCTGTCATCGAGTACTTCCCCATAACTACTGTCAAGGAAGGCACATATCTAGTGCACTGTATGGTACGGTCACTTGGTACTAGGACTGAGAAGCCCTCGAACTTAGCTGTGGTGAGACCCCTCCTCTGGACCAACTAGCATCTATGAAATTGTGGGTGGCCCCATTGTCAACTAGAACTGACACCCTCTGCCCCTGTACAGTGCCTCTGATCCTCAGTGTCAAAAATTTGGGAATCCCGCATAAAGAAGCAAGAACTCCCCCTGTTGGGTCAAGAGATGCCCCACCCTGTGGAGGTGGTGGTGGTGGCTCTCTGTCTGCCGAACTCTCGCCATTTGCCCCACCGCAATCCTACTCCACCTCGTCCTCCTGGTCACTGTCAGAAAAGACCTCAATGTAGTGTGCTCTACCAGCAGTGCACCGATGGCCTGGTGCCCAGGGCTCTCTGCATGTGAAGCACAGCTTCCTCCTCTGGAGGTCCTTCCGTGTCTCCTCATCTAATTGCCCCCTCCCCTATGTGGTCCTCTGAGGTGGGGGTCTAGTCTCATGCCCCTTTTGTGGGAAAGGGGTCCATGCAAGAAATGGTGCTCTAGTCTTGGGGATGGCCCCCTGTAGATCTCTGGCACACAAGACCGCTTCTTGCAACGTGGAGGGTCTGCGTGACTTCACTAGTCCACGCAGGGGCTCAAGCAAGCCCTCAATGAAGGTATACACCCTCCTTGCCTCAGATAGATCCGGGACCATCATTGACACCCGCAGAAAATTTGAGATGTACTGCTTGGGTTGCCTGTTTGGCGCAGTTGGGTCAGCTCTCTGAAATGAGCCTTCGGATCTCTCTGATCAAATCACTCGACCACCCTCCTTGTGAAGTCCTCATAAGAAACCACGTGGCATGCCCTAGGGTGGTCAAGCCATGAAACCACCAATCATGGGCTTCCCCCTCCATGTGCAGCATGGCCATCTTAATGGCTTCCTTCTTTGTCATCCAATTGAGTTGGAAGTAGGTGTCCATCTTCTCAACCTAAGCCCTGGCTGTGCACTTGACAGTGCCATCGAAAGTAGGGAAATACATCCTCCCTATGGTCCTCCGGGACCATCACTGACACCCGCAGAAAATCTGAGATGTACTACTTCGGGTTGCCTGTTTGGCGCAGTTGGGTCAGCTCTTTGAAATGAGCCTTCGGATCTCTCTGATAAAATCGCTCCACTACCCTCCTGGTGAAGTCCTCATAAGAAACCATGTGGCATGCCCTAGGGTGGTCAAGCCATGAAACCACCAATCATGGGCTTCCCCCTCCATGTCCAGCATGGCCATCTTAATGGCTTCCTTCTTTCTTATCCGGTTGAGTTGGAAGTAGGTGTCCATCTTCTCAACCCAAGCCTTGGCTGTGCACTTGACAGTGCCATCGAGAGTAGGGAAATACATCCTCCCTATGGTCCTCTGCAGCTTGTAGTGCTGGGTCCCTTGTCCTCCATACCCCTTGTTCCTCTCACTCTACTTGAGCTTGCAGTAATCTCTGAAGGAGAGGGTTTCTTTAAAGTCTTCATCCATAGACTGCCACTCTCTGAAGTAATCTCCCATCTATGGGGGGTCTTCCTCCCTCGCAAGCTCGATTTGTGCTATTGGCACAAAAGAAGGTAGTGTAGCACGAGTTGGCACATTGGTTGAAGGGCGTTGCGCTGCTGGTGAGGGATGATCGAATGGCTGAAAGGCCCCAGAAGTTTCCCCAAATAGAAATCCTCTAGGAGTGGTCCTCTCTCTGTTTTGCAACTTGATCTCTTCCAGCGTGTCTTTCTGACCCTTGGCTAAGTCACTCAGGGCCCTCAGGAGGCTGTCGAAAGCCATCCCTTCCCTGCTCTTGGGCTCTGCCATTTCCTCCTCTTCTGCCACTGCTTTCCCCCTGTCCTCCGTATTTGGAGTAATCTCTAACTCCCTTTCTCTGCTCCTGTACCTTTGTCTACGGTAGGTGATGTTCTGCTGGTCCCCTTCTCTCATAGGAGACAATCCCCACAGCTGAGCCAAGAACTAGGCTCTGATACCACTATAATGATCCTAAATAGGAATACAAGTGCTAACAAGCAAATAATCTGTGTAGCAAATTATAAAAACGAAATATATATCAAGCATCCACAGAAAAGCTGCAAATAGGGAATTGCTGAGCCATTTTATTAAGTTTTTGAAGGCAAAATACAATAGATAACAAGATGGTGCACCTGGGTTTGTCTCAATGGACAAACATGACCAAACCCAAGTGGGAAAATGGTTGAGCTGAATGCTGCCCAACTGCTACACCAATCTGCACTGCGCTGCTCAGAAAACTATCTCTCTGTTGAAGTTCGAATGGCTGGAAAGTGCACTTATACTGCCCAGAGAATTGTATTCTTTTATCCTCGGACTCCTTGGCCTAAACCCAGAAAAACCCAAAAGGGATTTTGGCTGGTTTGGACCTCTGATTTTCAACGCCCTTGGAGCCTCACCTCAGCTGTAGCTGCAAAACTCGGCCTACTGGAAACTACCTGTAAATCCTCCTGAAACCTCCTCCAAAGTGCTAAGTTCTCCTTTGCTATCCAACCCCTAACTTCCCGAATGAGCTCTTAGCCAAAATCACCTGCTCCCAAGCTCCACGAAAATCTGCTAAGTGGCCTCTGCGCTGTCCCTCAGCCCAACAATTCAAACTGTTGGAATGCTGGCTCAGCTGGCTGTAAAACCCAACAAGAATGTTGGTCTAGTGCTGCTACCTCAGGCCCTAACTCCCTGACAAGCAATATGATCTCTGCTGACCTCAATCTCCCTCTACGTGTTTCCCGGCTGCCCAGAAATACGCACTCCTTGCTCTGCACTGGCTACTGGTGCTATGTCACTGCCCCGGAACTCCTAAAAACCCTTGTGGAACAACCTCCCTAGGGCGGGCACGGATGGTCCCCCGAAGTAGAGGTTGAATCTCCCGCTTGAGAGACTTGTGGCTAAACAACCGGTTGACTCAGCTAAACAACAGAGTGAACAATTGAGTAGTTGTTTGCAAATGTCAAAGATGAAAACAAAATGAGAGCTGATCTCTCCTTATAACTCCTTGGGCCTCCTTAGCCTCATGTGGGCCCCTCCATCCACCCATTCGACCTTCCCTCCAAGCTATTCGAATGGCTAATTTGAACTTCCATGTCGGTGGCCCCCACATTCCACTAACAGCCAAATAAAGTCGATTTGGCCCCTAAGTCCCTAAGTCAAAAGTGTGGGGTCCTCTTCCTAGGTAAAAAAATGTGCAAAATTGTGTAGCAGCCCCCCTGTTACTAATGTGTTTGAGAAGGGACATGACACCTTCCAAAGCTACAAAATCAATAGTAATCATAATATAATTAATTGTTCCAAAATACACAGACAATGATATTTAACTGTGTATTCCATATATATATATATGAATCGAATCATATCAATAGGCATGTTTATGTAAATATAACTATCTATTCCTTGGATAGATGGTATGAATATATAAGAGTTACATTTCATCGGGTATTCCCAATATTATAGCTTCATCAAGTATTGTAGCTCTACAGTAGCTTGTAAAATAGGCAAGCTTTCGTGATAGAGCCTATAAATTCAAATTTCTTGTCTTTCCAAATCTCCTTATAATCCGATTCAATTTGCTTTTTCAGCTAGTAAATGGCATTTCACTAGTGTAAGAAAGTCACGAAAGGTACTTTTGTTTTTGTGGCACCCATTGAACTTTTGGGTTCAAGGTATCATATCTCATCCACAGTATTTTTGTGTCCAGTTTTCTAACAGATAAAAATGGATATGGGGCTGTTGTATTAGATCAAGATGTTTTGCATTTTCAGAATGTCACATCATATTATATCCCTGATTTCTTCACAGGTAGTTTTCTCAACAACCTTGCTAACTATCCTTGAAAAAACAACAGATATATGATTTTCAATTTACTGACATCAGAAAACCAATAAATTTTTTTACTGCTCAATGTTCTCTGAAAACAAACAAAGTTCTCACTGGTCACTGCCTCTGTAAAAAAAGCTATCCCTCCCTAACAAAACTTGCAAAAGCAGAAATGGTTACCTTGTTTTAAGACTATTGTCCTCTGACAAATTCATTGATCTCCCATGCTCCACTATTTTGAGTTTGATGATCTGAAAACTGAGGCAATTGTGATCCTCTTCAGACTATTTTGCTATTTTTAGTTCATACTGTGCAGCTTCACTGTTGTAAGTTTGAAATGCCAAGAATACTTGATTTTAGGTTTTCATTTGGACTAATATATGCCTATGACTAGTTTAGGGGTTGGACTAATTTCCAGCAGCCAGGCTCTTGGACTGTGAGAAACATCCCTACTGCAGATTTTGGTGTCCACAATCCCTCTTCTACCAATTAGAGGGTGTCCCAGATCCAACAATGTATAGACCTTTCAAGATCTTGAACACCTTATAAAACAGCTCAGGTACACTCCATTAAAAGCAATACCCAATGAACACTCCACCATATGGTGGGACTATTTTCCATCTTCTAATTCCAAAATACAGCCACACATTGTAATCTTTTCACAACCTTGTAGAGATCTATTCATCCTAGCAACCAGCCATAGATTAGCATTCATTGCAGTGAGAAATCTCTCCTCTATCTTACTCCAGTGATCCCTTGACTGCATTGTGACCTTGTTATGAGTTCTTGACTAGATATTTCTATCATTAGCTCTTCTACAAATTAGGAGGTTTCCCAGATCCAACAATGTATAGACTAACAAATCCTAATATGAGCAGAGCTCAAGTAAGACCTTTCAAGAGCAGCTGCAACGCACTCCATTAATAGCAATACCCAAGAAAACATTCCACCATTCCGTGAGTCATCTAACTCCCAAACATCTTGATCATTTCACAACTTGTCAGAGATCTTTTAAACCTAGTAACCCATCCATAGATTAGCATTAACTGCGGTAAGAGACCTCTCCTCTAGCTTACCCTAGTGATCCCTTGATTGCATGGTGGCCTTGTTACGAGTTCTTGACTAGATATTTATGCCATCAACTTTTCTATAAATTAGGGGGTGTCCCAGACCCAACAATATATAGTCCAACAAGTCTTCAAGTAAGATCTTTCAAGATCTTGAACACCTTTAATCGAGCAGCTCCAGCACACTCCATTAAGAGCAATACCAAATGAAACACTCCAACCTTTTGGCAAGATAAATCTTCCATCTTGTAACTCCCAGACACAACCTTCACACACATCGTGAATTTCACAAACTGTCACAGATATTTTCACTGTAACAACCCCACGCATAGATTAGCATTCATTGTGGTAAGAAACTTCTCCTCTAGCCTACCCTAGCAATCCCTTGACTGCATGGTGACCTTGTTTCAAATTCTTGACTAAATATTTCTATCATTAAAGTAGTTATGGTTGGATTTCCTGGCCTTGCAACACTTTAGACAGTTCTTTCATCATCACTTCCTAACACCAAGCTTTAGCAAACTGACAATAAACACCAACCCAAGCAAATATGAAACATAGATTTTCAGTTTTTTGAGTGAGCCTGCCCCACAGCAATAGGACTGGACACCGTGGTACAACACCCAAATGATCAACAAAAACGAGTTCTTGATTGAAACTTTGTCTATCACTTAGATAGGTAGCTAGGTAACTAAGTATGTAGGTAGGATTCAAAACCATCCTCATAACTTATAAGGCAGATCCACTACTTTTTTGTAAAATTTGTGAACACTACATGTTTGAAATTTTTAACTCATCATTTTTGGTTGTATTTTCTTTTTTTGAATATAGGTAGACTTATTTTGTGCTTTTCCCTCTTTTTTACCAGAATGAGTTATTTGGGTCATTGTTTGAAATTGGTTTACATTGATTGTGCTAGCGTTTAGTTTGCGATCTGGTCAATTTTGTTATCAGGCACGTTTCTAATGGGCAACTGGGGACATGTACTGGTCTCCCTTTATCCTACAACCACAACCACATATATATAGAAGTTTGGCAGTGAACATCCAGTGCAACCTACTCAAATTCTATGTGAAATTTGTGGCATATCCATTACACCAGGTATCTTGAGCATGGGCATAAAACATGCCCAACAACAAACTTGCCATGTGGTAAAAGTCACAAATGGTTAGCCCCATTTCACATTTTTTTTTTTTTTCCACTCGACAAAGGTCATGCATTGTCCCAATTTCAAACTCACTAATCTACAGTTCAATTAAATTACATGCTTATCATCATTCATATTTATAGTTAAGAAAAGTGAAAAGTGAATATATCATAAATATGTGACAATCCTAATTAATGAAACATTTAATGGATATATTTTGAGCATCAATCCCAATGGGAGTTAACTCTCAAATGATTCTTTCAATCAACATATTTTGACAGTCAATCCCATTGAGAGTTACCTCTTGGGTGAAGTCAAAAAGGATGTGTGCCATCCAAAGGCATCCTGAGACGTACTCATATAGACTCATGATAGCCATCAGTGTTGAGAAATCTATAGGGCAATAGTTAAGATGATTTTCTTTTCATGATAATTGCTTGTGATGTCTTTTTACTTTTTCTTACTTTATTAGCTTCTTCACTTATTATTTTGTTCGAATATCATCAAACAACTACAAAACAAGAAGAACAATAGTACACAAGAACACAAAATGTAGGTTGCAAGCTAGTGCCAAGACCTCTCCATTTGAGAGGAAAACCCGCAAAATTTCTTCTTCTCATAGATTCTTCAATTTACGAATTCCAAGACCTCTAGACCAAGACCAATACTCTCCAAGATCAAGTCCAACCTTTTTGAATGATGTGCTTCCATTGTCCAAGTCAAACCTAGTCAAATCTCTCCCAGCAACACAACTTTGACCCCCAACTTCAGAATTTCGGCCTCTACTGCAGGTCTGAAATTTTCGCCCCCCCTGCAACTGCTACTGTATCTAACACGTGTGAGCGAAATTAGCCTTCCAAGGCCTCCTAGCAACTTTGCTTGTGTTACTTCCTTGTCTAGGGCTAGAAGGTGACCTATTAGACCCTTCTTCCAATAGATTTGATAATTTTCCAGCAGATAGTGAATTTCGGCCTTGAATTAGCAAACCCTAGCTTCTCTTCTTCGCATGTGTGAGAGAGAATGAGCCCAAAAACAATCTTTCTCTGTCCTCTTCATTCTTCGCTTGCCTTCTTGCTCTTCTCCTTTGCCTAAATGAGTGAGTAATGAATGTGTCTCAAGGAGGTTGAGTTCCCTCCTTTATATAGGCTTCTCAAGGTGGACGTGGCTCTTCAAAATAGGCCAACTTCCTAGCTACCAAGTTGACTTCGTCTTGAAGGGTATTTTGACACTTTTAATGATAAAAATAATTTTCTTTACAAGTTACAATGTGCCCGATGGGGTCTTCAACTTATGACAATGACTCTTTTGACTTCTTCACCTAGGACAAACCCTAGAAACATTCAATGGGTGCTTGACTTATAAAATAAAAGACCTTGAGCATGATACCCATGTTCCAAAAATAATAATAATAATTTTCTTTCATTTTACAATATAGAAGAATCAAAAGTACATTTCATATTTATGAAGACCAAACCTAGTTACTGCTGGCATTATGATACAAGTGTTGTCCTTGATGGCAACTCACTCAGAGGTATGATACAGGTGATGGCAACTCAATCAGAGGACAGATCTTAGTACAACAGGTCAAGAGAGATATATACGCAGGTTAACCTTGATGAAAGTGCGTATACACGCGGGTGAGAAGAACAAAAGGCGCGTATACGGACACACGCAGGTTCACAGAAGGAAAGGCGCGTACATGTCGGAAAACTAAGTTTTGGTCCGTGGTATTTTGGTATTGGTCCATGGTATTTGGTCTGAAGTGTTGACCCCAGGTATTGGGTCCAAGGTATTGGTTCAACATGGTTTTGGACCATGGTATTGAGAGAAGCCTAAACCTATATAAAGAGAAGATCATTAGGCCAAGGGCATGTGTGCAAGTGATGAATATCTGATGAAGGGTGAGATCTAGTATGCTGGTTATGGGTTGGTGATGTTGTGCTTGATCTGAATCAAGGATGCACCTATGCGGTTGATGATGGATGATGGATCGGGAACATAAGGCTTGGAATGTATTATCATTATGTGGTTTGATCATGGCTAGACTAGATCTGAATTATTGATGCATGTTTTATTGTATGAATGTTATGATCTGGGTATGACTGATGTCTGGAACAGCTGCAAAGTTATGAGTAAGTATTTGCAGATCTGTACGCAGGTTGGCTTTGGTAAAAGCGCGTATGTACGCTGGTTTGGTTCTTCATAGTAGTGTATACATTATGAGATATGATATTTGAAGTTGTAGTTGGATCTGGTTATTGTTGCAGAGTTCTGTTGTCTGTTCTGTGTTCTGGTGATTGTGTTGTTGACAGGGTTTCAGTGGTTCAGTATTGGGTGATTCAGAGATTGATGATGCAGGTATAAGTTGATGATTGTATTGCAGTGGTGATTGTTTTGTATTTATGGATCCAGTATGAAAATTTATGAAACGTGGTCCCTGGAAGATCGTAGAGTTCAGTAGGCCGGCGCCTACGTACTGGTAAACATATCGGCCAGTACAAGAGCCAGGGGGTTGTAGCTCCCTTCCAGGAGCAGCTGGAAAACGAGTGAAGGTTGGAGCCTTTAGTAGGCCGACGCCTACGTACTAGTAAATGGATCGGCTAGTACAAGAGCTAAGAAGGTTGTAGCCTTCTGCAGGTAGAAGCCTGCGTACTGGTATAAGACTGCACCAGTACTATTGTAAAAAGAAGTTTCTTATTAAAAGAAGATAGAGACGAATTGCAACAGGTGGTTTTCACCCACATTGGGTTTCCACCTTATATCATGGTGTTCATGTGTGCTCCTTATGTGTGATGATCTATTCTGTTTTACTGCACCTGTTTACTGTTAATATGGTTAATAATGTTCTGATGCACTCATTGAAGATCAACTAATTGAATCATAAGTTTACTGGATATACGCTAGTTGCATTAAACACAGTTGCGTATATACGCGGGTATCATTAACTGAAGTAGCGTATATGAATCTGAGTATGGAAATGAAAAAGTTATATTGATTAGATAATACTGATTCACCCCCCCTCTCAGTATTATTTCCAACAATTGGAATCAGAGCAGGTCCTTTGGTAGAAGCTTGATCGCTTGAAGGAGATCCGTAGAACAATGGGAAAGAAAGCGCGTCAGAAGAAGAAGACAGCTCAAAGGAACAGGGACAGCTTGCCATTAGGTGGAAGCAAGTATTCAGAGTCTGAATCACCTCAGATTGAAGATGAACAAGCAAATGGAGCATCAGATAAAGTCATAGATCAACAAGATCTACTTAGCAAAAGGGAGAGTGCCCTCAAAGAAGAAGTTATCAGCTTAAAAGCTCAGCTGGAATGTGCCTCTAGAATTCGTCAAATGCTGCAGGAGCTGAATGAAGAACAAGAAAAAGAGATTCTCAAACTAAGGCAACAAGTGGAAGAAGGAAGAAAGTCTGAAGAAATTTTGAAGAAGCAATGTCTGGAAAAGGAAGAACAACATCAGGTTGAGGTAAATATCTTGAAAGGTAAATTAGAAGAAAAGGATAAACTATTACGATTTCAAGACAGTACTAAGATTTTGGATGATATTCTTGGTAGTCAAAGGTCCCCTGCTATCAAAACTGGTCTTGGTTTTTATGAATCTGTTAAAGGTGAATTTCGCTCATAAGGTGAGGCAAGGAACTCTAATGAGAAATCTAAAATGAGAGGACAACAGCAAAGGAAAGAAATTTCTCAAAGAAAATCTTTTGCTCCAAATTGTGGAAGTGATAGACGATTATTTCCTCCGATGAATAATGTTGAATGTTATAATCTTGGACATGTTGTAGCCAGATGCAAAATTAGAAAGGTTCAAGACCGTCATACAGAAAGATCATCACGTTCGAGGTACTTTAAGGGATATTGTTTTGCTTGCAATATGTTTGGTCACAAAGCCATTGACTGCTACAGAAGGAATACGAAACATGTAAGATGTTATGCATGTAACAAGCTTGGACACATAGCAAAGGAATGCAGAAGAAGATTTTGGGCACCATAACAAAAGGAGAAAACATCATCATAGTTAAAGATATAGAAGAAAAAGGGAGTACAGCCAGAAATATGTGGCATAGCAGAGTACACAGACATGACAGACTCAGAGGAAGCTGAAAGTATGGAACATCAATGTTCTAAATCTCATACGTAGGTATAATGAAGACAAGTCGCGTATATACGCAAGTTAGACGCTGCATAGTCACGTATATGAGGTTCTGTAGAAAAGCAATAGTACAGAAGTCTGATATGGTTTAGTCACTGGCATATGATGGTTGGCACAGGCTCAGGGGGAGCATAAGCTTCGAATAATGCATTGTTGGCATTATGGATAGAAGTCCTTGGTGATGATGATTATTGACATATCTTGCTACTGATTGTTGATTGACCAAGAGAATGGATTGCAAATTAAGATGCTTATAGTGCAGATCATATAGTGTATGATAGTTGCTGATCACTGTCATGGTCTTGTTTAGGTCCTTGGTCTTTGTGAGTCATATGATATATCCTGTTACCCCACTATGCATGGGATGGATGATGTAATGGTTCTTGTGTTTGAAGTAAAAAATGGTGTATCCCCACTTGGTTGGGACATTGATGTATGTATGAGTCTTTAGGAAGGTCATTGGTAATGTATGTATAAAGTCATGTTATGCTTTTGCAGATTTTGCATGTCCTCAGGGGGAGCATGGACGGATTGGTACATCTTCGTATGTACAAAGGGGGAGCTCAATCAGAAACTTTAGCATGTACTTAGGGGGAGCATGGACAGCAAAATGTATATCTAAGAAGAGAATATCTTGGTCCGCCCTTTGCCCTTGATGTCAAAGGGGGAGAGTGACTTAGTGTGGTGGTTGCCATCAAGTCCAAAGGGGGAGATTGTTGGCATTATGATACAAGTGTTGTCCTTGATGGCAACTCACTCAGAGGTATGATACAGGTGATGGCAACTCAATCAGAGGACAGATCTTAGTACAACAAGTCAAGAGAGATATATACGCAGGTTAACCTTGATGAAAGTGTGTATACACGCGGGTGAGAAGAACAAAAGGCATGTATACAAACACACGCAGGTTCACAGAAGGAAAGGCGTGTACATGTCGTAAAATTAAGTTTTGGTCCATGGTATTTGGTCCGAAGTGTTGACCCCAAGTATTGGGTCCAAGGTATTGGTTCAACATGGTTTTGGACCATGGTATTGAGAGAAGCTTAAACGTATATAAAGAGAAGATCATTAGGCCAAGGGCATGTGTGCAAGTGATGAATATCTGATGAAGGGTGAGATCTAGTATGCTGGTTATGGGTTGGTGATGTTGTGCTTGACCTAAATCAAGGATGCACCTATGCGGTTGATGATGGATGATGGATCAGGAACATAAGGCTTGGAATGTATTATCATTATGTGGTTTGATCATGGATAGACTAGATCTGAATTATTGACGCATGTTTTATTGTATGAATGTTATGATCTGGGTATGACTGATGTATGGAACAGCTGCAAAGTTATGAGTAAGTATTTGCAGATCTGTACGCGGGTTGGCTTTGGTAAAAGCACGTATGTACGCTGGTTTGGTTCTTCATAGAAGCGTATACATTATGAGATATGATATTTGAAGTTGCAGTTGGATCTGGTTATTGTTGTAGAGTTTTGTTGTCTATTCTGTGTTCTGGTGATTGTGTTGTTGACAAGGTTTCAGTGGTTCAGTATTGGGTGATTCAGAGATTGATGATGCAGGTATAAGTTGATGATTGTATTGCAGTGGTGATTGTTTTGTATTTATGGATCCAGTATGAAAATTTATGAAACGTGGTCCCTGGAAGATCGTAGAGTTCAGTAGGCCGGCGCCTACGTACTGGTAAACATATCGGCCAGTACAAGAGCCAGGGGGTTGTAGCTCCCTTCCAGGAGCAGCTGGAAAACGAGTGAAGGTTGGAGCCTTCAGTAGGCCGGCGCCTACGTACTAGTAAATGGATCGGCTAGTACAAGAGCTAAGAAGGTTGTAGCCTTCTGCAGGTAGAAGCCTGCGTACTGGTATAAGACTGCACTAGTACTATTGTAAAAAGAAGTTTCTTATTAAAAGAAGATAGAGACGAATTGCAGCAGGTGGTTTTCACCCACATTGGGTTTCCACCTTATATCATGGTGTTCATGTGTACTCATTATGTGTGATGAGGTTTCTGTGGTTCAGTATTGGGTGATTCAGAGATTGATGATGCAGGTATAAGTTGATGATTGTATTGCAGTGGTGATTGTTTTGTATTTATGGATCCAGTATGAAAATTTATGAAACGTGGTCCCTGGAAGATCGTAGAGTTCAGTAGGCCGGCGCCTACGTACTGGTAAACATATCGGCCAGTACAAGAGCCAGGGGGTTGTAGCTCCCTTCCAGGAGCAGCTGGAAAACGAGTGAAGGTTGGAGCCTTCAGTAGGCCGGCGCCTACGTACTAGTAAATGGATCGGCTAGTACAAGAGCTAAGAAGGTTGTAGCCTTCTGCAGGTAGAAGCCTGTGTACTGGTATAAGACTGCACTAGTACTATTGTAAAAAGAAGTTTCTTATTAAAAGAAGATAGAGACGAATTGCAGCAGGTGGTTTTCACCCACATTGGGTTTCCACCTTATATCATGGTGTTCATGTGTGCTCCTTATGTGTGATGATCTGTTTTGTTTTACTGCACCTGTTTACTGTTAATATGGTTAATAATGTTCTGATGCACTCATTGAAGATCAACTAATTGAATCATAAGTTTACTGGATATACGCTAGTTGCATTAAACAGAGTTGCGTATATACGCGGGTATCATTAACTGAAATAGCGTATATGAATCTGAGTATGGAAATGAAAAAGTTATATTGATTAGATAACACTGATTCACCCCCCCTCTCAATATTATTTCCAACAGTTACACATTTTTCAACACTCCCTTTTAACTAGGGAGGTATTCATAAATGGTACATGGACATTCTCAATCTGAAGAGATCTCATAAGAGGAGTTAGATTGGTAACCCATTTGTTTAGCATCATATCAACCAAGATTGTCATATAACAAGGCCTTGACTAACAACTCTATCTCTCCACAAGATCATAGCACAATGCTGGCGAGGCTAATGATTTATAGAGACCATCATCATTGTCTCTCAAGGTACATACCCTACCCGAGTGTTCACAGAGTATGCCATTCCTTGCACTATTCTTATCTTGGATAGCTAGTCCTCAAAGAATATCAGTCCATGACTACTCTTATCTTGGATGTCCTACCTCATCCTCAAAGAGTATCGGATGTCAGATGCTTATCCAATCCTCCATTCCATCTTCCCAAGTGAACACAAGAATGATGTGCCTATCTCTCCCTCTCAACCAGAGAGGATATATCAACCAAACCAAGCTTGTCTCTCAAATACACAAGCTTTTTATTAGGAATAGATTTTGTCAATATGCCAGCTACCTGTCGCTGGCTTCTCAAGGTGGACGTGGCTCCTCAAAATAGGCCGATTTCCCAACTGCCAGACCGACTTGGTCTTAAATGGTATTTTGACACTTTTAATAATAAAAATAATTTTCTTTACAAGTTACAATGTGCCTGATGGGGTCTTCAACTTATGACAATGACTCTTTTTGACTTCTTGACCTAGGACAAACCGTAGAAGTATTCAATGGGTGCTTGACTTATAAAATAAAAAATCTTGAGCATGAAATCCATGCTCCAAAAATAATAATAATAATTTTCTTTCATTTTACAATATACCTCATCCTCAAAGAGTATCAGATGCCAGATGCTTACCCAATCCTCCATTCCGTCTTCCCAAGTGAAGACAAGAATGATGTGTCTATCTCTCCCTTTCAACCAGGGAGGATATATCAACCAAACCAAGTTTGTCTCTCAAATACACAAGCTTTTTATTAGGAAGAGATTTTGTCAATATGTCAGCGACCTGTTGCTGGCTTCTCAAGGTGGACGTGGCTCCTCAAAGTAGGCTAACTTCCCAACTGCCAGACCGAATTGGTCTTAAAGGGTATTTGACACTTTTAATAATAAAAAAAATTTCTTCACAAGTTACAATGTGCTTGATGGGGTCTTCAACTTATGACAATGACTCTTTTTGACTTCTTGACCTAGGATAAACCCTAGAAGTATTCAATGGGTGCTTGACTTATAAAATAAAAAATCTTGAGCATGAAATCCATGCTCCAAGAATAATAATAATAATTTTCTTTCATTTTACAGTATACAAGAATCAAAAGTACATTTCATATTTATGAAGACCAAACCTAGTTACACATTTTTCAACAATTAACAGGGTCTCAAATATATCAACGTCATGGAGTTTTTGGAATAATGCCTCTCTTAGTCCTGCATCAAACGCTTTTCGGAATTCTAGAAAGCAACTATAAATATTTGAAGAGCAATGACAAGCATCCTCAATAATGATTAAGAGTGTGAAGATGTGATCAAGACTCTAGTAGTTGGGGTGGAAACCTGCCTATCCTTTAATGACAACTCTCTAGCTCCTCAAAAAGCCACCGGTGTAGGACTATGGTGTAAAGCTTGGAAAATGTATAACCCACCATGATAATCTGGTAGTTGTTTGGATCAGAATTACACCTTGATTTGTGGATCAGATGAATAATGTCTTTGGTTTGGGAGGTGGGGAAGCCTAAAAATACCACATGATTAAATAAATGAGTGATATGGGAATTAAGGGACTAGACGCCATACTCGAGGAATTTGGCCTAGAGCCCTTCGTCATCACTCGCTTTGTTGGTATGCATAGCTTTCATTGTTCTCCTAATGTCTCACCCAGAGAAAAGGTGGCAAGCAGGGGGGGAGGGGGGGAGGAGACATAGGGGGGAGGTTGCCTAGGAATATCGTAAAGGGAGGTGATGTGAGAAAACATGGTTTGGGGGTTAAGATAAGGGGAAATGGTATAGGATAGAGAGAGAAATGTCCTCGATTGTTATTATTCAATGAGATGGATATTAATACATATAGGGGAGACAATATCCAATACCAAAATCTTGTACAACCACCTTATGATATAAATCTAAATGTGACTTGATTACATTAATGACATGTAACTTACATATATCTTAAGTCACTTTATTTCTATCCTGAAGTACAATGTAAGTTTATTATTATATAAATCTAACACCCTCCCTTTATGGACAGAGAACAAACGTTTTTCTCATAATACAAACTTTTTTGGACCAAACATGTCAAAAATGTTTGCAATGTGCTTCTCAAAGGCACTTCCAAAATCAAATGTTGAAGCTAACATCAGATGAGTGGAAATTTCAACCACATGACATGTAACCAACATGGCACACCCTCCCTTAATGGTCATATGGAGAACAAACTTTTGTCCCTGAATACAAACTTGTTTAGACCAAATGTGTCAAATATATTTGCAACATGCCTCTCAAATGCACTCTAAAAAACAGATTTTGAAGATGTCATCAAACGCGCAAAAATGTTTCCAACATGATGTGTAACTGACTTGGTTGATGTAGTGTAAAATACCTCACCAACGCTGCGATCAATTACTGACTCTTCAGCTGGATGAGATCAATGTTGGCCAAAAGTTTCAGCACATATACAATGGATGTAGAAGTTGATTTGTACTTCAAAAGGATGTCCTTTTCCACAACTAGGTATGAAACTAACAAAATTCATGAACCAGAACTATGTGGAAAGAATCTCATCCAACCCTGCAACTTGCACTTCCCATGGCTTATGCACAACACCTGTGTTTGATTGTGTGGACTTTTTACATCCATCTACCAATCATATTATTTTTTCCATAGCTGGTACTAATTTGGATACATCCAACTCTCGGCTCTGCTTCACCATCTAAGGTTTCGCCTTTCTTCACATCATCAAGCTTTCCACCTTCTATGGGAGCTCTTCTTTCCTTGCATCTTCAAATCTTCCACCTCCTCCATTAGTGTAGTGTGAGAATTCTTCTACCTCTTGTGTTACTTGCACGACATTGCGTAATATTTGCTTATGTTGAAAAATTAAGTAGCTATGGTCGACATTTTTCATTGGAAACATGGAGAAGAAATGAATTTTTGAACGTCTACAAGTCGACCCATCTTAACTCCATGAGTCGGCTCTAAGAAGACATCATGTCAGCCCTACTAGGGCTAATTAGCCCTCACATAACGCCTATATATTGGAGCTCATTGACCCTCATTTGGTCATCCTTCAATCATAACAATTTGGTTTGCGATTAAAAAATAACTTCAGTCTTCTATTACACAGATCAGTGTTGATAATATCGCCGACATATCGACAATATTTTCGGCAAAACGATATATCACCGAGTAAATATCACGATATTTTTCGTTTTGAAAAGATATTTTGAAAATATCTGCTAAATATTGCCATATTTTGAAAATATCGGCTATGTTTAAAAATTTGAAAATTTTGATTTTTATGTTTGCCGATACTTTCTGATATTTTCGCCAATATTGCCAATAAGATGTTTTTAGGACCCTTGTCGATATTTTGCTGATACCGATATTTTCAACATTGATAGAGATATCCACACGTGCGAAGAGGATCAAGAGGTTCCTTTTTTACCCGGTTTGGATCTCCTTAAAAGGTTCATTGACTACAGTGACTTCTAATAAAATACTTATGCCTATTACATTAGTCTTTGGTTGGTCTTTATACTAGATGGATGTCAACCTTGCTTTTCTAAGGGGTCTAATTGAGGAGTGCTACAACAAAATCTAGCACCCTCAAATGATGGGAAGTCTTGTGCAACTCATGAATGCTACTTGTTGTCACCATAGTAGTTCTTCCTTTCTTTTGGTTAGCTCTTCTCCAACTCAAGGTAGGTTTCTTAATGTCCAACAAAGGACCACAAAAGTAGGTCAACAAGACTGCTAAGTACATTGATGTCAATACAAAGCAAGAGTATTAAATAGTCTCTTATATACAGAACAAGTAGTAAAGTAGAAACATGAGGTGGATATGTGAAAACATTAGAAAATCGTTGTATTCAAGTGCAGGTAGCCACAACAAGAGGGAGATGTGCAAAGGGAAAGGATCTATGAACTGGGTCATGATCCAATAGATCCACCTCTCCTAACATCTGAGGTTGAATGAAGAAAACTCGAGATAGGATGATGCCCTAAGAAGAGCTAGGGGGATATCTGGACCCTCTACTGCATTGTTGCTTGGCCATTATAACTCATTGTTGGTCTCTAGGTGATCTGATCTGCATGTTGGTAAGGGATTTGCTCTGGCGATGTCTCTAAGGTCTTTGGGGAGGGGGAATGGTCCCTTTGATCCGCATTGATGTAGAGCTAGAATCAATGTTGTTATCAACTTGTCTCTTAGTGCCCCTAACTAATGGGAGCACTATAAAGGAAGTAAACCATTGAATAGGATCTGACCTAGGAGGCTAGACAGTATGAGTAGGAAGTATGAGGACCTCCTCCATATAAAGGGCTAGACATCTCTGATCTAAGTACTAGAAGAAACTAGAAAGGGTTTGGATCCCCCTGAACATGCAATGAAATCTCCCACGAATCTCATAATAAATGCAACAATAGAAGATGATGTGCTCCTTCTGATCAATCTCTCAGAGATGACATAGCTGGAAAATCTATTTAAACCAATGTTGCAAACATCGACAGTGGGATAAAATCGGCTAGGGTCCAGAAAACCAAAAAATCGTAAAAATCGGAAAAATATCGGTAAAAATCAGCAAACAAAGCAAAAACAAGATACCATCAAAATATTGGTAAAAATCGGCAAACATCAGCTAGGCCAAAAAATCATGATTTCAAAATAAAATCGAGATGTTATCGAGATGTTCACAACACTGGTTTAAACAGTCTATTTAGTGGTCTGTCTCAATCTGTAGTGGATGAGATCCAACTTTGAATTGTTCTATAAGGAACTTTAAAGGGCTTGCATCCAATGGCAAAGAGAAATCCTAAGTGAAATGGGTGATAGTAATATAATGTTCTAATGAGTCATGTGAAAAGAGAAAGATGAAAGAAAACCCCAAGACCAAATACATAATCACACCTTGGGAAAATGGAGTCAAGGGAGCATACACTAAAGAGGGAAAGTGTATGAAAATACAAGATAATAAGGAACTATAGGAACTATTACAGGTATCAAAAGTGTTTTGAAGAACCATTCCAAGAGAGTTGGCTAAGTTGGGTTGAGAAGGCAAGATTGAGATGGTAAGAGGGTTGCGATAACCATTGGAGATCCAAGTGAGAAACTTGGAGTGAAGGTCAATAAGAGATCTTGAGGGCTAAAACGGCCTGCAGCGGTCTAGAGTTAAAGGGAGTCAGGCTTCAGAGGAAGTGAGCAAGCTTAGGAGGGACTCAGTGTTCAGAGGGAGTCAGCAGGATCATAGAGAGCTAGTAGCTCAGAGGAAAGAAACCTTCAGACTATGAAGAGGAAGAAGATCAAGAATTGAAATCATCACAAGATCTAGAAATAGAAAAGACTACTCCAATGAGATATCTCATCATGCATTGGCCAACATCAATGCTCCACAAACCCTCAAGATAGAAGGATGTATCAAAAAGAAAAATATAACAATATTGATTGATTCGAGAAGTACCAATAACTTCATCAATTACCAATTAGCAAAAATTTTCAATTGCTTTGTATCGCTAGTGTCAGAGTTTCAAGTAATGATCATAGATGGAGGTACCATAAAATGTTTAGGGAACTGCCATAACATTAAGCTCAACTATATCCTCTACTCTAGTGCATCTCCAAAAAGTTATCAACAATCATTCCAAGGTATTTGGAGAGATGCCTATGGGTCTTCGACAAGCTCGAGATCATGACCCTGCTATTCATTTGCAACCTAAAGTGCACCACGTACAACGCCACGATACGCTGAAGAAAGAGAAATGGCACTTTGTTTCTTGCAAGCCCATGTAATAGGTCCAGAACCAAGAGTGAAGACATAACTTGCAGTAGACTTTCGATCATCAGGGTCACCAGTCGAATCGGAATCAGTGAAACCAACCAATAGAGGAAATGCTTCTGCACTGTAATGAATCCCAAACTGAACTGTACCTCGAACATAATGAAGTATTCTTTTAGATGCTTTCCAATGACTTTCATGTGGGTTTTGCATAAACCGAGCAATAAGGCCAACAACAAAGGAAAGGTCAGAATAGGTATGGGTTAGATATAAAAGTTTTCCTACTAGCTGACGGTATAAGGTAGCATCGACTTCACGGTAAGTACAAGTGATTGAAAGTTTGGCTCTAGACTGAAAGAGAGAAGGGGCTAGCTTACAGTCTTCCATGTGAAAGTGGCATAGAAGATCATAAACATACTTAGACTGCGAAAGGGAAATATCTTCTTTGGATTGCAAGACTTGAAGACCAAGAAAATAATGCAAGTGTCCTAAGTCTATCATTTCAAATTTCTTTTTAAGGCTGGACTTCACATAGTTTACAAGGTTGGGATCACTACCAGTAAAGATAAGATCATCAACATAAAAAACAAGAATGATAAGAGACTTACCCACTTTCTTGGTGTAGACAGTATTGTTAGAATGACACCTAGAAAAGAAAGTATCTAAAAGAAAGCTATCCATTTTGTCATACCAAGCCCGAGGGGCTTGCTTGAGGCCATAAAGGGATTTCTTAAGCCGACATACAAGGCTGGAGTATGTTTGTATAAAGCCAGGAGGTTGTTCCATATAGATTTCTTCATGCAATTCCCCATGCAAGAAGGCAGATTTAACATCCATCTGATGGACTTCCCATTTGAAAGAGGCAGCAAGGGAAAGAACAAGGCGGATAGAGTTCATTTTGGCAACAGGGGAGAAGGTTTCAGTATAGTCAATGCCTTCAACTTGTGAAAAACCCTTAGCAACAAGACGAGCTTTATGTTTATCAACTTTTCCATCTGGTCCAAACTTGGTTCTGTAAACCCATTTGCATCTAACAAATTTTCGTCCCTTTGGAAGAGGAACAAGGTCCCATGTATCATTTGCCAATAGTGAATGATATTCTTCATTCATAGCTGCATCCCAATCTGGATGGCTTAAAGCTTCTGCAAAGGTGTCAGGATCATAATTCGTTGAAGCTTGAGCCAGTAAAGAAGAGGCTCTATCAAACTGAGAACGTGTACGACGCTGATTTGTAGGATCACCTGCAAGAGCACATGCTGCATCCTGAGTAGCGCGGACCCATTTTGGAAGTTGAGGAGTTGAAGGAGGATCCCGAGAAGGTGGGGGAGGATTGTCATCTTCGTTGTCATCATCTGAAGAAATATTTTCAGAAGTAGAAGGGATAGAGAGAGGTGGCACATTCGTCGAACTAGGCTCGTAGGCCGATATATTTTCAGCAAACTTTACATCTCTTCTAATGATAACATTTTTGGATTTAGGTGGAAGAAGTCTATATCCTTTGACATCTTCAGAATATCCAACAAAAATACATTTTTCACTCTTAGGTTCTAAGGCTTTATGTTTCTCATCTAGAATATGGGCCCATGCTTCACTTCCAAAAACACGAAAGTGACTTACATCTGGTTTAATTGAGCTCCATGCTTCTTCTGGAGTGATATTCTTTAAAACCTTAGTAGGAGTGCGATTTACTATGTAATTTGCACAGTTAATTGCTTTTGCCCAAAAATTAAGACTAAGTCCTTTAGATTGAAGCATACAATTAGCCATTTCCTTTAAGGTGTGATTCTTTCTTTCAGCTACACCATTTTGTTGTGGAGTATATGGAACAGTATGTTGCAATTGAATTCCATGCTCAGTACAGAAGTTGATGAATTTGTTGTTAATATATTCTCCGCCATTATCAGATCTTAGCTTAAGAATTTGATGTCCAGGTTGCTTCTCAACAAAGACCTTAAAGGCCAAGAACATGTTAAAGATTTCACTCTTGAGTTTTAAGATGTATACCCAAGTGCGTCTGGAGAAATCATCAATGAAAGTTAAGAAATACTTGTAGCAAGAGAATGAAACCACTGGAAGTGGACCACATAAATCACTATGCACAAGCTATAGAGGGGCTGAGGCGTGCCAAGAGGCACGTTTTTCAAAACTATCATGATGATGTTTTCCGAGTACACATCCGAAACAAACACCATCTCTACAAGATACCATAGGAAGACTTTGTCACCATATTTTCTTTACATAGATTTTGAAGGGAGCGATAGTTTAACTGACCACATCGCTCATGCCAAAGTTTGCTCACTTCATCATTATAAGCAACAAATACCGAGGGAAGAGTTGATGACCCAAAGTTGTTAAACTTATACAACCTTGTAGAATCATCAGCAATGGCAGTAGCTAAAATCTGTCTAGGATCTCTTAGGTCCTTAATTACAACATCATGAGGTGAAAATTCAACAATTTTACCTTCACATGAATGAGTGATCTGATACACAGATAAAAGGTTGTAGAATAATGTGGGAACACATAATACATCATTAAATTGACCATTGTCTAGATGAATAGTTCTAGTCCCTACAACACTAAGAGATCTATCATCACCAACATATATATTTTTGGTGTTACAATCATTTAAAGAAGAAAACATGGCTTTGTTTTTGGCCATGTGATAAGAAGCTTTAGAATCAATGAGTCACTCATGAGAATGAGAAGAAGAAGATACATTTAGTGCATAGCCAGACCGAGATGTTTGACAACCACATGAAGAAAGTGTTATTCCTGAAGATGAAGTTGAAGTTGAAGAGTGCTCCAAATGGATGTTATGTTTCTTCATCGCTGCTTCCAAGGCTTCCATCTTCTTAAAGCATTTGGATTCTAAGTGGCCATCTCGATTACAAAAGTTGCAATGTCTATCAGTCTTCTTCCCTTTGTTTTTATTTGCCTTATTATTTTGTTGAATTGATTTTTCATTTTGAGACTGAAATTGCTTAGGACCCTTCTTTGGTTTAGGACCATTCTTTTTAGGATACTGCTTCTTAGGATTCTTTGAATTTGGTTGCTGCTGGGCTGCTAAGGCTTTCTTAGAAGAATTTCCAGTATTAAGAAGACCAAGATGTAAGAGTTTTTCTTGTTCTCTTATTAAAGAATCACAAAAGACATCAAAAGAGGGGGACTTGTAGGCTTGTCCTTGAGAAATAAAGGCTTATCTAGTAGAATGGAAAGTGGAAACAAACACAGATTAGGCTGGTCCTAACTTCGTAGGAATGGAATAGATAAGGCTACCATATTTTTTCTTAACCTTAACACATTCCAAGAGAAATCTAAGGGTCTTGAACTTAGACAAAAAATCTTCAATGAAAGAAAAATTATTGGGGTCTAACGTAAGCAACTCATTGGGTTGATGGGCTTTAATTTCATTTTTAATTCCAAAAACATTTTGAGTTGTTTCATTGCTTCATCAGGGGTATCAAGTTCTGCGATATGGAATCTAAGGTCTGGAGAAATAGACATCCCTATCAACCCACGTGCTTGATCTTGCTTATTTTCCCATTTGGCTTGCTTATCTTCATCTTTAGGTTTAGACTCTTGGCCTGAGGCTATTCTATAAAGACCTTTACTTCTAAGTAAATCCACAATGTAGGACAACCATTGGAAGTAGTTGGTGCTGTCAAGAATAACTTGGCATGGACTTTCCATTTTAACAGAAACTGAAGCTGTAGATGTTGAAACTAAGTGTTCCAATGGAAAGATCTTGAAAAATTAGGCCGACTAAAAAAAAAACGGTTCTAAAAACAACTTCTGAATGAAAAAGTTATGATTTTTTGAAGAAAAGTTGTTGAAGATGCCGACGAAGTACGTGAATGTTCGGAAGTAAATGATAATGTTATATTTAAAAAAAAAAACCTCCCCTTTCCAAACTTAATCTAATTAGCTCACTTTTAAAAAAGATTACTCTATGTGACCCACTTTTATAAATAAGTGAAAGTCACTTTTACAATGGTACTTTATGAGCTACCCACTAAATTGTAACTTAAATAAAAGATAAAGTGACTTTAGAATTATAAGTGACTCACTTTTTATAATAGGTGAGAACACTTTTACATAAAGTAACTTTAAACATAAGTTACATGTGTTTTTGAAAAAGTAACTCAACAAAAAGAAAGACTTGAACCCAAGACCTCTATTCTCATAAAGTAACTTTGGACCAAGTGAGCTAGTTTAAAAGGTTAGTAATTTTTTGAAAAGAGGGGTTTTTTTTTACTCACTGAAGCTTTGGGGTGCGTGCTTATTTGAAAAACCTCTTTTTGCCTACAAAACAAAAAAAAACCACACAACCCAAAATGAACATGCAAAAAAAACAAGTCTTATGGCTTAAAGTTAAATTTTGCCGGAAAATTAAATATTTTCCTCAATGTTTTGAATTTTCCAAGATCACACTAAGGCACGGCGGAAAAGAGCATACACATGAGAAAAATCATTCATTTCAGTTTCTGATTTGCCTAGATCGCACAAAGTCGCGGGGCAAAGAGCATACGCAGAAATGAAAAGTATAGGTCCGGTAATAAAAACAGAGAGATAAATAAACCGAAATAAACAGAGATAAATAACTAAAACTACAATATAGACTATATACCTCCAGATCTTAAAAATGGCGTAGCTAGGGCGAACAGAAACCTTTTCGCGTGAAACAAAAGGGGTTCCTCACTGGAATAGATGCTCTTAACATAACAGAGCAGTCCTCTCGGCCCGAAAGCGGTCAGAAACAGTAGATCTAGGAAACGACAGTTGGATGCAGTTGTACCAGTTTCCGGATTTGGATCACCAACGGATGCGGCTCTCAAATAGCTCTGATACCATGTAGGAATTTACAGAGTAAGTTCCTTAGATAGAACACCAAGGGACACTGCTCACAAACAAATCAAAGATCAGTACACCAGTATTATTGACGTGGTTAAAACCCTCAAAGAGGGAAACAATCCACGACCTGAGCCAACGTAGCTACTTCAGGCAATTTATTAATGTAAAAGAAAGAAAATTTACATAAGCTTCTCTTATGAACGATCACCCTACAAATGACCCTCCATGCTCTTTAAATAGAGATCATGGACCAATCGGGTGTTAAGCCACAGATCAAGTGTTGGTAATACCGATGAGAGAATGAACCGTCGGATCACTTCATCTCTAGAATATATCGTGACCGTCGGATTGTAAGTTACAAAAGTACATAGTAAAGAAACACACTTTACCTAACTCTACACTGGACCAAGTTATACTTAACTATTTCCTATGTGTCGGAATATCCTAACAACATTAGGCCTTACAGGGTCCATATACATAGAAGAGTGAGATTGAGCATATGATTTAAGAAATATGAGAGCTCAACATCATTCAATAGAGCCAAAGTGCTTCCTCTTCACCAATGGTGATGGTTACAAAAAGGGATGGTTCATGGCGTATGTGTTCATACTATAGACAACTCAACAAAATGACCATCAAAGATAAATTTCCTATATTGGAAAAGTAACTAGGTTTGGTCTCCATATTAATTTGTATTTTATGTAAATAAAGAAAAATAATTTTATTCGTTTCAAGCATGGGTTTCATTCTCAAGTGTAGGTTAAGCATGTTCTTTATGCTTTTAGGGATTTATTGAGTCAAAAATTTGAAATTGAGTCAAAGTCCATTTGGACTCTTTGTAAGAAAAAGGAAACAAAAATTATTTAATAAAAAATATTAGTTTTTGTAGCATCGTATGTGTTCTAGCCACGAAATTTGGTGAGGAGGGTAAAATACATGCATTCTCCAAAACCCAGAAATTCTTTCTGGAAATTCCACTTAGAGATGACTTAATTAAAATAATTAATCCTATTAATTAAGTCATGGTGAGAATCTTCTAGAAGAAGACATGGATCGAGTTCTAGTTAATCTTAGCCATCGATTATGTTTTAATCTTGGTCGTTGATGTCTCAACGAGAGATTATAAGAAGAAATTCGATGGGTCTTGGAGAACACACTTGAGTCACCAGTAGTTCGGATTTACTGGCAAATCGAACTCCAGAGTAGCAGCGCTGAGTTGCCGAAGAGAGAGCTAGTGAGCTCGAAGTAGTGAGAGAGGGGCAGGGATAGTAAGGCCGAAGGAAGATTTCCCTGTTCCAGTGAGTGCATTACAGAGAGGCAGTGAGTGCCACAAAGAGGCAGCGCAGTGCTTCAAAAAGGAATTTGTATTTTGCTAGGGAGAAGCAGTGATTCAGTGCCAGAAGTCGGAGTGGGAGCCTAAAGGCCAGGAGAGTCCATCTTCCAGACAACAACTGATTAGATAGCAAGAGAGACGCAGTTCCAAGTTGTGGGACGTAGTGCTGCGTAGGCTGATGCAGGGACTGTGCAGAGGCAGCAGAGAGCAACTCATCTTGAGCCAAGGTCAGTGTCGGATCGCCAATGGGAGTGAGATTTTTCTCACTAGACTTATTGTCAGTGATTTCTCTATATGGACTACTAGATTTGAGCATCCATAGTTTTGTACTCAGATTTACTATTGCATAATAATAAAACCCTTGCTGCTGCATTGGTTTTCCCCAGTTGAGTGTTTCTGAGGACTTGGTCCAAAGTGTGCATTTATTCTTCCAGTATTATTTTTCTTCCGCAGTATTTTATTTGTGACAGTTGCAATATCAGTTTCGATATTTACTGTAGGATGCAGTAAATAATTTGTTTAGTTCATTTAACAAATAGAAGAAACTTAATTAGTTGTTGCAGTAGGATTCAGGGTTTTCTGAATTTTCACATGGTATCAGAGCACAGATTGTAAGCCAGAGAGCTCAGTAGCAGAAGGGAAGAGGAATTTTGAAGCTCTGCGTAGGCAACAATTCGAAACCCTCAGAGGCAGCATAGTTCCTTTGGCCAGGAGGGTCGAGTTTTTGAGGAAAGGTCTATTTCTCTGAGAGAGTCGACAGAGAAATTAGATTTTCCAAATCAAAGAGTACTAGAGGCAGAGGGAGCAGCAGTATTTTCCTTGTAGAGCAGATCTTCAGCTAGGACACAGTTATTTTGCAGCAGTTTGCTAGTGCAAAATAGCGTCAAGAGGAAGGAAGAGCACACACTGAGGGAATTCTTTTCTCAAGGAACTTCTAGTCCAGAAGTTCGATTTTTCCTAGCAGAGCAGCAGTAGTTGTGAGCAGATTTTCCCACTCCAGCAGGGAGTGCATAGAGCCAATCAGTAGCTGCGCAGAGGAGAAGAGAGGAATTCGACTTTTTGAAGAGATGGCATCAGCAGGGCTGAGATCAGGATCGGTTGGAGGGAGCCTCCAACTATGTGATCTAGAAGGCAAGAATTTCCTGTCTTCTAGATGAATACGATCTCAAAGCCTACATCGATAACGTGGTAGTTGTACCCGCAGATGCAGATCCGTTGAAGACCTACAAGAAGGAGATGGCAAAAGCAAAGAGGTTGATTCTCGATGGGGTTCGAGATCACGTGGTGTCTCACATAGCTGGCAAAGATACTGCCTGACAGATGTGGGAGGCTCTTGCTACGCTATACGAGGGATATTCCGAGTTGTGAAATATTTATCTTGAGGAGAAGCTGAGATGTACAAGGATGCATAAAGGGGAGCGCATAGACCTTTTCCTCGCTAGGCTTTAGGATGTCCGGGAAGCTGTCTGCAGTAGGGTCAGCGCCCCAACCTACAGAATTGGTGCGGTTAGCTCTCAACAACGTTTCCAAAGACTGGCAGGTCTTCGTCCAGAGTATTCTGGGCAGAGACAAGTTACTAGAGTGGGATCGAATGTGGGCTGATCTACAGCAGGAGGAGATGAGGCGAGATTTGGTGAAGAGCACCATCATTGGCACTAGCAACAATAGTGGGACGAAGCAAGTAAAGGAAGAGGAAAATGTGGCCCTTGCATCAAAGGGGCAACAGGAGCAGCGCAGGAGGAAGAAGAACGTTTCCAAGGTCAAATGCTTTAGATGTGGTGAGCTTGGCCACTACAACACTCAATGTCCTCTCAGAAAGAAGGACAAGGAGGAGAAGTAGGATCAGCAAGTTGCATCTGCAGAGATCGACAGGTTGTCCTCCAGATTGGAGGAAGAGTTTGCCATGATCACCGATACACCTCCAAAAGTGAGGTGGGGTGATTTGGTTTTGTAGTCCCAGAGGGCTACAGGATGGGAAGGATTCTTTAGGAGGTCCACCTCATGAATCAATACTTCGCTACGGGAGCCCATAGCATGCAGTAGTAGGATGGGTCAATGGCAGACGGTGCAGTCAGAGGCCAGAGTGACAGATGCAATGACTAGTAGCAGTCAGATACTGGGCAGCGCAGTGTAGATTTGGTAGCAATGCAGTTGGCACGGAGCAAAGTCAGCAGCAACGCAGAGGCTTCACTGACAGCGCAAAAACTAGCAGCAGTTAGAGACTCAAGAGACAGATGCATCATACTGATCATAGTTAATTCAGTATTTTGGATGTTTTTTAGTTGCAGTTGTTGCAGTTGCAGTGACAATAGATGGAGAGGGACTTGTAGTGCAGATGCAGTGTTGGTAGCAGTTCAACAGGGCTAGCAGCAACACAGATGCAACATATATCAGAGTTGTGGAGTAGTTGGTGGGCAGCAGTAGCTAGACATCAACAACGTGACAGGAGGTGGTGCAAAGACAAGGTATTGCTTCAGTGGGTTGCAGAGCTATAACACATTCCTTGCTAAGAGGGATTGTTAGTTTTTGTAGCATCCGATGTGTTCTAGCCACAAAATTTGGTGGGGAGGCTAGAATACATGTATTCTCCAAAACCCAGAAATCGTTTCTGGAAATTCCACTTAGAGAAGACTTAATTAAAATAATTAATCGTTTTTTAATGTTTCCTAAGTCTAAACTTAGGAACTGTGATTAATTAAAGGGTATTAATTAAGTCATGGTGAGAATTTCCTAGAAGAAGATCTGAATCGAGTTCTAGTTAATCATAGCCATCAATTATGTTTTAATCTTGGTCGTTGATGTCTCAACGAGAGGTTATAAGAAGAAATTCGATGGGGGTTGGAGAACACACTTGAGCCACTAGTAGTTCAAATTTACTGGCAAATCGAACTCCAAAGTAGCAGCGTTGAGTTGTCGGAGAGAGAGCTAGTGAACTCGAAGCAGTGAGGGAGGGGCAAGGATAGTAAGGCCGGAGGAAGATTTTCCTGTTCCAGTGAGTGCATTGCAGAGAGGCAGTGAGTGCCACAGAGAGGCAGCGCAAAGCCACACAGAGGCAGTGCAATGCTTCAGAGGGGAATCCATATTTTGCTGGGGAGAAGCAGTGATTCAGTGCCAGAAGCCGAAGTGGGAGCCCAGAGGCCAGGAGAGTCCATCTTCCAGACAGCAGTTGATCAGATAGCAAGAGAGACGCAATTCTGAGTTGTGGGACGCAGTACTGTGTAGGCTGACGCAGGGACTGCACAGAGGCAGCAAAGAGCAACTCATCTTGAGCCAAGGTCAGTGTCGAATCGCCAGTGGGAGTGAGAATTTTCTCACTAGACTTATTGTCAGTCATTTCTCTGTATGGATTGCTAGATTTGAGCATCCATAGTTTTGTACTCAGACTTACTTGAGATTTTTTTTACTAGACTTATTGTTAGTCATTTCTCTGTATGGATTGCTAGATTTGAGCATCCATAGTTTTGTACTCAGATTTACTATTGCATAATAATAAAACCCTCAACTGCTGCACTGGTTTTCCCAAGTTGGGTTTTTCCGGGGACTTAGTCCAAAAATAATTGTGTATTTGTGTGTGTGTGCATCTATTCTTCCAGCATTATTTCTCTTCTGCAATATTTTATTTGTGAAGGCTACAATGTATTAGTTTCGATATTTACCGTAGGATGCAATAAATAATTTGTTCAGTTCATTTAACAAATAGAAGAAACTTAATCAGTGGTTGTAGCAGGATTCAGGGTTTTCCGATTTTTCACAAAAAAGAGTCAAATTGACCTCCATAAGACCAAGTCGGCCCTTCAGATGGTCAAGTCGGCTCACTCAAAGGAATGTGTTTGTTCATACATGAGAACCACTATATATAGGAGTGAATCCTCCACCAAAAAGAAAAAAAATCGTTGATGTTTGGAAGTATGAAGCAAGTTTCAGAGGAAAGAATATGCAAATTTTCAGTGGGAGAATAAGGCCGAAATTTGAAGGACGTGTTACAAACCTGTAGTTGCAGATTGAAGGACGAGTTGTAGACTTGTAGTTGCAGGATGGAAGGGCGAATTGCAGACATGTAGTTGCAAGATGGAAGGATGAACTGCAAAACTGTAGTTGCAGAATTGAAGGACGAGTTGCAGACCTATAGTTAAAGGACCGAAATCTTGACTTAGAGTAGATTGACCATCTTTGACTTGGTAAATGTTGACTTGATTGAAGAAAATTAGAAGGGTTGACTTGGTGCTTGGAGGAGGTCTAGTTCCTTGGGTCTTGAAGGTCTCATTTTTTATCTGATTCTGTAAAGAGATTGTTCCGGTTTTCCCCAAGTTGTGGGGTTTTGCCCTGGCGTGGAGACTATATCTTGTGTCTATTATGCAAACCAACTCAAAAAATAGACAAAATAGAATAAGAGATAGATCAACGACTTCAAAATTAGCCTCTTCGAGGGGGCAACCTCCTTTACATTACACAAATGAACAATTCTTGGATGATACAAATGACAAAACCTCCTTTCTATATATAGGAGTCTAAGGGGTCACAATATAATCAGAGCCGACATAACAATAATAATGTAAGGGCACAAACAATAGCAATAGTGGGCTTTTATGGGGCACAATAATAACAATATGGGGACAACAAGGGCACAATAATAACAATAAGGGGCTACAATGACAATAATAATGGGGGAATACACTAGTATTATAGGGACCTAACATGCCCCTCTCCTTCAAAAAAGTGTTGTCCTCAATGCTTGAGTAGTTTTGGATGCTTCTGTATAGAATTCTCATCGTTCCATGTGGAATCTTCAGTGGGTAAGTTCTTCCACTTGATGAGATACTCTGAAATTGGTCGATTTCGTAGCGCTATCGAGTTCTTGTTTCTGTGACTGCTTCAGGCTCCAATATGATTTTTCCTTCCTCGTCAAGTTCTGACAATATTGTTTGAATGGGAGCTTGTTACCTATAACCTTCTTTAAGCATGAAACATGGAAAACTAAGTGCACTTGGGAAGATACAGGAAGCTCCAATTTGTATGCCATAGTACCAATCTTTTGCAACACCTTGTATGGACCATAATACTTTGGTGATAATTTATTATCCTTTTTAGCTTGCTTGAGGGACATTTGTTTGTATGGTTGTAGTCGTAGAAATACTCAGTCACCTACATCAAAACTTCTTTCACTACGATGTTGATCTACCTGTTGTTTCATTCTATTCTGTGCCAAAGTGAGGTTATCCTTTAAGAGTTGGAGAACTTGTTGTTGATGCTCGATGTGATCTTCCACTGCTTGAACCTTAGAATTTTCTCTTAAAGATGATGTGATGGATGGTGGATGATATCCATAAAGTGCCATAAATGGGGTCATTTTTGCTGCAGTATGGAAGGAAGTGTTATACCACCATTCAGCAAAAGAACTTGTTGTTGATGCTCGATGTGATCTTCCACTGCTTGAACCTTAGAATTTTCTCTTAAAGATGATGTGATGGATGGTGGATGATATCCATAAAGTGCCATAAATGGGGTCATTTTTGCTGCAGTATGGAAGGAGTGTTATACCACCATTCAGCCAGAGGCAACCACTTGACCCATTGTGTTTGTTTATCAGATGCAAAGCAACGAAGATATCCTTCCAAACATTTGTTCACTATCTCAATTTGTTCATCAGATTGAGGATGATAAGATGAGCTATGAGCTAATTGAGTACCCAGCCAAAAAATTAATTCGGTCCAAAAATTTCCAGTGAAAATGGGATCTTTGTTGCTTACAATAATATTTGGATTTCCATGTAGCTTTTGAATTGTTTCCATAAATGCAATAGCAATTGTACTGGCTTTAAATGGATGAGATAATGCACAAAAGTGTGCATACTTGGTAAGTCTATCAACTACCACCACGATGACACTCTTTCCTTCGGACTTGAGTAAACTTATTATAAAATCTATTGAAACTCCCAACGTTGACTTGGAATGGATAAAGGTTGTAACAGACCTGGGGTCTTAATTGTCTCAAATTTATTTTGTTGGAAAACCAAACATTCTGCCACAAACTTTTGAATATCAGATTTAAGACCATCCCAAAAAAAATTCCTTCTTAACCCTGTGGTAAGTTTTTAAAAATCCTGAGTGCCCTCCTAAGGGAGAGGTGTGCAATTCCAAAAGAATCTTTTGTTTGAGTTGAGAATTCTTACAGAGGTATAAGCGATCTTTGTACCATAACGAATCATTTTTCCAACTAAATGTATCAGATATACTGGGATCTTGCTGCAACTTTTGAATGATTGCCCACGCTTCTTCCTCATTCTTCCATTCATCCCTTGCTTCGTTTATCCAATTTGGTTGGATGATAGAAATGGCACAAAGAAATGCTTTCTCATCCTCATCCTTTCTTGAGAGTGCACTTGCAACAACATTATGCTTCCCTTTTTTGTAGATGATTTCAAAGTCATAAGCCAACATCTTTTTGACCCATTTTTGCTACTCTTCTGAAGATAATCTTTGTTCTAAAAAAGTATTTAAGACTATCATAATCCATTTTTACCTTGAAGTGTCTTCCCATTAGGTAAGGTCGTTGTTTCTTAAGTGCATGAAGTATTGCCAACATTTCTTTCTCATAAATAGCTTTGTGTAAATACTTTCATTTGATTGAATGACTTTCAAAAGCAACGGTCTCCTTCTTGCATTAAAACAAAAACCAATTCCATTTCCTGAGGCATCACATTCCATAATAAAGGTTTTTGTGAATTCTGGTGTAGCTAAGACCGGTGCTTGGCACATTGCCTCTTTAAGATATTCAAAGGCCTTCGTTGCTTCTGGAGTCCAAGAAAATGCATCTTTCTTCAGTGATGTTGTTAGAGGTGCTGCTATTCTCCCATAATTCTTAACAAACTTGTGACAATACCTTGTCAACTCGAGAAATCCTCACAGATGCTTTATGGATGTCGGGATTTTTCATTCCTTAATGGCTTTAATTTTGCTAGGGTCTACCTTAACACCTTCATGAGATACAATATGACCCAGATATTCCTCCTCCTGTACTCCAAAGAAACATTTGGAGGTTTTTGCATATAATTGTTTCTCCTCCAATAGTTTGAGCACCTTGTCAACATGTTGAACATGATTCTTCCAAGACTTGTTGTAGATTAGTATATCATTAAAAAAATACTAACACAATTTTTCTAAGGAAGGGTTTGAAAATGGAATTCATCAAACCTTGAAATGTAGAAAGTGCATTGGTAAGGCCAAAAGGCATGACCAAAAATTCATAATGACCCTCATGAGTTCTAAATGTTGTTTTCAGAATGTCTTCAGTCTTGATTTTGATTTGATGATATCCTAAACAAAGATCCAACTTGGTGAAATAAACTGCTCTATGTAATTCATCAATGACAGTAATGGGGAATTTATCTTTAATAATGAGCTTGTTGAGCTCCATATAATCCGGACACATGTGCCATGATCCATCCTTCTTATGCACCAATTCTACTGGAGCAGAGAAAGAACTTTGACTAGGTTGAATTATACCAACCTTTAGCATTTATGCAGCGATACGTTCAATTTCACTCTTTCGGGCATAGGGATATCTGTAAGGCCTGATGTTTGGAGGAACACTTCCTGGAATCAAATGAATAGCATGATCATGATCACGAATAGGTGGGAGGCCTTTGGGAGTCTCAAATACCTTGGAATGATTGTCCAAGACTTTATGGAGATCTTGAGAAATAAATGATTTCGAGGTAGGAATCTCTAGTGAACATAATTGTGCAATTACGCCCCATTGTTCTTTCTTTAGAAGCTTTGTCATGCCGTTAGAGCTGATTATCTTTCCCAGTTTCCCTACGATACCCCTTAATTCAACTTCCTTTCCTTCCCAAAAAAAATTCAAGAAAAATTCTTGAAAATTAAAAGCTATCGTACCCAAAGATTGTAGCCATTGGACTCCTAGTACAACATCAACACTACCCATTAAAATGGAAAGCATTGGACTATTCAATACATATTCTCCCATGGATAGCTTGATATTATGGCACTTTCCAGAGCAATTTATGGTTCCTCCATTTGCAACCATCACTTGACACTCTGGTGCTGGATATAGGAAGCAATTCAATTCCTTGGCTATCTTACAATGAATAAAATTATGGGTATTACCTGAATCAATCAACACTATTACCTTTTTCTTCTTGATATGTCCTTCTATCTTGAGAGTTTGAGGAGTGGTAATTCCTGCCAATGTATTACAAGATATGGTCGGATTCATTTCTTCTTTCTCTAGGGTTGGTTCTTGGTGTATATCCTCTTCTTTTGACGTTTCTTGTTCTTTTTCTTCCCCTCTTCACAATCTATGTAAAATAATTTCTTCTCAGCACACTTATGACCTTTAGTGTATTTTCTATCACAACTATAACAAATCCCTTTTGCTCTTTTTTCTTCCAATTGTTGTGGTGTCAACCTTGTAGGTTGTGGAAGGCTAGGGGCAGGAAACACTTCCATCTTTATAGTTGTGAGTGTTAAGCTTCCTTCTTGCCATAATTTTGCTTTCAATTTTTCTTACCAACCTGAATGCTTTCTCCAATGAATCAAGTTCCCAAAGGCGAACTCATGTTGGATGTTATCCTTTAAAGTCCCTATGAATACATCAATCCTATGCTCCTCTAGAATATCATTTACCCTTATATTCAATTTTTGGAAGTCTTCAATGTGCTCCACCATTGAACCCTTTTGTTTGAGATTTATCAATTGGCTAAAGAAGGTGTTTCTCTTTGTATCCTCATAATGTGATATCATTTCCTCTGTAAAAATTGACCAAGTGACAATTTGTTTACGAGAGCAAAGCCATTGATATCATACAAACTGATTGGGTTCCAAATATAAAGTTGTAATGAATACTTTTTGTGTGTTTTGCGCAATATAGAGATCGAAATATTGCTCCATTTGTAGTATCCATGTTACGGGATCCTTGCCATCAAACTTCCTCATATCGATCTTTGGAACATGGTGGGTCTTCAATCCAACATTAGATTCTATGAAATCATGATTAACATTTCTTTTGTTCTCATCATGAGTTTCCTCTACTACCTTTTCGCCATTAGGAAGTCTTTCTTGTAGCAACTTTGTCAAACTTTCCATGTATTTCTTCAAATCTTCCATGTTGCCTTTTAGTTTTGCTTCTATACCATCTATCTTAGCTTCCATGCCATTCTTCAAACCATTCATCTTAGCTTCGATTCCATTCATCTTAGCTTCAGTTACTTTTTGTGAGCGAAATTTGTTTCACTTGGTCTCATAATTTTGATATATCATGTTGCATTTCTTCCTCTTCTTCATGTGTCATAGTAGAGATTTTGGGTTGCTTACTAGGTGTTTCCATTTTCTTTTTTTGGGTCATCAATTAATGATAATTATGCTTCATAATTCCCTTTGAATCACTTCAAACTACTTTCTCAAACAAAACTTATGCAAATTTAAAAAAAAAAAAAAACTACACATTTTTTTTGTTTTTTTCTCTTTGTAGGAGCTCGATATATCTTTGTAATTTCAGATTTCCAAGGTCTGAAATTTCGTCTTGTGGTAGCCCTTTGAGTCCTTTTTCCAAACCCACAAGTCTGATCGAGATTGGATTCTCCAAGAAAGAGTTATGCCCAATCTCCCACGATGGCCTGATTATAGACTGGTTTAGTAGAGCGAACTTGTACGAAGTGCCACGTGTCACTGTTTCGACCTTCGGCCCTGAAAACGATACCCAACAAACTACAGTCTGTCCTTTCTGTAACCTTTTACGAAATTTGAATTTGATGCTCAGAGAGAAAGTTATGGCGATTTTCCCAAGGTCACCTGATTGATATCAAATTCTGGAGCCTGCAAAAACCCTAACTTCCTTGGATCATATCTCCGAAAATATAGCGAGACAAGATCTGAAATTCGTACATGAGGTTCACCAAGATTTCAGCTCAAATGGGTTTTAATTTCAGCTTCTGAAGCTTCGTAGAAAAAAAGTTATAGCAAAAATGCCACGATGACCTGTTTGAAGCAACGAAACCCTAGAATCCAAAGCTTTGATACCAAATGTTATGCAACCAGCTCACAAAATAAAATAAGAGATAGATCAACGACTTCAAAATTAGTATCTTCGAGAGGGAACCTTCCTTTACATTACACAAATGAATAATTCTTGGATGATACAAATGACATAACCTCATTTCTATATATAGGAGTCTAAGGGGTCACAATATAATCAGAGCGACATAACAATAATAGTGTAAGGACACAACAATAGCAATAGTGGGTTCTATGGGGCACAATAATAACAATATGGGGACAACATGGGCACAACAATAACAATAAGGGGCTACAATGACAATAATAATGGGGGAATACACTAGTATTATAGGGACCTAACAATGTCTATTATCTCTTGTGATCTTCATGTTTACATTTTTTATAATTGCTTGATGAAAGAGAACACAGATAATTTAATATTAAGCCAATGAAGTTCACAAGTAATTATCATGTCAAGGAGAATCAACATTAATCTACATCCACTTTGATTTTCCAACATCCTATTCTTGTCATTGATGAATTGCATGGAGCAATTTTCTTTACTAAGTTGGATCTTCTGCACCATTCTAGCAAGATCTAGATCTAGGAGATCCTAAGAGGCCTTCTACCCTATCACCAAGATCTATGTTGGATTGCCAACTTAGATCTTGGGATAGGGATTGACCTTCTAGTAGGAAAATCTTCACTTCCAGACAACAACAATAGGCTGCCCCCATAAGATGGAGAGACACACAATGAATTAGTGCTCGTTTTTGTCTCTTTTTGATGGATTCTATCACGAGCTTTTTCTCTTCAACCTTAGATTCTAGGAGTGATACTTATACAAGGGAGAATGACCCATAGTGCAACATTTCCTCCTTAAGCAATGATCAGTCTAGTGGTCTTTAAGGCTTCCCCCTATACCCCCGTCCAAGGCATTCCTCAAGAGAATTTTTGGCTTTTGGCTCTCGGCCTTAGCAGTCCATACATCACTCTAGATTTCCCAGCAACATGTTCTTCTCTAGTTATGAGATTTTAGATCTTAAATTAGATCTGCTTTTGGTTTTTATAAGAGTGACCTTTGTGCTCCCACAATGTATTTATATTGTTTCACTTAGTAGCCCCATTCACCTCTAGTGCTCATTTGTTGGAAGCTAATAAAATTATCTCATTTTATCTTATCTACGAAAGTTTATCTCTTGTGATCTTCATGTTTACATTTTTGATAATTGCTTGATGAAAGAGAACACAAATAATTTAATAATAAACCAACGAAGTTCACAAGTAATTATCATGTCAAGGAGAATCAACATTAATCTACATCCACTTTGATTTTCCAACATCCTATTCTTGTCATTGATGAATTGCATGGAGCAATTTTCTTTACTAAGTTGGATCTTCTGCACCATTCTAGCAAGATCTAGATCTAGGAGATCCTAGGAGGTCTTCTACCTTGTCACCAAGATCTATGTTGGATTGCCGACTTAGACCTTGGGATAGGATTGACCTTCTAGTAGGAAAATCTTCACTTCCAGACAACAACAATAGGCTCCCCCCATAAGATGGAGAGACACACGATGAATTAGTGCTCCTTTTTGTCTCTTTTGGATGGATTCTATCACAAGCTTTTTCTCTTCAACCTCAGATTCTAGGAGTGATACTTATACAAGGGAGAATGATCCATAGTGCAACATTTCCTCCTTAAGCAATGATCAGTCTAGTGGTCTTTATGGCTCCCCCTTATACCCCCCTCCAAGGCATTCCTCAAGGGAATTTTTGGCTTTTGGCTCTTGGCCTTAGCAGTCCATACATCACTCTAGATTTCCCAGCAACATGTTCTTCTCTAGTTATTAGATTTTAGATCTTAAATTAGATCTGCTTTTGGTTTTTAAAAGAGTGACCTTTGTGCTCCCACAATGTATTTATATTGTTTCACTTAGTAGCCCCATTGACCTCTAGTGCTCATTTGTTGGAAGCTAATAAAATTATCTCGTTTTATCTTATCTACAAAAGTTGGATTGGCCCCTAGTACTGTTTTTTTTCTTTTTATTGCAGAATTAGGGTTTGTATTGGTTCTGATTCTTACACCATCTCTTGTGAATATTAACAAAAATATCTTGTCATATCACTCTGAATATTTGGTTGGCTTGCTTCTTTTCTCTATGCTCTTGTGTATGAGCAGTCACTTTGCATTGGCTCTGATCAGTCCAGTCCATAAGCATTTACACTTCTTTTCATTGTGGCTTTGATATCATTTCAGAAAAAGCACGTAAGTACACAAACAATGAATGCAAGACTGAACATACAAGAAAGAAATGTACTTGATTCCTCTTATTCAAAATGGTGGATATCAATACATATAGGGGAGACGATGTTTGTACCTAAGTCCCATACAACCAACTTATCACCTACTTTAATGACATTAATGACATGTGACTTGCATATAAGTCACTTTATTTCAACCTGAAGTACAATGTAAGTTTATTATCATACACTATGATAAAAAAAATGATAATGGCAATATAGTTCATGAGCAAGGCTAACCAGAGAGTGAATCAGCCATGGAGAAACAGGCTTAATATAACTAAAATAAAGCATATAAGGTGTCCAGATGGTTAAAAAGAAGAGAAATGTCTCACATTTGACTAACTCTAGAATGTATGTAGAACCTGATCTTTGAACTAATTTTGAACACAGAGAAAAGGTTGAAATAAAAATGTTCAGTGAGGTTACAGAAATGGATGAGGAACTTTTATCAGGTTAACAGATGGAGAAAGAAATTTAGCTCGAAGAACCAAAGAAACATTCTTTGAGTGCCCCAAAGCAATTGAAGCTTCAATGAATGGAAGAAGTGAAATATCACAATACTCCCCTTGTGCCATCTGAGAAATGGCCAAAGAAAAATGCTTTTGATGGCAAAGCAGTGCAGTTAAGAACATTTTGAATATTGAGGTTCTCATATCTGAGAAAATATATGGAATAATTGGATATCTTTGTACAGTGGAAAGGATTTATCGTACATCTCCAGAAGGGGTATCTGTGGATTCCGATAATTCCAAGGAAAAATATTTTTCATTTCTGATGAAAAGAAGTATATATTTGCTCGTAATCTACTCCTTGATAACAAACAAACTTTTGCTGATGCCAAAAATTTCTACAATGGATCATAAAAAAAAATCAACTGCATATTTCACTTGAGAACAAGCAAAGCTTGAGATCATAATACCTTGTTTGGAGAAGCTGAAAAAACG
This sequence comes from Pinus tabuliformis, assembly GCA_031772625.1. NCBI lineage: Eukaryota > Viridiplantae > Streptophyta > Pinopsida > Pinales > Pinaceae > Pinus > Pinus tabuliformis. Next base: position 952,860,397 of record CM062819.1, read on the forward strand.
GAAAGCTTAAAAACTTTTGCACCAATAGAAATGAGACAAAAATGACAAAGTTTTCATAATGATAATATATATATGTGCTCATAATAGTACAAATTTTATCATATTCACAAATTAAGTTGTGGCATAAACAAATAATAATCATGATCACTGTTTACATAAACAAAGGGAAAAACTGAGAAGCCATGCTTGGTTTTCCAAAGTCCATGAAGTTGCAGAATGTATATAGCAGGTAAAAAGAATTTGATTCACCCTTAGGTGAAAGTTCAGAAGTTACATTTACTTTATAATGAGGTTTTTAAAATAGGTATGGGCTTGATAATCAACACCCGTTAATGGTGGGATCATTCCTATTCTAATTTGTCAAAGAAATGGTTGATTCATTTTATCAGTAGAAATTTCAACAAGTTTTCAACAACACTTGGCTGTCAGAATTGGATACTATGAGATGAATTACAAATTACATAAATTCTGCTGTCAGAACATAAGAAGTTGGAACCACTATTCTGGGACTCAGTGCATTGAGTGGATGCATATGATTAGATAGATGTCTAGTCTTAGAGAGACTGGTTGAGGATATTTGTCAGTTTTGTTATTCAATCTGCAGACATTTTCAAGTCAGACATGACATTTATCATGGAATGGAAGAAATTGCATAATCTTACAAGGTGCTTGTTTGACCTATTTTTGTGCTTAAATATTGCAAAGAATATGTAGAAAGCAGTGCAATTCTGAGAAAGTAATTGAACTTCAAGCTCTTAGCACCATGGTTACCATACTCCGAGACAGCTGAGACTCAGTGAAGCAGTTGACTTAACATACTCGGCAGTATAAAAAATGCAGGAAAAATCACTGGAAAGTGTGGTGAGTATTGACTTGGGATACTCTGCATGAATTGGAAGCATGGTGAGCATCGACCACTCAATACTCAGTTAACAAGAGTTGGAAGAGTATTGAGGAGTATTTATCCGATCATCATACTCTCCATATTTGGGGGCATGTGGGAGTCATACACGGGAGAACCGCAACTATGCTTAGCACTAGGACAAATTGATCACATGGACAACAAAAAGCTTGTTGATTTGTATTCCCAGTATTGAAGTTTCAGCTGTGATAATTACCTCTGGAGCCGTTTCTTATAGACATTGTTTGCATCCAATGCATTCGCCAGTTCTGTCTCCAAGGCCACAATCCTGTCTGTTGCTTTTTCATGTTCTGCAGGTTCTTTAGACCTAGAAATCATAGTCTGAAGTTGATCATTGACCTGCATATAAACCACTTAATGTCAAGGCATATTGACACAATGCACAAATGATAATTTGTAACCTTTTTATAAATAAAATTTTCAATTCCTGTCAGAAGCATTGCATGAACTGCTATTGCTATTTTAAAATTTGTTTCTGAATCCGGGCCTACAATTCAAGGTAGGTAATACCGTTTCCAAATGCTGCAGTTCTCTCTGGAGATTTTCGTGTGAACCAAGCTTGGATAAATGGTTCTTTTCACGTTCTAAAAGCACTGAATTCTGGATTTTCCAACTTTTCAACTGCAATACGGCATGGAAAAGACATTAGTAGGTGGACAGAAATTATATTAATAATCATGTACCACTGCCTAGAGGCTAGCATATGTTTTCAAGGATTGAGAAGAGATGGTCCTGCTTATCAGTATCTATTTAATTTTCCTAAATTGTTTCATGTGTCACTCTTCTATTTCTAGTATTCTACGTTGTTGGCATTTTCCTTTCTAATGTTCTTCAAGTTGTTTTAGGTTTCTAACATTCCAAGTCATTTCTAAACTTTGAAATTTTTTTAATGTTTCCTTAGAGGATGCATTAGCTATGGCATTTGTTCTTAGTAGCAATTTGTGCCCAACGAAAATATTCTGCACACTGTCAGGTTATTGAGAATGAGCACTATCCAATCAATTTTGAGGACCTATGGTATTTCCATTTAAATAGAAATAATCATTGACCGCCTTGATCTGTCAAGGATTCTATTATTTATGATTTGGAACACTAAATGCAGCTATAAAGATTTCTGATAATCCAGTATCCTCTTATCATTTTCTTGCAGAAGGCAATATCAGTCATGGTATTATTTTTTGTGAATTTGGATGAAGAGGTGAACCACAAAAATATCCTGTTATGGACTACCTTGCAGTCTTTCCTACTTGTCAGGCTCATTCATTATAAAATAAGGTCTCGAATCTAGGCTACAGGGCAAGGATAACTTAGACCTTTCAGAGTAAAAATTGCATGGATTGTTTGGCCCTATGGAACAGAAGCATCTAGGTTGCCCCTCATTTCTATATAGAAAATGCCTCCAGTATGGAACATAGAAAATCTTGGGAAATGTATGGAAAACACAGCTAATTGAAAGTAGGAAATAAATGGATAACTAAGTTACATGGAACATGAAGGACACATCGTTACAAGTATCCGACATAGGACACATTGACCCTGGAAACAAGACACAAGAGGTACATTTTATATATTTATATATTATATATATTATGAAAATTACAAATTAGAAATGCAAAAATGAAATATAGACAAAAATCTACTTTTTTTAGAAATTAAAAACTAGTTACAACATCTATTTTATGGTCTTATGCTTGAACCACTTATTAATTGAAATCTTTCATCATTGTCAAATCTGAAAAAGAAACTATGAAACAATATATTGTTTAATTTCCTTTCAGCACATGAGGGCCTAGATTGTACATGGATTTAGTTTCCAGTATTTACAGAGCATTGAGTCTCTTCCAATTTCTCTCTTTGTAGCCATCCAATGTTGACAGACTTGTGGGATTTAGTTGCTAGTATATAATGCCCAATGAGTCCTATTTCTCTTTTTGTAGTCATCCAATGTTGAGGGAATTCTGTGTGTGCCCATATTGATTTCTCATATATCAAATATCTTGGTGTTCTTAAATACATATTTTAATGATGTTAAAGCAGTTCATATTTTGCACCTTGGTGTCCAACCTGTTGGGACACGTCTAGACTCTAGGGCAAGTGTCTGACACATGTTTGGTGCATGTCTAGGGCAAGAGTCTGACATGTAGGATACAAACATGGGGCCCCTGAAAGCTGTGCCCTGTAACCTATATGCATAATATAAATGTAAACAAAAGTAGTGAAGTATAAATTAGATTAAGAAAGTTCTATCTTATATATAATAACTGAATATAAAAATATAAAACACTTAATTGACCCACAAGTTACAACAATAAAAGCAAAGGATTAGAGGTTATGGGAGAAATTTTAAAAGGAAAATTGTTGAAGCTTTAGTGTCACTTGGGTTCAACCTTCATCATATATAGAACAGTTCACAAATTTCATATAGTCATTTTGTAGAGAGGAATATAATGATCAAAGCTATTGTAGATCAACGTCTATTTTGAAGTGTATAGTTTGGATGTGAACCGTCAAGGCCTCCTGACAAAATCGGAAGGGGCTAATGTATCCTCCTCCTCACCTGAACATTGCCATCTTCAACTAAGATTTGTTGGCATCTTTGGTGACCCTGGCTAACCTTCAAAGCTACATGCTTCTCATCCTCTATCACTAGAATGGGCTCATGTGACTTCCTGGATGCATAGTTTTCACCCTTGCCTAATACTGACTTCCTCTACTTTGGAACATAGACCATATAGGCCTTTGATGTCTCACTGCAAGGCACAAATAAACACTTCCTCCTAGAAGGCTCCAACTTGGTCCTCTTTTCTAAAGGTACATGGATATAAATTGGAGAACCAAAGATGTGAAAATGACTCACCTCTAGCTTCACACTATTGAATGCCTCCTCCGGTGTCTTGTCCTCTAATACCTTGTCAGGACATCGAATTTGGATGTAGAATACTATGTTGCATGCCTCTGCCTAAAGAAACATGGGCAAGTCTTGGTCCAGATAATGGCCTTAGTAGCCCCTATGAGGGATCAATATTTTTGCTCCCATTCTACTATGGGTTGTACGAAACAATCAACAGCTTCCTCATTCCTACTTCCTTACAAAAATCCTTGAACTCGTTGGAGGTATAACTCACACCCATTTTCTGATATCAAAACCTTGATCTTTTGCCTTGTTTGGTTCTCTGCAAGAGCTCTGAACTCTTGAAACCTACTAAATACTTCAACCTTTGTCTTTAAGAACTATATCCATGTTTTGCAAGAGAAGTCGTCAGTTATCAATGAGGGAAATATAGTACATGCTCCCTTTTGTTGGTGCTACTGAGATTGGTACACATACATTTGAATGCACTAGGTCTAGAATCCCCTTAGACCTATGTTGACTGCTTGGGAAAGCAGCCTTGGCATGCTTGCTAAGCTCACATCCTCTACATACTCCTCATTGCTCAATGTTGAACTCTAGGAGACTTGTTAGTTGTGACTATCTCACTCAGAACAATAAACACTTTGTAATGCAGGTGCCCATCCTCTTGTGTCATAACTCGCACAAGTTTCATGTGTTATGAACTTGGGATTGAACATGTTCTCCCTATAACCTACACATGTTGCCTTTCCTAACCTCGATCACCCATGCTACTTCTGGACTACATTCCTCCAACTTGACAAGGTCTTATCTGTTCTTTAACTCTACAACATAGCCCTTGCTATGTTGCGGGGGAGCCCCCCCCTTCGAACCCGCTCCCAATCCGCGCTCCCACTCAGCGCGCTCCGAATAAAAAAAATTTGCTCCTGCCAATTTAGGAATCGCTGTCGGGAGCGTTGCTCCATCGCTCCCGGAGCGAAAATTACAGCTCCGGAGCGATAGCTCCCGAATTAAAAATTTTCGATCTGAGACCGATCTGGCGGAAAAAAAAAACCACGGACCCGAAAAAAAAAAATATATATATATATATATATATATATATAAATAAATAAATAAATAAATTGTTTTAAAAGCCCAATGGGGCTAAAAATATTTCATTATCATTTGAATGAATTGAGTTAGAGCTGAAGAGCAAGAGCAAAGGAGCGAGGAGCAAGCGCCGAGGAGCAAGGAGCAAGCCTGCAAAGAGGTAAGTAACTTAGTAATTTAGTTAGTTTAATTTAGTTAGGTAGTAATTTAGTTAGTTTAATCTAGTTTATTTAGTTTATTAATTTTATTTAGTTTAAAAATCATGAATCTAAATTAAATTAATAAATTAAATTAATTAATCTAAATAAATTAAATTAATTTGCAGATTCAAAAGCCTACAAATATCAAACACCATGGACCTGGCTATATTTCTTGGCATTTTCCTCTTCTTGGTCCCTTTTATGGTTATTATGGTGCTGGAGAGTAGGAAACGGAGGGGCCAAAATGAAGAGGGGGATGAAGAAGCTGGAGAAAGTCGAATTGATGAAAACCCGGTGAGGAGGAGCTGGAGGAGGGTGAACATGACTCTCAAAAAACTAAACAAGACCAAACCCCATTGTGGAAATATGTTAACAGGGCTGAAACAGGGAGAGGGGGTGGAACCACTAAATTTCATTGCCCCCATTGCAACAATGATTACACAGGTTCATACACCCGTGCCAGAAAACACCTCTGCGGGAAAAGGCCATGGGATGGAGACAAACAAATAGGAATCAAAACTTGTCCAGCGGTGTCAGCAGCGGATAGAGCCAAATACATAAGGGAAGAGGAGGAAGCCCAATACAAATCAAAAAAATCAAGGGGTTTCTTTGAACCAAGCTCACAACCACAAGCACAAAGAACTCCTTCAGCATCCTCCCAAGGCAGTGGATATGGAGGCACAGGGTCATCATCTTTAAGGCGTAGAACCATATCAGATTTCCTTGATGAGGGGTGTAGGAATGATGTGGATTCAAAGGTTTACAGGTTTCTCTATGCATGTGGGATACCATTCAATGTTCTTCGCTCACCTTATTGGCACGAAATGGTTTCTGCCATAAATGATGCGCCTAAAGGATACAAGAGCCCTGGGTATGACAAGGCAAGAACCGTTGGACTTGATCATGAAAAAGCAAAAATATCACATTCTTTGAATAGAATGACAAGTGCTTGGACTGACCATGGGGTGTCCATTGTATCTGATGGATGAACAAATGTAAAAGGCAAGCCATTGATAAATGTTCTTGCTGTGTCTGTTAGTAGTGTCATCTTTCTAACTGCACATGATTACTCAAACAAGTTCAGGACCGCCATCAACATTGCATAAGCATTACTTGAAACAATTGATCGTATTGGGCCATACAATGTCATCCAAGTCATCACTGATAATGCTGCTAATTGTAAGGCAGCGGGAGCAATTATTGAGGATAAATACCCCAACATATTTTGGTATGGATGTTTGGTTCACACATTGAACCTTCTGATGCATGATGTTGTCAAGAACAAAAATGCACAATACCAATGGATTGGTGATTTGTACAAAAAAAGAAAACAAATGATAAAATTTATTACAAATCATAGCAATACCCATGGCCTTTTCCGCAATCACTCGAGATTGGAGTTGTTGAAGATTGTGAAGACTAGATTTGGTAGCTATTACCTCACCTTCAGGCGCCTTTTGAAGGTAAGAGAGTCATTGGCTAGCATGGTATCAAGTCCACATTGGCAGTAGAAAAGGAAAGGGCTATAAATGCAGCTGACAGGGAAGGTTTTGAACTGGTGGAGGAGGCCGCTCTTGATGGTCAGTTTTGGACAAGTGTGAGGCAAGTATTGGATTTCACCAAGCCCATTTATCACACGATTCGGTTTGCAGATACAGACAAACCAGTGATTGGCGAGGTGTATGAGCAAATGGATACCATGTTGGGGCAAATAAAAGATATTGTTCATAACAGAGATCCCAACTTGTACAAATTGATTCATGATTGTGTGTGTAAACGGTGGAATAGACTTAATCTTCCACTACATTGCTTGGCGTATATCCTTACGCCAAAATACTACTCTACATCTTGGTTGGGCCAACCTGCACCAGGGGGTGGGATTAGGACCAAACCCCATTTAGATCCAGAGGTAACTAGTGGATATTTGCAAGCATTAGAAAAGTTGATACCTGACAGGGAGGAATGTGCAG